>CM042417.1:8285889-9485889 GCA_023634145.1 Thymallus thymallus | reverse complement strand
AATTTGGGTAGTGCCGGGCCTGTGTAGGGTAGGTCCTGAAAGTCGTGGGCATGGGTAGGACTTGGTCTTAAACAGTATTAGCCAATCGTCTGTAATAGCCAGAGGCTCGTGAGCATTCAGAGTTTTTAGACACTAAGGTGCTTGGTGAGGGCACGTATGTCTAGGACAGGGCTCGTCATTGAGCAGAGCAGCCCAAGTGAAGACATTGCTATGGATACTCACAGACCCAGAGACGCCATGACCAAGCGCTTGCATAGCATAGCATAGAGGACCAGCTAATGGATTTACTAAAGGTGGAAGTTGTTTCTGATTTCAGGTAGTGCCGGGGTTCTCTCTCTCACACACACACACACACACACACACACACACACAGCCCTGCAGTCTGCAAGGCTACCACCGAGGGCCTCGAGACCTCTTTACCCGGGCTGCTTTTCCCAGCTACCCACAATCCCCAGCGCTCAATTATTTCTACTGCCCGTTCCTCTCCACCACCTTGCCTCTCTACCTTCCCTCGCTTACCTTACCCTTCCCATCCCCCCTCACCACCGTGGTGGCTCATTCGAGCGTGCAAGCACACATATCCTCTTCTCCCTCACACACCTTGAAAATACCCTCTCCCTCTTTCCTTTGCTTGCTTGTTCGCTCTCTGGCAACGCACCCACTACACCTCCCTCTCGGCCCACACTCATTTTGTTGGGTTGAACAAACACCTATACCCACTGTGTGTGTTGAGACAGAAATATACACACGCCTTGCGCTCCATCCTCTGTTAACCACACACCGCTCCCTGGACTCCTCACACACATACACACACGCAGAGCTGTGACTCAGCGTGTCAGAGTAATTTTCTCGCTCACCAATGCAGTCTCATATCTATATAGTGTGACTACCCCCCCTTCTCACTCCTCCCTCCCTCCCTCCCTCCCTCCCTCCCTCCCTCCCTTAGAGAATGGCTAGAATGTCAGTCTTACGCTCTCTCTGCCTATCTTACTAGAATCTATGTTTCCCTTTATGTCCCTCACTCCATCCCTACTCTACTACAAAACACACACAGTCTCTCCCTCTTACCGGACTTTGGCATGCTCCAGGGTCGAGGCGGAGGATCCTGCAGAGTCTTCCGACACGGAGCGCTGGAAGAGTGGGGAGAGGGGTCTGTCATCCATGGGGCTGAGCACGAGGCTGGGCACCATGATCTCCTCCTCGAAATCCAGGACCAGCTCCTTAACTTCTGTGGAGAAGGGGGGGGGGGGGGGGGGGGGGGGCACATTCAAAATGCGGGAAACCACATTCATAAAGCACTTAATGTTTACTGACTAGAACAGACCATTTAGCCATTGGACAGCAGTAGTGTTCACTACCAAATGAGTTCAAACTAGCATAATCCAGGGTGACAGTGTGTCTCTCTCTCTCTTTAGGAACACAGTTGACTTGATTCTCTTTGGTAACACAGTTGACATAGGCAACACCTTATTCAGAAGAAACCTGGTCTAGTTTCACTCAGGACTTTTTTTTAGGAACACCTTGTCAGATTTTTTTTTTGTGGCACGTGAGTTGTCAGACTATGCAAATGCGGAGCTCTTTCAATTCCAAACCAAGGATTAGTCCTAACCCCTCACCTGCCAGTCAAAGGCTCAGCGCAACTGGCACCTCTGAGTTGTGTTCATTAAGCACCAAATTGAATAAAACTCACTGAAACAAACAGAGTGACTAACTGAAATTGGCCAATAAGAAGTGCTCATTAAAAAAAAAAAAAAAGATATATATATATATATATATATATGTTTTCCAATGCATGCCTTAATGAACATGACCCTGCAAACGTTCTCTGCTCCAATGTTACTAAAAGCAACACTAAGATTGTGTGGCCTTAGTGAAAGCTTTGAGCTTTAGCAACCCTTTCAGTAGAAGGGCTGTGAACTCCAGTCAATTCATCTGAAAATCACAAAAAGCTTTGCCGAAAATGTCACAACGCGTCCGGGCAAAAAGAGATGACGTGACCTTTACCTTGACCTTTAAAGCGACAAAAATGTGGCACTCTTTCGCTGAAGAGTTGCCCATGCAGCAGTTCAGAGGAAACAATAGCAGGCCAAATAATTTAGAGTTTAGAAACTTTACATCAATGGGAGAGACCAATTACATTTATCAACAATTTTTATTTTTTATTTTACCTTTATTTAACCAGGTAGGTCAGTTGAGAACAAGTTCTCATTTGCAACTGCGACCTGGCCAAGACAAAGCAAGGCAGTGCGACAAAAAACATCACAGAGTTACACATGGGAAATAAACAAACGTGCCTACCACTGTTGGCGTTTATGGTAATCAGTTGGGTAACATTAAATACCTCGGCTAGTAACTACACTGTTACTTCTATTAAGATGAATTGTTTATATAGAGAAGGAGAACATACGCACATCCATTGCCTTTGAGCAGGTGGTGGATATCAGATCATTTTAAAAACTCCACACACTGCCATCTATGCTCCCATGTGGGTTATTAGGGAAAAGGCTGATGAAGTGGTCAAGACAGTCACTAATAAACCACACGGGAGCACAGACTGCAGAATGCAGTCTAATTTGTAGCATTTGCTGATCGTTTTTCTACCAATTATAATCTTGTGGTTAGGCTAGTTACTGTCATTCTGGGTTTTATTAATTTTAGCAGTTAATAAAAAAACTATAACATGAGAAATACAAATGAAATAAGTAGATTCACAAAATTAAGATCTGCAATTGTTCTGGACAGACACCACTATCCAGAATGAGTAGTCTAATATTGTAATTATGAGAATCTCGAAATGCTAACATTTCCTCTTGGATAAAACAACTTAGCAATAACAACAAGAGCCTTGAAAAGGCTCTGCTTGGACACTATGAATTTAAGTCATTGTTTATGGCACAAAAAATAAATAGATACATTTAAAAAATACCCCTCGATCACAGTGGAGCCCCAGTCTCAGCGTGGAGCGGACCTTCAAGTCTGATCTGGCAGACCTCCCAGAGAGAGCTAATGAAATACAAACCACATATTCTAATCCATTTCCTTCTTGGCTGTTTATTTTTTTCTATGGGGTTAAATTAAGTCCTGACCCTACTGTTTATCTACAACCCTCAGTCAGGCATTCACAATACTTTCATAAATAATTTGCTCCCCCTTTCGCTCCGCTGAGCCACTTGAAAAGCCGAAAATGTGATATTTCGAACCGTTGACCCGGACGTGATTCTCAACCACTCATTAAAGAGCGTTAAGGGACTTTGCTTTTTATTCTCCCCTCTTTCCCAGCGACGACATTCCTTCACTCTGGAAATGGGGGGGATGAAATAATATATCCTTGTTGTAGCTCGCAAAAGCACTGAAGCGTACACACTGCATCTTTATTTTCTGTATTGTTTAGACACAAAACGTCATTCTTGGAGCAAAAGCAAACCCTGGTATTTGGTAGCACTTTGAATCACTAAGAGGGAATACAAACATGATTGGTCAATATTCTAATGTTGATTCTGGGCAAAGGGAGACAACTAGGTGGGGTACAAGTAGATCAGGGACCTAATCAAAAATCATTTTCTTCAAGCATTCCACCTAGGAAAATCCCACGGCAAAAGCCTGGACAGACCCTGGAGTTCAATTAACAGCTAGGAAATTAATCTCCGGCAAGAGGCTTTTGTGAGAGGGGGGGGGGGGGGGGGGGGGGGGGCATGATTGAGTTATTCAAAGAAAAGGGGTGCCTTGAACTTTAAGCCACCCTTGTTGGAAGGAAGTAGGGCGTGCGTCTATTTGTGCGTTGGTAAGGGTTGGCAGCAAACGTGGTTAGGTGCAACAGATCAAGTGATGTTTGCTGGTGTGATCGTCTTTGACCCAAGATTAGGCTTTGACTAGTCCTCTGAAGCCTTGGTCTCATCAGGCATTGGGGAAAACTAGGCAAATCACCATGACTAGGCGTGGGTCTCAATACAGCAGTACACAAGCAGTTAAAATGATTCAGACTTTATTTCTCTCCTCTTTGTGTGGCATTTGCCAAGCTTGTGAAGTCATTTACAGGTCAACAAAATGCCAGCAGTGAAAAGCGAAACCAACACAACACCGCCAGCTTGGGAGTTGACCACATTCAATCTCAAATATTAGACCGCCCTCTGGCAGTTGATTTACATAATGCATCCTCCGAATTGCGGCTTCTTTTCCAAGGACGTTCTGCCTTAAGAAGCCGCATCCAGAGCTAACGGGTTAGAAATATTTGGGGAAGAGCATGGTGGGCCGGCGAGACCCCTGCAGACAACAGCTGCAGACGGCTTTGTAAACATCCCATAACGAGCCAGCAATTAGGCCTACATTTTGGCTCTGTGGACATACAAGTATGAACCGGCCCTTAGTCATCTACCATTTAGCAATGGATACCTCAAAAAGATGTGGGGGGAGGGTGGCGCAAGTAGTCTGTACTGAGGAGGTAGCGGTCTGTACTGAGGAGGTAGCGGTCTGTACTGAGGAGGTAGCGGTCTGTACTGAGGAGGTAGCGGTCTGTATTGAAGAGGTAGCGGTCTGTATTGAAGAGGTAGCGGTCTGTATTGAAGAGGTAGCGGTCTGTACTGAGGAGGTAGCGGTCTGTACTGAGGAGGTAGCGGTCTGTACTGAGGAAGTAGCGGTCTGTACTGAGGAAGTAGCGGTCTGTACTGAGGAAGTAGCGGTCTGTACTGAGGAGGTAGCGGTCTGTACTGAGGAGGTAGCGGTCTGTACTGAGGAGGTAGCGGTCTGTATTGAGGAGGTAGCGGTCTGTACTGAATAGGTAGTGGTCTTTATTGAAGAGGAAGTGGTCTGTAGTGAGGAGGTAGCGGTCTGTATTGAGGAGGTAGCGGTCTGTACTGAATAGGTAGTGGTCTGTATTGAGGAGGTAGTGGTTGTGCAACAGCTCCAAATAACTAAGACTTAATGATGAAAGAGGCATTCAATAAAAGGATCAAATCTCCCCTGGAATACCAACACCAAACTCAGTGACGGCAGCCTAAACAAGCACACATGTATGAAGACAACAGCACACTAAATAGTCAACTCACCCATCTCCTGCGTGTTCTCGGCTTCGGCGGTCTCCGTCCCGTCCATGCTGTCCTCATCCTCAGCCTGGGCTCGGCCTCTGCTATGGCCCCTGAGACACACAGGGAGAGGAAATAGTCACTGATCTGATCTGCCTTTCAGGCTCTGCTCGAGGAGGAGCAACATTGTTACTCAGGTCTGCCTCACCGAATGAGGAGCTACCATTTGAAGTAGTATGAACAGTATTACAGACATCAACAACAGGTAAACAGCCTTCGAGCTCAACATCATACAAATGTACGAGAAAAATACGTCTGCAAGATGAGCTTTGTTGCAAGAGGAACAGCCCGAAAAGTCAGTGGCAGAGAGTAATAACCCGTAAAGTCAGTGTGGCAAATAGGAACAGCCTGTAAAGTCAGTGTGGCAGAGCGGAACAGCCCGTTTCACTGAGTAATGGCTGAACAACGACATGAATAACATACAGCTGGGGGGTTTTAAGCTTTTTCGGGGTGAAAATGATGAATCAGACACCTTATCAATAGCAACAGCTCATGGTCCTCCTAGAATCAGAAGCTTTTTTGATTTAATGGAGGAACGTAGTCAGAGAAATTCTAATGAATGTGTTGCTCGAGCTGTATATGCAACTGGTTCACCTCTGATGCTCACAGGTAATATGTATTGGACGAGATTGCTGAATGTTCTTCGCCCAGCATACACCCCTCAAACCAGACATGCTTTATCTACTCATTTGCTGGATGCAGAGTTCAGAGTTCAAATGAAGCAAATAATAGAGAAAGCAGACTGTACTGCAATCATCTCTGATGGGTGCTCTCTTTGGGAGAGAGTGGTAAGCAGCCTGAAACTCCTGAAACCTATAGCAGTAGCCATTGCACGGATTGAGGGAGACAATGCCATCCTGTCTGATGTTCAGTCTCTGCTTGCAGATGTAAGAGAAGAAATCCCTGCCCATTTCACTGTTGCTCCAAGCAGAGGAAACTGCAGTTCTGAAATACATCAAAAAGCGTGAAGAATTCTGCCTGAAGCCCATACACGCCGCAGCGTACATGTTGGACCCCAAGTATGCTGGCAAGAGCATCCTGTCTCGCCACCTTGGCCTGGATGAGGGCAAGGTTCTTGGCAGTACAGTGCGAAGTACACTTCCAAGCAAGGGCTTTAGGATGGAGATGCAATATGGCAGTCGTGCCAACATATCTCATCAGCCACCTGGTGGAAGGGACTTTGTGGATCTGAGGCTCTTTCCCCTGTTGCCTCCATCATCCTCCAAATCCCACCAACATCAGCCACCTCAGAGCACAACTGGTCCTTGTTTGGGAACACACACACCAAAGCATGCAACAGGCTGACCAATACAAGGGTTGAATAATTGGTGGCCATCCGGGAAAATGTTAGGCTTTTTGAGCCTGACAAATGAGGCCTAAGAGTATGATGTTCAAGAGGTGGACATTGAGGAGGTCCAGGGAGAAGACATGGAAGGACAACCAAAGCTTTAGTTTCTAGACTATAATTTTACATATGTATGTTGAAAACGTTTTTGGGAGATGCGATGGATCATTGGGGATCATTCAATATTCCCTTTATTTTGTTGTTCAGTGAAATCATCCCATGTGAAGAGTCAACTCATTTAATTAAAGTTCAATCCCAAACAGGTATAGTATTTGACAAAAACCTTGATTACATTGGGATATGATAATTTATGCATGGGAATATTTCGGAACAGATTTCTCAAATTAAAATAACTGAGCTGATTTCAGTCAATTATGCCCAACAACGAAAAGTATTAAAGATGCACTATGAAGAAATCGCTCAGCCATTTCCTGGTTGCTACAATTCTAATAGTTTGCCTAATTTCAGTTTGTGACAAAACAAGCAAGTATAGTGTAGAGGATCTTTGGTACCATTTAAACCGCTGCGAAATATACAGTATTTTCCATAACCAAAAATATTGTATTTTCATCTGTTTGAAGCTGGTGTACAAAACTGAAAGTAAAAGAAGCAAAAAACGGGAAGCATAGAAATAGCAAACATAGAACAGATCTACCGCTTCTTAGACTTGCTTTCTATAAGTCACATTTCTATGTGAATTTGGTCAGGTCGCCCAAAAAGTGATACTTCAGATTAAAATAAATAAACACAGACACACACACATATTTTAAAGCCCTTTAAAAACAGACACTTGTTGCCAATAAATTAATCTCAAAATCGGACTAGATCGAAAGCTCCCTCCGTGTTTGTTTCAGTAACATTTGTTAAGAGTGTGGCGGACAAAGGTTTGTTTCTTTTCACTTCTCTCTGCCTCTCTCTGAAGCACTGAGCAGTGGAGTCCACAGCTCACCACTTCCCTTCCCTCCCCGGTCTGTAATAGGCCTAACCAACACTGTCAACACTGGTGTTGCAGACTCACATATAGCAGCCAAATGGGACGCACGGCTCCACCCGCGGCTACAGCTCAGCTGCTGGTGACCGGTCGAGTTTCTTACTAATCGAGGCCCGAGCTGCAAGCCCAGCAAAAGTACATTTATAGGAAAGCAAAGATTGGGAAACAATTAAAATAAGCCAATACTAGCAATAACAGGGAATAATGGGGTTGTTTGAAATAAGTTGAGTAAGTAGACACGCCACAACGGTCTCAGGGTAAAATATAAAGATGAAAGATCAAATGTAAATGATTCGACTAGCAGTGACCTTAACATTTCCAGCAACTATTGCAATTACAGGCCAATAACCTTTCTAAACAGTGACTACAATATGTTTTGTGACAGGCTCACTCTTCAGGAAAAAGTCTAAATGTTGAATAAAATGGACAGTTTTGAACTCATTTTCTACATGATTCCCACATGAACCGGGAGAGAGAGGTTTGGTGCCCATATCAGTTCCCTTTACCAAGCAAACCCAGTGGTGGTAGCAGACCAGGGCACCCAAAACAAGCCCCTGGAGTAGAGAGAGGGGGATAGGACTGGGCAGAGGACTAGGGCAAGAGAGAAAGCTGGAGGAGGGAGGACACACACACACACACACACACACACACAACCTTTGTCTAGCTCTGAAATCTTGGCTGGACTATCTAGAACAGCTCATGCGTGGTGGGTCTGTGCAAATGTAGCTTCAAAAAAGCTCTCGCACTTTCTGGCTCTCGCTCGCTCTCCCTCTCTCTGTGTTGCACAGGAACAAAGAGGTGCTATTCAGAGTACTTACCAGTCTGGCTCACTAAACTCAAAGCCTGCAACCCGGGCCAAAGGGCCTTATCCTTTAGATCACGTGTCAAACTAATTCCACGGAGGTCCGAGTGTCTGCATGTTCTCGCGCCACATTGGTACTCGATTTATGAATTAATGTCACTAATTAGTAAAGAACTCCCCTCACCTGGTTGTCTAGGTCTTAATTGAAAGGAAACACCAAAAATCCAGACACCAGGCACTCCGTGGATTGAGTTTGACACCCCTGCTTTAGATGGACTAGCCTAGATGTAGACCGGTTGAGAACACTATGACTAAGAATGAGCTGGTCCAAATAATAACTAACCACCATAAAACAAGATCAGAATCAGAAACCGGGACATTCACATCAAAGGAAGACATTTCTTGTTTTGTGCTCAGTGAAAGAAAAAAATTAAAAAGAAAAAATAATAATAATAATAACAATAACAACAACAACAACAACAACAACAACATTCCAGCAATGCAATAAGCTGTTTCACAGGAAAAACTAATTGGACAGCAAAAGCAACGACTAGCGGCCTCGAAAGCACCCAAACACAAGGTTTGTGGAGGGAAATATTGGGTTTCCACTGCAAACAAATCGTGAGGCTTTGCGGCCTATTCTCCCTGCGGTGGCGAAGTCAGGGCTGAGGCATCGGGTGACCAGGGTTGGGTTTCTGGGATGCAGACGGACACCACTTTTGACGCTGCCGTCGGCAACCGAATCCCAGTGCTCTGATTAATGACCTACATCATTGAAAATGCAAGGCCATTGTGCCCTGGGCCTGGAACAGGTTTAATTTGGGCGCCCGAGTGGCGCAGAGGTCTAAGGCACTGCATCTCAGTGCAAGAGGTGTCACTACAGTACCTGGTTCAAATCCAGGCTGTATCACATCCAACCGTGATTGGGAGTCCCATAGGGTGGCGCACAATTGGCCCAGCGCTGTCCAGGTTTGGCTGGGGAAGGCAGTCATAGTAGAATTTGTTCTAAACTGACTTGCCTAGTTAAATAAAAGGTTAAATAAAAAAATAATAATCCAGGTCAACGGGCCTGGCCAGACCACTTCCACACCAAACATAGTAACTAGTAGCCTAACCCACTGTTCAGCTTTTTTCATACAGCCTGCACTGCGTGGTACTGGTTTTACTTGTCAGAATCCACAAAGACCAATTCTACAACTTCTCCAAAATGGCTGATAACCTAAACGGGTATGTTGGTTGCTTTGAGCAACACTGTAGTGTTGCTATGGTTAACATGGTCACAGTAGTGTCGCTATGGTTGACATGGTCACATTCTAGGTTATACTCTGGAAGGTTGTCTACACGACTTGAAACTTTTTGGTCCTAGCGGTTAGAGCTTTGGGCCAGTAACCGAAAGGTTGCTCGTTCGAATACCCGAGCCGACAATGTGCGCTGTACTACTATGGCTAACTCTGTAGAACAATGTAGGCCGTCATTGTAAATAAGAAGTTGTTCTTAACTGGCTTGCCTAGTTAAATAAAAGGCTCAATTAAAAATAATAATGCTTAATGTAAAGCCATGTTTAATTTCATTTTAAAAATTGTGACCCATCTTTTAACCAAAATATCATAGATGAGACAAATGTCACCTGCCCCTTTAAGAGTGGGAGATTACCGTGGTAACACGACTCGTTAGTGCCTTTGAGATTAACTCTGGCTAATCTGACTAGTAGCCGTGTTGCCTTCTCTTCCCTAGCAGTTGAAACTCAAAACATAGAAAACAACCTAGCTTGTGAACAAAACCATGTAAATTGCCAAGAAACACTAGGATGAAGTCTCACTTCAGTGCTTTCCTTTCAAGTTAATTAAACAAACTTTTATGCCTGTGCGCATCGCTTCTAAAAATGAATCTTTCACTGAGCACTTCACGTGTGCACGGCCCCCAGCCAGGCAGTGTTGCTGCGCGAGGCGGGATAGGCTATTTAGGATTCTTAGTTCTTTGACTTCGTGAGCCGATTTTACCAGATATGAAACAAAAAGACAGAAATACTTAAAAACACCTACCGCAGCATTTATTTTGCTATAAATGTGATCATACATCACTATTTTTATTCACAAATGCGAGTGAAATGCTTGCACTGTGGCTGACGGGTGGCGGATGTTAATTTTAGTCCCTGGTCGTCTCCAAATGTGTCCCAAATAGGTTTTCTAGGTTACTTAGTTTAGCAATATGTTGGACATGAATGGCAGTTCAGGAGGTTGTGGAGCTGCGCTGCCCATAGAATGGATCACACTTGAGGGATTTCCAATGGACAGTGTAAGTTAACAGTTACTGTATTTTTTTTTTTTGCCCCCCAATGGTGGTGGAACAGTGGTCCATTTTAAGCCCTGGCTTTGAACACCAACAATGTCAAGTAGCCCATGTTTGCAAAAAGAATGCAAGGACCCTTATCTTAAGTCACAAGACAAACATATTGGTCAATGTATGCAACCTCCAGACAATTAATGTTCTAGTGTCAAGTGACAATAAAAACATATACAGTGGGGAGAACAAGTATTTGATACACTGCCGATTTTGCAGGTTTTCCTACTTACAAAGCATGTAGAGGTCTGTCATTTTTATCATAGGTACACTTCAACTGTGAGAGACGGAATCTAAAACAAAAATCAAGAAAATCACATTGTATGATTTTTAAATAATTAATTAGCATTTTATTGCATGACATAAGTATTTGATCACCTACCAACCAGTAAGAATTCCGGCTCTCACAGACCTGTTCGTTTTTCTTTAAGAAGCGCACCTGTTTGAACTCGTTACCTGTATAAAAGACACCTGTCCACACACTCAATCAAACAGACTCCAACCTCTCCACAATGGCCAAGACCAGAGAGCTGTGTAAGGATATCAGGGATAAAATTGTAGACCTGCACAAGGCTGGGATGGGCTACAGGACAATAGGCAAGCAGCTTGGTGAGAAGGCAACAACTGTTGGCGCAATTATTCGAAAATGGAAGAAGTTCAAGATGACGGTCAATCTCCCTCGGTCTGGGGCACCATGCAAGATCTCACCTCGTGGGGCATCAATGATCATGAGGAAGGTGAGGGATCAGCCCAGAACTACACGGCAGGACCTGGTCAATGACCTGAAGAGAGCTGGGACCACAGTCTCAAAGAAAACCATTAGTAACACACTACGCCGTCATGGATTAAAATCCTGCAGCGCACGCAAGGTCCCCCTGCTCAAGCCAGCGCATGTCCAGGCCCGTCTGAAGTTTGCCAATGACCATCTGGATGATCCAGAGGAGGAATGGGAGAAGGTCATGTGGTCTGATGAGACAAAAATAGAGCTTTTTGGTCTAAACTCCACTCGCCGTGTTTGGAGGAAGAAGAAGGATGAGTACAACCCCAAGAACACCATCTCAACCGTAAAGTATGGAGGTGGAAACATCATTCTTTGGGGATGCTTTTCTGCAAAGGGGACAGGATGACTGCACCGTATTGAGGGGAGGATGGATGGGGCCATGTATCGCAAGATCTTGGCCAACAACCTCCTTCCCTCAGTAAGAGCATTGAAGATGGGTCGTGGCTGGGTCTTCCAGCATGACAACGACCCGAAACACACAGCCAGGGCAACTAAGGAGTGGCTCCGTAAGAAGCATCTCAAGGTCCTGGAGTGGCCTAGCCAGTCTCCAGACCTGAACCCAATAGAAAATCTTTGGAAGGAGCTGAAAGTCCGTATTGCCCAGCGACAGCATACAGATCTGTATGGAGGAGTGGGCCAAAATCCCTGCTGCAGTGTGTGCAAACCTGGTCAAGAACTACAGGAAACGTATGATCTCTGTAATTGCAAACAAAGGTTTCTGTACCAAATATTAAGTTCTGCTTTTCTGATGTATCAAATACTTATGTCATGCAATAAAATGCAAAATAATTTCTTAAAAATCATACAATGTGATTTTCTGGAATTTTGTTTTAGATTCCGTCACTCACAGTTGAAGAGTACCTATGATAAAAATTACAGACTTCTACATGCTTTGTAAGTGGGAAACTCTGCAATATCGGCAGTGTATCAAATACTTGTTCTCCCCACTGTATATATATTTTTTTAAAGCCTCTCAAAGTCTTCGTAGGGATTCGTCGGGTAATCCATGCATGAAGCCAAACCATGCCCAACCCCACAAGAGACAAAACAAGAAGAAGTACAGTGATGCTTACTGTTAGACAGGCACTGCATAATACATGCATCATATCTGTGTAACTTCCCACTTCACAGAATCCACGGGTTTTGCCAAGCGGGGGCACCTAAATGGATTTCATGTGTACCCGTCCTAACTCCGCGCATCACAGAGGTAAACAAGTAATGAAATGTGGGCTAATGAGTAACCCGAAACCAGATAAGGCAGATCCTTCCACATGCTGCAGTCCAGTCAGAGATTAAAGGAGCCCCTCGCACAGAATAACAGGGGGGAAACAATTAGATAAAAAATCCTTCATCCCCTCTGCAGTGACAATCCTCAATAATTGCTCAATGTGTGTGTTTTTGTCTGTTTCTCTCACATTTTGTGCAAACCTATTGAACAATACCATTTTTCTAACCACCCGCTAGTCAGAGAGACAAGCGGGGGTGAGGACGATCCCAAAGAGATGGCCCAGCCCAGGGGGACCGGTGTAGCATACATCTCTCAGCCATATGGCCCAGGAGGAACTCTTGAAAAACTGTCCTGTTACAGTCTTACAGTAGTAGGCTTGTCACCATCATCACCACCACCACCACCATCATCAGACACCTTTACTCCAATATGGGTCAATGTAGTGTTCATAAAGTAGAGGCATTTTACAATTTTCTAAATTCAAGCTACCGTTAGTGTTAGATTCTGCTAATAATTCCCCCCCACAAAAACACCAATACTGGACTAAGCAAAGTGCTACTCTTGTTAATTCCAAATCCATGCACATTCAAACCACTCAAACGCGTGTGGTATCGAACAGAACCAGTCACAAAATGATGATTTCAAAGGTTTTTGTATTGTTTTGTTTTGTTTTTTTACACACATCCAGAACCTTAAGGACACAATTCTACTACAGTGAGAAACGGAGCAGGTAGTGGTGGACTGTGTGAGAGAGAAAGAGGCAAAGAAAAAAAAAAAAAAGCTGTTGTTGCAAGTAGTTCCAGTTCCTAAGGCAGTGGCAAAATCCCGGCATGGACTTTCTGGCTGGGCTGGGGCACACCCCCTCCTCCATAGTTCTGATGTTTCCCAGCATGACATTTAGCCATTTCTTCTCAGGTTTTACATTCCCAAGCTTTTACAAGCAATTGGTTAAACCAGATTCAAACAACGCAACGTTAGGGGCTAGAAACCTCTGATATGCTGACTCATCACAGGACATTCCTTCTTCCCTCCAACCAATAGCAAACAAGGGTCAATGACATTTACCTTCAACCTATTCATTACCTGCAAGAGCCGTATTGTCATACAGCTAAAGTACAACAAACACTGCCTTGACAGCCGTAGGAGGATATCTAGCTGTACTTGTGAGAGAGTATGGAGGTTATTTTAGGCTAACATCAATGGCGACTAGGTCTGACTAGTAAAAGGGACCAAATGTAACGTGGCTATTGTATTGATGCATCCATAAGGCTGAATGTGTATTAAGGCAGTTCTACAATATAGTAACGGAAAACCCAGGAACAATAAGGGTTCCTAGTCTGGTGTATTTGGGGCTTTACTAAATCACATGCTTTGCTAGCCATCAACCAACTGCATTACACCCCTATTTCACTGCTGAAAAGTATTTCAGACCCCTTGACTTGTCCCACATTTTGTTAGGTTACAGCCTTATCCTAAAATGTGAAATATCACATTTACATAAGTATTCAGACCCTATACTCAGTACTTTGTTGAAGCACCTTTGGCAGCGATTACAGCCTTGAGTCTTATTGGGTATGAAGTTACAACTTGACACACCTGTATTTGGGGTGTTTCTCCCATTCTTCTCTGCAGATCCTCTCAAGCTGTCAGGTTGGATGGGGAGCATCGCTGCACAGCTATTTTCAGGTCTCTCCAGAGATGTTCGATCGTGTTCAAGTCAGGGCTCTGGCTGGAACACTCAAGGACATTCAGAGACTTGTCTTGAAGCCACTCCTGCTTAGGGTCGTTGTCCTGTTGGAAGGTGAACCTTCACCCCAGTCTGAGGTCCTGAGCGCTCTGGAGTAGGTTTTCATCAGGGATCTCTGTACTTTGCTCTGTTCATCTTTTCCTCGATCCTGACTAGTCTCCCAGTCCCCACCGCTGAAAAACATCCACACAGCATGATGCTGCCACCACCATGCTTCACCATAGGGATGGTGACAGGTTTCCTCCAAATGTGACGCTTGGCATACAGGCCAACGAGTTCAATCTTGGTTTCATCAGACCAATTCCTTTGACCTCATGGCTTGGTTTTTGCTCTGATATGCACTGTGGGACCTTATATAGACAAGTGTGTGCCTGTCCAATCAATTGAATTTACCACAGGTGGACTCCAATTAAGTTGTAGAAACATCTCAAGGATGATCAATGGAAACAGGATGCACCAGAGCTCAAGAGTCTCATATCAAAGGGTCTGAATACTTATGTAAATAAGGTATTTCTGTTTTTGTTTTTTTCTATACATTTGCAAATATTTCAAAAAACCTGTTTTCACGTTTTCATTATGGGGTACTGTGTGTAGATTGCTGAGGAAATTGTTTTATTTATTCTAAAATTGATTAAGACTAACGTAACAAAATGTGGAACAAGTCTAGGGGTCTGAATACTTTCCAAAGGCACTGTATGCCACCAATAATGTTTAAGAAATACTAATGCTCTGGTATACCTTTCAAAGTTATAAAGGAGCCATTGTTGACAGCTGTTCCCAAAAAAACCATGCCAGCCATTCAGACTGTCAGGTAACAGTTTTGGTGATTCACTGCCCAGACCCCTTGGGCATTGCCTCGACAGGAGAAATTACCACATGCAGCAGCCATTAGGTTATGCAAGCAGTCTCAAGGAGGTACTCTGGAGGTACTCTAAGCCATTGCAGTCTTTTTAAAAAATATATTTAAAAAGCCTGGCATACAGAGACTTCATTGACAAGCACAATGGGTCTAGGGACAAGCACAGTGGGTCTAGGGACAAGCTTGCCTTCAAAAAAAAGGATGGGGACTATGAGGAATTCCTCAGAAAAATGGTTCCTGTAGATAGAAAACGAACAAAAAGAAAGGTATGAGTTGCAAAACACCAAGGCAATAATTCAGATATAGATTGAGTCCTATAACTCACTGTTATTCAAGGATACGTTTTTTTAATTCCCCATCTGGGACGTACTAAACTGTGTGAGCGTGTATTTATTTCACACACACGTGCATGCCCGCCCGCCCACACACACACACACACACACACACACACACACACACACCTTGTGAAGAAAAACAAGGACTACCTGGAACAGAGCCTCTAGGAAGTGTCAGACAGATCCCATAACAGCAGTAACACCATACAGTGGAGTGTATACATTACACTGTATGCATAGAAGAATGCTAATAGGCAAACAGGCAAGGAGAACGGTGTCACCCATACACACATTTTCCAGGAAGTCAGTGATGACATCATTTGAACACCAGCCATGCATTTATGGTCCATAATCAGCCAGGTGACATTTTGACTCTGCCAACCAAGCTGTCCCAAGTTTTCAATGGCACTAAGTAATGCCGAGGTGTTAAAAAAAGGAACAATATGGGATATTTCCAGCTGGCCAATGGCAATTTCAAATAATATACACAACAAATACCTTAGAAGAAATACATCCGCTTAGTACAGCTGTCGTACCCAATCATTACTATGACTGTCGGTTGCATCCATAGCTCATGAATTTGAGTGACGTTACATTTCTCCAGGCCCATCCCTCAGCTTTATACCAAACCAATTGACGGGGCAAAAATAACCTTAGGATTGTGGCCTTTCAGTTGGATTTTCTATCCAATACTATGCATCTGAAGGGCTATGGGCAACAAACTGAAAATACAGAAAGGCCGTTAAGCAGTTACCCCCCCATGGCTGAGTACATATGGTACTCTGACGGTGTTACCGTTCAGCAGCTCTTCGGCCCTGTGGCATTTCTACCTGCTGTGTCAGGTGCCATGCTAATCTGGCCTATTTCAGCAGTGTGTATTTGAGGAACGTTACTCGATCTCAAAGCGAAGGCCCCAATGTTCCCCTGTGCGAGGCAGCTACAGTGCCTTCAGAAAGTATTCATACCCCTTGACTTATTCCACATTTTGTGTTACAGCCTTAATTAAAAATGTATTAAATATATTTCTCTCCCATCTACACACAATACCCCATAATGACAAAGTGAAAAAATGTTTTTATAAATGTTCCTAAATTTATAGAAAAATTAAAATACGGAAATATCTAATTTACATAAGTATTCACAGCCCTGAGTCAGTACTTTTTAGATGCACCTTTGGCAGCGATTACAGCTGTGAGTCATTCTGGGTAAGTCTCTAAGAGCTTTCCACACATGGATTGAACATTTGCCCATTATTTTATTGTTTTATTCTTCAAGCTCTGTCAAATTGGTTGTTGATCATTGCTAGGCAACCATTTTCAGGTCTTGCCATAGATTGTCAAGTAGATTTAAGTCAAAACTGTAACTCGGCCACTCAGGAACATTCACTGTATTCTTAGTAAGCAGCTCCAGTGTAGATTTTTTTTTTTTACCTTTACTTTACTAGGCAAGTCAGTTAAGAACAAATTCTTATTTTCAATGACAGCCTAGGAACAGTGGGTTAACTGCCTTGTTCAGGGGCAGAACGACAGATTTTTACCTTGTCAGCTCAGGGATTCGATCCAGCAACCTTTCGGTTACGGGCCCAACACTCTAACCACTGGGCTACCTGCCGCCCCAGGATTTGGCCTTGTGTTTTAGGTTATTGTCCTGCTGAAAGGTGAATTAATTTCCCAGTGTCAACCTGGTTTTCCCCTCTAGGATTTTGCCTAATTCCATTTATTTCTTATCCTGATAAAATCCCCTTAACAATTACAAGCATACCTATAACATGATGCAGCCACCTCTATGCTTGAAAATATGGATAATGGTACTCAGTAATGCGTTTTATTTGCCCCAAAAATAACACTTTGCATTCAGGACAAAAAGTGAAGTGCTTTGTCACATTTTTTGCAGTATTACTTTAGCATGTTTTGGGATATTAGTTTTCTGTACAGGCTTCATTCTTTTCACTTTGTCAATTAGGTTAGTATTGTGGACTAACTACAATGTTGTTGATACATCCTCAGTTTTCTCCTATCACAGCCATTAAACTCTACAACTGTTTTAAAGTTACCATTGGGTTCATGGTGAAATCCCTGAGTGATTTCCTTCCTCTCTAGCAACTGAGTTAGGAAGGACGCCTGTATATTTGTAGTGACTAGGTGTATTGGTACACCATCCAAAGTGTAATTAATAACTTCACCATGCTCAAAGGGATATTCAATATCTGCTTTTCTTTTTACTCGTCTACCAATAAGTGCCCTTCTTTGTGAGGCATTGGAAAACCTCCCTGGTCTTGGTGGTTAAATTTGTGTTTGAAATTCACTGCTCAACTGAGGGACCTTACAGATAATTGTATGTGTTGGGTACAGAGAGGAGGTAGTCAATCAAAAATCACGTTAAACACTATTGAATACAGAGTCCATGCAACTTAGTATGTGACTTAAGCACATGTTTACTCCTGAACTTAAAGGCATGCAATAATAATAATTGACTCAATACATTTCAGCTTTTCATTTACTAATTAGTAAACATTTCTAAAAACATAATTCTACATTGACATTAAAAATGGGGTATTGAGTTTATATTCCGGCTGTAAGTCAAGGGGCGTGAATACTTTATAAAGCCACTGTAGCTGCGCTCTGCACTCTGTATATAGATTTTCTATTGTGTTATTGACTGTACGTTTGTTTATTTCCCATGTGTAACTCTGTGTTGTTTTTTGTCCCACTGCTTTGCTTTGTCTTGGCCAGGTCGCAGTTGTAAATGAGAACTTGTTCTCAACTGACCTACCTGGTTAAATAAAAAGGATTGTTTCACGCCACTCACTTACTGGCTGTCATGTTGGAAGTAGCCAATCTAGGGCTGTCCCTGATCTTGGTCAACCAAGAGTGAGTTGGCACTATAGTTCATTGTTTAACTAATGTTAGCTGGCTCGCTAGCTAACGTTACATGTATGATATTATTCATATCTAACTTGCTTTGCAAGTTAGAGCCTAATGTTAGCTAGTTACCAGCAGATTCATGCAGGGTAGTAACTACATGACTTGGTGCTATGGTTAATTGTTTAACTAGCTAACGTTATCTGGCTGTCTCGCTAGCTAACGTGTATGATCTTACACGTTGTTTACCTAGCTAGCTAGCTACATGTCTTAACAAAAGACTCCACTATGCAAGTAACCATTTCGGGTGCGTTCGTAAATTCAGTTTGAGTGTGCCAGATCGCAGAATAACTGATGGATTGAATATGGCCAGTGTCAGTAAACGTCAGTAAAAAAGTGTAATGAAATTGTTGCCAGCAGAGCTTGTTAGGCTGTTGTCATGTTATTCAGAGGTAAAACATTAACCATAATCCCAATTTTGTGTGAAAGTAAATAGCAAGCTGGCCAATTTTCTGAAAAGTGAGATTACAAGTTGATCAACTTTCAAAGCAGAATTACTTTCCCATTGTTCCATTAAATGCAGTGTATGACATACCATTTTGTAGCTCTGTGTCTCTGCTTTTATACAATGTAAAAAACCATTTCAAATGTTGCTACATAAGACCGAATCAAGGCGGTCGGTCACATTTCTGAAAGAAGTTATGTTACCGAAATCCCTCATTTGTTTATGAAAAACATTCCCTATTGCCTCAACCTTTGCGCTCTTTACTTGACGCATGTATATTTTAGGTGAGACGATATTATTTATTTTCTAGCGCAAACTGCGAGCAACAGCTGACAAAATCAGACATTTCTCTCAAAAGACAGGGACATTGGAGTTCAAATTTTTTTTTAGGTTATTCTGGCAGGAATTGTTACTCTCCTGCCATGTAAAAATTACTGACAGATTCGGACGGGACTAAAATAACAGATGTGGTGTACATAATTACATTACCCAACCTCCCCCAGTAAAACGAATCCCATCCGAATAGGGCCTGACCTATAGCTTATCATAATCACATCAATAAATTGGTTATAACAAACTATGAACACTAACAAATCTGACAGCAAAATTAATGCAGAGGACGTGAAACAATTAACTTGAAAACGGGGGAATGTTTACTGGTTGGTCAGGAGGTAAAAGGGAAAGTCAGATGTGTGTAATGACATGAACGAATGAATGATTCAGTAGCCTATATACAGTTGAAGTCGGAAGTTTACATACACCTTAGCAAAATACATTTAAACTCAGTTTTCCACAAAACTATCATTTAATCCTAGTTAGGATCACCACTTCATTTTAAGAATGTGAAATGTCAGAATAATAGTAGAGAGAATTATTTATTTCAGCTTTTATTTATTTCATCACATTCCCAGTCGGTCAGAAGTTTACGTACACTCAATTAGTATTTGGTAGCATTGCCTTTAAATTGTATAAATTGGGTCAAATGTTTCAGGTAGCCTTCCACAAGCTTCCCACAGTAAGTTGGGTGAATTTAGGCCCATTCCTCCTGACAGAACTGGTGTAACTGAGTCAGGTTTGTAGGCCTCCTTGCTCGCACACGCTTTCTCAGTTCTGCCCACAAATTATCTATAGGATTGAGGTCAGGGCTTTGTGATGGCCACTCCAATACCTTGACTTTGTTGTCCTTAAGCCATTTTGCCACAACTTTGGAAGTATGCTTGGGGTCATTGTCCATTTGGAAGACCCATTTGCAATCAAGTTTTAACTTCCTGACTGATGCCTTGAGATCAATATATCCACAATTTTCCTTCCTCATGATGCCATCTATTTTGTGAAGTGCACCAGTCCCTCCTGAAGCAAAGTACCCCCAAAACATAATGCTGCCACTCATGTTTGGGATGGTGTTCTTCGGCTTGCAAGCCTCCCCCTTTTTGCTCCAAACATCACAATGGTCATTATGGCCAAACAGTTATATTTTTGTTTCATCAGAGCAGAGGACATTTCTCCAAAAAGTACGATCTTTGTCCCCATGTGCAGTTGCAAACCGTAGTCTGGCTTTCTTTATGGCGGTTTTGGAGCAGTGGCTTCTTCCTTGCTGAACGCCCTTTCAGGTTATGTAGATGTAGGACTTGTTTTACTGTGGATATAGATACTTTTGTACCTGTTTCCTCCAGCATCTTCACAAGGTCCTTTGCTTTTGTTCAGGGATTGATTTGCTCTTTTCGCACCAAAGTACGTTCATCTCTATGAGACAGAATGCGTCTCCTTCCTGAGCGATATGACGGCTCTTGGCATTCTCTCAACCAGCTTCACCTGGAATGCTTTTCCATCAGTCTTGAAGGAGTTCCCACATATGCTGAGCACTTGTTGGCTGCTTTTCCTTCACTGCGGTCAGACTCCTTCACTACGGTCCGACTCAACCAAGCCATCTAAATTTGGTTGAGGTTGGAACCAGAAATCTTGAATTTGGACTCCAGACCAAAGGACAAATTTCCAACGGTCTAATGTCCATCACTCGTGTTTCTTGGCCCAAGCAAGTCTCTTCTTATTATTGGTGTCCTTTAGTATTGGTTTCTTTGAGCAATTCGACCATGAAGGCCTGATTCACACAGTCTCCTCTCCTTGAGATGTGTCTGTTACTTGATCTCTGTGAAACGTTTTTTTGGGCTGCAATCTGAGGCTGGTAACTCTAATGAACTTATCCTCTGCAGCAGAGGTATTTCTGAGTCTTCCACTCCTGTGGCGGTCCTCATGAAGCTGGTTGAGAGAATGCCATGAGCGTGCAAAGCTGTCATCAAGGCAAAGGGTGGCTACTTTGAAAAATCTCAAATATAAAATGTAATTTGATTTGTTTAACACTTTTTTGGTTACTAAATGATTCCATTCCTGCACTTCAGGCAGGCTTCAATTACCAGTAGAAAAATTTAAAGATGCTCATTATTCTTTCGACCGATATGCATGACAGTCAAATGTATTTAATAATAATAATAATAATAATAATAATAATAATAATGTGAAAAACAAGTGTTTGAAAACATGTTTTCAAAATGCTTCCAGCTGTCGATAATTTTTTTTGCACATAATACTTGATAATTTTTTGTTAGGGCAAATCTGGTCTGTGGTATTTAATTCGAAATGTTGTTCATTGTAACCACAATGTCACAAATAATTGAACACACACACACACCATGAGCAGATTAACTTGGTCAAAACATTGTCAGCCTTTAAATGCTTTATTATGCAAATAATAGTGTGTGGGCGACAGAGAGAAACAAAACGTCAGTCCACATGCATTTTTCGTTAGGGCAAATCTGGTCTGTGATATTTAGTTATAAATGTAATGTAAACCCTTGGATTGACATTGTAGTAATTTACTATGTAGCACTAGCTGAAATAGACATATGTAAATGTTTTGAGAATAAAAAAAAAAAAAAGGTTAAATAAAACCATAGCCTCAGCTACTATAGCACAGATAAATACATCTTATAATTAGCTCATGGGCTAGAAGAACCATCCTCACATTTTATCAAATCACTCCTGGAGTACTCCTGCAAGCCTGGAGGAAGTATAAACCGTCTTCCTAAAGAATTCTTTGAGATTTTCTTTACGTGTTATCTTCGCGGGAGATATTTTCAAACAAGGAAGAGCTGCGAGGCACGTGAGGCATTTTAACCAATCAGGTTGCCGGAAAGGGCCTTTAAATGCCAGTAGCCAATCGGATGCCAGGAAATTACTCAGTGTTCCAGCTCAGCTAACTTGCTAAAGAGCGTTTTTTGTCAAATAACACCGGCCAACTCGGACGACACTGGGCCAATTGTGCGCCGCCCTCGGGACTCCCAATCACGGCAGGTTGTGAGAGGCTGGATTCGAACCAGGTTGTCTGTAGTGACGCCTCTAGCAGTTCTTCTTGATTGGTTTAGTGATAGAAGGTATTAGAACAATAAGACACCAGCATCATAACAATACTTTCTCTATGGTCTGCCATATGAAAGGATGAAAGTAGGGATATCTCTGAGACAAAATGTAACAAATGGGAGAGGAAAAACATTAAAAAGGTACATTGTCCATTTCTAGGCAGCGTCTCCTTGGAATCTCGGCTTAGGTCGACACTACGCCACGCTTCGTGACGCCCTGCTTACCCTCTCCAAAACACACACAAATCCCCCCAGCAGCAAAGTTTGGGGATAGCTTGAGTTATCCATGCAGCCATATCCACTTCCTTGCACTCATGATTCATTTGGGAGGCCGCGTAGTGGGAGATGAAAACACTGGCAGATTAATAATTCATGGTACTTAATAAATAAATTTAGTGGACCTGTGGGTCTGAGGGAGATGAGTATTAACAATTAAAAACTAAAATAAATTGTCAGCTTTGAAAGAAATGGCATGATTACTGAAGAATTGCATGAGTTGAGTAAGTAATACACCTGAACCAGCCACAGAGACATCGGTCGGTAGAATCTATGGCCTTAATTAATTCTACCTTTACAACTCACAACCACCCAAAATGAAGATCCCCCACCCCCCAAAAAACAAACAAACTTCTTAGTAAAATACAACCAGTAGAACATAAGACTGGCCAAACGCCACAGGGCTCAACAAAACCATAGAGGGCAACACCATCAGCCAACGTGTCAAACTCTAACACAGGCGTCACAACTAAACATCACACCAAGGTTAGAGCACAGAGGGACCTACTTCTTTTTGGGTGTGGGTACGCCGGAGCCTGCATCCTTACGAGGCCGGCCGCGGGGGCGCCTGTCTGTGGGGTCAGGGGAGGGGCTGTCTGAGGGGGTGCGCCCCCCAGTGCTGCTCAGGGGAGTAGACGGTCCGTGGTCAGAGGGATCCAGACTCTTGTCCTCTGATGACATTCTGCAGACCAGGATGGAGAGGAGAGCAGATTAGTTTATTTATAGTACCATGAACATCAGATTGGAGCTGAGGTTATACAAAATGTGTCCTGCTAGGTAAGATAACGATCAAATAACAAAGTAGACAAAAAGAAAACAAGATTTATTTTCTGTTAACACACAACCTGTACTCTAATGTGCCCTGTTTGAGTACACCATGAGACACAGTGGACTTCTACTGAAATACACACACACAAAGCGATTTTGGAAAGTATTCAGACCACTTCACTTTTTCAAAATGTTGTTAAGTTAGCCTTATTCTAAAATTAATTAAATTGTTGTTTTTTCCCCCTCATCAATCTACTTGGGCTCCCGAATGGCGCAGCAGTCTAAGGCACTGCCGTCATTGTAAAAAATAATATGTTCTTAACTGACTTGCCATAGTTAAATAAATGAAATTTAAAAAATACACACACACACACACACACACACAATACCCCATAATGGCAAAGATAGGTTTTTAAATTCTTTCGCAATTTCTTTTAAATAAATATCACATTTACATAAGTATTCAGACTGTTTACTCAGTACTTTGTTAAAGCACCTTTGGCAGCGATTACAGCTTTGAATCTTCGTGGGAATTATGCTACAAGCTTAGCACATCTGTATTTGGAGAGTTTCCCCCCATTCTTCTCTGCAGATCCTCTCAAGCTCTGTCACGTTGGATGGGGAGCGTCGCTGCACATCTATTTTTAGGTCTCTTCAGAGATGTTCGATCGGTTTCAAGTCCGTACTCTGGCTGGGCCACTCAAGGACATTCGGAGACTTAACCCGAAGCCACCCCTGAGTTGTCTTGATGTGTGCTTAGGGTCGTTGTCCTATCACCCCAGTCTGAGGTCCTGAGCGCTCGGGAGCAGTTTTTCCATCAAGGATCTAAGTACTTTGCTCATTTCTTCTTTGCCTCAAATCCTGACTAGTCACACAATCCCTGCCGCTAAAAACAAATCTCCACAGCATGATGCTTCCACCACCATGCTTCACCGTAGGGATGGTGCCAAATTTCCTCCAGACGTGATGCTTGGCATTCAAGCCAGGAGTTCAATCTTGGCTTCATCAAACCAGAGAATCTTGTTTCTCATGGTCAGAGTCCTTTAGATGCCTCTTGGCAAACTCCAAAACGGGCTGTCGTGTGGCTTTTACTGAGGAGTGGCTTCCATCTGGCCACTCAACCATGAATGCCCGATTGGTGGAGTGCTGCAGAGATGGTTGTCCTTCTGGAAGGTTCTACCATCTCCACAGAGGATCTCTGGAGCTCGGTCATCGGTGACCATCGGGTTCTTGGTCAACCCTTCTCCCCCGATTGCTCATTTGGCCAGGTGGCCAGCTCTAGGAATAGTCTTGGTGGTTCCAAACTTCTTCCATTTAAGAATGATGGAGGCCACTGTGTTCTTGGGGACCTTCAATGCTGCAGATATTTTTTGGTATCCTTCCCCAGATCTGTGCCTTGACAAAATCCTGTCTCGGAGCTCTACGGACAATTCCTTCGACCTAATGCCTTGGTTTTTGCTCTGACATGCACTGTCAACTGTGGGACCTTGAATAGACACGTGAGTGCCTTTCCAAATCATGTCCAATCAATTGAATTTACCACAGGTGGACATACTATCAAGTTGTAGAAACATCTCAAGGATGATCAATGGAAACAGAATGCACCTGAGCTACTTATGTATAAGGTGTGTATGTATATATACACACACACACACACACAGTTGAAGTCGAAGTTTACATACACTTAGATTGAAGTCATTCAAAATAATTGTTCAACCACTCCACAGATTTCATGTTAACAAACTATAGTTTTGGAAAGTCTGTTATGACATCAACTTTGTGCATGACACAAGTAATTTTCCAACAATTGTTTACAGACAGATTATTTCACTTATAATTCACAATTCCAGTGGGTCAGACTTTACATACACCAAGTTGACAGGCTTGGAAAATTCCAGAAGATGTCATGGCTTTAAAAAAGCTTCTGATAGGCTAATTGACATCATTTGAGTCAATTGGAGGTGTACCTGTGGATGTATTTCAAGGCCTACCTTCAAACTCAGTGCCTCTTGCTCGACATCATGGGAAAACTTCTGACCAACTGAGAATGTGATGAAATAAATAAAAGATGAAACAAATCATTTGCTCTACCATTATTCTGGCATTTCACATTCTTAAAATAAAGTGGTGATACGAACTGACCTAAAACAGGGAATTTTTACTAGGATTAAATGTCAGGAATTGTGAAAAACTGAATTTAAATGTATTTAGCTAAGGTGTATGTAAACTTCCGACTTCAACTGTACATGATTTTTTGTAAATAGTAGCCTACAGCAAAGTGTTTTTCAATCATTTCTAACTTAACTATTTCCACCTACCATGTGGGTTTTAGCTTGTTGAGCCTGCTAACTGAGGAGTGTTAATTAATCTGTTTCCATACATGTTTCATGTTAAAACATTTCTTACAAAGGAGTTGTTTAATCTAAATGCTTAACTATTTATCTGTACATGGAATTGTATTCGTTATTTTTTTCTCATCTTTACAGGAAAATGCCACGGGCACTATCTGATGTGTGGAGACATTTCACCGCACCTAATGTAAAAGGAAAATCTGTGTACATTTTCAAATAATGTGCCAAATCATATGTGAAGAATGCAACAAAGATGCAGAATCATCTGGCCAAGTACATAAAGTTCCCTCAGCGCTCACAACAAGAAACCTCTGACTAAAGTCCCTCTACTTCTATTCGAGGTGAAAATGATGATTCAGACACCTTATCGATAGCAACAGCTCATGGTCCTCCTGGAATCAGAATTGTTTTTGATTTCATGGAGGGACGTAGTCAGAGAAATGCTGATGAATGTCTTGCTCGAGCTGTATATGCAACTGGTTCACCTCTGATGCTCACAGGCAATATGTATTGGAAGAGATTTCTGAATGTTCTTCGCCCAGCATACACCCATCCAACCAGACATGCTTTATATACTAATTTGCTGGATGCAGTGCTCAACAGAGTTCAAGTGAAGGTCAAGCAAATCATAGAGAAAGCAGACTATTGCAATCATCTCTGATAGGTGGTCAAATGTTCGTGGGCAAGGAATAATTAACTACATAATCTCCACCCCTCAACCAGTATTCTACAAGAGCACAGACACACTGTCTCCATGCTGTGGAGATGTTTTTTAGCGGCAGGGATTGGGAGACTAGACAGGATTGAGGGAAAGAAGAAATTAGCAAAGTACTTAGATCCTTGATGGAAAAGGGACAACAGACACACTGGTCTATACATTGCAGATGAGCTGAAGGCAGTCATCAACGACCTTGGACAACAGAAGGTATTTGCACTGGTGACAGACAATGCTGCGAACATGAAGGCTGCTTGGTCAAATCCATTAGCTGTGCTGCTCATGCATTGAATCTGCTCCTCAAGGACATCATGGCACTAAAAATAACGGATACTCCACAAGAGATCCAGCGGGTGAAATAAGTATTGAACACGTCACCGTTTTTCTCAGTAAATATATTTCCAAAGGTGCTATTGACATGAAACAGATGTTGGTAACAACCCAAGTAATCCATACATACAAAGAAACCAAAACAAATAAGTTCAGAAATTAAGTTGTGTGTAATAATGTTAAATGACACAGGGGAAAAGTATTGAACACATGAAGAAAGGGAGGTGCAAAAAGGCATGGAAAGCCAAGACAACAGCTGAAAACTATCAGTAATTAAAAAGCAATCCAGCCCCCTGTCAGTGCAAATTAATATCAGCTAGTTCAGTCCCAACTGATGGCCTACAAAAAGGTCTCATTGCCAAGGTGTCACACAAGACACATCTCATGATGGGTAAAAGCAAAGAGCTGTCTCAAGACCTTCGCAACCTAATTGTTGCAAAACATAATGATGGCATTGGTTATAGGTGCATTTCTAAGCTTCTGAATGTTCCAGTGAGCACTGTTGGGGCCATAATACGGAAGTGGAAAGACAATAATTTCACCATAAATTTGCCTCGACCAGGTGCTCCTCGCAAGATTTCTGACAGAGGAATGAAAAGAATAATCAGAAGAGTTGTCCAAGAGCCAAGGACCACTTGTGGAGGGCTTCAAAAAGACCTGCAATTAGCAGGTACTGTTGTCTCAAAGAAAACAGTAAGTAACGCACACCACCGCCATGGCCTGTATGCACGCTCACCACGCAAGACTCCATTGCTGAAAAAAAAGCATGTTGAAGCTCGTTTAAAGTTTGCTGCACAACATTTGGAAAAGCCAGTGAAACTGGGAGAATATAGTGTGGTCAGATGAGAGCAAAATTGAACTGTTTGGATGTCATAATACACATCATGTTTGGAGGAGAAATGGCACTGCACATCACCCTAAAAACACCATACCAACAGTGAAGTTTGGAGGTGGGAACATCATGGTGTGGGGCTGCTTTTCAGCAAATGGTACTGGCAAACTTCACATAATTGAAGGAAGGATGAATTTACCAAGACATTCTTGACAAAAATCTGCTGCCATCTACCAGGATGATGAAGACGAAACGAGGGTGGACATTTCAGCAAGACAATGATCCCAAATACACAGCCAAGGAAACTCTCAAATGGTTTCAAAGAAATAAAATAAAGCTGCTAGAATGGCCCAGCCAATCACCTGACTTAAATCCCATTGAAAATCTATGGAAAGCACTGAAGATCAAGATTCATAGAAGAGGCCCACGGAACCTTCAAGATTTGAAGACTGTTTGTGTGGAAGAATGGGCCAAAATCACACCAGAGCAATGCATGCGACTAGTTTCTCCATACAGGAGGCGTCTTGAAGCTGTCATTACCAACAAAGGCTTTTGTACAAAGTATTAAATAAATATCAGTAAGTGTGTTCAATACGTTTTCCCTGTGTCATTTCACATTATTACACAACTTAATTTCTGAACTTATCTGTTTTGGTTTCTTTGTATGTATGGATTACTTGGGTTGTTACCAACATCTGGTGAAAATGTCATGTCAATAGCACCTTTGGAAATATATTTACTGAGAAAAATGGTGACGTGTTCAATACTTATTTCACCCGCTGTATGTGAGGGTCAAGTTATAGCAGCAATCTTCCTCACCAAGCAAAGTGAGAAGAATAAGAGCACCACATTGAAGATGCCCAGCAACACCTGTTGGGGTGTTGTTGTCATGTTTGACAGTCTCCTGGAGGGGAAGGAGTCTCTCCAAGAAAAGGCACATATCACAGTCTGCCGATATGGACAGCCCCGTCAAGAGGATCCTCCTGGATGATGTATTTTTGGGAGAGAGTGGTAAGCAGCCTGAAACCTATAGCAGTAGCCATTGCACAGATTGAGGGAGACAATGCCATCCTGTCTGATGTTCAGACTCTGCTTGCAGATGTAAGAGATGAAATCCGTACTGCCCTGCCCACTTCACTGTTGCTCCAAGCAGAGGAAACTGCAGTTCTGAAATACATCAAAAAGCGTGAAGACTTCTGCCTGAAGCCTATACATGCCGCAGCGTACATGTTGGACCCCAAGTATGCTGGCAAGAGCATCCTGTCTGGTGCAGAGATCAACAAGGCCTATGGTGTCATCACTACCGTGTCTCGCCACCTTGGCCTGGATGAGGGCAAGGTTCTTGGCAGTCTGGCGAAGTACACTTCCAAGCAAGGGCTTTGGGATGGAGATGCAATATGGCAGTCGTGCCAACATATCTCATCAGCCACTTGGTGGAAGGGACTTTGTGGATCTGAGGCTCTTTCCCCTGTTGCCTCCATCGTCCTCCAAGTCCCACCAACATCAGCCGCCTCAGAGCACAACTGGTCCTTGTTTGGGAACACGCACACCAAAGCACGCAACAGGCTGACCAATACAAAGGTTGAATAATTGGTGGCCATCCGGGCAAATTTGAGGCTTTTTGAGCCTGACAACGAGCCATCCTCAACAAGGTTGGAATGTGACAGTGAAGATGAGGCCTCAGAGTCTGATGTTCAAGGAGGTGGAAATTGAGGAGGTCCAGGGAGAAGACATGGAAGCCTGAGAGGAAGACAACCAAAGCTTTAGTTTCTAGACTATCATTTTACAGATTTAAAAATGTTTTTGTGAGATGTGATGGATCATTGGGGATCAATCAATATTCCCTATCTTTTGTTGTTCAGTGAAATCATCGTTCAATTCGTAACTAAGTTATTATTATTTTTTTCTATTGGAAGGATTTAATCATTTGCAATTATGTCTACTAAAGGTTTATGTTTGTCTCTATATGATATGGTAAATATATCCAATGCAATTCATTCTCATTGAAAGTTTCCACCTCTGAATATTCCCCAAAATGTGCAACCTTACTCTCTATCATTGTCCACTAGTAGGCACATTGATATTGGCTACAAATGGCAACATTTGATGACATAAGGATCTTTCAATGCAACGTTTCCCATTTCCCAAACTACTTGGACCTGTGCTTGAGCCCAGCCATTCCATGTTTGTTCGATTCCACCACCAGCACAACTGACTTAACTAACCAAGAGCTTGATGATTAGTTGACTAGTTGAATCTGGCATGCTGGTGCAAAAGTTACGACACATTGTGTAACACAAAAGTTACACAACTCAACTTTTCTTTCACATACTTCATGATGCAAAGCATGCAGAAATACAAAGGAGAGGCCAGGTTGGCTGTCACTGTCGCAGTTACTGTTATCTGGGTTTACCACCACTTAGGCCACCAACAACTACCACAGAACACAGCAGATCTAACCACTTCTAATAACTGAGAAAATGTACAATAGCAACTACAACTGCTTGGTGAAAGGCACAACTGTACAGTGGAGAGTCCAATGTCAACTTAGCAGAGCTATGTGAGGCGAGCTCTTGCACAAGGAAGAGGGGAAGGAAGAAAGCAGGCCGTTGACTCATCTGTAATTTCGTCGAGACCAGCTGTGCGAAGCCGCGCATTGGGGGACCTCTCCGTGCTCTGCATGGTAGCTCAGCTCTCTACTGCTTAAATTAATTTGGCCATTTTGTTAAGCACAGTCATGCTGGGGTGGAGAGAATGAAAAAATGAGGAGAGAAAATAAATAACAGGGACCCCCGCTAAGTGTCTGTACCGGCTTATTTTAACCGGAGGGTTTTACTAGGTCTCGAATGCACTGCTAGAGCCAAGTGGCAGTTCAGCCTCACATCATAGCTGGGCTGACCACAAACAGACATGAGCCTGCTGGCCTGCTTGAAGGGTAGGCTATGTACCTATGGCACCAGAAACGGTAGTGGATATGCACGTTTGAGTGTTGGCATTTCCAAGTCTCCACCTCACATCACAGACCCACCCACACACACACACACACACAACCAGTCAAAAGTTTGGACACACCTACTCATTCAAGGGTTTTCTTTATTTTTACTATTTTCTACATTGTAGAATAGTGAAGACATCAAACCTATGAAATAACACATATGGAATTATGTAGCAACCAGAAAACTGTTAAACAAATCAAAAAGATTCTTCAAAGTAGCCACCCTTTGCCTTGATGACATCTTTGCACAGTCTTGGCCTTCTCTCAACCAGCTTCATGAGGATTGCTTTTCCAACAGTCTTGAAGGAATTCCCACATATACTGAGCATTTGTTGACTGCTTTTCCTTCACTCTGCAGTCCAACCCATCCTAAACCATCACAATTGGGATGAGGTCGGGGATTGTGGAGGTCAGGTCATCAGATGCAGCAATCCATCACTCTCCTTCTTGGTCAAATAGCCCTTACACAGCCTGTTGGGTCATTGTCCTGTTGAAAAACAAATAAGAGTCCCACTAAGCGCAAACCAGATGGGATGGCGTATCGCTGCAGAAAGCTGTGGTACCCATGCTGGTTAAGTGTGCCATGTCACTCATCAGACCAAAAGGACAGATATCCACCGGTCTAATGTCCATTGCTCGTGTTTCTTGGCCCAAGCAAGTCTCTTCTTATTATTGGTGTCTTTAGTAGTGGTTTCTTTGCAGCAATTCAACCATGAAGGCCTGATTCAGTCTCCTCTGAACAGTTGATGGCTGGTAACTAAATAAAATCAAATTTTATTGGTCACATACACGTGTTTAGAAGATGTTATTGAGGGTGTAGTAAACGCTTGTAACAAAATACTGCATAGTTTCCTAAGAGCTAGTCACGGTGCTGCCATCTTGTCTGCGCTCAAACTTATCCTCTGCAGCAACTCTGTCTTCCTTTCCTGTGGCGGTCCTCATGAGAGCCAGTTTCATCATAGCACTTGATGCTATTTTCTACTGCAAACTTTAAAAGTTCTTGAAATTTTCCAGATTGACTAACCTTCATGTTTTAAAGTAATGATGGACTGTTGTTTCTCTTTGCTTATTTAAGCTGTTCTTGCAATTACATGGACATTTAACAAATAGGTCTATCACAACTGATTGGCTCAAACAAATTAAGGAAAGAAATTCCACAAATTAATTTAAATGCATTCCAGGTGACTACCTCATGAAGCTGGTTGAGAGAATGCCAAGAGTGTGCAAAGCTGTCAAGGCAAAGGGTGGCTACTTTGAAGAATCTCAAATATAAACTATATTTAGGATTAACACTTTTTTGGTTACTACATGATTCCATGTGTTATTTCATAGTTTTGATGTCTTCACTATTATTCTACAATGCAGAAAATAGTACAAATAAAAAAAAACATTAAATGAGGTGGTGTCCAAACTTTTGACTCGTACTGTATATACACACCCAAAAGTATGTGGACACCCCTTCAAAATTAGTGGATTCGTCTATTTCAGCCACACGCATTGCTGACAGGTGTATAAAATCGAGCACACGGCCACTCTAACTGCCCCAATGCATAGTGCCAACTAATGTTTGGTGGAGGAGGAATAATGGGCTGGGGCTGTTTTTCATGGTTCGGGCTAGACTCCTTAGTTCCAATGAAAGGAAATCTTAACGCTACAACATAAAATGACATTCTAGACGATTCTGTGCTTTCAACTTTGTGGCAACTGTTTGGGGAAGGCCCTTTCCTGTTTCAGCATGACAATGCCACCACGCACAAAGCGAGGTCCATACAAAAAATATTTTTACGAGATCAGTGTGGAAGAACTTGACTGGCTGCAGAGAGCCCTGACCTCAACCCCATCAAACACCTTTGGGATGAATTGGAACGCTGACTGCAAGCCAGGCCTAATCGCCCAACATCAGTGCCAAAGTTCACTAAAGCTCTTGTGGCTGAATGATAGCAAGTCCCCGCAGCAATGTTCCAACATCTAGTGGAAAGCCTTCCCAGAAGAGTGGAGGCTGTTATAGCAGCAAAGGTGTGGTACCAACTCCATATTAATGTCCATTTTGGAATGACATGTTCGGGGAGTAGGTGTCCACATACACAACATGACAAAAAGTATGTGGTTTGCGCAGGTGGCTGCCTTGGCCCTGTAGCCCACAGTGCACACCCTCTTCTCCCCCGCTCTCTCCCTTGGGCGTGGCTCGAGTCAGCCACATCCCCATCTGCCTCTGTCGCAGTTTGTAGCCTCCCAGCCAATTAGAGTGCAGTAATGTTGCTCATGTTCCTCCTTGGCTCAAGTCTGCACAGCTCTTATCTGAGGTAGTGTTGTAGGCTTGGCCAACAGAAGAGGTCGTGCCACAGGAAGAGTAAAAGTATGTATTTCTTATTGGATACGTTCTGGAATGTATTCAGTGAAGTGAAACAAAATGTTAGGAATTTTGCAGTCAAACATGTAATGAATAGAACTGACACAATTAACTATGAATCTGGGTAAGTTTACATGCACACTAATAATTCGATATTAAACTGATTATGGCAGTAGGCAGGTTATGCAATAGTCATATAAACACCTTACTCTGCTTATCTTGAAATCGGTCAAAATCAAAGTAAATATACGCTGATTAAAACAACTCGTTTTCTAGTTGTTCTGTAACTATTAGGACATGTAAACACCTTAAAAACACTGTATTTGTATCTGTGCATGTGCTACCACAACCTAGGGAGCCTCCCTCTTTAGTGCGAATGAAGTGAGTTCGGAACAATGTATGCCTCAGACATTTTCACATACAAACTTTATATGTTCGAACTCTGCTTCGCAAAAAAGAACATGGTCGCTGTGGTAGAATGTTTATTTTAAATGGAGAGTTTCTGCATTTATCAGATTATTAGGGAAATCGTTCTTGCAAAGCATGTAAAGGTTTTAAATTGAACTACTACATTAAATCTGACTAACCACAATAAATTGCATTATCGTGCGCATATAACTGTACTCGTAGTGCACATTACAGACCATAACACCTGTTCTACACTATAGGCCTACCCTTCTACATAAACATTGTGTAATGTTGAACCCGCCTAAACAGGCACGCAAAAAAAAATCACACATTTCTTCCAACTCAACACAGGAAAGGTTGCACAAGCATTAGTAGGACTGGGAGGGGCCTGAAAGCAGCTAAGTGGGTTCTCTCAGCTAATTTAACAACCACGACCATCACTGCCACAACAGCTTACATACCGTTTCTCAACGATGCCAACAGACTGTAGGTTCTTAAGAGTGGAAGCCCAGCGTGCACAGTTTAAAACTAATGGCTTCCTGAATGTCATGCCTTTCAAATATATTCTGTAATCCACTACATAGTCTATACCCTGAAGATGACTAATTTCTCCATCTGATAAGTTTCTTAACCATTAAGGGTAGCTACCAAGCACAACAGGCAATAATCTCCAGAATGTGCTTATACATTTTTTGGGTCATAACAGCCTCACAGATATAGTTATGTTTATATGGAACCCAGTCAGAATTTGCACTGTAAATTACAAGGAATGTGTTATGACGGTGGTATGAAGTCCTTATGTATTAGGTACCCTTCAAACAGAGCTTTGCAAAAATCAAGCTCAAAACTGAAACCCTCGGGTTGCTATTACACAGGCAGCCCAATTATGATATTGGTCAAAAGACCAATTAGTGGAAAAAATATCAGAATTGGGCTGCCCGTGTAAACGCAGCCTCGGACTTCACCTATGCGGCCCATCGGTCTCCGATACAAATATTCAAGGTATAATAAGTGGGGTGGTGAGACCCACCGTGTCAAGGAGAACTGACTTTTTTTACAGCTCTCATCTTCGCTAGGTTCCAAGTAAGCACTACAGGACCATGACATGTTTCAGACGGATTGCATTTGCTGTGGTGAAATTAAGAATAATTGAGCCATTCCATGTCCTATATTCTAGGATCTTCACTGAATTTCCCTGCCATAACCATCCTATCACTTTCACAAAACAGTTATGAAACTTCAGGGTCGGTTTCCCAAACAAAGATTAATTTGAATCCAAGAAACCAGCCTTCAAAGTTCCTTAAACAATAGCCACATAAACGGTCTACATTCATACATAATGTTAAGCTAAATTGTCCAAGCCAGACATCTCACATTTTAATGACGATTGCATGACACCGGGAACACTGACAACACTGTTTTGAAGAATTGTAAGTGACGACTGATGTTTTCAACTCCTCCTACCTCTGCATAAATCAATAAAAGCTTCCTGGTGTGTGTTCCTTGACAACGTCCTCCACTTCTGAGAGTCCTCTTCCTCTACACGGTCCTCCACTCTTACCCGTCTACAGCATTCAGTCTTCATCTTCCTTCACTGACAAACAATGCACATAGCTTCTCATAACATTTTCCTTAGCTCTTAAATCCAATTCATGCTTGATCTGAAAAATGTGGTCGGAGGCTTCGTATGGAGTGTGAGACGAAATTGCAGAGCCTCGGAGGCATGCAGAGGCCAATATCAAGCACCGTATCGCATCGCTGTGTTTGTAACAATGTGGAGGGCTCCACATCGACATGATTGGTTGACAGTAGGTGTGGGCGGTACGTTCTGTATAAACAAACTCACTTCCTTGACAATTTCCTTCACAATAGCTCTGCTCTGCCAAGCGCAAGAAGTATGAAAGCCCTGACGTCTGTGGAGGCTGCATCACAGTGAATGCTGTACGACCACTTCAGACGTCCATGCAGAGACTTTTTAATAGCGCTGTGGCACAGAGAAAAAAATAAATAACATTCAATATGAAATGAGACATCAGCTGGTTATTCTTGGTTCTACGGCTTGACTTCACAAGACTGCCTCACATTTTAATTTATTCATGATCATACCAACGACGCAATAGTCACAGGGCTAATGTGACATAGTAGGAACACTAGTTTGGGTCTTTAGCAACTATGTGACAACATATTGGTGTGAAGCCCCAAACTAGCTTCCCTGTGTCACCAGGAGGATGTCCCCATTAGAGATGGGCATTTGACATTTAACTGTTCCAAGTACTTCAGAATACCTTCCGAGTGCATGATTTTTTAGAGTAGTCAAATAAATATAAGCTGTTTTTAGAACAAGGCTGTGGGATCTTTTTTGTTGCATTTATTTACATGCCAACAGTGTACAACAATGCCTAATTTAGCATATCCATTACAAATAATGAATCCTAATTGCTAAATTGCCTCATATCTACACTATATACACAAAAGTATGTGGACACCCCTTCAAATTAGTGGATTCGGCTATTTCAGCCAATACCCATTGCTGACAGGTGTATCAAATCGAGCACACCGCCATGCAATCTCCATAGACAAACATTGGCAGTAGAATGGCCTTACGGAAAAGCTCAGTGACTTTCAACGTGGCACAGTCGTAGGATGCCACCTTTCCAACAAGTCAGTACGTCAAATTTCTGAGAGCAATAACGGCTCAGCCACGAAGTGGTAGGCTAAACAAGCTCACAGAATGGGACCGCCAAGTGCTGAAGCGCGTAGCTGTCCTCGGTTGCAACACTCCCTATAGAGTTCCAAATTGACTCTGGAAGCAACGTCAACACAATAACTGTTCGTCGGGAGCTTCATAAACTGGGTTTCCATGGCCGAGAAGCCACACACGCAATGCCAAGCTTCGGCTGGAGTGGCGTAAAGCTCGCCACCATTGGACTCTAAAGCAGTGGATAAATCACGCTCACAGTCCGACGGTCAAAACTGGTTTTGGCGGTTGCCAGAACGCTACCTGCCCCAATGCATTGTGCCAACTGTAAAGTTTGATGGAGGAGGAATAATGGGCTGGGGCTGTTTTTCATGGTTCGGGCTAGGCTCCTTAGTTCCAGTGAAAGGAAATCTTAACATTAGAGCATACAATGGCATTCTAGACAATTCTGTGCTTCAACTTGTGGCAACAGTTTGGGGAAGGAACTTCCCTGTTTCAGCATGACAATGCCCCCGTGCACAAAGCGAGATCCATAAAAAATATATATATATATATAGATCCATAAAAAAAAATATATATATATATATATATATATATATATATTTGAGATCGTGTGGAAGAGGAAGAACTTGACTGACTGCAGAGAGCCCTGACCTCAACCACATCTAACCCCTTTGGGAGGAATTGGAACGTTGATTGCGAGCCAGGCCTAATCTCCCAACATCAGTGCCCGACCCCACTAATGCTCTTGTGGCTGAATGGAAGCAAGTCCCAGCAACAATATTCCAACATCTAGCGGAAAGCCTTCCCAGAAGAGTGGAAGCTGTTATAGCAGTAAAGGGGGAACTAACTCTATATTAATGCCCATGATTTTGGAATGAGATGCTTGACGAGCAGGTGTCCACATACTTTTGGTCATGTAGTGCATCTACCTCTCATCACTCCAGTATCCCTGCACATTGTAAATATGGCATTGGAACTGACCCTGTATATTGCTTACTTACTTCTCATGTGTTTTTGTACCATCTTGTGTTATTTTTAGTGCTACATTGATATTGATTACTGCATTGTTGGGTTTAGAGCTTGCAATAAAGTAATTTCCCTGTACTTGTGCACATGACATTGAAACTACTACATCACTAGGTAAGGAGTTAGGAGTTATATGTTGATTTGAGATATACGACCATATCGAATAGAATCAGCTGCACTTCTGTCTATAATAGCAACTGGATTCCTTGGTTGTCAATGGAAGGATTTGCATGCAGTGCTGTATTGAGGTTGAATGCATAAGAAAAATGGCTTGAAAACCACACCAAGTGTTGTGCATAGTTATTGAGAAAATATATTGCAATTCATGGTTATAACACTGGACTCTCCTCATGTCCTATCAATAGCCATAACACGTGTGGTTATCCAATTTAGGTCCTGGAGACCTACCGGGTGTTCCAGCGTTTATTCCAGCCCATCACCAATACCTGACCTGATTAAAATATCCAACCAATCATTAATCTTCAGTCTGGGCCATTACTTGCAAAGTCAGGTGTTAACTAAAGGGCTGGAATGAAATAAGCCTGTATACCAAATATACTGGAATGGAATTGAAGACCTCTGGTTTAAAACGTTCAGGCTCTCTTATTCTTATGTCAAAACCCATTACCGTTAGAACAGTTCAAAGTGGGCATTGGGATTGAACATACGTTGTTAAAAAGCTCTGTAAACACACACAATAACTTTTCGACTGCATCATTTGATAGTCACAACCCTGCCAAACACTGATATTGTTTGATCTTCTTGAGTGAGTAGCCGGACCATATGGTTTAAGTTTCATACTAAAACTGAAATGTAAAGGCCGTTAAGTTGAATTCAAGTACGAAATTGTTTTAGCAAGAAGTGGCGCTCTTCAAATGCCATATTAGCATCAACATTATCACAAACCGAGCGCTATGAGTAAAATGTCGAGATATACATTACAACTTACCTTTTAGACCCTAGAAGTTAAGATGTATTTCCTTCATGACCTTTAAAGCCATATGAGAAATGTAATACTTTCGTTTAGTATAAATTGGGAAGGGGTGTTGGGGGTATCGCTGACTCGTTCATCCACCAATTCAAAAATATGAGGGGAAACGACCGGTTCACTTTCGGCGTCTCAAACCCATACATAAACTGTTATATCCCTTTAGGTATTCGTCTGTTTATTGGTTTCTTAAAAAGTACGTCAACCAGTGAACATTACTACTCTCCCTTCGACCACCAAGATTCACTTTCCACTGGAAAACGCATAAAAATGATAAAAATACATCCCAATCGTTTCTTCAATTCTTCACAGCAAAATGATTGCAATTAAGATAGATCCACAACTTGAGAAATCCCACAAAAAGGTTTGAAAAAGCTTTCAAACTATCGAGAGAAAATAAAACGCTTACGGAATTGATGCAATTCTTTTTTTCCTTTCCAGCTTCCAGACAACTTAAACCAGTATTAAATCCAACAAGAAACTTTCTCCAAGGATTTCATATTGATAAGATGATTGATTCAATTTCTGCCGTTGAAGCATTCCTGTCAAAATACAGAAAATGTATAAGTTTTCGAAAAATTTGAAATTTAAAGTTGAAGCTTTACTCCATCATGGTGGCCATGTTTAGGCTAGACCTAAGCACTGCCTGTCAACGTTAGTCGCGGAAATAGGTCCAATTAAACATTAAGTAAGACGTGTTAGGTCAAATAATGGTCCAACATGAATAAACCATGTTTTAAAAAAATAAGCTTATACAAAGGTAAAAATAAAAACGTTTAAATGGTAGCGTTTTGTGTCAGACCGCGTATGTTATGAAAAAAGTCTCACTGACCCTGCGGAGTGATACATTGGAGCACTATCCAGGTAAAGAGACTTCTCAGTCATCAGCCAAGAACTCTCAAAACATGGACCTGGGTTCTTAAATAGAGTGGCTGGGATTCTGTTTGCCTAACCATGCATTCTCTCAATTTCGATTAATATCTGCTGGTTTTATTCAACAGTGCACAGAGGCAACATAATTGTTATTTTGTGTTAAGTTATTATGGTTGCAGACAGTCAGTAAAATGTTTTATATCTGTTGCTACAACAGTCTTTATTCTCATAGTTATCACATTGTGGAATATATTATTATTGTTAATGTCTATTGCTAAAATACATTAATATAGAATACAAAACATAAAGTCTCTACTCTACTAGCTGGCAGTAATGCATAACATAATTAATTCAATTTTGCCTTACAATACAGAAAATTATTAGGATAACTGTGGGAGTTATCATAGAGTTAGGAATAGTGTACATGGCAAACATATTGTAAGTTGATTATTAAACATTAAGGTATCACACACACACATATAGAACAGTATAAGGCATCCATTTCTTTTTAGTAAAAGGGAATCACAAATTACATGAAATCACCATGCATCAACTTCCTTGAGGGGACAAATAAGGCTTCCCATACATTCACCAACATCTACCAATGATACTATAGTGTTACTTTATCTATTGACTCTGCTCAACCCTTTTCGTTAGATTTATTTTTCTCACTGATTAGTGGGATGCTCTCTGATGGTCAAGGATGGGATGGAGGAAGTCCAGACTGGTCCAGGTGCAGGAGGAAATGAGCTTCGTGGGTTGAAAGAGGTTCCACTGTCTAATAGGACAGTGCTTCACTGATTCGCTGAGTCCCTCAGAGCTCACTTATATCCTCCTTTTATGTCCTCAGTTGTGTGTGTGTGCATTTGTGTCAATGAAAGTGTGCTTCTTCTCTGCCGTGAGAGCCCGGCTAAGTGTGTTGAGTGGGGGTAGGAATCAAATAGTTCAGTGTTTTGTTTTGTTGTTTGTTTTCTGTGGGTTAGGAGAATATTCGATCAACATCCCACCAACATACAATGAACATGGTTGCCATGTTCTCAGAAGATAAGATATTATTGTTCTAGACACGCTTCATGGGAACTTTGGAAAAACATTTATATGTCCAAAGAAAAATAAATTACACATCACAGAGCCAATCAATGCCCTGATAGCTCTTTGCAAGGATACAGTGTTTAACATACAGTGTTTTCAACTTACAAATTTGACATGTATGATTACATTGTACATGTACATGTATACAGTAATTATTATTTAACATGTATACTGCTGGGATTGGAACTCACAACCACTTGGTTCAAGATACACCAATCTTCCCACTACGTTACTGTCTTCAAATATTGTAATATTATTCCAGTTCATTTTTCAAGTAATCCGTATATTACTTAGAAACATATCTCTACAAGCCTGTTACATATACACAACCGGTCACAAGTTTTAGAACACCTACTCATTCAAAGGTTTTTCTTTATTTTTACTATTTTATACATTGTAGAATAATAGTGAAGACATCAAAACTATGAAATAACATATGCTGAGCACTTGTTGGCTGCTTTTCCTTCACTCTGCTGTCCGACTCATCCCAAACCATCTCAATTTGGTTGAGGTCGGGGGATTGTGGAGGCCAGGTCATCTGATGCAGCACTCCATCACTCTCCTTGTTCGTCAAATAGCCCTTACACAGCCTGGAGGTGTGTGTTGGGTCATTGTCCTTTTGAAAAACAAACGATAGTCCCACTAAGTGCAAACCAGATGGGATGGCGTATCACTGCAGAATGCTGTGGGAGCCATGCTGGTTAAGTGTGCCTTGAATTATAAATCAGACAGTGTCACCAGCAAAGCACCATCACACCTCCTCCTCCATGCTTTACGGTGGGAAATACGCATGCGGAGATCATCCGTTCAACCACACTGCGTCTCAAAAAGACACGGCGGTTGGAACCTTTAACAAATGCCCCGCGTGGAGCTGTGGGACCTCCTCCTCTCCGGCGCTCCTCCTCGCCGGTGTTCTAACCGGCGGCAGTAGAGCGATGGCAGCAACACCCTTCTCATCCACACCTGTGTTGCATTAGTTCATTATGTTCTATTTAAGTACTGTGTGTTTTGTGTTACCCCTCACGGGTTATTGTTTCACGCCTTGCCTGTCAGTTGAGGTGCAGTATTACCTTTTTTGCTCATTAAAGAAGCCTTTTGTTTATTTCACTACGCAATTTTTTGCCTCTTTTTCGCCATCACCACTCGCACCGTCACTGAATAACCCGTCGACACGAGGCACTTTTTCTTTACCATTTTTTTGTTTGAAAGTTTGGTATTTTCCTTTTTCCACTCATTCCCTGTGTGATGAACATGGACAGGCGCGGAGAGGGATCTGGACCACCTGGTCGGGCACTCACGCTAGAGGAGAGACTCCGAGCCATGGAGGAGCAGGTCACTGGTCTGGTAACCGCGCTCGGGGAGATGATGTCGCTCATGGCACCACGATCAGGCGGGGATCGCCCGGTGGGTCCAGCTGGAGCCACAGCGTCGCCAGCACCTGATCGTCTTGACACGTTCCGAGGGGAGAACTCCGGAGAGCCGTTCCAGATAAGTACGACGGTAATCCGGCACGGCAGTATGCTCTGTTTCCGGACGATGGCGGCGGCAAGTAGGTGGAATGAGCCGGCTCTGAGGACCGCTTTCTGCAGGGGTCTACGGACTGAGGTCCAAATGGAGCTGGCTTGTGTAAGCCAATCTATGACGCTGGACGCCGACATCGCCCGGGCTATTGTCATCGACGGGCAGCTCCGGGACTGTGACCGGCTGGCGCACCGTTCTCATTTTCCTCTTCACGGGGCAAAACCGGGACCGGAGCCGATGGAGCAGAGGAGAGAGAACGGCAGAGTCGTCAAGGCTTGTGTATGTACTGTGGGAAGAGGGGACATTTCCGGAAGAGGTGTCCCTCGGCCCAGGCGAGACACAAGAAGGGGGTAAGTGGCCAGATGGCGCAGGTGGGCACAGTAGGTGCTTTGCGTGCCGATAGTATAGCTAGCCCTTTCTGTTGTTCCGTTGTGCTGTCTGGTGACTTCCCCAACCATGTGTCCACAGCCATGATCGACTCCAGGGCTGCGGGGAGTTTCATTGACCGGTCCTTGGTAGAAACTCTCTGACTGCCGTTGCACCGTTTGAGGTCCTCTATGCCCATCCAAGCCCTGGATGGCCGACCGGTGGGGTCCGGGTCGATTACTCACGTGACCCGTCCTATTACTCTCACTATCCACGGCTGCCATTGAGAGAGACTGGAACTGTTGGTGATCTCATCCTCCATACATCCGGTCATCCTGGGACTTCCATGGCTCCAGCAACATGATCCCAACATTGTCTGGAGTGCACAAAGGATCCTAGGGTGACCATTACGTGTGGAGCCACGTCGGTGGAGAGCCCAGAGAGCACCCTCGCTGGGAGCATTCCGCCAGAATACGAAGATCTGAGTGGGGTGTTTTCTCGAGAAAAGGCCAGGTGTCTCCCTCCTCACCGCCCCTGGGACTGCACCATAGACCTCATACCTGACGCCACGCCCCCCCAAAGAAGAATCTATCCGCTCTCTATGGCCAAGATGGAGACGATGGAGACCTACATCAAGGAGACGCTGGAGCGGGGCACAACCGCCATTCCACCTCTCCTGCTTCAGATAGCTTCTTCTTCGTCATAAAGAGGGACGGGGGTCTGAGGCCGTGCATTGACTACCGAGGACTAAATGAGGTAACGACAAAGTTCCGGTATCCAATGCCCCTCGTCCCTGCGGCCATAGAGCAGCTGAGGGGTGCGCGCTTCTTTACCAAACTGGACCTCCGGAGCGCATACAACCTTGTGTGTATCCAGGAAGGAGACGAGTGGAAGACCGCATTCAGCACGGCGTCGGGTCACTATGAATACTTTGTGATGCCATATGGACTCACAATGCCCCAGCGGTATTCCAGTCATTTCTGAATGAGGTATTTCGGGATATGTTGGGGAGGTATGTGATAGTCTACATTGATGACATTTTGATCTATTCCCCAACATTCCCAGAACACGTGGCTCACTACAGAACCATCTGTATGTCAAGGAGGGAAAATGCGCCTTCCACCAAATGTCCTTTCAACAACGACGTGAGTGGAGCCGTAATGGAGCTGAATCTCTTGATGAATCGGCGGTAAAAGTTGGCAAACCCGAGAAAGCTCTGTAGTGCCTTGATGGTCTTCGGGACTGGCCATGACCTCACCGCCTCCAATTTCAGTTCCTCCATCATGACCCCCTCCGGAGCAATGCGGTACCCAAGGAAGGTATTAAAACAGGTTAATATGCCCCACCAAAATTATAGAACTATGCAGAAAGCCCTTCAATTGTTGGAATAAGTCATTCAAATCAATGATGAGAGAATAGTCAAATTAAGCGATAACTGACAACATGGTGGTGTAGCAGGAAGACCTGAATGCTGAGAACCAAGAGGTTGTGAGAGGTTGTGAGTTCAATGTAAAAAGTACATAATTTCTCTAGGAATTTAGTGGAGTAAAAGTAAAAGTTGTCAAAAATATAAGTAGTAAAGTAAGGTACAGATACCCTAAAAAAGACTACTGAAGTAGTACTTTAAAGTATTTTTATTTAAGTATTTTATACCACTGTTTGGTGGGACGTTGATGGGATATTGTCCTAACCCTCAGAAAACTGGACACAGTAATGTTCTTGCAATTTTCCCATGAAGAATGTGTAGAATATTAGTATTGTATATCGTGAGAACATGGTAACCACCTTCTGTGTATGTTTGGTGAAGCGTTGATGGAATATTCTCCTAACCCGTGAATGTTCTTACAATGTCCCATAAAATGCGTCAACAAAATTAATGTTTTATATTCTGAGAACATTGTAACCACGTTCTAGATAGGTTCTGCTTGACATAACTTTAACCCCAAAACATGCTAAAAAGGTTCACAGAAGGTTTTTGTTAACAGAAATAGAATTTTCCCCTAACTAACAGACAACTGGACACTCAAACATTAGGGTAACATTACGGGTAACATTATAAAAATGTTCTCTCTCCCTAGAATTGTTAGCTGGGTTTGTTGCAATTGTACAGTCCAGCTCAAACTAAAGGTTCATTTGAATGTTACGTTTTGCCATCCCAAATCATTTCTAATGAATTCAGGGAGGTCTTATTTTGAAACAATATGGGATTCATTTTGAATTGCTAATGCGAGGCATTTCTCTTTCAAGCTCAATTTGTATATACCTTGAAGGGACTGCACCTCTCTCTTCCCTGTCATATTATGCAATCCTAATGGAGCCCCCTCTCCCTATACAACCCAAGCCCTTTGAAACCTGAGAATTGTAAAGAACAAAAAAATCATAATTGAACATGCGGCAATCTATTGGTCTTAATTAGCCCTTCTTTGTGTCACATTCTGCAGTGGTTTAACATCTGAGAGACTTGGACCGGCTCATAATAATAGCTGGATCGGAGAGAATGGAATGGCATCAAACCATGCGTTTGATGTATTTGATACCGTTCAACTTATTCTGCTCCAGCCATTACCACAAGCCCGCCCTCCCCAATTAACGTGCACCAACCTCCTGTGACATACGTTTACAAATGACCCCAGCTGGAGGTCTCCTGCTGAAGCATCCCTGTGGCTACCACTGGTTCACTCCCGCCAGATAGCCTAGCTTAAGCAGTGGCTAATACAATACACTGATTGTATTCTTTGGGTATCCATACTCACAACTGTCAACTTTTACTCTGTGTTGATACATTACTGCAGTGAGTTTTTATTCATGGAACATGAACACCATGGTAACTTTGGTCCTTTGTACCATCAGTATATAAATTGGTAGAGCATTATGCTTGTAACGCCAGGGTAGTGGGTTCAAATCCTAGGACCACCCATACGTAAAATGTATACATGCATTACTGTAAGATGCTGTGGGTAAAAGTGTCTGCTAAATGACATATAATATATTGTAACTTTGCCATCTGTTATTATTTTGAAACCAGTCAGTAATCACAGAGATGGAAAGACGAATGCATGCCACATTGGAGTTTAAAGACCATTCACTCTCGATTTCACAGTGGCAACTTCCATTATAATTTACTATTTCTCAAAGCCTAATTACACACACATACACACAATACCCATTTGTCTTACAACTAAACAAATAATGAACTAAGAATAATTGGTCTCATGTCATCTAATTAGGGATATGTTGTTGAACACTTTTATTTCTTCGCCCCAGGCTTGGACTACTAAATGGTATCACTGAGAGCCATTAGCCCTCCCCAGGCATCAAGCCTTTCGCTAACTGCTGAAGAACACACAGAAAACCAACAGCAATAAACAAATCAATTAAGAGGAACTGTCTCCCTTTTGTGCACCGCTTGGCATTCATTTGGTTTTCTGAACCAAAGTTAAAAACTGCTGTGCAGTCGTGGTCTTTGAGTCTACCGGTTTATTGTTTTGGGATCGGGTTCATTCGATATTGAGCCTTTGTGGCATAATTCATTTGATATTGAGCCTGTGTGGCATAATCCATTTGATATTGAGCCTGTGTGGCATAATTCATTTGATATTGAGCCTGTGTGGCATAATTCATTTGATATTGAGCCTGTGTGGCATAATCCATTTGATATTGAGCCTGTGTGGCATAATTCATTTGATATTGAGCCTGTGTGGCATAATCCATTTGATATTGAGCCTGTGTGGCATAATTCATTTGATATTGAGCCTGTGTGGCATAATCCATTTGATATTGAGCCTGTGTGGCATAATCCATTTGATATTGAGCCTGTGTGGCATAATTCATTTGATATTGAGCCTGTGTGGCATCATGTAACATGCATTACATAAAAATAGAGTGATAGCTTGTGCTGACAAAATTCATTAACATTTTCTGAAAAAGGATTGAGCTATCCGGCCTCTGAGTGGGATTTTGTGAACTAGTATTGTTACTGGTGCTTCAGCAAACTAGAATCAAGATGATGCCTTTACAGCCAAGAGCAACACCATGTGAATATGGATTATGAAGGAGAGTATTGGTTATTATTGAACATTTCAAACATGACTGATAATATGAATACACACAATTGTTCATTCATACTGAGGGACATTAAAGTTTAAGGCCAGTGTATACAGTGCATTCGGAAAGTATTCAGACCCATTGACTTTTCCCACAGTTTGTTACGCTACAGCCTTATTCTAAAATGTATTAAATTATTTTTTTACTCATCAATCTACACACAATACCCAGCTAACAATGTTTTACAAATATATTAAAAATAAATACAGAAATACCTTATTTACATACTGTAAGTATTCAGACCCTTTGCTATGAGACTCCAAATTGAGCTCTGGTGCATCCTGTTTCCATTGATTATCCTTGAGATGTTTCTACAACTTGATTGGAGTCCACCTGTAGTAAATTCAATTCATTGGACATGATTTGGGAAGGCACACACCTGTCTATATGAGGTCCCACAAATGACAGTGCATGTCAGAGCTAAAACCAAGCCATGAGGTCGAAGGAATTGTCCGTAGAGCTCCGAGACAGGATTGTGTCGAGGCACAGATCTGGGGAAGGGTACCAAAAAATGTCTGCAGCATTGAAGGTCCTCAAGAACACAGTGGCCTCCATCATTCTTAAATGGAAGAAGTTTGGAACCACCAAGACTCTTCCTAGAGCTGGACGCACGGCCAAACTGAGCAATCGTGGGAGAAGGGCCTTGGTCAGGGAGGTTACCAAGAACCCTATGGTCACTTGGACAGAGCTCCAGAGTTCCTCTGTGGAGATGGGAGAAACTTCCAGAAGGACAACCATCTCTGCAGCACTCCACCAATCAGGCCTTTATGGTAGAGTGGCCAGACGGAAGCCACTCCTCAGTATAAGGCACATGATAGCCCGCTTGGAGTTTGCCAAAAGGCACCTAAAGGACTCTCAGACCATGAGAAACAATATTCTCTGGTCTGATGAAAGATTTAAAGTCTTTGGCCTGAATGCCAAGCGTCAAGTCTGGAGGAAACCTGGCACCATCCCTACGGTGAAGCATGGTGGTGGCAGCATCATGCTGTGGGGATGTTGTCAGCGGCAGGGACTGGGAGACCAGCCAGAGACCGGACTTGAACCCGATCTAACATCTCTGGAGAGACCTGAAAATAGCTGTTCAGTGATGCTCCCCATCCAACCTGACAGAGCTTGAGAGGATCTGCAGAGAAGAATGGGAGAAACACCCCAAATACAGGTGTGCCAAGCTTGTGGTGTCATACCCAAGAAGACTCAAGTCTATAACCGCTGCCAAAGGTGCTTTAACAAAGTACTGATTAAAGGGTCTGAATACTTATGTAAATGTGATGTTTTTATTTTAAATACATTTGCAAACATTTCTAAAAATATGTTTTTGTTTTTTTGGGTGAAGTTTTCCTTTAATGTTCTAGAAGCGTATTAAGGAACTTTGAAAGAAAAACATATTTTTAATGTATTCCATGAATGTTCCACCAAACATAGAACATGGTTGTAATGCTCTCAGAATATACAATATTAATGTTTCAAGCTTTATGTTATGGGGTTTTTGAGCTAATATATATAGCTTCCTCACATTGAATTCACATCCATTCCAACCATTACAATGAGCCCATCCTCCTATAGCCCCTCTTCACCAGCCTCCACTGCATAAACATAACTTCAAATGTGCCATGACTTTGTTGTTTTTTCCCCTTTTTCTGTCAGATAAAGGTGAAGGTACTTGATTTTTCTTACATCTACTACTAAAGTTAAAAAAGTATAAACATGGCGCTTATCTAGTCTAGGAGCATATCCTTTTAAATCCAAGTCACATTAAGATTGATTTAGAGTTAAACCTAACCAAACCCATGTCCTGGCCCATCACCTTATGTATTGCTTTCCCCCAGAGGCAAGAAGTGGCATCCCCAAAAAACTAACTATAGGCCTACAACACATACATTTCTCCTAACCTCCCACACATTTTTTTTTTTTTTTACCTTTATTTTACTAGGCAAGTCAGTTAAGAACAAATTCTTATTTTCAATGACGGCCTAGGAACAGTGGGTTAACTGCCTTGTTCAGGGGCAGAACGACAGATTTTTACCTTGTCAGCTCGGGGATTCAATCCAGCAACCTTTCGGTTACGGGCCCAACACCCTAACCACTGGGCTACCTGACACCCCCAAATAGGTTACTTTAAAACAAAATATAAAAATAACATAGAAATGTTTTTATCAAACTGAAACTATACTGAACAAAAATGTAAATGCAACATGCAACAATTTCAAAGATTTTACTGAGTTACAGTTCATATAAGGAAATCAGTCAATTGAAATAAAGAAATGTGGCCCTAATCTATGGAATTCACATGACTGGGCAGGAACGCAGCCCACTTGAGAGCCAAGCCCACCCACTGGGGAGCCAGGCCCAGCCAATCAGAATGAGTTTTTCCCCACAAAAGGGCTTTATTAGACAGAAATACTCCTCAGTTTCATCAGCTGTCCAGGTGGCTGGTCTCAGACCATACGCAGGTGAAGAAGCAGGATGTAGAGGTCCTGGATTGGCGTGGTTACACATGGTCTGTGATTGTGAGGTGGCTTATGGTAGAGAAATAAACATTAAATTCTCTGGCAACAGCTCTGGTTGACATTCCTGCAGTCAGCAAGTCAATTGCACTGTGTTTTGTGATAAAACATTTTAGAGTGGCCTTTTACTGTCAAAAGCACAAGGTGCACCTGTGTAATATTCATGCTGTTTAATCAGCTTCTTGATATACCACACCCATCAGGTGAAATTATCAGTAACAGGGATGTAAACAAATGTGTGCACAAAATTGGAGAGAAATAAGATTTCTGTACGTATAGAAAAATTCAGTGATCTTTTATTTCAGATCATGAAACATGGGACCAACACTTTACATGTTGCATTTATATTTTTGTTCAGTCTAAATAAAAACTAGTAAATTACGTCTGAAAACTAACTGAAACAAAACTGAATTTCAAATAAAAACCAAAAAACGAATAGAAATAAAAACAAATATTAAACCACAAAACTATATGAACCTTTGTCACATGACATGGGACAATGAAATGCCAGAGTGAACAGCTGCTGCTGGTTGGAGGAGGGGTGGGTGGGTACTTTTACCAACTCCTCTTTGAGTAATAACAAACCATTTAGTGCCTAATTACTCTGTAAAGCTTGTTTTATAGAACAGAGAGCCATGAAACAATACAAGGATCCACAGGGAGGGAACAAAACCCTGCTATTATGTACAGTACAGCTGGACTCTGTCAATGAGCTACTAGCAGCCTGGGTTACATAGGATGCGTGACTGACAATGACTGTGTAATTTGTTGTTTATCTATGGCATCGCTATGGGATGCTGGCTGTGTGTCAAAAATCAAAGGATAATTGGGTAGGGTGAGAGTTGTCCTGCTTGAACACGAAGACCCCATTTAAATAGCAGTGCTTGCTAGCTTGACTAAGCACTCCTCATATTACAAGCTAAGCCTGAACCTGGGAATTGATGTTGTGCATCAAAATGTGGGACCAATAGCCTGTGAAAAATGTAAAAACAACACGCGAGCATCTGGCCTCCCTTGACAAAAAAACATTTTAAAAAGTTGCCAATCAGCGTTGAGATGAACTGAGCAAGCTCAACTGTGAATGGTCCTGGCGCACCAAAAAAAAGTGTCCCCTAATTAGCCATGGATGGAGATAGGGATTTGGACTTGTGGTTTAACTTAATTCTACGTACTAGCCAATGATTATAACGCCAATTCTGATCCAATCATTAATTCATACACTGTTGTGCCCCTGGCCTGAGAGGATAGAAGTTCTCTGTGGTTCTAAATCAATAGTTGTTTAGTGGTCCGAAATGGAAACATGCTGTTGACCATGCTCTAGGTCATGTAACTGTCTGTTATACTGTACATGCAATATGCTTTGTTGACTTCACTGGACAGAGGTTGCTGTCCGGTTTTGTGACCCCCCTGCAGCCCCCGCAATGCGGGGCCCACAAGCACTGGGGTTCCAAACCCCTGGAGGTGCCCCTCCGCAAAAGGTGTAGAATAGTATGAGATTAGTTATAAAAATGTTCACTCTGCCCCATGGCAAATGTGTAGAATTGCAGGAAGTTAGCTGTTTTCCCCCCAAAAAAGGGACCTTACTGGGCTTTGCGAAACTGCGCGACACCGCAAAACACTGCGATGTGTCTGTGTTTAACCTTACTAGATTGTATAGAATGGAATCAATTGTAAACAGTTATCTACATATTCGTTAACCGGTATGGGGTGTCAGTAAAGTTCCATAGTGTGTAGCAATGTTACTGAAGACATTTTTTTTTTTACAAACAGTTAGTTATTAGGTGTATTGCTGGTGTAAAAGTTGGCTATTTTATATAACCTTTCTTTAACTATGCAAGCCAGTTAAGAACAAATTATTATTTACAATGACGGCCTACCTACAGGGTCAGCCCCTGGAGCAAATTAGGGTTAAGTGCGTTGCTCAAGGTCACACCGACAAGTTTTTTTTTTACCTTGTCGGCTCGGGTATTCGAACCAGTGATCTTTCGGTTACTGGCCCAAAGCTCTAACCGCTAACCTTTCGGCTTGTGTTCCTTGGGGATCGACTTGACGGAATGTTGCGCGGTTGATGGGAAATGCGCACGGAACGGTGCAGGCAAAGTCCATATATCGTCACAGACAAGTTACTTTCTTACAAACTTTCGTTAGATACTTTTTGACACGTATAGAGTAGTTTACAACATACTTGTGCACCATTCTCTGTCATGTCGTGGTTGTTGCCATCCTCTCTTGCTTGCTGTCAGGGAAAAATAACGCGCATTTTCAAATAGTCTTCCTTGCTTTTTGGAATTTTACGGTAACGTTACTATCTGGCAGAGATGAGCTATTGAAATTGTTACCGGATCGTTAGACATAATGAAATACATAATGACAAATAGTTTAGTATAATTGCTCTTAATCCCAACGTTATCAATAATAAACGCTATTAGTTTATGTGACAGAATATTAATCACCTGCCTTTTATTGGGCGCGTGAGGAATACACACAAGGTTGCCTAACAACACGTGGCCAGAGAGGAAACAGTGGAATTCAGATGCCATCTTGCGGTGTGAGTATTGAAATACATTGGTGCCGTGGCATTTAGTTTTTTGCAGCTTCTTCACATAATTACAATGTTGTTTAATTGCATACTCCTTAGCCATATCATTTAGCGAAACATTATTTTCAGGAATACTTTCACAGGTTAAAGCATATTTTCTGTAGCCTAACATCTGATCCTGTATTAGCAAACATTCTAACATTACATGACAGATCATTTTGGTATGAGAATCTGACTCACGGTCAGGTGTGCGAGTTCACATTCCCTACTAAGCTCAATAAGTGGGGAACGGAGCCAGACAGTTTCTATTTTTTCAATTTTCCCTTTGACTCGGGAAGTACACTCGCTGTCAAACTACTAGAAATAGGAACAGAGAGAAAGAGGGAAGCGAGAGGGAAAACTGGGCCCAAAATCGGTCTTATCCAGCAGGTGGCGTTTTTGTGTTTTTTCGCTCACCAAGCAAGGAGCTTTTGTATGGAGGTCAATGAGAGAGTGCCGAGTTTGGTTAACAAACATTTAAATGGCTTATTTTCTACGTATGGCTTATTTGATCGACTATAAGTTTTGTGATGCGTAGGTTGTTACGAGTGTACTGATTTAAGTAGGGCATGTGACATCACGGCAATTTTGAGAAAAAAACACTTTATATTGGAGTTGTGCCTGTTGTTGCGCGTATCTGCCCTCTCATTGGCTACAATGGTCCCACCTAATCTTGCCCCGCCCCACTGCCTTCCATTTTTTAAGACATTTATTTTAATTGTTAGAGCGGCCACTTGAGTATCTGGTCAATGTAATGGTCATCTGTAATATAAATAACGGTACAGGGAAATAACCGAGCACGGGGCAGTGCAATCAGCCGTGTAGCCAACCTTCAACGATACATTGCATTTAAACTAACTGATACAGTTGTTGTAAATAATCTATGGTGTTCTAGTATCGATAGGACAATCGTCAACACGAGCATGGCAACCCCTCTACCTCCTTGCGTGATAGATTGTGGGACTGGGTGAGTTTGTTTACTCGAAACAGCTGAGCTTTCTCTGAAGATACAATATGTGATCTGCCTCGAAAAGGACATTTACTAACGTTAGGCTATGCCACCAATCAAGGCCAGGTCAGGTCGCAGTTGCAAATGAGAACTTGTTCTCAACTGACCTACCTGGTTAAATAAAGGTGAAACAAATAAAATAAAATCAAGACAACCTTTGCCACCCAAGTGGAAAGCACCTGCCTGCACAGCTTACTTTAGAATAATATTAAATAATACTATTACAATGTCATGATATATAATAATAATAAATACTTTGTAATGTATTTTTTAAAGTTAGGTCTATAGCTAAGATGTTAATGTAAATAAAGTGCTATTGGCCACTGCTGTAGGGTCCTCTAAAACTCAAGACTATTTTAGCCTTAGAGGACTAACTTTTCTGAATCTGAAGGCCTGTAAACTCACAAGTGTGACTAACTTGATGAATAACTCAGCCTGTGGGCAGTACATTAGCCAAGGTCTCTATTAATTAAACAGCTGCATGTTATGGCTAACAATATCAATTTTAGAGGAGATTCCTTTTTCCTCCATGATGAATTAGTATGGTTAAACAGGAAGTTTTACTTAATCAGAAAGGCTGGGGTCGAACCTGAATTTATTATAGGGAACTAATTGCAAAAAGTTTTGGTTGTTTCTGAAAGGTTCATTGCTAATTGATCGGTAGAGAAAATATTAACAAATGCATTCTACTTATTCCATGATACAGAAAATAGATACATGATTCAGTTGTATATTTGCACAATGGTTAGGGGCAAACATTGTAGTCATTGCTTTGTTATGATGACTTTGTGCTGTTTTTCTTTGAATGCAGATACACCAAGGTTGGATATGCTGGAAACACAGAGCCACAGTTTATCATGCCGTCCTGTAAGTATACTGTATAGCTTATTTTGCAACTGTGTCAAACACATTGTAAGAACCGACACTGGAGTAGAGAAGAAGGTACAGGAGTGAACATTTAATTTTGCACAGACATGGAACAGGACAGGAACAGCGTCAGAACCGGGTAACACAACGACATACGACAATTAACGCTGAAGCGGGGAACAGACAGATATAGGGGAGGTAATAACAGGTGATTGAGTCCAGGTGAGTCCAATGAATCGCTGATGCGCGTGACAAGGGAAGCAGGTGTGCGTAATAATGTTGGCAGGAGTGCGTAGTGCAGGGCAGCCAGGGAGGGAGAGCGGGAGCAGGCGTGACACACTATCCACTTCCAACTTGAAGATGGCTTTATTTAGTACATCAGTTTTGGAGTTGAAGGTTTTTGGTTTTGAATGAAGCTCTGCCTTGGGATAGCACTAATTAAAGGCAGTGTAGCCTCCCATCTCATCACACGGCTGTGTAACCTTGAGCAAGGTACTGCACTCATTACCATCAATTCATTTCTCAAGGGAACGGACAACAAATGAGTTTCAAACTGTTTTGATCTGTTCTTTGTAAAATATGCTTGAAAGCTGTGTGAGCATATGGGCCTTGGTACGTCATCTGTCCATGTATGTCGACTTGATGGACGGGAGGACTAGAGAGGAATGTAACACCTGTTTGTTACCCTTATGTGTTTCCATTTCAGGCATCGCTATACGGGAGTCAGCCAGTGTAGGAGACCAGGCACAGAGGCGACTAGTGAAGGGAGTGGATGACTTGGATTTCTTCATAGGAGATGAAGGCATTGATAAGCCCAACTATGCAACCAAGGTGATTGGTCCTACACATAGGATCTGTCCCACTGGGCACAGATGTCAGTTCAATGTCTAGTTCAACGTGAAATCAAAACATTTCACCATGTCATTGGATTTAGGTTAAAAGTTGGGTGAAAAAATAAAAAAATGCCCTTACGTTGATTACTTTTTGCTAACCCAATCAGTTGGAGGTTGAAATGATGTTGAAACAACGTTGATTCTACCGGTTTTAGCCCACTGGGGTGGTATTGAGTTATAACCATGTGGCCTTTTGTCTCCAAAGTGGCCCATTCGACATGGGATGGTAGAAGACTGGGATTTGATGGAAAAGTTCATGGAGCAGATCATATTCAAGTATCTACGAGCAGAGCCTGAAGACCATAGCTTCCTTATGGTGAGAGACAGTTTATTGTGAAGGTATTATATACCCCATTATACAACATATGTGGGAATGAAATAGAGATATTGGTATTCATTTTTCAATTTTTGATATTGGTATTTCAGTATTTATAAATATCATTGAATACACCCATTGCTCATTCTGAATTTAGCCAATGTTTTTCAAAATGAAAAAGCCAATAGGTGCATGGTTTTTGTAAGACCTTTGCTCTTAGATTGCGTCAGTTGGACTGTACAGTGTTTTTTTATGTCTCTGTCCCCAGACAGAGCCTCCGTTGAACACGCCAGAGAACAGAGAGTATCTGGCTGAGATCATGTTTGAGACCTTTAATGTCCCAGGCCTGTACATAGCAGTGCAGGTACAACACTAATGTCCCATTCACACTATTGATCTGAGGTGGTTTTCACCTATTTTTGCTGTGTTCTCTTTTCACTATCAGTAGTGTTAATAAGGTGAAATACCCCAATGATCCCATTCATTTATGGTTAGAGACCGGTAGTATATAGTATAAGTATTTAGCGTGTCTTATTATTATAACAATGTATTTGATATGGGCAGGTTTGGGGAGTAACGGATTACATGTAATCAGTTACATGTAAGGGATTACCAAAAATATACATTACCAGCAAAAATATTGTAATCACATTACAGATACTTTTGAAAAACTAGATGATTACTTAGAGGATTCTAAATTCAGAAAGGATGTTTGCGTAAAAAATTATTTGTCATTTCCCTGTTATCTCAATGACATTCAAATCAGCATTGAAAAAAGGCGCATATTTTTTGACCACAAGTCAGAGACCACTATGATGACACATCAAATGTGTTTGATGGATCGTGGGAAAAGAGCAGGAATAGTCTTTTGTCAGCTACAGTCCAAGCTATGTTTTCCAATGGTGCGACTGCTGTCAGCATCCAAAGAGTATCCACCTTAAATAAACGCTTCGAGGTAAGGATGATGGCGATACGGATATCACGTATTATTGACCTACATAGCACATTGATGTGAATCACACTGCTGCTCTCTCATTTAGCTATTTGCACCTTACGAATTGTGGTTGTTGTGGATGGTTGTTCACAATTCTAAATGTGTATTTGAACCCAATAATGGTTGAATTCAAAAAGTATGGAATAAAAGTGGAGCTTTTATTGCTCAAACTTTTGATAGACCTAAAGGGGCAATTTGTAGTTGCTACATCAATTTCTTGACTTATAAATTATATATACAGTACCAGTCAAAAGTTTGGACACACCTACTCATTCAAGGTTTTCTTCTTTATTTTTTACTATTTTCTACATTAAAGAATATTAGTGAAGATATCACAACTATGAAATAACACATAAGGAATCATGTAGTAACCAAAAAAGTGTTAAACAAATCAAAATATATTTTAGATTCTTCAAAGTTGCCACCTTTTGCCTTGATGACAGCTTTGCACGCTCATGGCAAAGCATGTCATTCCATGAGCGCAGCATTTATTTTTCAACTCGAATCAATGAGCCCAATCAGGTAGAACATTTGAGCCAGCCCTTGTCCGATCCGAGTGAGGGAAGCAACAGAAATGTCATGTTTTAAGCTACTTTCTTAACCGGAGCCGATAAAGCGTGAGAGGGAGAGAGAGGTGCCGCTCTAGCAGGCGGGAGAGGGGCCCTACTGTGAGCGAGGGATATTTGGAGCAGGGAGGAGGGAGAGGTGAGAAACGGCAACCAACCTGTCCGACTCACACTATAGTAGACTAATAGCTGCCATAGCATGGTTATTTATCATCAAATATGACTTCATCAAACTGGGAGAAGCATGTTAAGATAGCTAACATTAAATAGCTAGGCTAATTGTGGCTGCAGCTGTGCATGAGCTTTCTCATCCTACACAAAATAACAACTCCATTCAGAATACTAAGTTTTCTCTCTACTGCAGCAGTCACGTTCAGATCTGTACGGGCCCTTCTAGACAAGTACGTTAAAATTACACATACATTCATACCCGAGACCCATGACAATCATATCAGATCTGACCCAGACCCGTGACATTATTTTGAATTCTGGATCGGGTCTCGGGTATTCGGGTACAGGAGGATCCGTGAAGACCCTTTAGTTGGTAGTACCCAACTTGGGTCACTAATGGCCTGGTACTCATTGTTGTATTGTACCTCTAACTACTCAGACATCAATGCAAATGCAATCGAAAATCAAATCAAACACTTATAATCAAAACAGTATCATCCTTTTAAAACTCACCATTAGTCTACATTTTTTGACCTCATTGTGATGATCAATTTGAAAGAAATTCAACAACAGATTGAAACTGAGTGGAAAACATGGTAGTTGTGGATGTTGTTTCAAAGCCAAACAGAACGAAAGGTGATGATGATTCAAAGTATTTAAGACATTGCATGTAGAACACCCATACACATATTTGAGCTTATACATAGTCCTATACAGTGCCTTCGGAAAGTATTCAGACCCCTTGACTTTTTCCACATTTTGTTATTTTACAGCATTATTCTAAAATTGATAAAATATTTTTTCCCCTCATCAATCTACACACAATACCCCATAATGACAAAGCAAAAACAGGTTTTTAGACATTTTTACTAAGTACTTTGTTGAAGCACCTTTGACAGAAATTACAACCTTGAGTCTTCTTGGGTATGACGCTACAAGCTTGGCACACCTGTTTTTGGGGAGTTTCTCCCATTCTTCTCTGCAGATCCTCTCGAACTCTGTCAGGTTGGATGGGGAGCGTTGCTGCACAAGTATTTTCAGGTATCTCTAGAGATGTTCGATCGAGTTCAAGTCCGGGCTCAAGGACATTCAGAGACTTGTCCCAAAGACACTCCTGCGTTGTCTTGGCTGTGTGCTTAGGATCGTTGTCCTGTTGGAAGTTGAACCTTCACTCTGGAGCAGGTTTTCATCAAGGATCTTATAAACACCACGACAGCATGATGCTGCCACCACCATGCTTCACCATAGGGATAGTGCCAGGTTTCCTCCAGACGTGACGCTTGGCATTCAGGCCAAAGAGTTCAATATAAGTTTCATCAGACCAGAGAATCTTGTTTCTCATTGTCTGAGAGTCTTCAGGTGCCTTTTGGAAAACTCCAAGCGGCTGTCATGTGCCTTTTACTGAGGAGTGGCTTCCATCTGGCCACTCTACCATAAAGGCCTGATTGTTGGAGTGCTGCACAAATGGTTGTCCTTCTGGAAGGTTCTCCCATCTCCACAGATGAACTCTGGAGCTCTGTCAGAGTAACCATCAGGTTCTGGGTCACCTCCCTGACCAAGGCCCTTCTCCCCTGATTGGTCAGTTTGGCCGGCAGCCAGCTCTAGGAAGAGTCTTGGTGTTTTTTATTTTTAATACATTTGCAAAAATGTGTTAACCTGTTTTCGCTCTGTCATTATGGGTTATTGTGTGTAGATTGCTGAGGATTTTTTTATTTAATACATTTTTGAATAAGGCTATAACATAACAAAATGTGGAAGAAGTCAATGGCTTTGAATACTTTCCGAAGGCACTGTTTATAAAATAAACCTGATTTAAAATTATTGTTGTGGACATATACAATACATAGCCTAATAGCCTTATGCATATTATGCAAGGTTGGAAAAACATTTAACAAATACATAGATTTAAGATGTTTTTGGTACATAATTGGTCCAGCCTATACTTAAAAAATAAACAAATTCTAGTAATCTCCTTTGAGTCTGGACTGTATTATTATGCATACTGGATGGACTGGTTATCTTATGATACACTATGAGTCTGGGAGAGAACGTATAGGCCTAGGCGATGCATTGAGTGCGCAGGGCGGCTTACAGAGTTAGCCTACAATTATAGTGAATTTTTCCATCTCCTCTCCTTCATTCCTTTTTCGAGCTAGGGGATATCAAAAGTTTAAGTTAATGAATTGTGTTTTGTTGTGAAAACATGTTACTATCGCTATTCCCGAACATATTTCACTTGGTTAAGCACTGGGTAGCTGCAGGAACATGGTTGGAGAGCCCATAGCATACAGAGTTTGGGCGGAATATCACCTGTCGCACATGCTTCTCAAACAGTGGATGATGGGGGAAATGAAATGTGTTCTTATAAGGCCAGACATTTCTATATGCAATCCCATGTGAAAGCATAGATTTTGATGGTTGCCACTATTTGATATTGGGCCATTCTAAATCTTTTAAATTTTTTACATATTAGTAAAGACAAGATTACATTGAGAATAGTCCGGTGGTTGAAAATATGACCACTTGATGAGAGAACAGGGTGTGCAGCCTGAGGCAAGGAACAGAGTTTAAGCTTTTTTTGCAACTTTTTATCACCTATAGTCGCATCATGCAGGCCAAATATGTTTTGATTTCTAAGACATTCTAAGGTCTGTATCATTCACAACTAAATTAGCCAAATAACTCAAACTCTAGCCTAGTGTATAGGACCTGTATCAAATAATCACTTTTACGCTTGGAATGGGGAAAAATGTCCTTTCTATTTTATTCAGCTAAGTTCAATTATATTCTTCTTACTATAAAATCATATAAAATAATGGCACGAGACTTATAAGCATATTTTGTCTGCTAAATGAACATGCCTGCAACCTATGGCAGTGCGTATAGCCAGATAACATGCAGTAGGCCAATATTCTGTTCTCTAAAATACATATTCTTCATATCATAATGTTTCTTTAGATCTGCCTAAAATAAATAATGGATTTATTGCGATGGTGTATATTAAATGGATTTATAATACTTTATTTTCAGTGTAGATGTTCCAAAGGCGTGCATCAGCGGCTTGTATGCGTGGAGGACTGGAGATTCTAAACATGTTTATGTTAATTAACGGTCAATTACTGTGAGACAGGCAACCATTTGCATGACATTAGCCACAGCCCTAGGTCTAATCACATTGAAATCTGTCTCTTAATGATTGTACTGGTTCATTTCAGGCAGTTCTGGCCCTGGCAGCATCATGGACGTCTAGACAAGTAGGCGAGCGAACACTGACAGGAATCGTGATTGACAGTGGAGATGGAGTCACCCACGCCATACCTGTGGTAACAAAAGCATTTTGCAATGACATAAGGCACTATGACATAATAGGTCACAGGCATATTACGTCATAGGCTTATAATCACACTTGCCATGAAAGTTTAATGTTATCTTATGTCACGCTAAACTGTTATGAACCTCCCATCAACATTTGGGTTTGCCATAATCTTCCACGACAGAAGTGCTATGCTAACCTTATGAAGGCATTATAACCACTCAATATGTTTTGTCATTCTTCAAGAAAAGCTAGGCCATCTTGGTTGCTTAGCTTTTATTAAGGGAACAAAACAGAAATGCCTTTGTTGTGAGTGGAAGGAACTAGCAAATCCAACTTAACTCCTTCATTGATTTGTTTTGATTGTATGTCTGTCCAAATTCAAAGGAATGTCAATATACAACATGATCCAGGGCATCTTGGGTTAATGGGAGGATCCAATAAGGAAAGGCATGTAAGGGGAAGTTTTATAACCATCCCTTCCCTGATAGAAACAGCCCTGTAACATGTAGTCCCGTGGAGCTCAGAATTGGGCTGCCTGTGTAAACACACTCCCATACTGTTTCTTAACAGTCCAAAGTGGCTTTTGCCTCCTCTAGGTGAATTACCTTGTGGGCCTTTGCCATATTGCTTTTAGCTATCCTGTCTTTTTAAATCAGGGTTGCTATCCTGTCTTTTTAAATTAGGGTTGCTATCCTGTCTTTTTAAATTAGGGTTGCTATCCTGTCTTTTTAAATCAGGGTTGCTATCCTGTCTTTTTAAATCAGGGTTGCTATCCTGTCTTTTTAAATCAGGGTTGCTATCCTGTCTTTTTAAATCAGGGTTGCTATCCTGTCTTTTTAAATCGGGAATGCTGGCAGAGAGGGTACGAGGAGAAGTAGCCACTTTAGCTGATTGAGAAGCATCACCTAAGTGCACATAACTCTCCTAAATATGACTCCCTCTGTGAAAGCGATGTGGCATGAAGTTATGTGTCTGTTGTTAATGATGAGTAAAATGCTGTGTCAAATTTGGATTCCTGGGATCCTGTATATGGAGTTTTTCTTTATAGCTATAGATTATATATATATATATATATATATATATATATATATATATATATATATATATATATATATATATATATATATATATATATATATATATATATATATATATATACGCACAGTGGGGAGAACAAGTATTTGATACACTGCCGATTTTGCAGGTTTTCCTGCTTACAAAGCATGTAGAGGTCTGTCATTTTTATCATAGGTACACTTCAACTGTGAGAGACGGAATCTAAAACAAAAATCCAGAAAATCACATTGTATGAATTTTAAATAATTAATTTGCATTTTATTGCATGACATAAGTATTTGATCACCTACCAACCAGTAAGAATTCCGTCTCTCACAGACCTGTTAGTTTTTCTTTAGGAAGCCTTCCTGTTCTCCACTCATTACCTGTATTAACTGCACCTGTTTGAACTCGTTACCTGTATAAAAGACACCTGTCCACACACTCAATCAAACAGACTCCAACCTCTCCACAATGGCCAAGACCAGAGAGCTGTGTAAGGACATCAGGGATAAAATTGTAGACCTGCACAAGGCTGGGATGGGCTACAGGACAATAGGCAAGCAGCTTGGTGAGAAGGCAACAACTGTTGGTGCAATTATTATAAAATGGAAGAAGTTCAAGATGGTGGTCAATATCCCTCGGTCTGGGGCACCATGCAAGATCTCACCTCGTGGGGCATCAATGATCATGAGGAAGGTGAGGGATCAGCCCAGAACAACACGGCAGGACCTGGTCAATGACCTGAAGAGAGCTGGGACCACAGTCTCAAAGAAAACCATTAGTAACACACTACGCCGTCATGGATTAAAATCCTGCAGCGCACGCAAGGTCCCCCTGCTCAAGCCAGCGCATGTCCAGGCCCGTCTGAAGTTTGCCAATGACCATCTGGATGATACAGAGGAGGAATGGGAGAAGGTCATGTGGTCTGATGAGACAAAAATAGAGCTTTTTGGTCTAAACTCCACTCGCTGTGTTTGGAGGAAGAAGAAGGATGAGTACAACCCCAAGAACACCATCCCAACCGTGAAGCATGGAGGTGGAAACATCATTCTTTGGGGATGCTTTTCTGCAAAGGGGACAGGACGACTGCACCGTATTGAGGGGAGGATGGATGGGGCCATGTATCGCGAAATCTTGGCCAACAACCTCCTTCCCTCAGTAAGAGCATTGAAGATGGGTCGAGGCTGGGTCTTCCAGCATGACAACAACTCGAAACACACAGCCAGGGCAACTAAGGAGTGGCTCCGTAAGAAGCATCTCAAGGTCCTGGAGTGGCCTAGCCAGTCTCCAGACCTGAACCCAATAGAAAATCTTTGGAGGGAGCTGAAAGTCCGTATTGCCCAGCGACAGCCCCGAAATCAGAAGGATCTGGAGAAGGTCTGTATGGAGGAGTGGGCCAAAATCCCTGCTGCAGTGTGTGCAAACCTGGTCAAGAACTACAGGAAACATAAGATCTCTGTAATTGCAAACAAAGGTTTCTGTACAAAATATTAAGTTCTGCTTTTCTGATGTATCAAATACTTATGTCATGCAATAAAATGGAAATTAATTTTGGTTTTAGATTCCGTCACTCACAGTTGATGTGTACCTATGATAAAAATTACAGACTTCTACATGCTTTGTAAGTGGGAAAACCTGCAAAATCGGCAGTGTATCAAATACTTGTTCTCCCCACTGTATATATATAATATAAAATAATATTGGATACCATAAAATACCATACTGTGAAAAACAAGTGCAGTACCCATATTGAGATATATTGGTACTTGTTAACGTGAAAGTCCCAGCACATATCACAATTTCCTATGTTCGTAGACTTCTTCAGATGCCTTACTTCACTGTCAGCTGGTTTCTAAATGCCCCCACCCCATTTCCTTCCATAGACTTTGTTAAAAGAATAGTCACTGGTATACCTGTTATTACTAAATATGCACTATGCCGAAATCGCTCCACCATTTACTGGTTGCTAAAATTCTAATAGTTTGCCTAGTTTCAGTTTGTGATAAAAAAAGGTATAGTGTAAGGAATCATTGTACCATCTAAACCGCTGGGAATATCTTCTCCATATCCAAAAATATAGTATTTTCAGCTGTTTGAAGCTGGTGTATAAACCAAAAGTAAAATAAGCTTATAAACGGGAAGTATAGAAATAGCGTACGTAGAACATATCTACCGCTTCTTAGACTTGCTTTCAATGAGACTGACAGATTTATAACTCACATTTATATGTGAATTTGGTCAGGTCACACAAAAAATTACCTATTGCAGCTTTAAGTGTTTCATGTTGTGCAAATTCATAGTTATGCTGCATGTATAGAGTAACTCTGTGTTATTATGTTAACCTAGTGTTGACTTGATATTTAGGATTCTTGACTTGTTTGAGTCATTGTCGTCCTGTGCTAGGCTGAAGGCTCGTCATTGTAACTTGTGAGCGTCCTGTGCTAGGCTGAAGGCTACGTCATTGTAACTTGTGAGCGTCCTGTGCTAGGCTGAAGGATATGTCATTGTAACTTGTGAGCGTCCTGTGCTAGGCTGAAGGCTACGTCATTGTAACTTGTGAGTGTCCTGTTCTAGGCTGAAGGCTACGTCATTGTAACTTGTGTGTGTCCTGTGCTAGGCTGAAGGCTTCGTCATTGTAACCTGTGTGTGTCCTGTGCTAGGCTGAAGGCTTCGTCATTGTAACCTGTGTGTGTCCTGTGCTAGGCTGAAGGCTACGTCATTGTAACTTGTGTGTGTCCTGTGCTAGGCTGAAGGCTACGTCATTGGGAGCTGTATAAAGCACATCCCCATAGCAGGTCGAGACATCACCTTGTTCATCCAGCAGCTCCTCAGAGAGAGGGAGGTGGGCATCCCCCCGGAACAGTCCATGGAGACAGCCAAGGCAGTCAAGGTGAGGAGGAGAATAGTAGTGAAGCTATCTTAATACAACACCTAGCGACCTCTTTAAGAGGTTTTGAATGGTGTAATGGCAGCCATAGGATCTCGGGTTTGACTGTTACCAATAGGCTACATTATGTACATAAATTGACAATGTAAGGTAACACTTGTTTATTTGTTGTTTTGTTTTCCCAGGAGAGGTACTGCTACATCTGTCCAGACATTGTGAAGGAATTCGCCAAGTATGACACAGACCCTGGGAAATGGATCAAGCAGTACAAAGGCATCAATGCCATCAGCAAATCTGAATTCCACATAGACGTTGGATATGAACGCTTTTTAGGTCCAGAAATATTCTTTCAACCAGAGGTATTTATTGATATTCTGAATAAAGTGTTTATTTTATGCTACACTATTTATAAGAACTAACATGACAACAGTTATCAGCCAGTGTTGTTAGCCAATAAGGATCCAATTGAATTAATTACTAATCTGGAATGAGTATCTTAATGAAAGCACCAATTGTTGTCATGTAAGATATCAATGGCACATTTAGGATTATTCTAATTTAAATGCCCAATGCAGTCAAAAACATGATTTTCTATATATTTCCACACTGAGGTTGGAATAATACTGTGAAATTGTGAAAATTATGATAATTTAGTGTAAGAGCTGTTTGAAAAAACTGCCTGAAATTTCTGCCTGTTTTGGTGGGATAGAGTGTTGGCCTGCCTGGTGACAACACAATTAGTTAATAGACTTAATAGACCAATAAGAAAGAGTTCCAAACCTATCTGCCAATTACAGCTAGTTTTCCGTTTTCCCCTCCCCAGACCACTCCCAGACAATCCTAGCAGAATTCTTGCTTGAGAAATTGCTCTTTGCTAAGAAGCTATTTTTGTTCCTTTTCAACCATTTTAATTAAAAACAATAACAGTAAGATACTTAATTGTTACCCAGAAATTATTTGGTATTGAGTTAAAAACAGCTGCATTGGACCTTGCTTTAAACATTTTTAAACACTTTTAATACCTGCTAAATCTGCTCCTGTGTTTTACAGTTTGCCAACCCAGACTTCACGCAGCCCATCTCAGATATCGTTGACGAGGTTATAATGAACTGTCCAATAGATGTCAGAAGACCTCTATATAAGGTGTGGCTTCACACCACGTTCTGCAATGGGTTATATGATGGGGGAAATGCATATCTTTCCAGTTTAACAAATAATTTAAGAAAAAATAAGATTTGCAAGATTATTTTAAATATGTCAGACTTGCTCTGCAATACATTTACTAGATTTGTTCATTGACTGTTTTGATTCTGAATAGTTGTTCATATTTTGTCCACCAGGCGTCAGTGTAAACCTTGTTATCTTACTGGCAGATGCATGTTGGCCTTGCAGGAGGGAACAGGCTTGAACACTGGCCATTTCAGTTCACTTTCTACTCTTCATGATAGCTTAGTCCCTTGGTATTTAGCTTGGATAATGCCAACAAAACATATTTATTCTAAACACAGAATGAGTGCTCTCATATGTTATACATTTCTATGATCCCCATGCCACTCATCTGCATATCATATTAAAACATCAAACTGGGGCATTTACGAAAAAACATTGAAACATTGAGACAAGTCATTGAACTTGTAATAGCCCAGTGAACCAACTGCCTATAAGAAAATCTTGCAATCTTCTGGGCAGTTGAATACATTTAACAATTCATTGAGCATCCTAATTGTCCCCACGAGTCACAACACCTGAGGGTGGACTATAAGCACAAACCATCTTCTCCACAAATTGAAAGGTGGTCATCTGCAGTAAAACACTCTGCTGCTGGGCTCTCAATCTCCTCCTCTGACACTGGTAGTAAATGGATTCATTTCAGAAAGGCAAAACATGGATGGAAAGAGGGATAAAAGAGGGAGGGAGAGAGGGATGAAAAGTAGATGGAGAATGGTACTTTTTTTTTCTGCCCCAGAGGTTATTCCAGCTCATCCCAATCCAAACAACTGGATACATTTCCTCCCAAAGCATCCAAAGTTTGTTAACAAACGATTGACCCCCTCGACCTGTAATGACGGAGGATCGCTGTTTGTTCCCTTATTAGAGAGAGAGAACGTCAATATTTAATTAAGGTCAAATGAGTGTCCAGTTTTCCCTGAAAATCTCTCTCTCTCTTTCTCTCTGTCTCTGTCTCTGTGTGTGTGAGATATGGCAAATATAAGCGATTATAAAATGTTTCTGTGTGTGTGTTTAGCCAGATTGAGTAGTTCCTGGTGAATGAAGGTGTTATTGTTTTGATGCGCTAGAGAACTGACACCCTATAGTCGTGTTGTGTACTGACACATTGCAGAATATTGTCCTGTCCGGCGGTTCCACCATGTTCAGAGACTTTGGCCGGCGGCTACAGAGAGACCTGAAGCGGTCGGTAGATGCCCGGCTCAAATTGAGTGAGGAGCTCAGTGGAGGAAGGATAAAGGTGTGTGATCGTGGTTTCCTGCCTCCTATGATCATGGTTGGCATGACAACGATCATAGGAGTTGGCAATACTGATCTAACATTGTCCAGGCTATTGTGATGCAGGGTAGAAACTGGGCTCGGGATGGATGGTAATCTGTCTACTTTTCTGTTGTTTTCAGCCCAAGCCCATGGAGGTCCTGGTGGTTACTCACCACATGCAGCGCTACGCCGTGTGGTTTGGAGGATCCATGCTTGCCTCTACGGTCAGACCACACACAATGCACATGTGTACACACACACACACAGAGCATGCACGCCACGCACGAAAGCACGCACCTACGCATAACAAGTTCTGTTATTATTATTTTTATCATCATCATATTCAGTTTCACAAATGTCTACTGTAGTAATGTGTGTATAGAATCAATATATATATATATATATACAGTACTCAGCCTACAGATGTAGGATCTTCATTTGATTACTCTTTTGTTGCTGAGAATTTTCCTGCACAGCAGGAAATGCAAACTTGTAGTGTATTCTAGGTTTTAAAAGGCTTCTAAAGTTTAACTTACACTTCAAAATGTCTGACTTTGCCCTAACGAAGAATGTATCAACCCCTACAAAAAACTTCCATTAATTATAATCCACATAATAATTCACATTTCCTGTTGCTGCAGGATTATTTTCCTGCTGTAGCAAACTGGCTCAAATGAAGTATTAAGTAAATTCTGTAGTAATGCTGTGTCTGGTGTTAGCCAACCTTTTTGATCTGCCTTAAGTACTGAGATAAATCCTCTGTTGCTCCTTGCTTTTGTTTTGTTCCTTCACAGCCTGAGTTTCTCCAGGTTTGTCACTCAAAAAAGGACTACGATGAGTTTGGCCCCAGCATCTGCCGCCATAGCCCAGTCTTTGGTACCATGTCCTAATGCTAGAACCCACACCTACAGAACCTGCTGTTGACCCCAGTCTGGGTTCAGTCCGTGCACCGTGATTGTTGTCCTTACTTTATTCTGACCTACCACACACAAACCCCTTAGACGTTGATGCGCAATTTAATTTGTCAACTACAGTATATTGAACAATCAGTATAGGCTAATTAGAATTAATGTGAAGGATAAAAGTAATTTTAATTAGACACATACAGGGAATTGTCAACCTTCTCATTGTAGACTATTTAATAGAATTAAACAAGAAACAAATCTGAACTGGAACACTTTTGTTTGAATACTTTTCTTGCATCTACTTTCGTTGTTTCGCTGTACGCTCTTAAGATGAACTATAGATCCCAACCCAGTCTGCATGAATCGTGGGAAGGCAACCAATGCTACTTCTGGAGCAGCCGAAGTTACGTTTGTCCAATATCCATAGAATGTCATGCTTTGAAATTGTATATAGAAAATATAGATACTATATATTATAATATAACATATTTTAAAATGTGTTTATATTTGTATTAAATATAGTTTATCAGAACAGGCATAAACAGATGTAGATCGTATGCTGTTCTTCATTGACATGAAATAGTGTAAAGTGAAAGAAGAGATATTTAGTTTTAGGTCCAAAAGTATTTATTTAATTATTTGTCAGCCACAAATTATATAAAATATATAATAATATTGAAGTATTTATTTACATATTTCTGTTTTTTCCAAAGGGAACTGTGCTCACTAAAAATAAAACGTCTGTATAAGGCTAATGTGAATAAAGGTACTTGGCACCTTCATGGCTTGTTGTTTCTGATTGATAGCTAATGCGATGCTTTCCAAGACAGGCATACAGTAAATGACTGTATTTTAGTACCAGGAAACATTTAATTAATTTGTTTATAGTGTCCATTTCTGGAAAGTGTATTATGTAGACGTTGTAGTTGTATACAGCCCATTACTGTTAAACTGACTTGTTTGGGGTTGCCGGCAAAGTTGTTGTTGTTCAGTCACTGTATCCAATCTGTATGGCTAATGGTGTAAAAAAACAACTGATATTCTTGTTCTATGTGATATTAATAGCAACGGTATTCTTTATGATATAAGCCCATGTCATGGTGCCATATTTTTCCTGATCAGTTTTCAATCCATGTTAAAAGCTCAATATTAGAAACGGTAAGAGGCCGACAGTTCCTGCAAGGCTTCTGTATACTATAAGTATGTCCTTTTGTTCTTTAATGAATGCTCAGAAGGCATTACAATGGAATTAGGGTGTATCTGAGTGAACTTGGCACACCCCTCCCGGGACACACAGTTGCTTTGATCTAGAGTAAATCAAATCAAATCAACTTTTATTGGTCAAATACGTTATTGCAGGTGTAGTGAAATCTTGTGTTTCTAGCTCCAACAGTGCAGTAGTATCTAACAATTCACACAAATCTAAAAGTAATGTAATGTAATATATATAAATATTAGGATGAGCAATGTCGGAGTGGCGTAGAATAGAATACAGTATATACATATGAGATGAGTAAAGTAAAAATATGTACACATTATTAAAGTGGCCAGTGATTTCAAGTCTATGTGTATATAGGGCTGCAGCCTCTAAGGTGTAGGGTTAGGTAACCGGGTGGAAGCCGCCTATTGATGGCTATTTAACAGTCTGATGGCCTTGAGATAGAAGCTGTTTTTCAGTCTCTCTGTCCCAGCTTTGATGCACCTGTACTGACCTCGCCTTCTGGATGATAGAGGGATGAACAGGCCGTGGCTTGGGTGGTTGTTGTCCTTGATGATCGTTTTTGCCTTCCTGTGACATCGGGTGCTGTAGGTGTCTTGGAGGGCAGGTAGTTTGCCCCCGGTGATGTGTTGGGCAGACCGCACCACCCCCTGGAGAGCCCTGAGGTTGGGGGCGGTGCAGTTGCCGTAACAGGCGGTGATACAGCCAGACCGGATGCTCTCTGCAAGTGTGTGCCAAGCCAAATTTCTTCAGCCTCCTGAGGTTGCAGAGGTGCTGTTGTGCCTTCTTCACCACACTGTCTGTGTGAGTGGACCATTTCAGATTGTGAGTGATGTGTACGTGATGCTTTCCACCTTCTCCACTGCGGTCCGGTCGATGTGGATAGGGGGGTGCTCCCTCGGCTGTTTCCTGAAGTCCACGATCAGCTGACGTTGAGTGAGAGGTTATTTTCCTGTCACCACTCTCCCAGAGCCCTCACCTCCTCCCTGCAGTGAATGCTGGTACCAAGAGAAGACGCATGCATGCTCCACAACTCATAAAGCGTGTCTTTAAAATAGCCCTGTTGTACACTAATAATCAGGGTCATAGCTATTTGTTGTTCTGCAGTAATCTCCCACTGACGTATTACAGATCAAATACTGTATCTTTCAAAATGATCATGGCTTTTGACAAAGGAGTTCCACCATCAGTGTGTTATGTACCCTGAAAAACAGGAATCGCTATCTGTCTCTCCTTGGCAGCTAATTACATAGAAAAGTCTATCTGAAATCACATGATGGATGGAAAGTGCAGAGGGAAGCTGAGGTGCGATGTGAGTCGAGCGATGGAGCCCTGGTCAGTGAGCAAAGTGTCAAACTGCACTATAATTTGTCTACCCTGTAAAACTCAGTGGGCAGAATAATGTGGGGAGTTACTCAACATTGTAGGGTGGCTGTTTCAGTATAAGCGTTAAAAGTGTCCCTAATCACTTGATACCTGACTAAAGAACAGACATTTGGAGTCAGTTGAGCATTCGCTATGCTACCTCCTGGAAACGTTGAGTATAGCAGTTTAAAGCTGCCGACCAGGATGTACAGAGACACAACATATTATATGCTTTAAAATAAGACATTATTCCTGTCAGCTTTAAGTAAAGTGTTACCAAGGTCGTTCTTAAAATAAGACATTATTCCTGTCTCTTTAAGTAAAGGTTTACCAAAGTCGTTCCATTATTTTGTTTCTCCTACCCTCACTGCCCACCTTTTTCAGGCCTGTCTTCATATTCCTCTATTCCCATTAGAGGTGTGGATGCTCCAGTCCAGGGAGACTCATTACTGAAAGGAGTGTCTGGGTGGATGTCACCCCAGGGTTGGAGCTCATATCTAATTAGAATTAGGGCATAATAACACCCTACCGACATATTATTACCCTGAACACTGACGGGGGGAAATGGAAATTGAGGCCAATGGATTTCCATTTAGTCAAACTAGAGTAATGTACACAATCTAGCATAAACAGTTCATAAATCAGGCGTGTACAGCATCTGGAAATTCCGACATGGGTCCATATCCGGAGAGGGAAATGATTGATTTCTTTGTTTGAATAATTGATTACTTTTTATCCGTATTTTCTTTACTTAGTTTTCCAATTGTTTTGATGACAAATTCATAAAGGCAAAATCCCCAGTAATACATACAGGCACTGCTCAACAAAAATAGGACATCACTGGTTGCTGCACTCACCACTAAGCCGACATCCCACTGGGTGAAAACTGGTTTTATCAACGTTGTTTTCATGTCATTTCAATAACAAAAATTATATGTGCTGATGGAAAACTGATTGGATCTGCAAAAAGTCATCTACGTCAGGGCATTTTGTATTTTTTCACCCAACTTTTAACCTGAATCCAATGACATGGTGAAATGTTTTGTTGATTTCACATTGAATTGACGTTAGTTGAGAACTCAACCTGTCGCGATCGCCATGAGACAGGACCCGAGGCGCAGAGCTGGAGTGTGAATACATTCCTTTATTATTCCAACACACAAAAATAACAAAGGCGAGACAGCGACCATGAACCGGCGTGAACACAAAAAGGAAACACACACAAGAATCCACAACGCAGGTGGACACAATGAAACATAAATAGAATCCCCAATTAGAGACAACTCAAGACAGCTGCCACTAATTGGGGATAATCCAACGTAAAAAGACTCCCTAACTATTGTCAGGTCCTGACTGTGGCCATACGACTCCCCCTAGGGGGAGCCAGAGACCTGGCCTCAGTCAGGGCATGACACAACCAAATGTAAATCAAAATTGGATGTTGAAACGACATCTGTGCCCGTTGGGATGATCCCATCAGAAGTTTGAAATGACAGCTACTATGACTTGTCATTACAGATCATCACATTGATATCTGACATACCAACAGCTGACTTAGTTTTGAAGAGAGTACGTGTGTGCGTGTTTGTGTGTCTGTTATATCTTCCCTCCTCCTAACGTCAATAAAGCTGATTATTATGTTGTTCAGAAAATTCCCTTACATCAGCAGAAATGCTGTTTGTAGTGGAGCAATTTCATGACCTGCTCTGTCCACAGGGAATCATAAATCAATGGGCCAAATATTGAAATAAAATGTTGAGGAAGGAAGGAGACTAACCATGGAGAACACTAAACATGATGACAGACTAAACATGGAAGTGAACTAGACAGAGCATAAAGGCTAAGATAACAGAGAATCCGGGTAAGCCTTGTGAAGAGGTGTGTCTTGGATTTATATGAATATGGATTGTGACGTTCTGACATGGAGAGGGAGGGAGTTCCAGGGTTCGGGAGCTGCACTGCTAAAAGCCCGGTCTCCCATGATGCGGAGCATGGTGCCAGGGATGGTGAGGCCAGTGTCAGAGGACCACAGTGAACAGGTGGGAGTGTATTGGTGCAGGAGTGCTAGAAAATGTGTGTTTACATTTATATTGTTTACAAACATTGGAGTAAAACAAGCTTCTATTTTGGGTTCTGATGGAGTACAACAGTTGAACTTAGCTTATGAGGCAATTATAAGTTATATTATTCAATAATCAATGGATATACAGTATAATATTAATATACAAGTTAAAAAATAAATTTAGCAACTGATTGCTCCTTTAAAACTCGCACTTGCCTGGATATTGATACACACCAAGATCTGATCTGCCTCAGGCATGAGATTGTAGGAGTACACACACACACACACAGACACACAGACACAGACACAGACACAGACACACACACACACACACACACACACACACACACACACACACACACACACACACACACACACACACACACACACACACACACACACACACACACACACACACACACACAGATACAGACACACACAGACAGACACAGAGGCACACAAACACAGACAGACACACAGACACACACAGACACAGTCACACGCACAACAAACAGTTCCCTTGTTGACTGTCAGGGCTTTCAGTGTTATTGACTTGATTTATTTGCATATCATTATTTTCAGGGTATAATTGCATACGGTACGTTACAGTTTTTTTACAATCACTTTGGCACTAATTTCAGAACCTTGTTGTCATTTTTCAAAACTCTAGACACAAAACTCAAAACGGTTATCACTTGTAACACAGGCTGTCCAATGTTCAAACATTTCATTGTGCATTCATATCTTTAAAGAAACCTTGCACTTGCAGAATCATTGGATCAAATAACTCATTTATCATGAAATACCACAGGAACATTACAGTTTCTCTCAATCGCTTTGGCACATTTTTTGAAACAGTCTTAACATTCTCTAAACTGTAAGTGCAACTGTTTTATGGGACATCACATCTCTATTGCATGTGTGCAAAATGTAGTAACTCACCCAAAACATTTAATTCATGCTTCAAAACCTAGTTATTGTGTCAGTAAATCAGCCAATGCCACCCAAATGAAACGTTTTGTCATCAAGTGAGCCGTGCTGGTCAAAATATTTAGATGTTTTTTCACAATGGCAGTCAACCCTGGAAAAATTTCAGTTTTGTTCTACTTTTTAGTTGACACTGACTGCTTACTGTACTCTACAAGAATTTCAGTTGTGTCTAGCTGGATGCTATTGTGTATCATACTGAGCTTTTTAGATACCGATTTTCAACAGTAGGTTAAAGTTTACTGGGAAAAGTCAATACTGTACAATACTGTAGTACACAGAAAAAAGATATGCACATTTGTATGTATACAGTAAATTAATTGTTGTACCAATGTGTTACTTGTAAACAGAAAAATGACATTTGCATGTCCATTTTTACATATTTCTTACATGTAAAGTCATTCATGGCATCTAACAGAGACATCTGATATTGTGCCCGATAGTCATATACTTTCCACCTCCATGCTGAAAACTCTAAAAACTAAATGCATGCTTTTCAATCGAACGTTGACCGCACCCGCCCACCTGACTATCATCACTACTCTCGACGGGTCTGACTTAGAATACGTGGACACCTACAAATACCTAGGTGTCTGGTTAGACTGTAAACTCAACTTCCAGACTCACATAAACCATCTCCAATCTCCAATCCAAAATTAAATCTAGAATCGGCTTCCTATTTTGCATCAAAGCCTCCTTCACTCATGCTGCCAAACATGCCCTTGTAAAACTGACTATCCTACCGATCCTTGACTTCGGCGATGTCATTTACAAAATAGCCTCCAACACTCTACTCAACAAATTGGATGTAGTCTATCACTATGCCATCCGTTTTGTTACCAAAGCCCCATATACTACCCACCACTGCGACCTGTACGCTCTCGTTGGCCGGCCCTCACTACATATTCGTTGCCAAACTCACTGGTTCCAGGTTATCTATAAGTCTTTGCTAGGTAAATCCCTGCCTTATCTCAACTCGCTGGTCACCATAACAACACCCACCCGTAGCATGCGCTCCAGCAGGTATATCTCACAGGTCACCCCCAAAGCAAACACCTCCTTTGGCCGCCATTCCTTCCAGTTCTCTGCTGCCAATGACTGGAACGAAATGCAAAAATCCTTGAAGCTAGAGGTTCCTATCTCCCTCAATAACTTTAAGCATCAGCTGCCAGAGCTGCTTATCGATCACTGCACCTGTATATAGCCCTTCTGTAAATAGCCCACTCTACTACCTCATCCCCATATTTATTATTTTAGCTCATTTTGCACTCCAGTATCTCTATTTGCACATCATCATCTACACATCTATCACTCCAGTGTTAATTTCTAATTTGTAACTTATTTCGCCACTATGGCCTATTTATTGTCCTACATTCCTAACCTTTTGTCACGTGTTGGTGGAAAGAGAGACCAAGACGGGCGCAATCATAGTTCGACATTTATTTACTTTCACAAATTCCAAGATGACAAACTAACAAACCAAAACGCGGTATAGCAAAACGTAACACGCTTACTTAAACAGTGACCTGATGATAATGACCCACACCTAGGATGTGGGACCTACAAACATATGTAGGATCCCTAATTATAGACAATGCACAGCAGCTGCCTCTAATTAGGGATCCAACACAAAACCCCCACATAGAAAATAAATTATAGATCTGTCAGACTCTGACCAGAGCCTGACACCTTTCTGCATTTTGCACTACATTGGCACACTCTGTATATAGATTCTCTATTGTGTTATTGACTGTACGTTTGTTTATTCTCATGTGTAACTCTGTGTTGTTTTGGTCTCACTGCATTGCTTTATCTTGGCCAGGTCGCAGTTGTAAATGAGAAATGAGAACTTGTTCTCAACTGGCCTACCTGGTTAAATAAAGGTGAAATGCATTTTTTAAAATAAATCTTATGTCGTCTCTTGCTATGCACCTTGGATAGAAACGCTTGGCATGCCTTGTCCACCCCTGGCAATCTTCAGCTGAGATGTCTCAGCAGCCGGCATCCATTGCATCCAGGAGGGACGTTTGGTCATGTGGCTAAAAATCATACACTTTCCACCTCCAGGCAGAAAAAAATTCCTCAATGGGGTTGAGGAAAGGTTTGTGATTGCATGTGAATGGTGGAATGTTACATTGTCCCATGCAATCACTAATGTCCTCATGTTTCCTCCCACCTGTTCCCTTTCTGCTTCTGGCACCAGGAGGTCATCTAAAACAAAAGAAGGTGCTCAGTGTTGTAGGGTCCAATCTGGCATTTCTGCAGGACCAAACCAGCACTCCAGATTGCAGCACACATTGTGATATTTGCTCCTCTCTGACCCGACACATCAACGTTGTAAAGAATTTGTACGCTTTTTAGAAATGTTTTAATTGACTGCATATTCTGTGAAAACAACACAAGTTGTGTTAATGTTATGGTCCACAACAGACGGATGTTGAGCTAATTTTGTTTCGAGTTTTGAAAACGTGACTACAGATTGGACGAAAGGATGTTGGCAATTGTAAAAAAATAAATAATGTGTTTACAGCGTACAGCTATGGGTTTCTGCTTCCAATCCCTGGATCATTAAATTACTGAATTTATTCCAGTATGTAGAAATGTCTGTCCAGTTTTTCATTGGTGTCTAAATTGTCCTTTATGACTAAGTTCCGTTGAGTTTCCCTGTGGTCCTTTCTTAGAGTTTCTGTGCAGTAGTGGAAAGACGTTTGGTTAGGGACGTTGGAAGGACGTTAAGCGAGTCTGTCTGTTTAAACTAGAGATATCTGTGTCTGCGTCTCAATCCACTGCATCCGCCGATGTTGACCTTCCGCATCTGCGGTGGAAAGTGGCAGAGCTACAGCAGTGTTGGTCAGACCAGGAGACCGGTCTTCTCGCCTCCGAAAGGTTTGGCCTACAAATTAATATGATGAAGAAGATAGCCCAATATATACCAAGACTACTTAGGTACTTATTTAATCTGTCAGTGATGTTTGAAGAAGCAACTTCATGCGTACACACACACATTGCTAAGTTGAGAGTTCAGAGTGTATTCGGGCTATTTAAGATACTTATTTAAGTGTTTGAGTGTGGCCTCATCAAAACACCCAGTTCAACAACCCAGTTTCAAGCAGAATAAAATGCTTCAGCCGGAATGCTTCAAGACAGAACTTCGAAGTCTAAGCTATCAAATTTCAATTTCTACTTTCTGACAACCAGACAAAACTTTGGTTTAAGGCCTCGGAAATTACATTCTCCTTATTGCACAGCTGTACACTTGAATTGCATATATTATAAGGGCATCAATCACAGCACAAGCCTGTTTGATTACATGGCTGTGCATTGATCATGTTTTAGAGATCTCTGGACTCGCGGGGCTTACTGAGAGAGTCTATGTCTCTCAGAGCCGATGTTAGATACTCATTACAGTATTTAAATGCCTAGGTCTGTGTAAACAGTAACAGTGGGGTTCTTCACAAAGTTACTTGGGTCATTTGATGAAGGAATTTGGGTCATTTGCCTGAAAGGCAGCAGAGATTGTTTTAAAATGATCTGCCGGCTAAAAGCCTCAGGCGCTGTTGTAGACTGTAAACACCGTCCGAGACTCTGTGGGGAGAAGAATGAATTCAACATAATTGGATTGGACAAGGTTGTGTCTTTATATGCACAGATTGGAGTTTTACTTATTCCATCGTGTTCTAACGGCAGCTATGCCTAGAGGGAAGAGATGGTTAAGTTAAGGCAAGTCATTAAATTTGGTATGATTAGGGTTTGGGGTTGGGTTACGTTTAGGTTAGAAATCGGATCGGTTAATCTGCCCTTGAGCAAGGCACTTAACCCTAATTGCTCCTGTAAGTTGCTCTGGATAATAGCCTCTGCTAAAGGACTAGAATGTAAAATGTAAAACATTTGGGACTCAAACCAGCAACCTTGTATATGACAACCCAAGTGTTACACCCTCCACTAGCAAGGCTTTAACTTATTTTAACTATTAAACTCGGACACTGACTATCAAGCTTTCATCCAACCAATCACATTCGTTCTATCCTCGAGGCACAGCTGCCCTCAAAACAAGTTTGATTAAGGACACCTCCACTGAGCTTATATACACAGACCCAACAAGTCACAAGTCATGCTAAAGCCTATGAGAATTAAATTAAATGGAGCATGCTATGATTAGGTGTTTGCTGTGCACTCAGTCCCAAGGTTGTTGCAAAGAACCCAAATACAACACCAGCTAACATTCACTTCAACAGTGCTTGAATGGTGTTTCATCAAATACTCTTTATCCAAACAAACACTTCCCCTCGGTTATAAAATTCCCCCTTATTCCATATGTGACCTTTGCCCTTTAGAAAGCACAACAACACAGTTCTGTCTTACCAAGTGCACATTCATCATGCCACAACGTAGAAAACATCTTGAAGGAAAAAGCCATTCAGAGACAAGGACACAAATATGTCACCTGCTCTTTCTCCAATCTCATTTACATTCCTACTTATCCCAAGAAGAGCTTTCCCCCATCACCTCTTTGATATTTAACACCAAGGGCAGCCTTGGTATCTGGTAGCCATGGTATCTGGTAGCTATGGTATCTGGTAGCCATGGTATCTGGTAGCCATGTAGGCCTACATTTGTTTGCGTTCCTCTTTTGTATGCCTGTCATCTGGAGGCTCTTTAGGTATGAGAGAAGGACTGCTTATGAGAAGGAAGTGGTTGGTGACATTAAGAAGGAAGACTCAGGTACTGCTTATGAGAAGGAAGTGGTTGGTGACATTAAGAAGGAAGACTCAGGTACTGCTTATGAGAAGGAAGTGGTTGGTGACATTAAGAAGGAAGACTCAGGTACTGCTTATGAGAAGGAAGTGGTTGGTGACATTAAGAAGGAAGACTCAGGTACTGCTTATGAGAAGGAAGTGGTTGGTGACATTAAGAAGGAAGACTCAGGTACTGCTTATGAGAAGGAAGTGGTTGGTGACATTAAGAAAGAAGACTCAGATACTGCATATGAGAAGGAAGTGGTTGGTGACATTAAGAAGGAAGACTCAGGTACTGCATTTGAGAAGGAAGTGGTTCGAGCTAGACATTACATAGCTATAAATAAGAGCTAGCTAAAAGCCTCAGCCTAAATCCCTCCCACAGAATACAGTGGCATTATCTCCCCCTTGAAAGCATTACCTTCAGGCAAAGCTTTTAAAATGGGGTTTGTCCGATCCCTTGTGCATTTTTGCTTTCAGACTAAAAATAATCCATAAATTTGAAACCCATCCAACGGCATCCAGTTAAGAAAGAAGTATACTTAGTGTGGAAGGAAGACTTCTGAGAGAGAGGGAAGGAGGGCCGCAGAGAGAGAGAGAGAGAGAGAAAGAGAATCTATGTAAGTGAGTGGTTAGTACTGGTTGTATAAGTTCTTGTTTAAGATATCAAAATTCCAGAGGCATCATGCACATCGCGGGCACAGGGAAACGTGCACTCTCAGATTTGTCCTGTTTTAAAGATTACATTTTTTTTAAAGTGTTGTTGTTATTTCTCTGTAATAATAACAGCCACCTAGCAGTGAGTTCATCTGATTCTGGGGGAGGTAGATAAGGGCCCCAAAATCCCAAAGTATCTCTTTAAAGAAAACTGAAGCATGGATTTTACTTTCTCCAGGCCCATAGACTGCTTTCAGGGTGAGGAGCCATCTAACATCAAATTAAAGTCCTAAACTTCCCCTTTAACCGCGTAATAACCCAAGATTACAGTGTGTGTCGTTACCCATAACCATAATTGTAGGAAGTTGGCTGTAGCTAGCCCAGAGAGGTTCCCAATCTCCCAACCTCGTAACTAGCAACCAAGAGGCCATTTTAGGCTATCAATCAAGTTAGAGTATCTTAGCTGGCATGCCTGTTGGCAAGGTTGGTAGACTTTAGAAAAGCAAGCAATAACTAAATAATACATGTAATTAACTCACATTCCTTTCAATATTTTACCGAGATATTAGCAGAGATGCACAGGAGCATATTTTTGTTTCAAAAAAATTGACATATTTTTTATGTATAATTAAGCATAATGATTATGACTCTATATTACAAGAAAAAGCTTTGTGCCCCCTCAGAATTTTGGGGTGTATGAAAATATGGACAGCTTCTGCCCGATGTTTGACTTCCCTGGAAATGGCAAAATCGTCTTGTAATCTCTTCAGATGCATGCTGTTCCACAGCGTGTGAAAGTGATGTACTATGATGTACATGTGCTCCCCCTACCCCCCGCCCCCCCTTCAATAGTAGCAGAGACAGTTTGTGCATTCATATTGCATGTGTATGAGTGTATCTCTCCAATTTGCACGACTCAGATGTGCCTCTGAGTGTGACATGTAGAATAAGAAACCATTTGTCATGAACAGACATTCATTATCATGAATAGTGAAGACAGGCGCAATGGCATATTTGCGATCACATCATATAGTCATCATAACTTAAGTACTCGTACATCAATCTTGTAGCATATGCTTTAGTGGGTATACATCTTGCTCAACAACGTTTTAGTAGGCTCACCATTTCATATCAAACAGAATGCGACATTTACAAAAATACAATTTTCATAATAACCGGAAGGTGCTGGGTTTCTTTTCCACTTTTTCTCCATTGAATTTTATAAGCTTTATGACCCACATGTCTAGTCGTGACAGATTAGGTTGCCATTAGCAACCAGGGACCCTTGAATACCAATCTGTACAATAACTGCCATCAGGAAGCACACAAACCCTTCAAATTAATTAGAGCATAATGATTTGTGTTAATTTCAACTATAAGAAATAATGGACTATGGTGCCGTTATGGGTTAACAACCATTTTAACCATCAATATGTTAATAAATGCTTTAAAATTTATCACGGAAACGGTTGTGAATTGTTGAATTGAAATGAGGCAGTGTAGAACAGTACAGATGTAGGATCTTAATTTTATCACTCTTTTGTTGCTGAGACTGTTGATGCACAGCAGGAAATGCAAACCTGTAGTATATTCAAGGTTTAAAAAGGCTTCTAAAGTTGGTAATTTCCACTTTAAAATGTCTGACTTGGCCCTACCGAAAAATGTCCATTAATTATAATCCATATAATAATTCACATTTCCTGTTGCCGCAGGATTATTTTCATGCTGTAGCAAACTGGCTCCAATTAAGATCCTACATCTGTAGGCAGTTATAGGCAGTTATATGGGAGACACTGTTAGCCTAATACAACACCTGACAACCTGTATGGGAAGTTTAATAACTTGTGAATAATATCATACATATTAGATTAGCAAGCCCTCTATTGAGCCAGGTTTTTTTCATTCTGGCCTTCAGTAAATTACAACATTCAAATACATTTTCATTACCGTGAGTATTATTTTCAGGAGATTGAACAGAAACTCTGCTCTCTTATGACTGTATCATACAGCAATGTCAAAATTTCTCACCACAGCTACATAACCATTCTTTTATAATTAAAGCCCATCCTATCCCTTGTCTGTGTCCAGTGCACGAGAATATCCATTGAAATGTGACCATTTTAATGGCTGTATGTACCCTATATGTGTGAACACTATTCACTCACAAAGGCTGACATGACAAAGTGGCTTTGAGGTTTGCTCTTCCAGATCCTTGTCTGCACACACAACACACATGTATCTGTCACTATGAATTCCCAACCTGTCACGGTCAACAAGAAATGCGCGGCGTATCTTTTCCTACCAATTGGAATGCTCTAAGGCAAACCAGTTGACTCATGGTGGAAGCCATAGATTCTCCAACTTAATTATATTAAAAGGAAGAAATTATGAACTATGGAAAGAAAAAAAAGCAACCATTTTAATTTAGTTAAATACAATCTTGCTCAATTCTATTGTTGCCCAGTCTTGATAGGTTTGATTTGACATTCACTCTATGCCACTGACCACTATTTTATCTTCCACCTAGCCTCAAATAACACATGTAACGACAGTGTGTGTCTATTCTGCTCTATTTGCAGAGAGGTCAGTGAGTCTGGAGATGGGGTGGGCCCCTAGGCCCCTGACATTAGGCCCGTTGGAGCCTCATTAAAACTGGGGTTATGGCTTTCCACCATGTCAGAACTGCACATGTATACCGCCATTCCATGCTAGTGGATGATTTCAGAGAGAGAGGGAAGGTAAAAAGGAGAGAAGGAATATGGGATAGGGACGACAGTGCCTGTAAAAGAGAGAGAACGAGAATGAAAGAAGGTTAAAGAGAGAGAAAGAGAGAGAAAGATAGAGAATGTGAATGAGAGAAGGTAAAAAGGAGAGAAAGAGAAAGAGAGAGAAAGTGAATTAGAGAAGGTAAAAAGGAGAGAAAGACAGAGAAAGAGAGAGAAAGAGAATGAGAGAAGGTTAAAGAGAGAGAAAGACAGAGAAAGAGAGAGAATGTGAATGAGAGAAGGTAAAAGAGAGAAAGAGAGAGAAAGAGAATGATAGAAGGTAAAAAGGAGAGAAAGAGAGAGAAAGTGAATGAGAGAAGGTAAAAGAGAGAGAAAGAGAGAGAAAGTGAACGAGAGAAGGTAAAAGAGAGAGGAAGAGAGAGAAAGAGAGAGAATGTGAATGAGAGAAGGTAAAATGGAGAGAAAAACAGTAGGATAGGGCTCTTCTATACATAGTCACTTTACCTATACCTACATGTACATATTACCTCAATTACCTTGACTAGTCTGTGCCCCTTAACTAGTCTCTGACTAGGCTCTGACTAGTCTCTGTACCGGTACCCCTCTATATAGCCTCGCTGCTGTTATTTTACTTTTGCTCTTTAATTATTATTTTATTTTTTTACTCATCAATTTTTTACTCAACACTTATTTTTCTTAAAACTGCGTTGTTGGTTAAGGGCTTGTAAGTAAGCATTTCACTGTAAGGTCTAGTTTGATTTGATTTGAGTAAACTCTAAAGCTCTACTCTGACTCTGAATCTGTACACAGCAGTATAAGAGGCTTGAGCATGAGAATGACACACCTAGCAGAAAAGCTACCTGTTTCTGTCTCTTCCTTGTGTGTTTGTGAAGGATGACTTTGCATCAGAGGTCAGAGGAGTTTATAACCATTCATGTCTGTCAATGTTGGTGTAGCTGTGCTCTTCTTAGAGTATACTAAAGTTTCACATTGCCCTTACGGGAAAAACACATGAATTTCACATGTGATCATGCGTGATCTTATGTGAAGTTAATGTTACAATATGTTACAACATGTGATAACATGAAACTACACATGTGAAATCATGAAACTTGATTTCACATGAAATCATGTGTTTGTTCTGTAAGGGTGTACACGAACCATAGAGCAGGCTCCATAATAGGGTGTGCATGATAAACCACTGTGATGATTTACCACAGGTAAAATCAGATGGAATAGATAGGGGGACACCTATGCTCAGATTTTCTATTTTTATTGTTGTTTAACTAGGCAAGTCAGTTAAGAACAAATGTTATTTGCAATGGTGGCCTACACTGGCCAAACTTGGACAACACTGGGACAACTGTGCACCGCCCTATGGGACTCCCAATCACAGCCAGTTGTGATACTGTCTGGATTTGAACCAGGTTGTCTGTAGTGACACCTCTAGCACTGAGATGTGGTGTCTTAGACCACTGCGCCACTTGGGAGCCACAAGATAAGAAAAGCCTTTAAGTAACATGACAAGTTCCAGTCTGGTAGCCTCAGCACTAAGAGCGCCAGTGTGTTAAATGAGAAAGTACAGGGGCTGCACTTTTTTACTCCCCTTGATGGAATGTTAGGTTATGGACCGACATACAGTATATAGAGCAAGCAATTATCTCATCTCTGTTTGTTAATTAATTAGACTTATTTGTTGTTTAACAGTCAAAGCCTCTGTTACGGCCTCATTAATTGGCTTGGTGTATGCCTTCGATACATTTTTGTAAACATGCTACCTTACGAATATCATTTTGTAAACCAAACGTTCATTTGTAGTGTGGCAGTGGAGTGGTGGTGTCTGCAGTCATACCACCCTCTATCTAGAGACTTGCAGGCCAGGGGCCTTGTCAGAACTGGTAACCTGAGAGAGATCCTGTTCTTGTGTTCTCCGTCAACTAACCTAAACATGTGAATTTAACAGTTTGATATATTTTATTTTCCAGTTATAGCACTTCAACACAGCGGAGGTGGTGGGAGTCACTAAGAAGGTAAAAAATATATTCAGTACTGCCATAGGGGAAGTATCGTCAAAGTCTGAAATAGGAACAAATAGAGAGAGAATGTATTTACGTAGACCACTGTAGACCCTGCAGTGTGTAAAATAATTCAATATATCAAAGCATTTGGTCTTCAGAGAAGCTCACTCAAAGACACATATATACGTTAACATTCTTTTGAAGAGTAGGCATCTTTGAAAGGTACACCTCCACTTCCCTTTCATGTTGTCACTGTGACATGCTTTGGTTGGTTGCACTGGTGCAGCCTTAGATGCTATATCCATAAAATAATTACATGGTTGTAAATGTGAATCTATTCAATGGATGCATTGCATCTTTTATCAATACTGTTGGCTGACCAAGACAAGAGATTAAACCAAAATAATCTTACAAAATAATAAAAAAAAACAAGATGATATACTATATGGCAAAAATGGCTAAATGTAGGGGGAGATTTTGAAGCCCCACATTAGATTCCAGCAGTACCACACAAGATTTACCTGGTTCCATAAACAATCCAAAAATGCTGTTATGATGATTCTCTGGAGTGAAAGAACAGGGGAAATCAATTCTCTCTCCTACGGTGTACATTTTAGGACAACAAAGGATGAGGCTTGATGTTGCCAGTGTACTAAAACGTACACTGTATTCCCCATTGAGAGTGAATCTCTCCTTAAATCCCATTCAGAAGTAGACCTGGGTTAAAACAGCAATTTAAATAGTTCTAATACTTTAACGGTGCTTGATTGAGCCAGCCTGAAGTGACGGAACCAGTGGAATAGTCCCAAAAGTGCAAATCCAGCCACATCTGAAACTCTAGGCTACGCTTTAATAGCCACTCAAAGTATTTGAAAGAAAAAAAACCCAGGTTTGCTCAGAAGACCCTATAGTATCATTTTCTATGCTCTGTGTTTCCGACTGATGTTCCCAACTTCCTAATGAGAAGCGTTTCACCAGTGCTTGACTTGGACTGAAATAGGTGCCGGTACTCATTTTGGGTGCCGGTACTGTTTACATTTAGGTACAGAATAACATGAGCAGTAGAACATTTGAGGTGCTAGATCTCAGCTCAGGTGAGCTCCTGCCCAAGTCAAGCCCTGCGTTTCACCCAGTAGCCACAGAAGGAAAGAGAGCCCTAAAGTCACACCATTAGATTTAACAACACCATCCGTCCCTTTTGCAGTCCCTCTCTCTCATGTTGAATGTCAATGGAGCGCTTTATAGCACGTTGTTCAAGGTCATTGCATCGGTTTACTGCCGATTCTACTTCAAAGTCTGTCAATCTTTGTCATTTAAATTTGGCACAAAGGTTAAAACACGTTGGCAACTCTGTGTAAAACCGATTGGTTCTCATTTTCAAGAGTCTCATCTGAAAAGTAGCAAAGGTATTTCAAAGGTTATGTCCGCCTTTGTTCTTGGAACCTTCCATCAGAAACCATAGATAGACAAAAGGTGTAATTTAAATGAACCACACACAGATTTGAAGTCATGCCTCGGAGTTAGTCCCGAGGTTTTCAATAAAGAGTGATGAGATTTCAGAATTTAAAGACAATCTCTGGTACTTTGGTATACTTTTTATTTAGTAGTTCTGAGAGTAGCACTCACGAGCCAAAATTGGTCCCCGAAAACTGATACTCCTTATGTGCAACACGTCATCGCTCTCTCTCTCTGTCACTCTGCTGTGTGTGCATCTTGCTAGCTGTCACTCAAATGGCAAGGGGCTGAAGCTCATTGGCTAGAACTCAAATTGCTAGGGGGCTGGCCCACATGGGGGGCAGTCGCTTTCAAACTAGGGATTTTGTGGCTAATTCAGGTAGAACAGTAAATCTGCTCATAGATTATGCATGTATGAACAACACATTGACACATCGAGCCCAAAGCGGGAGGTTTAAAAAATACTTACTCGTTAGAGCCTCGCTGTGTGAAAGTAGTTCATGTTAACTGTTGTACAGTATAATAGTGTAATGTAATCCAATAAGCCATTTGTGAGCATGTCTGTTGTAAAAAGGTTAGTGTTAGGTGTTAGGCGGCAGGTAGATGAAAAATCTGTTAATGTGCCCTTCAGCAAGACACCTAACCCTAGTTGCTCTGTGTAAGAGTGTCTGCTAAATGACTAAATTGTAAAAAATGTAGAATGTGTGCAGTCAATGTCAACTGTAACTCAGGGAAGTGTCCTCTAAAAGGGTTGGGTCAAGCCCCACATTGTAGAGTGGTTAGTGTAACATCATGATAGTATGAGACACTGCTGACCCTTCCAATGTCCTTCTCTAGTTTGACCTCTGACTCTCCCAATGTTCTTCTCTAGTTTGATCTCCATCCTTCTCAAGTCTGACCTCTGACCCTTCCAATGTCCTTCTCTAGTTTGACCTCTGACTCTCCCAATGTCCTTCTCTAGTTTGACCTCTGACTCTCCCAATGTCCTTCTCTAGTTTGATCTCCATCCTTCTCAAGTCTGACCTCTGACCCTCCCAATGTCCTTCTCTAGTTTGTGCAATATGGCCTGTTACGTTTCTCACTTTTGCCAAATGTCACACAGACAGAGACAATTCTCCAAGGAGTTCTGGCCTGTTGTTGGTCATGTGCCCACTGTGTGTGTATGTGTGTGTGTCTATGTCTATTGCTCTCTTTGTGTCTCTCTCACAACAGAGAGAGAGAGAGAGAGAGAGAGAGAGAATACATTTGTTGTTGTGTGTGTGTGTGTGTGTGTGTGTGTGTGTGTGTGTGTGTGTGTGTGTGTGTGTGTGTGTGTGTGTGTGTGTGTGTGTGTGTGTGTGTGTGTGTGTGTGTGTGTGTGTGTGTGTGTGTGTGTGTGTGTGTGCGTTCATGAATGTGCATGTATGTGTTCGTGAGAATGAAGACCCTGAAGTAATATACAAGATCGTCTTGTTTTGAAGCCTCAATTCCCTCCTCCCCCGTGCAAATAATGTTCTTCCTTCACTGAGGTGCATCCCATGGTGAGGTGAGATTTTATAGTGCAAGTAGAGTCCTCAACAAATGTTCTTCTTCGGGAATGTTTACAATCTCACAATACTATGTTATGATAGTGTGGGAGGATAGATATACCCTTGGTAGACAAAACAGAAACAAGCATCTGCAGATCCAAGGCCTTCGGTTATGACGCGTCAACAATCCCCATCATCTGAAGAGTATTATCATGGTTGACGTTGTTTTGGGACTTGAAATAGGAGAGGCATCTAGCCATAAGCTAAAGAAATGGATAATACTTGGATAATAATATTTTTTCACTTATATGCCTTGGGAGAGATTCTGAGTTTGGATTATTGTGGCTTTGATCCACTTGGTGGAACGGTAGGAGAATTTATTTGTCTAAAGAATCACTTACTCCAAGTAGATTATGCATAACCATATACATTTCAAGATACGCAGAGACCATATGCATACCATTAAAGTTACATTTTATTTACTTACAGTATGTGATGCTTTAGACAAATATGTTTTCATACCCTTCTACCGATGATTAAACATAATCATATCAACAACAACAAGAGAAGACTCAAAATCATATCTGAGTGATGAAAGCAGTGGCATGTTTTGCATTTCAAATAATTCCAGGACACCATCTCCTATTGATGACGACTGTGCATACAATTCCCAAGGACCCTGGCGTGACAGGTTTTAAATCTCACTCCGTACACGTTACAGTAGAAAAGCAATATGGCACTATAGCAAGACATTTCCATAAACTGGTTGTGTTTTGCTTGCAGGATTTAACAGACTGTGCAAGACAGAGAGGGAAAAATAGATTAATAAAATCAGTAGACTGTGTTATTTTATATACATTAGCATTGATATTCATCCACCATTCAGCAAGGAGAATCGTTGTAACAGAGACATAGTAACGGAATGGAGCTTGTACTTCACAGTGATTTCTAATATTTCCTGAATGTTGTTTGCGTATAAAAGCTGGGATGCCCTCAAGACCTTGCCATCGGGTACCATTATAATTTAATTTAGTTTATTCCATGCTTTCCACCTGGCTACCCCTACCCCGGTCAACAGCTCTGCACCCCCCACAGCAACTTGCCCAAGCCCCCCCTGCTTCTCCTTCACCCAAATCCAAATAGCTGATGTTCTGAAAGAGCTGCAAAACCTGGACCCCTACAAATCAGCTGGGCTAGACAATCTGGACCCTTTCTTTCTAAAAATATCCGCCACAATTGTTGCAACCCCCTACTTGCCTGTTCAACCTCTCTTTTGTATCGTCTGAGATCTCTAGAGATTGGAAAGCTGCAGCGGTCATCCCCCTCTTCAAAGGGGGAGACACTCTAGACCCAAACTGTTACAGACCTATATCCATCCTGCCCTGCCTTTCTTAAGTCTTCAAAAGCCAAGTTAACAAACAGATCACCGACCATTTCGAATCCCACCATACCTTCTCCGCTATGCAATCTGATTTCCGAGCTGGTCATGGGTGCACCTCAGCCACACTCAAGGTCCGTTAACGATATCATAACCGCCATCGATAAAAGACAGTACTGTGCAGTCGTCTTCATGGTTAGAGTGTTGGGCCCGTAACTGAAAGGTTGCCGGATCGAATCCCCGAGCTGACAAGGTATAAATCTGTCGTTCTGCCCCTGAACAAGGCAGTTAACCCACTGTTCCTAGGCCGTCATTGTAAATAAGAATTTGTTCTTAACTGACTTGCCTAGTAAAATAAAGGTTAAATAAAATAAAATACTCTGTCAATCACTGCATTCTTATCGGCAGACTCAATAGCCTTGGTTTCTCAATTGATTGCCTCGCCTGGTTCACCAACTACTTCTCAGATAGAATTCAGTGTGTCAAATCGGAGGGCCTGTTGTCCGGACCTCCAGCAGTCTCTATGGGGGTGCCACAGGGTTAAATTCTTGGGCCACCCTATTCTCTGTATACATCAATGATGTCGCTCTTGCTGCTGGTGACTCTCTGATCCATCTATACGCAGACAACACCATTCTGTATACATCTGGCCCTTCATTGGACACTGTGTTAACAAACCTCCAAACGAGCTTCAATGCCATACAACAATCCTTCCGTGGCCTCCAACTGCTCTTAAATGCTAGTAAAACTAAATGCATGCTTTTCAATCGAACGCTGCCTGCAACCGTCCGCCGGACTATCATCACTACTCTGGACAGGTCTGGCTTAGAATATGTGGACACCTACAAATACCTAGGTGTCTGGTTAGACGGTAAACTCTCCTTACAGACTCACATTAAGCATCTCCAATCCAAAATTACATCTAGAATCGGGTTCCTATTTCGCAACAAAGCCTCCTTCACTTATGCTGCCAAACATGCCCTTGTAAAACTGACTATCCTACCGTTCCTTGACTTTGGCGATGTCATTTACAAAATAGCCTCCAACACTCTACTCAGCAAATTGGATGTAGTCTATCACAGTGCCATCTGTTTTGTCACCAAAGCCCCATATACTACCCACCACTGCGACCTGTACGCTCTCGTTGGCTGGCCCTCACTACATATTCGTCGCCAAACCCACTGGCTCCAGGTCATCTATAAGTCTTTGCTAGCTAAATCCCTGCCTTATCTCAGCTCACTGGTCACCATAGCAACACTTAGCAACATAGCATTTTTATTTTATTTCACCTTTTAACCAGGTAGGTCAGTTGAGAACAAGTTCTCATTTGCAACTGCGACCTGGCCAAGACAAAGCAAGGCAGTGCGACAAAAAACAACACAGAGTTACACATGGGAAATAAACAAACATACAATCAACACAATAGAAAATAAAAAATCTATATACAGAGCGATTAGCATGCGCTCCAGCAGGTATATTTCACTGGTCATCCCCAAAGCAAACACCTCCTTTGGCCGCCATTCCTTCCAGTTCTCTGCTGCCAATGACTGGAACGAATTGCAAAAATCATTGAAGCTGGAGACTCTTATATCCCTCACTAACTTTAAGCATCAGCTGTCAGAGCAGCTTACCGATCACTGCACCTGTACACAGCCCATCTGTAAATAGCCCACCTAACTACCTCATCCCCATATTGTTATTTTTTCTCATTTGCACCCCAGTATCTCTATTTGCACATCATCATCTGCACATCTATCACTCCAGTGTTAATGCTAAATTGTAATTATTTCACCACTATGGCCTATTTATTGCCTTACCTCCCTAATCTTACTACATTTGCACACACTGTGCATAGATCTTTCTATTGTGTTATTGACTGTACGTATGTTTATCCCATGTTGTTGTTTTTGTCGCACTGCTTTGCTTTGTCTTGGCCAGGTCGCAGTTGTAAATGAGAACTTGTTCTCAACTGACCTACCTGGTTAAAAGGTGAAATACAACAACTTTTAAAAAACTACAGACAACCTGGTTTGAATCCAGACTGTGTCACAACCAACCGTTACTGGGAGTCCCATAGGGCAGGGCACAATTGGCAAAGCGTAGTCCGAGTTTGGCCGGTGTAGGCCACCATTGTAAATAAGAATTAGTTCTTAACTGACTTGCATAGTTAAATAAAGTTGAAATAAAAATAAAAATAAATCCAGCATAGCTATAGTACTGTAATTTAAATGATTTAATATGAACCCAGGTCGGGACTGTAACACACTGCAATTATGAGAGGTTAGAATTAAATATCTAGACCTGACCTTGTCTATTATTATTTGATTACAATATTATTACACTTAGGAGGATAATTAATGGGATTTAATATCACCCACTGATAAGCATATATTTTGAAATACCCTGTGGGAAAAACATGACATTAGATTCAACAACACCTTCAAAACACTAGCAGAAGTGTCTGCTCTATTGCAAATGGGAATCCCTGACCTTAGGGTTTCATTTCGCAGAGAGAGAGAGACAGAGAAAGACAGAGACACAGAGACAGAGACAGAGACAGAGACAGAGAGAGACAGAGAGAGAGAGAGTCAGACAGAGATACAGAGACACACAGAGAGAGAGACAGACAGAGACAGAGACAAAGACAGAGAGATCTGTCCCATCTGTCTCCACCAGGAGTGTCTATTATAGCCACTAATCAGCTTAGCAGGCTTTCAGCTGCTGGCCTTTGGTTCTGAACACAACACCTTTACCAGACACCCCGGGTTAATCATACCGTTCTAGCCACCTGAATAGATTTTTAATACAACATTTTAGTTTTTATTTAGACACATTCAACTTTGGCACTCTCAAGTGGAATAAGACTCCAGCCCTGTGTCCCAGTAGAATATCCCATTGTTCGTGTAAGAGGGTTTGTAACTTTGGCCCAGAGACACACATTTGATATTCCTCCCTACATCCACACTTCCTCTTTCATTTCTAGTCTGCCTTTTATCACCTAGCTTCACAGGGTTTTTCCCCTATCCTTTGAAATGGCTTCCTGTCTGTTAGATTGGCAGATATCGAACTCACTGTCTTTTTATCTTGTGTGTCTGTGTTGGTGAGGTCTATATGGTGTTCCCCTACAGCTGCTGGCAAGGGCAAAGCTTTTCCCTAACCCAGTCTTGTGATTGCCGGAGGAAAGACATTGGGTTTCATGGAGCGTAGGGTAGAGGGTAGGTAGGACCAGACTAAGATAAAGAGTAAGATAAAGAGCCTGATACCTGTAGATCTAACTTTATTCTGTTCTGTCCAAGTACCACACAACGAGTCACTTTTGTCAATCAGTATGAAGGATGAGTAATAAAAATAACTAGATTTAATAATAATAATAATAATAATAATAACAAATAATAAAAATAATAAAAATAATAATAAATACTTGAATAGAAACATTTTACATTTAGACAAAATGAAAGTGGATGAAATTACATTCAATTGATTTTTAGAAACTCAAATTAATCATAGCACTTTGATAAATCACACACAAACACAATCTGTCAAAAGTCTCTCACTATATTTATATATACAAACGTCTCCATCACGTCTCCATCTCAACCAAAAAGTTAAAGATTAAGGCTAAATCAAATCAAACTATAAATGCACTTTAGTCCTATGCTTTAACTTATAGTTTTGGTTGAGATGGAGATGTGAATCAAACATATCAATTATTCATTTGTAGACGAACTGGAATTAAAGCCAGACTAAGTCAGTGGCACAAAATATACATCTCCTTCATATGTTGATATTCTGTTGTGTTGACAACCAAGCACAATTCAATATCACTTTTGCCACACAGTAAATAACCATAAGTTAAGGCTATCTTACATAACTAATGCAACAGAATTTATTCAACCTTAAAATGAGTATCACGTCCATGGTCACATTTTGAGGTTACTGTAACTGTAAATGTCTTCATATGAAATCATAGAAAGCGTGCATGTTCAAGATAGCACGCAAAGGTCGCAGGTCTGTGGAGATCTTCACAGTTACTATAATAATCTGTGCAGAATCTCAAACGGCATTGATCACTTGCACAATGTAATTTTTATGTAATCTTAACTGCAATACAGGTCATTTGGTTGTGATCATAGATGAAGCACAGCGATAACACATTAAGTTGTTGTATAAAACAAAATATCTGACATTTTCTTCCCATCTTTACTTTGTTGGTTGAAAGCGCGGTGATAGCACATGGTGACAACTAAACCAAAAACCAGACATTGTTGTTTTTCCATTGGATTTTGGTTGTGCTTTTAGATGGTTTAAAGCATAATGATAATAACAAACTTCTATCTGTCCTTTTTGAGTGGGTGAATAAAGGTTGAAATAAAGGTCTCAACCAATTATTATCCACATTTCCATGTTGAAATGACGTGGAGTGCCCAGTGGGATGTAAAGATAACGGCTGGCTAAACAATCTATTTTCTGTTTTGCTTTCAGCAAAATGAAGAGGCACTACTCTTGGTGTGCTGTGACAATGTGACAATGTCTACAACATATTGTATGTCCCTCGTCACAAGCAGTAATGGGACAGACAGAGGCACAGCTTATTGGGACTGACACTGAAAATAAAGAGGTTCTGGAAAGAACCTATGAAACATTGTCAGGGGAAATCATGAAAAAAATATATTATTGATAAAAGGAAGGAGGTCTGCATGGTCCATTTCAGCCCCCAAAAGAGTGGTGTCCATTTGAAACCGCCACGCACAAACACATGCACTAAGTCATGTGCAAACACACACATACAAACACATTCATTCAGCCATACAAATCAAATCAAATAAAAACGTATTGGTCACATACACGTGGTTAGCAGATGTTATTGCGGGTGTAGTGAAATGCTTGTGCTTCTAGCTCCGACAGTGCAGTAATATCTAACAAGTAATATCTAACAGTTTCACAACATATACCCAAATACACATAAATCTAAGTAAGAAATGGATTGATATATATACATATATGTCAGGGCTGCATTGGACTAAGATACAGTGGCATAGTAAGCTTTATAGTATGCAGTATACACATAAGAGATTGGTGATGCAATATGTAACACAATTAAGTGACTAAGATACCGAAGAATAGTATAGCGTACAGTTTAAACATATGAGATGAGTAGTGCAAGATACGGAAACATTATTAAAGTTACTAGTGTTTCATTTCCTTAAAGTGGCAAGTGATTTCTAATCTATGTCTATAGGCAGCAGTCTCTGATGTGCTAGAGATGGTTGTTTAGCAGTCAGTGGCGAAGTATAGAGCACAATACAGTATAAACATATGACAGGATGCTCTCAATTGTGCATCTGTAGACGTTTGTGAGGGTTTTGGGTGATAAGCCAAATGTATTTATCCTCCTGAGGTTGAAGAGGCACTATTGCGCCTTCTTCACCACACTGTCTGTGTGGGTGGACCATTCCAGTTTGTCAGTGATGTGTACGCCGGGGGGGGTGCTCCCTCTGCTGTTTCCTGAAGTCCACGATCATCTCCTTAGTTTTGCTGACGTTGAGTGAGAGGTTATTTTCCTGGCACCACACTCCCAGAGCCCTCACCTCCTCCCTGTAGGCTGTCTCATCGTTGTTGGTAATCAAGCCGACTACTGTTGTGTCGTCTGCAAACTTGATGATTGAGTTGGAGGTGTGTTTGACCACGCAGCCATGGGTGTACAGGGAGTACAGGAGGGGGCTGAGCACGCACCCTTGTGGGGCCCCAGTGTTGAGGATCAGCGAGGAGGAGGTGTTGTTTCCTACCTTCACCACCTGGGGGCGACCCGTCAGGAAGTGCAGGATCCAGCTGCACAGGGCGGTGTTCAGACCCAGGACCTCAAGCTTGATGATGAACTTGGAGGGTACTATGGTGTTGAATGGTGAGCTATAGTCAATAAACAGCATTCTTACAAAGGTATGCCTCTTATCCAGATGGGATAGGGCAGTGTGTAATGTGGTGGCGATTGCATCATCTGTGGATCTATTGGGACGGTAAGCAAATTGAAGAGGGTCTAGGGTGGCAAGTAAGGTGGAGGTAATATGATCCTTGACTAGTCTCTCAAAGCACTTCATGATGACAGAGGTGAGTGCTACGTGGCGATAGTCATTTAGTTCAGTTACCTTTGCTTTCTTAGGTACAGGGACAATGGTGGCCATCTTGAAGCATGTGGGGACAACAGCCAGCTGGTCTGCGCATGCTCTGAGGACGTGGCTAGGGATACCATCTGGAGCAGCAGCGTTGCGATGGTTAGCACGCTTAAATGTCTTACTCAAGTCGGCCACTAAGAGGGAGAGCACACAGTCCTTGGTAGCGGGCCGCATCAGTGGCACTGTATTATTCTTAAAGCGAGCGAAAAAGGTGTTCAGCCTGTCTGGAAGCGAGACGTCAGTGTCCGTGACGTGGCTGGTTTTCCTTTTATAATCCATGATTGTCTGTAGACCCTGCCACATGCGTCTCGTGTCTGAGCCATTGAACTGCGACTCAACTTTATCCCCATACTGACATTTAGCCTGCTTGATTGCATTGTGGAGGAAATAACTGCACTGTTTGTATTCTTCCATATTCCAAGTCTTCTTGCCCTGTTTAAATGCGTTGGTTAACGCTTTTAGTTTTGCGCGAATGCTCCCATCTATCCACGGTTTCTGGTTGGGGTATGTTTTAATAGTCACAGTGGGTACAACATCTCCTATAAACTCATTCACCATGTCTGCATATATGTCAATATTATTATCTGAAGCTAACCTGAACATGTCCCAGTCCACGTGATCAAAACAATCTTGAAGCACGGATTCCGATTGGTCAGACCAGCTCTGAATAGACCTAACCACGGGTACCTCCTGTTTGAGTTTCTGTCTATAGGAGGGGAGGAGCAAGTTTGAATCGTGGTCCGACTTGCTGAATGGGGGGTGGGGGAGGGCCTTTTTTTTTTGGAGCTTTTTTTTCAAATTTGCTTTGTTAAAATCCCCAGCTACAATAAATACAGCCTCAGGATATGTGGTTTCCAGTTTACATAAAGTTCAATGAAGTTCTTTGAGGGCCGATGTGGTATCGGCTTGAGGGGGGTATATATGGCTGTCGCAATGATGGCTGAAAATTCCCTCAAGAGGAAGAACGGTCAGGACTTGAGTTCCTGTGTGTGTTATCACAGTTACACCATAAGTCATTAATCATGAAGCATATGCCTCCACCTTTCTGCTTCCAGGAGAGATGTTTAATCCTGTCGGAGCGATGTACTGAGAACCCAACTGGCTTTACGGAGTCAGACAGAACATTTCCAGAAAGCCATGTTTCTGTGAAGCAGAGTATGAAAAAAAAATAAAAAAAAATAAAGGTGAAAATGTTACAATCTCTGGAGTCTCACTGAAAAGCAACTCTCACCCTGAGATCATCAACCTTATCCAGAGATTGGACATTAGCAAGTAAAATACTCTGGAGCGGTGGGTGTGTGCACGCTTCCTGAGTCGGACCAGAAGGCCGCCCTGAGTACCTCTTCTCCGCCGGCGTTTTTTTGGGTCGGCATCTGGAATAAGTTAAATTGTTCTGGGGAGAGGGAACAAAGGATCTGCTCTGGGGAAATCGTAATCCTGGTCGTAATGCTGCTGGTTCAGGTGAGTTACCGCCGTCATAATATCCAATAGTTCTTCCCGGCTGTATGTAATGATACAAAACACTTCCTGAGCTAATAACGTAAAAAATTGTACATAAACAAACAAAATAGTTTCCAAAGAGCTACTCACGGTGCTGCTTCTTGTCGGCACTCGGGACATATGCGCACATGCGAGCAAGCACTCACACACACTCCTTCATCTGGGAATTCACCATCACCGCTGTATTTGTCGATTCAGCAAGCTTGAAATCCAATAACAGGTTACCAGATTTATTGAGATTTCACACCTCTTTCATCGCTGCTCCCAAGTGGCGCAGTGGTCTAAGACAGTGTTTCTCAGTACTAGAGGCATCACTGCAGACAACCTTGTTCAAATCCAGACTGTATCACAACTGGCTGTGATTAGGAGTCCCATTGGGTGGTGCACAATTAACTGACTTGCCTAGTTAAATAAAGGTAAAAAAAACTAGATGGAAGCCAATGTACAGTATGTCCCTCATGAATGAAAGAATAAAGAAAGGTGTAATTCCTTTAAAATCACACGCAACAAGATTAAACGGTGGCCATATTTCCTGTGGTGCTCCCTATGTGCTCTGAACAGATCAGCGTGGATTATTATTGGTGTATTTCTTTCAGTAACAGTACAGCCTACAACCTTTCTACATTGGTTAATGGAATGTGATTTTTCTATGGAGAAAATGGTTTTGATCTAATATTGGATTGCTGCCAGCCAGGTCAGATGGGACACTTCAAAGGATGATTGATGGAACTGTTTATGACCACTATTCCATCCTGGTTATCATTTGTTATTCCATAGTGGAACAATATTGCCAACTTTTCCAATTTCCACATTAACGACCCCTTGTTCCTCGTAAGTACCAACAGATAGTATGTCCTGAAAGCTAAATCTGTGGTCATCATCAAAAATGTATTGTACCATAGAGTAAAGCACATGAACACAGTCATTTATAATTCATTACCTTCCATAGGTCTAAAACTGCAGAGCCATCCATACATATTTTAGCAACCTCTTAAGGTGATATGTCAGGTTCTAATGTTCTAACCCCTGGGACCCCAAAATGGCTTATTCCTCAATATTGATCAGGAAAACCTGTTTTCTATAACACTGGTTTGCCAGTTGCAATACTCTGCTTGAATAATATATACATTTAAAAGGTTTGTTTGAAAATTGAAGTAAACTATGTAAGTTGCTATTCTTAAAATCCCACTCAACTCATGCTCAAATCTACAGTAAGCTCATGTTACATAGTAATGTATCTTTTCTTAAAGAGAGTACATATTGTTCACTAGGTTGTTTTGCTTTTCTGGAAAAATAAGTTAAATGGCATTTACCACTGCTTGATTTACTATACATTGCAAATGCTGTGGTAGCTCTTTTCCTATGCTCCACTCTCCCTCTCTTTTATTTTAGGGTTAAGTGCCTTGCTCAAGGACACATTGACAGATTTTTCGCTTGTCAGCTCAGATATTCAAACCAGCAACGTTTTGGTTACTGGACCAACACTCTAACCGCTAGGCTACCTGCCACCTGCTCTTGAGAATCTTTCATCCAGACTCTTTCCCCATACATAACGACCTCTCTTCCAACGGTGGAGTCAACGACCCTAGGAGCTCGAATCCAATCCATTCTCCTAAACACCAGTGGGAACCTTGGTCTGATCAGCATGCTGTGCCTTGAACTCACAAGGTCATAACTGGCACAAGTGGATGATGCACAGTTGTGCACATTTAGAAGCCCACATCTCCTTCAAACCATTCATCTTTCTATGCCTAGTTAAATAAAGGTTCAATAAAAAAATACAAATGGAAAAGTCTATTGGGAGAATAGAGTCTATCTGTTTAGGTGTGTGGAGAGGACAAATAGAACAATGGGGTAGCCATAATCCAGTAAAAATCTAGCGCTTTCAGTTAGAAAGACGCTAACCTCTTGGGCTCCCGAGTGCTAGAGATGTCACTACAGACCCTTGTTCAATTCCAGGCTGTTTCACAATCTGACTGTGATTGGGAGTCCCATAGGTTGGCAGACAACTGGCCTTGGTTTGGCAGGGGTAGGCCGTCATTGTAAATAAGAATTTGTTCTTAGCTGACTTGCCTAGTTAAATAAAAAGTATATTTTTTTGATAAAACCTCCTCTAAAGTTCTTCTTTTGGTAAGCAATAGCTCAAAGAGCTGTGTCCAGTGGTCATTCTAGAGAATTTCAGAATCAAATTGGAACCCACTACTGAATACACCACAACAGCTATAGATTTGTTTCTGTGCAGGGCCATTATTAAAACAACCGTAACGAGCACTCCAAGGTCTAATTACATACCCTCCTCTGCAGGTCTGATGTTATGGGTGTTTTTCTGATGTGCAGTGTGCCATGTTAATTTGTAACATGAAGTACATGAAGTCTAGGTCATTAATGTTTCATCTCACTTTTCCTAACTTTTTACTTTGAAGTTCCTTTTAATGTTGTTCTAGCCAAACTGTGATAGACTTTTAAGTGAAAAGGTAGACCATAAGTGACTTAATTATGCCTATGGTTTCAAGCCTTTTTCGAATCAAATCAATTGGGTCTCTAACAAGCTTATCATCGTTTCTGCTTAGTTTCAATCATTAGTCCTCATGCCTTTTGCTTATGGGGAAAAGGTTAGTACATCCCTACCTTAGAATTAGGTGTACAAAAACAAGTGCAAATTATTAGAAAACATTAGAGAGAAACTTGGTCTGGTTTGGTCTAAACCATATGGGTGTGTGGTAACACATCATTCAAAGATCAAAAGACCTACCCGAGGCCCTCAGAAGAAAGATTATTGATGCCCATGAGTCTGAGAGGGGTTACAAATCCATTTCCAAGCAACTCGAAGTACATAATTCCATTTCCAAGCAATTCAAAGTACATAATTTCACTGTTCGACGAAAAGAAGCCTCTGCTCTCAAAAAAGAATATCAAGACAACTGACTTTTGCCAGACAACACCTGGGTAAAGTCAGTTGTGTCTTGATATTCTTTTTTGAGAGCAGAGGCTTCTTCCTTCCTGACCTCCCATGTAGGCCAAGTTTGTGCAGTCTCTTTCTGACAGTGTACCCATGCAATTCAACATTGATTGTGGCAAGAGAGGCCTGTGGATCCCTTGATGTTACCCTGGGGTTCTTAGAGACTTCTATGAGCATCTTTCGGTCAGCTCTTGGGCTTTGGTGGTAGTTTGCCAGTGGTCTGGAATTTTCGTTGGACAGTGGAATGATCTACTTCGAATTGCTTGGAAATGGAATGATGTAGTTCGGATTGCTTGGAAATGGATTTGTAACCCCTCTCAGACTCAAGGGCATCAATAATCTTTCTAGGTCTTTTGATCTTTGAATGATTTGTTACCACACACCTATAATGTTAAAACCAAACCAGACCAATTTTCTTATCTTTATGGAAGGCTGGACCCTCCTACGTTTCTCTTTAATGTTTTCTAATCATTTACACTTGTTTTGGTACCTAATTCTAATTTTAGCCATTTTATGTGATGGTAAAGGTAGGGGTGTACTAACTTTATCCCCATAAGGAAAAGGCATTTTTGTTTTTTTTAATTGCATAACATTTTCAAAGTTTTTTTTGTGTGTGTGATTTGTTAAATTGGGTAACCTTTATCTGTCAATAGTGTTGAAGTGAAGATTTGTCAGGCTCTGGCCATAGAGAAGTATTTTGCTTCTCTATATAGCCTTGGTCAGAGTCTGACAGATCTATTATTTCTGTTTCTGTGTGGGGTTTGGTTTGGATCCCTAATTAGAGGCAGCTGCAGTGCATTGTCTCTAATTAGGGATCCTACATATGTTGGTATGTTCCACACTGGGTTTGTGGGTCATTGTATATTCTTCCAGTCACGGGGGTAACGTTGTGTGTGTGTGTGTGTGTGTGTGTGTGTGTGTGTGTGTGTGTGTGTGTGTGTGTGTGTGTGTGTGTGTGTGTGTGTGTGTGTGTGTGTGTGTGTGTGTGTGTGTGTGTGTGTGTGTGTGTGTGTGTGTGTGTGTGTGTGTGTGTGTGTGTGTGTGTGCGTGTGTGCGTGCGTGCGCGTGCGTGCGCGCGTGCGTGCGTGCGCGCGCGCGTGTGCGCGTGTGTGTGTGTGATCATTTACATTCGTGTTTGGTTTTGGTGTTAAAATGAGACGTTTGTTTGTTTAGTTTGTTCAGATTATTTCATATTCAATAAATAATGTCGAACTATGAGTGCGCTGCGCCTTGGTCTCTCACCGTCCCGACTCGTGACAAGATTACATATCCATCTGTCCAAATATGTAAATAAAAAAAGAGAACTTTCCAGGAGGTGTACTTACTTTTTCACATGACTGTAAGTAAATTTACAACTTCCTTGACCTAATTTACATAATTAGAACATCTCTATCTCCACAACTGCTACTTGCACATACAGAGGCAATTCAATGTTCCCAACCTACAGTATTGCACCATTGCCAAATTGGTACCAAGAATCTATATGCCTTTAGTATCAACAGATTAATCGTTGAGTGGCCAAGGTGTGCAGCTCTACGCCATGAAAACCAGGCAAACCATTTCTGCAATCCACACACCAAAAGAGTAGTCAGAACACAATAAAACAAATGTTATCATGCAAACAAAGACACGGAGGGAACAGAATTTCTTTAGAAAAGTAGTGTAGAACGACTTGAGTTTATGAAAAGATTAATCTCAATGCTGCTCCTTTTTATATATATATATATCTATATATATATATATATATAGTATTATTTGTTCAAATTCAACTCATCGAACCAGAAGAAATCTAATTAAATGCACAAACAAGGCTGGCGGTTTACACATGTACAGTATATGCAGATATTTCAATTTGGAGTGCAATACTCATTGAATTGCAAATTGACATTGGCATTCCATACGTTGCTCACTTTACACTCATTTCTGTAGAGCTTATCGACTTATGTTAGCATCAAACAAACCAAAAGACGTGTAAATGAATGCAAACAGACTCAAAGGCATCTATGTTGTGCGTTTATCAATTGCGTGCTCTCCGGAAGGCCTCTACAACTTCCCCAGAGTGCCTTCCAGGCTTAGTGCTGCAGCCAAAGACTGGTCATTGATCAAAGGGACAGAGGAAGACCCCGAGCCCCGCTCAGCTTCAATGCCTTGTTGTTCCTCCAACACAAACCAGCTACGGCAAAAAAAAAAGCTAATATCATGACCACAATTGAGACTGACCAGTCATTCTTTCAGCTGTTTGCAGTAAACATTTGATGAAAGGCTCTGAGTAGGCTTGCTGGCGTTTGTCCATGAGTACAGATCTCATGAAATGTATCTAATGAGAGCATGCCTCAATTAATGAACACTTCCAATATTCTTTCTTTTGACCAAATTCATTCCTTGCCGAATACATTTTTGTGGGCAAAAAATACATCCCCTTGTATGTAATATTTATGCCTTTCAGGGCTAGTCCCGTAGCATCTCAGAGCCCTCTACCAGCAATGGCATGAATTTAATAAGGTTTTATTTGAATTATTTATGTGGTGCATTTGGAATGAACAGAGCATTGGTTTGTGATTGCTAGATCTGAAGATATTGGTTTCTATCAAGTAAATAGATTTTTTTCAATGTTGACCAGTGATGGCAGGGGTTAAAATAGAGAACCCAGATGACTTATTATTCTGTGTTATCAATCAAAGCCTAATTTAACCCAATAGGTGTTCCTTCATGAGTGACAGAGAAAGTAAATGACATCTATTACCAGAAGCCATGTTCCCCCCAAACCTATGTGGTGTTTTTCCCACCAAACTGAATCAACTGAGTGAGCAAGATGACTTTAACTTGAACTAAATTCTATATTCACACTTATACAACTTTGAGAACAGCTTTAGTTCCGTTTTGCTTTTACTCTCCATCTTGCTAATAATTTGCCATTACTGATCCTTATTCAAATACGGAATCCGCCCCTGAAAGTATACAAATTGAATGTTCAGAAGATTGTGCTTCCTTTCCTGTGTGTGCAGATGGCTTTGACACTTCAGTCACGGTACATTGTTTGTAAATAAGGTTTGTGATTCAATCTGTTATCGTCTGTCCGTTATAAATACCTATTAAGATTATTATCACTGGACTGTATTAACAATAAACTGCAGTCAAACTAACTCTTATTAGTTTGACTGATCAGCAGAACCTGGATTGGAATTCAATCAAAACCAATGTGTGGAAAAAAACATAGTCCCTGCATCACAAATCGTAACATTTTTGGTCATCTGAATGTGTATTGGAGGGAACACAACACAACTACCGGAACTATAACTCTTAAGTAATAATTCAGGCTTTTAGTACAGTGCATAGTTTGGGGGCTCATCCGGGATCAGGACCTGGTTGCATAAAACACCTTATGTTAATTTCCCCCTTATCTTTTCCCTTTGAGTTTCCTTAACTTTAAGTCAGTTGCACAAAACATTTTAAGGTGAATTTCCCACTTAAATTAAGTAAAAAGGTTAAGGGTGCCCATGAGGTCCCATAACTGCTTCATTCAGTATGGATATCAATGTAAACAGCATTTGTGGAGGTGAATGTTGCTTTCATTTGCTCTGGTTACAAAAGGAAAACATCAACCAGCTAGCTAGCTACTGTACTTTGCTAAACAATGGAAGGTGCACAATCCATGTCTACAAAGCTAGCTGGCTAGTTAACTATAGCTTGACGTACTAGAAAATAATATTAACAAGTTGACTAAAAAGTAACAAGAGACGTGGTTTATTATCTTCTGAAGCAATTTGGTTATCCTGTCTTGATTGTAGAAGTTCTATTTTGCTATCAAACAAAATGAAAGCGATCACTTTGAGGAGACTTTAAGTCAGTGAATCAGACTGTCTCCATGGTAACCAGATACTCTTTCTGCCATACATGCCTTCAAACTACCGTAAAACCCCTTAAGTATGCCCATTTTTTTATTTTACCTTTATTTAACTAGGCAAGTCTGTTAAGAAATAATTCTTATTTACAATGACAGCCTACACCAGCCAGACTCGGACGTCCTGGGCCGATTGTGCCCCGCCCTATAGGACTCCCAATCACAGCCGGTTGTGGTACAGTATGGATTTGAACTAGGTTGTCTGTAGTGATGCCTCTAGCACTGATATGCAGTGTCTTAGACAACTGCACCACTTGGGAGCCCAAACCTAAGGAAATATTTGAGGGGCTCTAAGCAATATCCTCAAACAATGCCCTTAGGTGAGGGGAAATTATTTCTTAAGGTAAACCCTTAAGGGAAACATTTCAGATGTTTTTTGCAACTGGGCCCAGAGCACTATGATTTTGGGAGTTACAGCTGTAGTCCTTAGCTGCTATCAAACTTGGGACATTCTGCTTTCAAGGCAAGTATACTATGATTGATTATATTGTTTTCTTTATTTCAGTGTCAAATGCACGCGCGCACACACACAGTGATAAAAACACAGAGCCACAATGGTGGTACGCTTGGTGTTCTGAACCCAGACAACCATCTGTTAACCCATGGTTGTGCTTCACAGAACAATGAAATCAATTTGGCTCCCATTCCCTCGACGGACTTCTCGGTCTCATTCTGTTTGTTTGTTTGTTTGTTTGTTTGTCACTCCCTCTGTGATTGGCACAAATCCACTCAGCCGCACCTTACAATTGTGATCACCCACTGCAAAGCACATTGGGAAATGTCTGGGTCCGCACCCGTTTTCACAGAGGAGGAACCTTGCAGACTAAAGAACAATTAAGAACAATTTAAACAGGTATTCCTTTTCAGTCCATGTTAGTTTTATGAGATGAGGATATACTCACACTCTAAAGTTGTGATGTTTGACAAGCATTCTCAAAACAGATTTTAATTACTCATCTCCCACTGGCGATGATCCCTACACCTTTTTAATTCCAAATGAGTGTTTGAATTGTCAACATCTATCACTTTCCCTCTCTCCAAGGATAGGTGCTCGAATTAGAATGTGAATTAATGAGTACAGATTTGTTTTGTAATGCAAATTAATTGAGATCTAAACACAAGAAAGGTGTCAATCATCCGTGTTTCAATGCATTTGTAGTCAGGGTTATGTGAGGGCAAAAATGAACACAACAAAGTACATTCTCTTGGCACCAGTGTGAGAGGCAATTTTGTGACCAAAACCAGTCTATGAGTAAGCTGGATTGTAAGTATCATGGCAATGAAAGGCACATGATGTCTGCACCCGTTGTTGAAGTAATCATCATGTCACGAGAGGGTGCACACACAGACCAAGACGCAGCGCAGGGATAGTAGTCCGTCATCTTTTATTTATACTATGTATTAATTTGAAATAAATACTATGTATAAACAAAAACGAACGACGAACTAAAGAACACAAACAAACACTATAGACAAACGTCACGTTCACAAAACACACAAATGAACGGACGTAAAAAAAAAAGCACACTTACTTTAACCGTGACTGCGAAATACATCGACAACGACCCACACCAGAGTGAAGGCCAGACAAACATATATAGGATCCCTAATTAGATACTATGCGGTGCAGCTGCCTCTAATTAGGGATCCAACCCAAAACCCACACAGAAACAGAAAAGAAAGACACTGTCAGACTCCGACCATAGCTACATAGAGAAGCAAATAGGCTTCTCTATGGCCAGAGCCTGACACATCAACAGCCTGGCATAGAACTGCTTCCCCCCTCTTTTCTTAGACAAGCACCACATGTATTTTCTTAAAGCCCCATGCAGTCATCACTGTATGTCTAATAAATCACTGTGTGTTTATTTAATGAAAATAACTCGAAATATATTTTTCTCTGAGTCCCTTTGGCCCTTGAATTGCTCAGTCTGATCGTGTATGCATTAGGAAACAAATGTGAAGATATTTACATTCACTGCCCTGATTGGCTGATAGGATAGTCTCAGGCGCACCCCTTACCCAGATGAACAGTTATTGGTCTATTATAATCAGATCACAATTGTGATGTCATGATGTGGATCAAAAGTTACATCCCACCTGAACAGGCTGAAATTCCAGTAATTTCTTTTCAAACAGGACATTATCAACATTTTCACAATTTCAGTGTTATTTCGACCTCATAGTGTGGAAATATATACTTTTTTAAACTTACAGTATTACCAATGCATGACCAGGTTTGCTATCTGCCATGGGGTGGCTTACAACTACAGTACAAGGTACTAAGCACATCCAACAATTTTCCAGGTGCAGTACAAAAACGTCAATATACAAACAGGAGCATTTACAAAAGTGTGTGGATAATTATATTCCTTTAATTTCTCAGAATTTGCCATTATGGAGAGATTCTGTTTGACAGTAAATTGACATTTGAATAGTGTAATGATCTATGTTCAGAGAGATCTCTGGAAACCTTTATGGTGTTCAGGTTTAGTGTCCAGAGACCTCTCTGGATAACTCTATGTTGAGTTTGTGGTTGCTCCCCAATTAGAGGCAGCTGCACAGCATTGCCTCTAATTGGGGAGCATATTTAAGTTGAGTGGTTTTCCACCTGTTTGTGGGTCTTTGCGTGTGTTCCTTTTGTTGCACATCAGTTCATGTTTGCGTGCTCGACTTTTGTTGTTTGGTTTATATTAAAAGGTGTTACTTCACATTACTGCTCAGTGCCTTGGGTCCTCTCTATGCAACGTGACAAATAGCTACCGATAAATCAAATCAATATCATACAACTCTATACGCTCAAGAATATGACAGATAGTTAGGCTAAAGATTATTTATTTGTATAGACTGTCATTGAAGTTCAATGAGTCTCTTTTCCAGACTGAGATGTTCCAGTGGGGTTGCACATTTCCATTCCATGTCTACACTGTCACTTCTGTTTCCATAACTAGATGAGTGTATTAGGAGGAAACTGCATCCAGGAAGCCATTATGGTTCCCTAAGGTGCCATTAGGGAGCTAAGAGAGGAACGGCAGTGGAAAGGAAGATGGCTGTTACTCACCTTGAAGATGGCACCACCGACTAAGTGAAGAGCATCAATTATTCTGACGAGAGATGAGTTGCTCCAAATGGTACAGGTGATGGGTGTACATAAACCCATCCATGGTTTTTCAGATAATGACATTTACAACATAACAGAGTTGTACATACAATTACACGTTCAGGATTATGATTTTACCTGATGTTTTGTAATGCAATCCAATTTACCTTGGAAAGTCTTCGTACAGTAGCAATGTTTGCCTTGCCTTCATTTGCATACTCAGCACCATGCTTTCAGTCTCTTTATCCAGCTTAGAGGATATGGTCAATTAGATTACTTGTTTCAACACTAAACATGTTTCAGTGGTAAATCAATGTTATCCTGTGGGATTTGAACATGCAGAGCTAAATGGTCATTTGAGGTCCAATTTACTCTATTGTAGCACTTTGCGAAAAATCATATTCTCCATATTTCTACAGTATGTAGCAGGGGTGGCCAACCCTCCTACTGGAGAGCCTTCTTCAGGATGTTGCTCTAGCAACATCCTGAAGAGGGGTAGGAAGATCGTGGTCGGGAGCCCGCGCCTTAGGGGTGGAGGGGGGTATTGTCAGGTTCTGACTGTGAACAGGACTCTTGACTCCAGTAGGGGAGTCGAGAGGTCACAGTCAGGACCTGACAGGAGAGTTCAGGAGTTTGTGTGTGTTTTACCATCTGCACATCAGTTTAAGGGGCTGTCTTGTTTTTCCTCTTTGTTGTTTTGTGTAAAGTGCCTTAGTACTGACACGCAGTAGACGGTCGTGTACTCACGCTTTGTTGTTTTAGTTTTGAAAGTTTGCATTGAATAAAAATCACTCTCGAACCACTTTCGCTCTGCGCCTCGTTCCCTACACACTCTCCGTGACAGTGTGTTAGAGTAGGGCTGGAAAAACATCCTGCATACTAAGTAGCTCTCTTGGAGGAGGGTTGGGAACAAATTATGTCATTCAACTGACTGAAATTAGCCGGAAGTCAACCAGCAGATCTGCCAATAAGGATCTCTGAACAGTATTACAACCACTGCATCTGTTTGAGTGACTAACTGTGTTATTACACTAGCTTGAATAGTCTAACTGTTAGCCAATTAAATCCTATGGCCTAAAATATGGTATAATCTTATGGGAATATATAGTATTTTATCCACCCATTTACACAGAGGAAGCAGTAAGGAGTGTTGTGGGAGGCAGAAGATGTCAGGGGATAATGGAAACTGTACTATAGAGGTAGATGGTCATGGAAACTGTACTATAGAGGTAGATGGTAATGGAAACTGTACTATAGAGGTAGATGGAAACTGTACTATAGAGGTAGATGGTAATGTTAACTGTACTATAGAGGTAGATGGTAATGGAAACTGTACTATAGAGGTAGATGTAATGGAAACTGTACTATAGAGGTAGACGGTAATGGAAACTGTACTATAGAGGTATATGGTAATGGAAAGGATTTCAGGGAAGTGAGTCCTGGATAACTTCGGGTCAGTTTCCATGCCCTCATGTTTATATTCAGAAGATTATCGGGTACAAGAGGGCTCCTGACATTTAAAACCATTAATGGAAATAATCCCTTGGCTTCTGGCGAAATCATGGGAATTGAAATATTTGCGATTTACAGGAGTTTAGTTAGCCAAGGACTTGCAAGGAAAAAATATTACCCTGCCATGGTTAAGTCGCCAAGTTGTGTTGTTGATACAAGGATATGTAGTCCTTAAAAGTCACTCAAAAGCCAATTTTTAATTGTGATTGGCTGCTAGGTTAGTGAGGAGTAGAATAGTCTTCATTTGATTGGTTGGTCAAAGATCTGTGACATATCATCATAACACCCACATGAAACATAAAACTAATTTCAATCAGAACAAAATGTCAACTAAAGACAAACTCCAATCCCCAGATCAACAGAAATCTCACAGTAACCTTTTCACAAGGTGGTCGCTCAATATTATTGCATTGAACCTTTTCAATTCAGCTTTTCTGTGACAGCTGTCCTACTTCTACCGACATGGCTTATTAAGACAAAGGATCACAGTAGGTACGTATAATTCCAGATACTGCTCACTTCCAATAAAAATATAGTATTCATCACATTTTAACCAGTAAGAATATCAAGATTAACTTTAAAAACCTAGCAGCATGTAAAGTCAGTTTGGCCATTACTGGACAATCGATTGATGGCTGCTTAACAACTGTTTAGTTCAAAATCTAATCTGAGGATGTGACTAGACAGGAGGTATGCATACCTCTCTCGACCAATGAGGGGATGGCTCTTGCCCAGAGCCATATATTTAGATCTAAATGTATGGCTCTGGTCTTTCCCATGCTCAGTCACTGTAGCAGAGCACTCAGAACATCTTGACAGATGCTGATTTGAAGAGTATCAAAGAGTCTACCTTGGAACACAAGATAATACTGTATAATGGAGGCTTTACTGTATGAGAAAACTTAAAAAACAAGACAACACTTTCAGTTGGCATACTCAAAATTATCCTTCTTTGCCCTGCCATAGCTGAAAGATTTCTATAATTTGGATTTCTTCTGCCGTGGCTATGCTTTGTATTCAATTTGAAATGTGGTTCAATCTAGTCTTGTCAGTTAGCTACACAACATGACATTTGTTGTAGCTGTCACCCAATTGGCCTCTTGATTGGATAGTGGTCAATACCAGATAGTGCTGAGTAATTAGTGCTTTTTGAGGTCGGTTCAGTTTTGGTTCAGAAAAAATTATCACGGTTTTCAATTTCGATTTTTTAAACATTAAATGCATTATGCATTATGTGGGTTGAATGCTGTAACACAGAATAAAACAATTAATAAAAGCCCCATGAAGGTAGTGACTGCACATTACTGCTTGTCACTTAACCATAATTTATTCACATTACAATAATAAAATATTTGTTTTATTTGATGACTTTATTATTTAATTCCAAGTCATCAACTCATCTCTATAGAGCTTCTGCCTATGCTGTCTGACAAAACTTCTGAATACCAACTATCAATCACTTAGATCATGTATGTTAAGGCTCACGAAGCAACTGCTTTCTATCGCGCGTTCTCTTAGTCTTGGTGTCTGCTCTGCACAGACCGGACAAGTTTAAGCGGGCGCACAATGGATTATGGCAGCGGTTCCCTGATATGAAAATGGGGTCGCGGGAGAATTTCCAAATTATTGAAGAAAAACAATATATACTAAAGAATATATTATAACATAGTATTTGTATATCAAAATCCTAGTAATGTGGCTAAGCTTAACTTAAATGAAGATTATTAAAATCAAAAAGATAAAATTAAACCAGAGAACTCCCTTAGATCATGGGAAAAGGCCGCACTTGAATCATTCCCACGGTGAATGGCTAGGCCAGCTACGCTATGAAACCGCACACTATTGCAAAGACCTTGATATTACCGGACGCAATTTATATGATGAAAACAATGTGTGGGGAGGGAGAGGCACAGAAACTCACATCAACACTTTTGTCAGATAACAATGTTAAACAAAGAATTTATGCTATTGCTAGCAACCAAGAGGAAACTGACTGAACGACTCAAAAAGCTTATGGTTTCCATATGGACGCATTGTATGATACACCGAGAGCAACTGGCGGCAAAAGAGCTAGGCTTCAGCAGGTAACTTCGATTGTAAACTACATCAAACCACGTCCACTGTGTGCACCCCTGTTCGCAAAACTATGTGGAGATATGGGATCAGAGCATGACAATGTTCTATTTCACACCGAGGCTTTAAAATGGGGCCGTCGTCCAAAAACGTTTGGGAACCCCTGGATTATGGTCATTGTAGTTAATTACCACGTGTTCTGCGATAAACTATGTATAGTGCATTCGTAAAGTATTCAGACCCCTCCCCTTTTTCCACATTTTGCTAAGTTCCAGCTTTATTCTAAAATTGATTACATTTAATGTTTTCCCCATCAATATACACACAATGCCCCATAATGACAAAGCAAAAACTGATTTGTAGAATTTTTTGTAAATGTATAAAATATTTTAGATAAATATTCAGACCCTTTACTATGAAACTCGGAATTGAGCTCAGGTGCATCCCGTTTCCATTGATCATCCTTGAGATGTTTCTACAACTTGATTGGAGTCCACCTGTGGTAAATTCACTTGATTGGACATTATTTGGAAAGGCACACGCCTGTCTATATAAGGTCCCACAGTTGACAGTGCATGTCAGAGCAAAAACCAAGCCATAAGGTTGAAGGAATTGTCCATAGAGCTCCGAGACAGGATTGTGTCGAGGCACAGATCTGGGGAAGGGTATCAAAACATTTCTGCAGCATTGAAGGTCCGCAAGAACACAGTGGCCTCCATCATTCTTAAATGGAAGAAGTTTAGGACCACCAAGACTCTTCCTAGAGCTGGTTGCCCGGCCAAACTGAACAATCGGGGAAGAAGGACCTTGGTCAGGGAGGTGACCAAAAACCCAATGGTCACTCTGACAGAGCTCCAGAGTTCCTCTGTGGAGACCTGCTCCAGAGCGCTCAGGACCTCAGACTGGGGCAAAGGTTCAACTTCCAACAGGACAACAACCCTAAGCACACAGCCAAGACAATACAGGAGTGGCTTCGGGACAAGTCTCTGAATGTCTTTGAGTGGCCCAGCCAGAGCCCGGACTTGAACCCGATCGAACATCTCTGGAGAGATGTAAATAAATTAACCGATGTTGGTCAATTAGTTGTTAAAAAAAAAAAAATTGCTCAGCACTAATACCAGATCAATACACACTTCAGCGTGACAAATAATGAATTGATCCAACATACATCAGAGAACAGCTATGTATTTGTGGTTGATTTCATAAGGCAAGTGTCTGAGATCACAAGTTGTTGTTCAATCCCGCTTGGCAAAGAGTATATAATTAACCGACTAATGAGGGAAAATGTATAAATATTTTCTTTTATTTTTTATATTTTACAGTTCAGCAGGTAGGATACGCAAACTTAAACCATAAGGAGGAAAAACCTATGAGGCTGAAGTAAATTATCTTAATTTAATATCATGCTTGGAATAATGCACAAAGTGTCAGTGCATAAAGTACTGAAAACAAGATAATATGTTTCACTGCCTATGCAATCATCAGTGCTATAATGTTATTTCAGAAATAAGGGTAAACTTTTAATTTGAGCTTCACCTGATCTCCTAGTTAGATTAAGTATCTTAACTCATAGTCATTTCAAACAATTAACATTGCCTCACTTACCATGAAAGTCATGCTAGAGGATATAACGGCTCTATCAGTACAGAGGAATGGCCATTGTTCTCACTGTGATCTATGGTATTGATGTAGAATGTGCTTAAAAGCAGTCCCATGCACAGATCAATGTGCTCCCCAGCCGGCTCATTAGATGTTTACTTTCACACAAACAGATGTAGTGGACTAATCCAATCATGGAGGGTCAGGGATTGGTGCTTTAGAGTTATTGTTCAATCAGAAGCTGTGACACTCAACTAATGAGTTGGCTTTTGTTCTTTCAAAGAGCACCTGTTTACTATGGAGAAAGGGATCCATTCTTTTGCAGGTTTAAATTCAAAATATCAACAAAGCCTTATGAATTAAAAGAAAATTAGGAAAGATGTCCACCAAAAACAACTATACATTCTATTAGCATAAAACAACATAAAATGAACCTATTGTTGATAAATTCCTGTTTACTTCAAGCAACAAAAATACAGTGTATTTGGACCCCTTGACTTTTTCCACATTTTGTTACGCTACAGCCTTATTCTAAAATGTATTTCCCCTCATCAATCTGCACACAATACACCATAATGACAAAGCAAAAACAGGTTTTCAGATTTTCTGTAAAATGTATAAAAAACTAAATAACGTAAATATTACATTTGCATAAGTATTCAGACCCTTTACTTAGTACTTTGTTGAAGCATCTTTGGCAGAGATTACAGCCTTGAGTCTTCTTGGGTATGACGCTAAAAGCTTGGCACACCTGTATTTGGGGAGTTTCTCCCATTCTTCTCTGCAGATCCTCTCAAGATTTGTCAGGTTGGATGGGGAGCGTCGGTGCACAGCTATTTTCTCTCCTGAGATGTTCGATCGGGTTCAAGTCCGGGCTCTGGCTGGGCCACTCAAGGGCATTCAGAGACTTGTCCCAAAGCCACTCCTGCGTTGTCTTGGCTGTGTGCTTAGGGTCGTTGTCCCGTTGGAAGGTGAACCTTCGCCCCAGTCTGAGGTCCTGAGCGCTATGGAGCAGGTTTTCATCAAGGATCTCTCTGTACTTTGCTCCATTCATCTTTCCCTTGATCCTGACTAGTCTTCCATTCCCTGCTGCTAAAAAACATCCCCACAGTATGATGCTGCCACCACCAGTTGGGATGGTACCAGGTTTGTTCTAGACGTGACTTGGCATTCAGGCCAAAGAGTTCAATTATGTTTTCATCAGAACATGGTCTGAGAGTCCTTTAGATGCCTTTTAGCAAACTCCAAGCGGACTGTCATGTGCCTTTTATTCAGGAGTGGCTTCCATCTGGCCACTCTACCATAAAGGCCTGATTGGTGGAGTGCTGCAGAGATGGTTGTCCTTCTGGAACATTCTCCAATCTCCACAGAGGAACTCTGAAGCTCTGTCAGAGTGACCATCAGGTTCTTGGTCACCTCTCTGACCAAGGCCCTCCTCCCCCGATTGCTCAGTTTGGCCGGGTAGCCAGCTCTAGGAAGAGTCTTGGTGGTTCCAAACTTAATATTATTATTTTATTATTATTATTATATTATTGTTATTTTGTGCCCAGGCTGCAAATATTAGATCCTTGCTGAGATAAAAGCTTACTGTCTTAGGCCTATGTAACACCTGATTGGAAATACATATTTCTCTACCAGAAACAAGATGGTTTCACAGGACTTTCAAGGACTTCTGAGGGCCACAATCTTTCTCAGTTTACCGTTTCCAAGGTTACCAACTGGGTTTTCGAACCTTGGTCGTTTGCTGGATTCTAGGCCTATTCGCTTTTTTTTGCAGACATTAAACACAATTGCAAATTATATTGTTGCATTATATGCAGCAAAAAATTAAACAACACAATGATTTATTATTGTAATATAACAAGCCCAATGTCTTTGGGCAAGGAACCTGTTATTAGAGTGAAACGCTGTTACACATTCATAATTTATATCTGTGATTTTGAAATTAATTTGTTGCAATGTTTCAGTTTGAGGTCAACTGCAGCTCATAGTACAACAAGCATCGTATGACTTTGAGTTGAAAGATTATGCCATATTAGAGTTTTTCTCTTAAACTTTTACATTCCAGAGGCTTGGTTCAGGAACATCAACTATAGACATATGAAATCCAATCAAAGACACATAGCACTGGTGCATTATGAATGGGCCCTGCCCGTAGGGCTTCATGTTTTTGGATACAGTATGCTGTCCGTTGAACTCTCTGAAGTACCAATGCTTTTATTAAGGAGTAGCATTATTATAAGGAATGCTATGCTTCATTGTTTTTTAATTTACAACCTTCAAAGTCAAATAGATGGCCAATTTAGGTCCACACAACGGAAATAGGTCTGATTTTCCAAGAGATAAGCTCCTACCGGCTACCCATGCATGTAGGTGTTGCATGTAGGCCATCATGGTCTGACTGTTTTGGTTGTTTTCTTTCAGCAGAGAACAATAACATTCAGGCAATGTTTCTTTATCCCCTGTGTGTAAAGCAGGCTAGTGTTCGTCTACCATGGGAAACCCAGATCTGAGCCCCCCCCTACTGGGATATGGATTCAGGACCATGAAGATATTCCATTTGATATTCCCCAGGATGTATGATCCTCTGTCTGTTTTCCCACACTGTGAAGACACAGTATTTTTTATTTAACCTTTATTTGACTAGGCAAGTCAGTTAAGAACAAATTCTTTTTTACAATGACGGCCTACCTACAGGGTCAGCCCCTGGAGCAAATTAGGGTGTCATGTTATTTAAAATGCTTTAACTGCGCTTGATTGAGCTTTCCTGGCGCAAATGGAGCAGAATCAATCAAGCGGCAATGATAAAAAAATGTTTAAATTTTTTGGTATTTTTATCGATCTTGGCTCATTGCTGCAACTCCCCAACGGGCTCGGGAGAGGCGAAGGTGGAGTCATGCGTCCTCTGAAACATGACCCGCCTAACCGCTCTCCTTAACACCCGTCAGCTTAACCCAGAAGCTAGCCGCACCAATGTGTCGGAAGAAAACACCATTCAACTGGCATCTGAGGTCAGCCCGCAGGCACCCGGCCCGCCACAAGGAGTCACTAGAGCGCGATTAGCCAAGTAAAGCCCCACCAGCCAAACTCTCCCCAGGCCAGAGGCACAACAATTAATGTTACATTCGTTTGTAAGATAGCCTTAACTTTAGGCTATTTACTGTATTAGTCTGGCTTTAATTGCAGTTTGTCTAAAATGAATAATTTATATGTTGGAATCATTTCTCCATATCAACCAAAAATCATAGTTAAAAAATAGGACTAAATCAAATCAAACTTTAAATGCATTTTAAGTACATTTTGATTTGATTCAGTCCTAAATCTAATGTATTTTCCACTTACATTCCACGTCACAATACAATGACAAATTATGTTGAAACGATGTTGATTCAACCAGTTTGTGCCTATTGTGTACTTACTAATTAGCATGCTCACATAACTTAATGTAAATAATGTGTTTTGCTACATTGGCAAACAGTTGTTTGCATAAATCACAATGAGTGGCGTAACCACCCACCAGAAGGATTATTTCCATGTTCTGAAATGTAAACATCTCACTCAAGCTCCCAAATGTTATGGTTCACACATTGTTTTACTATGAATATCCTCCATGTGAAAATAACTTCTCCCAGTTTCTGCCCACAGCTGTACTGTAATCCTGTAGAAGGGAGTGTGACAGTGTTGTTTCCATGGCAATAATGTTATAAAACGGCGTCCAACAGTGTGATGGTTGAAGGGGCAGTAAGCAGCATGATACCTTTGCTTACAAAGCACACACACACTTTCTCTTCAGTGTTACAAAATGCTGCAGTGTTTGGATATGAGGAATACTGCAGTGTTTGGATGTAAGGAATGCCGCAGTGTTTGGATGTGAGGAATGCCGCAGTGTTTGGATGTGAGGAATGCTGCAGTGTTTGGATGTGAGGATTGCTGCAGTGTTTGGAAGTGAGGAATGCCGCAGTGTTTGGAAGTGAGGAATGCCGCAGTGTTTGGAAGTGAGGAATGCCGCAGTGTTTGGGTGTGAGGAATGCCGCAGCGTTTGGATGTGAGGAATTCCGCAGTGTTTGGGTGTGAGGAATGCCACAGCGTTTGGATGTGAGGAATGCTGTAGTGTTTGGAAGTTCTTCAAAGTAAGCAACAAAACCTGTGTGATAGAGCTAAATTGATGATTGATGAGGACCCCTATATGAATAAACCCAAGAACTGTAAAAACGACAGGGTGAAAATGAGTATAAATGGTTTGTTTGAGTTTAGGTCACACAGGTTCATGAGATGTCTAGTTGTGGGCATTGTCTCAACATTCTTTGCAGCACAAATCAATTAAATGGCCAATGTCAAACTATGAGATTGCTAGAAAAGTTCTTCTTCTTCTCCTTCTCCTTCTTCTTTATACAGCATGATGGAACTAAAAGATAAGATAATGCTGAGAAAAAATCACATGAAAGGCATCAGCCCTCCTAGGCCATACGAAGTTGTGTGGGTGTGGTGGGAAGTTGTAAGGGTGGATGAGATTCTTATAAACCAATTTTCACACTTTCGGCTCAATCTTGTTGCACTCCTGTGTGCGTTCCCTTTGAATAACCGATTGACAGATTTCTATGCAATAGATTAGTCCCACTGTGGATGTCACGATCGGGTGTAGGAATAGACCAAGGCGCAGCGCAGTGATATTTCGACATTGTATTTAATAATAAAGATACTCAATGTGAACTACATAAACAACAACGTACAGAAAAACGGGAACACTACTTACACTACCCCCTCTCCCAAAAAAAATCATAAACTAAACTAGGGGGAAAAGGGCGGAGTACTGGGGAATTTGCTGGTGGAGGCTCCGGACTCGGCCTCGGACGTGACGTAGGCAGTGAAGGCTGCTCCCTTCCTACCTCAGCGTTGCACGCCCGATCCGGTCCGGACCCCAGCGCGGTGATTTTCCCCTCCGTTCTCCCGCGAAGCACCAAGTCCTGTCTGGACCCTGGTGTGGAAGCCCCCGACCCTGGAGCGGTACAAACAACTGGACCCGGTGTGGCAGGTCGCTCCGGCTCTGGAGCTGGGCAGACGGCCGGCCCCGGACTGGGCACCGGTGGAGCGGACTGCTCCGGCACTGGAGCTGGGCAGACGGCCGGCCCCGGACTGGGCACCGGTGGAGCGGACTGCTCCGGCACTGGAGCTGGGCAGACGGCCGGACCCGGATTGGGCTCCGCTGGAGGTTCAGGGCTGCTGACCTTGGCTGGAGGCTCCGGGCTGCTGACCTTGGCTGGAGGCTCCGGGCTGCTGACCTTGGCTGGAGGCTCCGGGCTGCTGACCTTGGCTGGAGGCTCCGGGCTGCTGACCTTGGCTGGAGGCTCCGGGCTGCTGACCTTGGCTGGAGGCTCCGGGCTGCTGACCTTGGCTGGAGGCTCCGGGCTGCTGACCTTGGCTGGAGGCTCCGGGCTGCTGACCTTGGCTGGAGGCTCCGGGCTGCTGACCTTGGCTGGAGGCTCAGGGCTGCTGACCTTGGCTGGAGGCTCAGGGCTGCTGACCTTGGCTGGAGGCTCAGGGCTGCTGACCTTGGCTGGAGGCTCAGGGCTGCTGACCTTGGCTGGAGGCTCAGGGCTGCTGACCTTGGCTGGAGGCTCAGAAGCCAGCTCCCGCATATCCATCAACTTGTTAACTAGAGCGTATCGGCGCCCGAAGTCCTCCTCCTCCTCTATCTCTATTAGCAGGTCCGTATGCTGCTCCAATGGAAGAGCCACCCAAGCTCTCCACCACCTTATCTGTTCCTCCTTCGGGCGGTCAAAAAACCCCTCTGGTTTTTCTCGATCTTGGATCGTTGGTAGACGAAGTGGTGGGCGATCCTTTTCCTCCAGCCTCTCCGTGCTTTGGCTGCGCACTGATGGTGTGGTGCGCAAAGTCGGCACGGATCGTGCCGGGCTGTGGGCCAGCGCTGGAGGCACCGGGTTGGGAACTGGCGTTGGAGGGCTGCTACTGCCCCGATCTTCTTTCCATCGCCAATCCCCTTCCTGTGAGGACTCCTCCGGGAGCCCCCACGAGTGAGGGAACAAAGGCACATAGTCGTCGTCTCCCTCCGACTCCTCTTCGTACCTCTGCTCCCATGGCTGTAGGGGCTCCTCCAGGATCCCACACGAGTGTAGTGGCCGGGGCTCTTCACCGTCCACCCCCGACCACCCCCATAGCCCCCCCAAAAAAACTGTTTGGGGTTTCTGGGCTCCAGGCTGTTTTCTTGTCCGTCGCTTGTTCTTTCCGCTGCGTCTCTTGGTCTCGTTTTGGTGGGTCATTCTGTCACGATCGGGTGTAGGAATAGACCAAGGCGCAGCGCAGTGATAGTTCGACATTGTATTTAATAATAAAGATACTCAATGTGAACTACATAAACAACAACGTACAGAACAACTACTTACATCGATGACATTCGACACAAAAACATCTAACAATGACCCACACACAGGTGGCTGAGAGTGGTGCCTAAATGCAATCCCCAATCAGAGACAACCCTGTACAGCTGTCTCTGATTGAGGATCATTACCTCCCCTAGTTAGGGTGTGAGGGCTCGACTGTGGTTCTACCACTCCCTTTATTGGGAGTAAGGTCTAACCACAGCCAAACCCTCACAGTGGAGATTATGAACTGTAGCCATGTGTTACCAAACTATAGGTTCCTCACCTACTGTATAACAGCCACATTCATAGATAGATAGGGGTTGTAATGCTGCATTTGATTGAGTTGAATTTGCATAAATCTTTTGACATACTGTACAGTCAGATGTTTTACGCCAACTACACAACCACTTTAGTTTTTTTTATCCTATCAGAAGTCTCCATCTTTATTTACAGGAACATGGAGCCTCTTTCCCCAAAATAACTAAGGGCAACATACTGTAGAGGAGCACTGAGACCCCACTGACACAACCCACTAGCCAGACCTAATTATGCTCAGATTCAAATGAGCTACGCAGGGTTGGGGTCAATTCTATTTAAATTACAGTCCGTTCAGGAAGTACACAAACATAAAAAATCCAAATCTCTGCAATGCTTTTCAATGAGAAAAAAATTGAATTTGATTAACTTCTGGTTCACTTTTTTAATTGACTGGAATTTAAATGGAATTGATGAGTTACGTCATTCCCCTCCTCATCACACTATGTATTTACTAGGATCTATGACTAATCAATAAAACTGATCAGAACTAGTCGATAACAACTTGTGGGACATTATGTGGGTATTCACTAAGAATGTGTATGGTACAGTATGTGTACTTATTGTAGGTTAGGGTTATGCATGCACACACACACACAGTGGAGAATACCCAGTTTGGATTTAGATATTTTCCTGTGTGGGGTGTTTTTCAGTGAATGAGAAAGGCAGCCATACCCATATCAACAACCTGCATATGTTTGTGTTAGTATATGAAACAGAGGTAACAGACTTTCCAATGTTGATCAGTGTGATATTCTCATAAAGGGATGACAGTGTAAACAGTGTGTGTGTGTGTGTGTGTGTGTGTGTGTGTGTGTGTGTGTGTGTGTGTGTGTGTGTGTGTGTGTGTGTGTGTGTGTGTGTGTGTGTGTGTGTGTGTGTGTGTGTGTGTGGTGAGAGCTGTCAGCTGTGCCATCTTGATCATTATTTGTAAAGGACCTAGTTTTCCTGGACAGAGAGGTGTGATCAGAGGGTTTTTAATTTTGGAATGCTGTATTATTTTTGGAATTAAATTGTGGATAATATCTGAGCCCGTAGCTATCAAAGAGGGGTTTTAAAGGCAGTCCTTCTTCGTCTGTCACACACACACTATGATTTTCTCTTTTAGATCAGCCCAGCTATTTATACTGACATACTGACTTGCGAGTGGTCTGAATCCCTGTAAAAGTGTTATCTCTGTAAAAACAGTGAGGCTTTCATTAATGCAATGCAATGCTGTGTCAGTGCCTCACACACACTGTTTCTCTAAAACTTAACTGGAAAACAAATGTGTCTGCAAAATAAGTCCATTGAAAGTTATTTTAATGTTTTGTGCAAAATAGATATGGTTGAGGCCTTTGGTTGCTGTTGAAAACAGACACAGAAACTCAATAGGTTAGGTGAAGACATGCTAGCTAACCACATGGCAAAGTAAAAGCTTTACTACCAAGATGCACTAATTTGTAAACTACATTTACGTCATTAACAGAAGCTCTTATCAAGAGCGTCTTACAGTTAGTTAGTGAATATATGTTCATACTTTTTTTGTACTGGTCCCCCGTGAGAATCGAACCCACAACCCTGGCGTTGCAAGCGCTATGCTCCACCATCTGAGCTACACGGGACTACAAAAGACTGTAGAGTCCATAATTATACAGCTTCATGATTTCCTCTTAAAACCCAATAATCAAGATCCCATTGGTTTCTTCCACTGGGAAACATGCTGTGGCATCCACATCACGCATCACAGACTGTGACAGCGGTAATCATAAAAGCGTGTACAATTTAGAAGACATGACCCCCGCTGTGCGATCCTCTCCACTGAGGGTTCTCATGAGGGAGGCCTGCGCTGTGGTTTCCGGATGTTTAAGTAAACATAAACAACATAACAGGAGGCATAAGTCGCCTCTAAATTGATTTCCATATTTATCAGTTATAGAGAGAAGTCAGCGCTTACTAACATTTTACAGAAAAGGGCTTTTGAAATACATTGTTTTAGATATGTATTTAAATATCACTTGATCCCCTACCCTAGAGCAGGATCAGTCAAGAGGATCATTTTCCCGCCGGTGTTATGGACTCAAATTTAAATAAATCACCCTTGTTTTGAGCTAATCTAAAATTGCATCAAGTGGCAGTGAAGTCCTCTGTGATTTTAATTAACTCTATGCATTTCTAATGACTTTCTATTAAAGATCAGTGGTCACTTAGGCCTGATGTTTGTACAAGCAGAGAAATTGAAATCCCATTAATTTAAGAAAAGGATGATTTTGAGTTTCAGGCAGGAACCTTTCAGGTTCCATGTGAAAAAGGTCCCTCAAGGAACCTAAAAGGGTTCTACCTGGAACCAAAAGGGTTCTTCAAAGGGTTCTCCTATGGGGACAGCTGAATAACCATTTTAGGTTCTAGATAGCACCTTTTTTTCTAAAGGTTTAGAGCATCAAAGCCAACACCAAACCAGATAGAACTTCAGCTGATCTATCTCCATGCATACACTCTAATTGAGTGTGACGGTGGTTATCTCAATGCCAAATCAAAATGAGCACACTACGTGTTCACAGTTGGCCTGCTACCCGATCAAAGGGGTTGAAAAGGCTGGATGATTTGTGGTAATGACTTCATATTGCCTTCTGGTGTCACGTAGACGTCTAGATTGATGGTCGTGATATCTCTGGGTCACGGTGTGGAAAGGCAAATTGTGATCCTCAGCATAAACTCGTGGGCACTATTCACATCTGAGTAAGGACATGGAAATGGTACAACGGTGAATCTACTATAGGTTCTGGATCCAAATCTATTGGTGACGCTACACGTCAAAAAGCTTATATTATGCTAGCAAAGGTATAGAATTATGTCACATGCTGCGAGTATCTACAGGTATGCTCTATTTCACGCATACTGTAGCTAACAATAAAGCTGGGAGATAGATCAAGATATGTGTATAATAACAGGCTAAAACATTATGTGATAGGGATTAATAATGGATCAGCTGGGCACCGCTGGAGGGTGGTAGTCATGGATTTTTTGGAACAAACATAACATCTCAAAATCTAAACAAGCTCAATATGAAGACCAAAAAAGTAGTTTAATTCAGCATGCTCAGCTGCAAGGGAAAAGACTGGTTGGGTGCTATCCAATGTCCTGAATACACAAGATGACGGATCTAATTTCTAGGCAATTCAAGCCGATTATATTTTTAACTACATGCACACGTTTTGGTAATCTGCAGTGCAGTGGTAATGCAAATGTTCTGTTCTAATATGAACTTGTTTGCATTGACATGGGAAGGTCATCATTAACGGAGGCATGTTTCAGAAAATTGCCTCTGAGAAAAGACAAATACCTTCAAAAGACACGGAACCTGGAACACTTTGCAAAAGAGAGCAGTTTGAAAGTCTAACACAAAGACCAGCATTCTGCAGCAGCAGCATGAATCTGATGTTCCCAGAAAACATTGCCAGAAGCACAGTCAGTATTAGCCTCAGCCAGCCCCACTCCCTATGGTAAACCCTGGTGAGTGCAGTTTCAGTTGTTGTGCAGTGCAATCAACAGAGCAAAGAGATTTAAAATTGTGATTGCCCAAGGGAGATACTGGGGGCAGTGTTATTAAATGAATGTCACAACTAGGAGACTAAATCTAATTGTGTTTACTGTATAGCAAATGTATGCTGACCAATCGTAAAAAGAAATCAACTAATATTAAACATAGTGGGTTTTACATACAGTACCTGTCAAAAGTTTGGACACACCTACTCATTCAAGGGTTTTTCTTTATTATTTTTTACATTGTTGTCAAGATGGATATGACGGAGTCAGGCGCAGGAGAGGATGATTCCAGAATTAATAACTTTATTACAAGACTTGTCAATGAGTCTCAGGAATAATGTCGAATGCGAGATACACAACAGAGTAACACGGGTAATATAAACACCGGAGTACACGAGGACACTTCCCGGAAACAAAACACGGGGATAATACCCAGAGAAAACGAGAACATGCGAAACGTGACCCACGGACATGAAAACAATCACACACAAGGACATGGGGGAGCAGAGGGTAGATATAACATAATTGATGACGGGATCTAAACCAGGTGTGTGAGTGACAAGACAAAACCAATGGAAAATGAAATAAGGAACGGCAGTGGCTAGAAGGCCGGTGACGTCGAATGCCGAAGCGCGCCCGAACAGCGAGAGATGGCAGCCTCGGAGGGAGTCCTGACAATTGTAGAATAATAGTGAAGACATCAAAACTATGAAATAACACATATGGAATCAAGTAGTAACCAAAAAAGTGTTAAACAAATATAAATATATTTTATATTTGACATTCTTCAAAGTAGCCACCCTTTGCCTTGATGACAGATTCATGAGGAATGCTTTTCCAACAGTCTTGAAGGAGTTCACACATATGGTGCACTTGTTGGCTACTTTTCCTTCACTCTGTGGTCCAAGTCATCCCAAACCATCTCATTTGGGTTGAGGTCGGGTGATTGTGGAGGCCAGGTCATCTGATGCAGCACCATCACTCTTCTTCTTGGTCAGCCTGGAGGTGTGTTTTGGGTCATTGTCCTGTTGAAAGAAATCTCAAATTTGGACTCATCATACCAAAGAACAGATTTTCACCAGTCTAATGTCCATTGCTCGTGTTTCTTGGCCCAAGCAAGTCTCTTCTACTTATTGGTGTCCTGTAGTAGTCGTTTCTTTAAAACAATTCGACCATGAAGACCTGATTCACACAGTCTCCTCTGAATAGTTAATGTTGAGATGTGTCTGTTACTTGAACTCTGTGAAGCATTGATTTGGGCTGCAATCTGAGGTGCAGAGGTAACTCTGGTTCTTCCTTTACTGTGGCGGTCCTCATGAGAGACAGTTTCATCAGAGCGCTTGATGGTTTTTGCGACTGCACTTGAAGAAACTTCTTCAAAGTTCTTGAAATGTTCCGGATTGACTGACCTTCATGTCTTAAAGTAATGGTGGACTGTTGTTTCTCTTTGCTTATTTGAGCTGTCCTTGTCATAATATGGACTTGGTCTTTTACCAATTAGGGCTATCTTCTGTATACCACCCCTAACTTGTCACAACATAACTGATTGGCTCAAACGCATTAAGAAGGAAAGAAACTCAGCAAATTAACTTTTAACAAGGCACACCTGTTAATTGAAATGCATTCCAGGTGACTACCTCATGAAGCTGAATCACAAGCTGTATCATAACCGCCAACAAATTGGTCTAGCGTCGCCCAAGTTTGGCCGGTGTAGGCCGTCATTGTAAATAAGAATTTGTTCTTAACTGACTTGCCTAGTTAAATAAAGCATGAATTAGGAAGGGAAAAAAAGAAAAAAAAGGTGGTTGAGGGAATTCCAACAATGTGCAAAGCATTCATCAAGGCAAAGGGTGGCTAGAATCTCAAATATAAAATATATTTGGATTTGTTTAACACTTTTTTGGTTACTACATGATTCCATATGTGTTAATTTAACCATGCAAAATATTCAAATATTCATTTACCTGTACATTTAACCGGACTGTATATTAGATATCTATCTATCTATCTATCTATCTATCTATCTATCTATCTATCTATCTATCTATCTATCTATCTATCTATCTATCTATCTATCTATCTATCTATCTATCTATCTATCTATCTATCTATCTATCTATCTATCTATCTATCTATCTATCTATCTATCTATCTATCTATCTATCTATCTATCTATCTATCTATCTATCTATCTATCTATCTATCTATCTATCTATCTATCTATCTGTTTTCATTTGCACTTGTTTTGGTACACCTAATTCAAATTTTAGCCATTTTATGTGATGGTAAAGGTAGGGGTGTACTAACTTTTTCCCCATAAGGGGAAATGCATTTTTGTTTATTTTAAATGAATAACATTTTCAACGTTTTTTTTTTTTTTTTGTGATTTGTTAAATTGGGTAACCTTTATCTGTCAATAGCATTGAAGTCAAGATTACATATCCATCTGTCCAAAAATTTGAAAAAAGAGAGAACTTTCCAGGGGGTGTACTTACTTTTTCACATGACTGTATACTAGGCGGTGTCAGAGGAAAGCCCAATAAATTGTCAAAGTCTCCAGTCACCCAAGTCATAGACTGTTCTCTCTGCTACTGCCAAGTCTAGGACCAAAAGGCTTCTTAATAGCTTCTACCCCCAAGCCATAAGACTGCTGAACAATAAATCAAATGGCCATTCGGTGCAAGAATACTAGCGTTTTCAAAAATTCTAAATGGCTAAAATTCATCATGGTGGACCTTATGGGTCCCTGAAGCAAGTGTTTTCCTTTGTGTACCAAATTTCATGAATTTAGGTCAAACGAGGTGAGGGGCATAACCTTCCAAAGTTAGCATTTTCAATCTTTTTTTATAGCGCCAATCAGTGTAATTTGTAAATGCCGGATATCTATGACAAGACTCATCAGAACAGAAATACTTTCATCAGCTGTCCGGATGGCTAGTCTCATACAATCCCGCAAGTGAAGAAGCCGGATGCGGTGGTCCTGGGCTGGTGTGGTTACACGTGGTATGCTGTTGTGAGGCCGGTAGGACGCACTGCCAAGTTCTCTAAAACGTCGTTGGAGACGACTAATGGTTGAGAAATTAATATTCAATTATCTGGCAACAGCTCTGGTGGACATTACTGCAGTCAGCATGCCAATTGCACGCTCCCTAAAAAACCTGAGACATCTTTGGCATTGTGTTGTGTGACAAAACTGCACATTTTCTAGTGGCCTTTTCTTGTCCCCAGCACAAGGTGCACCTGTGTAATTATCATGCTGTTTAATCATCTTCTTGATATGCAACACCTGCCATGTGGATGGATTATCTTGGCAAAGGACAAATGCTCACTAACATGGATGTAAACTAATTTGTGCACAAAATCTGAGATAAATAAGCTTTTATTTATTAAAAGAAACATGGGACCTACACTTTACATGTTGCGTTTACATTTTTGTTCAGTATAAATTGAAAATATAAATCACTTTTTGATTTGAGTTTAATAAAACCTTCTGCAATGGATATCATTACCGAGCATTACCATGGTTATTGTGTCACATTAAGACATTATGCACATATAATTCTGAAGGCTGACCCTGATAATTTTTGTAAATCAGCAGAAATCTAAAATGACTCATGAATTGCTAATGCAGCATCAAAACATAATAATTTGCATAAATTCTTTATTCCCTCTACACTGTCATCACTGTGTAGTAGCCCATAACCTAAAGCACAAATATAATGACCTCTAAAGACATTCATATTTGGCCTTGGTTTGCTGCAAAGCCTTCATCTCAGTAAAATAGCTTTGCACAAACCCACACTGAGAAGAGAATGGGGTTCTTCAAACCCTTTGTATATCGGGGACCTGATCAGAATAAGATCACACATCTCATTTCCATATGTCGTGGGTCTGAGCATCTCCATATCCCTCTCTTCACCATTCTCCAGCAGCACATACTACTAATTTATGCCAATTTGATACTGACAGACTACATTTCCACTGACTGAAAATGTGACAGGGTACGCAGGTGGGATTCTTTTACTTAATATTAGTAATGTCATATTCATACATCCACTGAAACTTTTGGATTCTCCCAAATGGAACATTTTATTTGAAAGTTTAATGTGATATTTTTTCATTGACTACTGATGAGATTAAACTGCCGCTATCCAAGTAAAACAATGTGAAATAAAGTATATGAATATAGAATGTATGTGGATATATTATAACTTTTGAGATTAAGATTATCCATTTTACATGCATGTAAAATGTAAAATACTTCATTATCTACAGTCTATACAGTTTCAGTTGTGATTGGTTCAGACAGTTTCAATTTGCTTTCTACAATGTTTTTTATCAGTATGTAATTGTTACACAGCTTCTTTGCTTGCCTTTCAAATGAGACTAAGCTTGCCAGTACTATTTAATAAGGCTGATTATATACAGAAGATCACTTGAGATTTTCATGTGGTTTGCATAGTCTGAGTAGTCCAACAAGTCTGTATGGATATCATTGGAAACAAAACTCAAATGAGCCATAGTTTAAAGTCTAGCCAAAATTTGAGGTAAACAATTAGTAACTAAGCCAGAATACAAAGCTTGAAATAATACATCCATATTATATACACTATATTACCAAAAGCATGTGGACACCTGCTGGTCGAACACCTCATTCCAAAATCATGGGCATTAATATGGAGTTGGTCCCCCATTTGCTGCTATAACAGCCTCCACTCTTCTGGGAAGGCTTTCCACTAGATGTTGGAACATTGCTGGGGGGACTTGCTTCCATTTAGCCACAAGAGCATTACTAAGGTTGGGCACTGATGTTTGGCAATTAGGCCTGGCTCGCAATTGGCGTTCCAATTCATCCCAAAGGTGTTCGATGGTGTTGGGGTCAGGGCTCTGCAGGTTGGTCAAGTTCATCCACACCGATCTCGACAAACCATTTCTGTATGGACCTCGCTTTGTGCATGTGGGTATTGTCATGCTGAAACAGGAAAGGGCCTTCCCCAAACTGTTGCCACAAAGTTGGAAGCACCGAATCGTCTAGAATGTCATTGTATATTGTAGCGTTAAGATATCCCTTGATGGGCCCCCCGAGTGGCGCAGCGGTCTAAGGCACTGCATCGCATGCAGTGCTAAAGGCATCACTATGGACCCAGGTTCATATGCCTGGCTGTGCCCCAACTGGCCGTAGCTATGATTATATTTGGATATAAGATTTCCCTTCACTGTAACTAAGGAGCTGAAACATGAAAAACAGCCCCAGACCATTATTCCCTTACTCCTCTCTACCTTCTCTTCCTCTGTATTTGCTGCTAAAGTCACTTTCTATCACTCTAAATGTCTAGTTGCTACCTCTAACCCTAGGAAACAATTTTTCACCTTCTCCTCCCTCCTTAATCCTTCACCCCCTCCCTCCTCCCTCTCTGCGGACGACTTTGTCAACCACTTTGAAAAAAAAGTTGAAGACATCCGCTACTCATTCAATCAGCCTATTGTGTCCACTTGTCTCACTCACACAGAACTACCCTACACCTTGACCTCTTTCTCCCCTCTCTCTCCAGATGACATCCTACGACTAGTGAGCTGTGACCGCCCGACGACCTGCCCGCTGGACCCCATCCCCTCCTCGCTTCTCCAGACCATCTTTGGAGACCTTCTCCCATTCCTCACTTCCCTCATCAACTCATCCCCTATCTCTCTCAGAACGATCTTCTTGACCCTAACCAGTCAGGCTTCAAGATGGGTCACTCAACCGAGACTGCTCTTCTCTGTGTCACGGAGGCTCTCCGCACTGCCAAAGCTGACTCTCTCTCCTCTGTTCTCATCATCCTAGATCTAACTGTTGCCTTTCTGCACTGTGATTCTCCTCTCCACCCTCTCAGGTCTGCGTGTCTCAGGCTATGCCCACTCTTGGATTGCCTGCTACATGGCAGGCTGCTCCTACCAGGTGATGTGGAGAGGATCTGTGTCTGCACTATGTCTGCACCTGTGTCGGCACTACTTTTCTCCTTCCCCACTTCTGACATCCCAGGTGGCGACACGCATCTCTGCGTGCCTGGCAGATATCTCAACTTGGATGTCAGCCTACCACCTCAAGCTCAACCTCGACAAGACAAAACTAGTCTTCCTCCCTGGGAATGCCTGCCCGCTCAAAGACCTCTCCATCACGGTTGATAACTCCACAGTGTCGCCCTGCTAGATTGCAAAGAGCCTTGGCGTGACCCTGGACAACACCCTGTCGTTCTCTGCAAACATCAAAGCAGTGTCCCGCTCCTGCAGGTTCATGCTCTACAACATTCGTAGAGTATGACCCTTCCTCACACAGGAAACAAATCCAGGCACTTGTCCTCTCCCGTCTGGACTACTGCAACTCGCTGTTGGCTGGGCTCCCCGCTTGTGCCATCAAACCCCTTCAACTTATCCAGAACACTGCAGCCTGCCTGGTTTTTAACCTTCCCAAGTTCTCTCATGTCACCCCGCTCCTCCGCACACTCCAGTGGCTTCCAATCGAAGCTCGCATCCACTACAAGACCATTGTGCTTACCTATGGAACAACAAGAGGAACTGTCACTCCCTACCTTCAGGCTATGCTCAAACCTTACACCCCAACCAGAGCACTCCGTTCTGCCACCTCAGGTCTCTTGGCCTTCCCACCCCTATGGGAGGGCAGCTCCTGCTCTTCCCCAATGGTGGAACCAGCTCCCGACAATCAGTTCTTGTGCTGACGTTGCTTCCAGAGGCAGTTTGGAACTCAGAACTGAGTGTTGCAACCGAGGACAGACGGTTTTTACTCTGCGGTCCCATTCTGTGAGCTTGTGTGCTCTACTACTGAGCCGTTGTTGCTCCTAGGCGTTTCCACTTCACAATAACCACACTTACAGTTGACCAGGGCAGCTCTAGTAGGGCAGAAATTTGATTAACTGACTTGTTGGAAAGGTGGCATCCTATAGCAGTGCCACGTTGAAAGTCATTGAGCTCTTCAGTAAGGCCATTCTACTGCCAATGTTTGTCCATGGAGATTGCATGGCTGTTGGTTCGATTTTATGCACCTGTCTATATCGGGTGTGGCTAAAATAGACAAATCCACTAATTTGAAGGGGTGTTCACATACTTTTGTGTATATGGTGTATGTTACCCCTTGGGGGTGCTTTTTAATCATTGACTACAGCTCAGCATTCAACACCATAGTGCCCTCAAAGCTAATCACTAAGCTAAGGACCCGGGGACTAAACACCTCCCTCTGCAACTGGATCCTGGACTTCCTGACCGGCCGCCCCACATGTGGTAAGTGTAGGCAACAAGACATCTGCCACGTGGATCCTCAACACAGGGGCCCCTCAGGGCATCCGACTGTAAGGCACTACAGAGGGTAGTGCGTACGGCCCAGTACATCACTGGGGCCAAGCTTCCTGCTATCCAGGACCTCTATACCAGGCGGTGTCAGATGAAGACCCTAAACATTTTAAAAGACTCCAGTCACCCTAGTCATAGACTGTTCTCTCTGCTACCGCACGGCAAGTGGTACCGGAATGCCAAGTCTAGGACCAAAAGGCTCCTTAACAGCTTCTACCCCCAAGCCATAACACTGCTGAACAGTTAATCAAATGGCTACCTGGACTATTTTCATAGACCCCCCCCCCTTTTTTTTACGCTGCTGCTACTTGCTGTTTATTATCTATACATAGTCACTTTAGCCCTACCTACATGTACATATTATCTCAATTACCTCGACTAACCTATTCCCCCGCACATTGACTCTGTACCGGTACCCCCTGTATATGGCCTCGCTATTGTTATTTTATTGTGTTACTATTTTTTTTTTTACTTTAGTTTACTTAGTAAATATTTTCTTAACTCTTATTTGTCTTAAAACTGCATTGTTGGTTAAAGACTTGTAAGTAAGCATTTCACGGTAAGGTCTACACCTGTTGTATTCGGCACATGTGATAAATACAAATTGATTTGATTTGATTTAACCATTGCCCTACCAAAACCATGATTGTGGTAACTTGGGGGTGACACTACTTAAAGTCACAGGGCAGGTGAAGTCACTGTACGATGGCTACTAGCACTCACTATCCAGCTAGTCCAGTACGTCTATATATACTACACAAGCTGCTACGGCACACAAAACCTTTCTTTGTACTTATCCAAATCAACCTAATGAGATCATCTCCTCTTGTTAGAAAACATCCACATCCTCCTCTACTCTAAAAGTTTGGAGGAACAGAAAATGTCCCTGAAATATCAACCTAATATTACCAGGCTCCAAAATGTGATTATAGCCAGCGAGCATTATTATGCATAAGTCCGTTATGTGGTTACAGTGACACAGTGAGCGGAGACTTGCATTAACATTCCCAATATAGGAGTGAGGAGCACAGACAAATCTCCAAGGACCTGCTTACCTAAAGGTTAGTAAATCAAGATAATCTCTGCTGTGCTGATACAGGGCCTTTGGGGAAATAGGTGTCCTTTACAAAAACTTCCCAATGTTTCCTGAATTTACCTCTTGACTTTTAAAACTTCATCCACGTATTGTTGAATTTTCTAATATTTTCAGAGAGCTATTGTAGCTCTAGGAAATTATATTATTTATAATATGTTTTTAGTGAACCAGTTTCTCTGACAGTCAATACCATCATCATGAAGAAAGCAGTGTTTTTGGCCTAAAAGTTAGTTATATGGCTGCTTTCCAGGGCCATGGTTTAAATGTTGAGTCAATTCCCAGACACAGACATACATTTGGAGAAGCGACAGTGACAGTTGCTCCGGCAGCTACTTCAGAAGGTCCATTTCAAGTGAAATGTTTTGCCAAAAGTTTTCATCAAGTGCCAAATTCAAAGGAACCTAGATCTTCTGCCTTACAAAAAATGTGTCTCTCCAATTAAATGTGGATCATCGATCACAAGTTTGAGAGGATGATGATGCCGAAAAAGTGCTTAGCTTCCCCTGAAAGGAACCTTTTCAAAAGATTGGGAGTAAATGAAATAAACAAAATGAGTGTGATCCTAATGAAAAGTGTCTTCAAAAGATGTCAGCCGTCTATGGAGCTGTTTGTTGGTGCAAATCCGTCTAAAACAAAAGCCTTTTTAAGATAGTGTGGAACTTAGCCAAAACGTGTATATACTGTGATTTGGAAATAGATTGTCCCTCCTGTCTGATAAATGTTTTTCATGCTGATTTCCTGAACATAGGAAAAACATACAGTGCATTCGGAAAGTATTCAGACCCCTTGACTAGAACCACATTTTGTTACGTTACAGCCTTATTTTAAAATATATATATTTCTTTAATTCTCATCAATCTACACACAATATCCCATAATGAAAAAGCGAAAACTGAGTTTTCAGAAATGCTTGCTAATTTATTAAAAACAAAGACTCTTTGCTATGAGAATCGAAATTGAGCTCAGGTGCATCCTGTTTCCATTGATCATCCTTGAGATGTTTCTACAACTCCATTCTTAAATGGAAGACGTTTGGAACCGCCAAGTACATCACCAGTGACGAGCTCCCTGCCATCCAGGACCTCTATAACAGGCGGTGTCAGAGGAAGGCCCTAAAAAATGGCCAAAGACTACAGCCACCCAAATCATAGACTGTTCTCTCTGCTACTGCACAGCAAGAGGTACCGATGCAGCAAGTCTGAAACCAACAGCAAGTCTACTCCCAAGCCATAAGACTGCTAAATAGTTAGGTAAATAGTAAACAGCTACCCGGACTATCTGCAATGACCCTTTTTGCACTAACTCTTTTGTCTCATCACATACGCTGCTAGTACTGTTTATTATCTATCCTGTTGCCTAGTCACTTTATCCCTACCTATAAGTACATACTGTATCCACCTCAATTACCTGCACACCGACTCGGTACTGGTACCCTGTGTATATCGCCAAGTTATTGCTACTCATTGTGTATTTATTCCTTGTGTTATTATTTTTCTATTCTTTTTCTCCCTGCATTGTTGGGATGGGCCCGTAAGTAAGCATTTCACTGTTAGTTTACACCTGTTGTTTAGAATGTGACAAAATAAAACTGGATTTGATAGCCACATTTAATGTCACAATAACTACCATCTTCACACAACAAAAGCTACTTGAAGGAGAGACTGCAATAGTGCACCCCCAAATAGAATTCACTAACTAAAAATATGAGTCAAGATAAACGTGGTATAACTGTACAAGTTGGGAAAGGCAACATTCACATTTCTATGGGAGTCTAATAAGCTTACTCTAGTTTTAATAATGACTAATTGGCAAGCATGGAATGCAACAGCAGTCACACCTTCTATTAGTTAATTCTCTCAGTAATATTCTGGCCATCCAATATTCCTTAAACTTAATTGCATTTGTTATGCTCTAACATAGCATCACATCAAAAACAATTATTGCAATTGTCACAATTAACGAAACATTGGAGCAAGGTTATTATAGTTTTGTGACGTAATATATATTTATTTCTATTAGTTTTTACATGTTAAATACAAAAGACTGCTTGCCTCATCATTGAGCGAAGTGCCAGCGGCACACTTGGGTCCATCAGGCAAGCCAATGCAGGGGTTGGGTCGAAGTTGGATGCCAGAGGATTCAGTATGCAGGATCCTCTGGCATCCAACTTCAGGAGGACCTCTGCCAACCTCTGTTTTGCAACACTCATTGATTGCAGGTGTGCCTCAAGGTTGAGAAGGCACGGTACCACATTAGACAGCGACTGTCTAAATTGTTTTTCCAATTTTAGTTTGTATTTAAGTTTCAGATTTTGTTTACTATATATCCTACTAACCTTGCACTGGAGATATGCTTTATGCTAGCTTCCCCTCAGCTCATCTACACAAGGCCTACTGGTATGTCAATTAGAAGATGAATTGCGTAAAGGTAGCTCATGAGTTCCCATTCAAACGATATTGATTGCTTTTAACACTTCTAAGACTGCTGGAGATGCTTGCAATACTACTACCATTGGTATCACCACTAAAGGGACATACAGTATTTATGACAAATACATTTGGCAAAAAGGGTTGGCATTGGTGTGTATCGATATTGTTATAAACCAACGCAATAGTAGACTTCCTTATGCATGGCATTGCTTAGACTGTAGGCTACATCTGCAGCGCTGTCATCCCCCCCTCCAGTTTCTAGGTTTGTGTGCCACCTCTCGACAGAACAGCGAGTAGAATGGAAAAGCAAAGACCGTAGCAATTCCCAGCCCGTGCATTACTTTCAAACCAAGGCTGGAGTCAGCACAACGTCCATGCTTCGAGGACATTTTTGTATAAGTCACAAAAGTAACCTTTTTTTTTATTGTACCTGTCATGCTCTTCAGGTGCGGACCTGCTCATTCCGATATATGAGGCATCGAAGTTTGTTTGGGATCTAATCTTAGTAAAGGGGTCAGTATATGAAGCCTTATTGTGGTTTTCGTTATCTTTACTTACTTGACATTGGAGTTTGTTTCCAGCGAGAGAGGTCGAGGGAGCTTTTGCCGCCAAATAGACGCTCGATCTGTTTGCGACAACTGTCAGTATCCATCCCGTAGATGTTGTGGAACACTTTGGGTGAATGAAACTTTGTCTTTGACAATAGATAGCCTTCTAGACAACTACTAGGCTATACTGAAAACGTGTTCAAACCAAGAAGACGCCAATTTACGGAGAGCAACTAAAGCAGGCAAAAAGGCTATAACCAGGTATGTTTGTTAATTACTTGTTGTAATTAATTCAACTTGTAACCTTGAGACCAAGACGAGCAGCTTTTCTTTCATTTCACAGGAGTTTTACTTGTCAATCATGAACCAAACCGCAGGAGTAACACAGACATACCGGAGGTGTTCTAAAGCAGGGAATGTAAGTCGTTTTAATTATTAGGCCTATTGTAAAGCGGGTTTGTTGTATTGCAAGGTAGGCTATCACAAGCAATCATCAACCACCAATTGAAATGAGAATATGACATTGTTTCTATATTTTCCTATGCTTTCACTGCACTATTGTTTGGCAAAGTCCTGTTATGGGGATAACGGTGCCCTAAATACATATTTCACAACAGTAGCCTAGGCTATATAAATATTCATGTATTTTAAGGAATCCGTTCCAGTATGGAAGCACTTGAACCATAATATGTCTTTAGAGTAGCCCTATAAAGGATGCCGCGCTTCCAGGCATGGGCTGCCTAGGTGGTTAGGCCCAGTAGAGGTGCGTGGGTAAAATCACTGGGGACGCAAAAAAAAATAAAAATAGCCATATTACAACCTATGTGTTGTGATAATTGCTTTGTTTGCTCTGTAACCTATTAGTTCATATGCCTTGCGACTGTGATATATAGGCCTAAGGCTGAGACAATAAGAAGACACAGTGGCAGAATAAATTCAACCACAAACCCGGAGAATAGAAGTAACAAACAGTTACATTACCTACAGCATGGTCAAGCAAGTTAATGTTTCCGACACTTCAACATTTCAACATCATCAGATAGATTGATAGGTACTTTATTGATCCCCAAGGGGAAATTTCAAATCACCTATGCTTAGTATAATACAGTGACAAATAAAAGATACCAAAAACAATTTAGTCCAATCAACGTAAGCTCAATATGATATGGCTGTCCATGGTTCTGATTTCTGTGTGCGTGTGTGCGTGCACGTTCGTGCAAGTAGAAAAAACATGTTGACTCACCCTACTTGTAGAGAAACACCAATGCCATCCTCCTCTCTTTCATGTTGAGAAACGGTCTATCACTGTCATACAGTACATACTTTTATTTTTTGGTGTCTTAGGCTACCTGGCTAAAATGCTTGCTCGCAACACTAACTTTATTTCATTTGCAACATTAGCTATTTAACATTAGCCTTCTACATCTAGCTACATATTGAACTTCCATCCTCTCAGGCCAGGGGCACAATGTATGAATTTACGGTTGGATCAGAATTGCAGTTATAATCATTGGCCAGTACGGAGAATTAAGTTAAACCACAAGTCCAAAACCCTATCTTCATCCATGGCTAATTTAGGGAAAGTCCAATTTTAGCTAGCTAGCCAATAGAGGACAACAACACAACGAGATGCAACAATTCAAGTTGTTTCTGTCAATTATGTATGCTCTCAATGCGATTTGATAGGAGTGACGCCAAATCCAAACTGGCTTCCCGTGACACTTTTTTTGGGTGCGCCAGGACAATTCACAGTTGATTGAGCTCACTCAGTTTATCTCAATGCTGATTGGCTATTATTTTATACTTTTTTTAAATCAAGGGATGCCAAATGCTCGCTGGCTTCCCTTGCATTCAATGTTACGGGCGGCAACAATGTCATACTGTTTTTGATCAGACAACATCAAATAGATGGCTTACACATACAGAGATAGAGGGGCGCTGTTTCACTCGCTTGGATGCTTTCTCCGGTGAGATACATTCCGCCTCTTGTGAATTTAAGGAAAATTCTGAAACACAGAGAGACAAAACATACATTATATTTTTTTTCTTTGTCCATTTTTTGGGGAAGCCACTGGGTTAGGCCTACAATGCAGAGCCCGAAAAATAACTGCGGAAGATTTTTAGGGGGGTACTTGTTTCCGAAAATCCTCTTACTGAAAGCATATCTATAACCCGTAACTTCCTGTCCGTCGGTCCGGATTGTATAATTTGTGGATATCTGTAGGCAATAGAAACCAGCTGAACTGAACATGTCTCCAAACTGGCACCTACACTGAGTGTACAAAACATTAGGAGTACCTGCTCTCTCCATGACATAGAATGACCCAGCCTGGTCTCAGAGACTAGACATAACATAGTAAATGTCTGGCTATGACTATCCAAAACTGGGACTCCTCCAAGTCAAGGTAAGCTTTTGTTTGACTAATTTATTGCCACTGGGGCCCGCTAAACTTATAACAATACAAGGCGAGACCCAGATGCAGACACAGGAGGCAGAAGGTTAGAGCTCCGATATTTATTATAGTAAATGGAATAGGCAAAGGGCAGTTGGATTTGTCTTCTGTTCCGATTATTCTCGAGGAGATTCGGGTGGTTTCAGCTCTTCTCGGAAATGCCATCTTCGGGGATTCATGGATTCCTTCTGATGTGAGTACGCAGTAACGGGTGAAGAAGTGTTTCCAGGACCCGACCTCCTCTCATACCGGCATTCTCGTAGGCGTCCATCAATCATCCTAATGGAAAGGGCTATGAGGGAATTAAGGTCCAATGGAATCTCCCGAGCTGTGGGCTCGTCCTTTATCTCCGCCGATAGTCCGCGGCGGAAGGTGTCGAATAGAGCCTCCGGATTCCAGGCACTCTCGGCGGCCAATGTGCAAAAATCTACTGTGTAGTCTGCCACACTACGGGAGTTTTCGAGCCACCCCCCTCCCGGGCACCAGAGAATCAAATACCTCCCTCACTTCTGCCATAAAATCCTCCAAGCTATGGCACACAGCGGATTGCTGTTTCCATACCGCCGTCGCCCAGGAGAGCGCCCTACCAGACATTAGTGTAATTAAATACGGTCCGATGGGAACGAAGAGGGCTGTAGCTCAAAAATGAGTGAGCACTGGGAAAGGAACACTCGGCAAGTTCCAGGATGATAGATTTGCCTTCAGTAACAGGATTTTCGTAAAGATGTACCCCCCTACAAATTATTATTTGGGCTAAGCATTGTAACCGCCTAGGACGCAGTCCTTTATAGGGCCGAGATCCTTTTAATATGTGAGTTTGGATAGCCACGCTGGTTTCTTCCTCATGTTGGCGCTAGCGAGCTAGCAAGCAGGCTAGGTAGTGCTAGGTATCAACAACCAATCCAGTAGGGGCTGGAAACTTCGCTTGGTCAACGCGATGTTGCAGAGTATTTGCATAAAGTTCAGTTTTGGTCCCGCCCTCTTCACATCCCTCGCCAATGCTTGCATCACCCAACATTCCCCCCTGCCCACTTTGCTTCCTTCATTGAAAATGAATGGGCTTCCGTTGTTTCATCGCCCCCAACATGCTATGTGGATTTGTTGTGATACAGGAGACGTTAATATTGCAAATCTCCTTTAAGCCCAGGGAAGCAGCCATTCAACTTGCCATTCACCAGCTTTTCAAGTGTAATAATGTCAACTCAACAAATATGGAATTTTGATTAGCAACTATTGTCATTTACTGCCGCCACGGCTGGTAATTTACAAGCATCCGAAAAAAAATGGCAATCGCTCACTTCCCAAGGATCCCAGATAGCATTAATGTTACTGCCATGCACAGCTCAGAAGTCGACAACAGCTCAATACATTGGAGGTGGCGAAGAGGCATTTTTTTCGGTTTCATGTAGTTTTTTATTTAGACGATGACGGCAGTAAATATTTTGGTATTTGGTATTTTATTAGGATCCCCATTAGCTGTTGCGAAAGAAGCAGCTAATCTTCCTGGGGTCCACACACAACATGAAACATGACATAATACAGAACATTAATAGACAAGAACAGCTCAAAGACAGAACTACATACATTTAAAAATGTCACACATAGCCTACATATCAATACATACACACAAAATATCTAGGTCAAATAGGTGAGAGGTGCCGTGAGATGTTGCTTTATCTGTTTGTTCCATGCAATAATGGCTATAAATACTGTAATACTGTATGCTTTCATGAATTAGTTCTGGATTTGGGGACTGTGAAAATACCCTTGGTGGCATGTCTGGTGGGTTAAGTGTGTGTGTCAGAGCTGTGTGTAAGTTGACTATGCAAACATTTTGGAATTTTCAACACATGAATGTTTCTTACAAAAAGAAGAAGTGATTCAGTCAGTCTTTCCTCAACTCTTAGCCAAGAGAGACTGGCATGCCTAGTATTAATATTAGCCCTCTGATTACAATGAAGAGCAAGATGTGCCGCTCTGTTCTGGGCCAGCTGCAGCTTAACTAGGTCTTTCTTTGCAGCACTTGACCATATGACTGGACAATAATCAAGATAAGAAAAAACTAGAGCCGTCAGACTTCTCCCTGTTTTTACAACCATTGAATCTATATGTTTTGGGCTCCAGAGTGGTGCAGCGGTCTAAGGCACTCCATCTCAGTGCTAGAGGCATCACTACAGACACCCTGGTTCAATTCCAGGCTGTATCACCGTGATTGGGAGTCCCATAGGGCAGCGCACAATTGGCCCAGTGTTGTCTGAGTTTGGCTGGTGTAGGCTGTCATTGTAAATGAGAGTTTGTTCTTAACTGTCTTGCCTAGTTAAATAAAAAATAAACATGACAGTTTACAATCTAAGGTAACACCAAGTTATTTAGTATCCTCAACTTGTTCAACAGCCACCATTCATTACCAGATTCAGGTGAGGTTAGAGCTAAGGGAATGATTTGTATAAATTACGATAGTTGCTAATCGAAACTCCATATTTGGTCGGTAACAAACGTATTTTGACATTATTATGCTTGAAAAGCTGGCAAATGGCAAGTTGAATGGCTGTTCCTGGGCTTAAAGAAAGTTTGCCATATCAGTGTCTCCTGGAAGTCCATCTCCAATGATTCCCATGCTGGCTGAGCGTTTGGAGCGGGACCCGAAACATTTATTAAACGGAAGCAAACGGAACAAGACGGGGAGGGACCTGCCTGAAGCTGTCTAATAGAAACTCTGGTTTTGCTCTGTTTGTTTCCGTATGGTTCTTAAGCGGTAAATGGTTTCCGTAATGAATACGCTCCTGTGTTCTTGTGTGCATTTCAGAATTTATTTGCTCATCATGATCCTGAAAACCCCCAGCTGAACTTAAACTCCTGCTGTGAATGTTTAAAATGGATATTGCATAACGAGAACCTTGTTAGATAGCGTTGCTTGGCATGGGCCTCTGGATATGAGTTGCTTATGATTTGAGCAGTTTCGCCTCAGATATTTTGGAATTAATGGCTTTATTTTAAATGGATTGTATGTGACCATGCAAGCTCTTTCGTCCTCTGGTTTGCAGCAACATTCAAGATGATGTTTATTGATCCGATGCATCCATGCATAATGTGTAATTCCTTCAAGTTTATAAACCCCTAACTGCAAGGCCCAACCCTGTGACATTCCCGGTTATTTCTGCTGATCATGAAACTGTTAAGCTTGTTAATCATTAATGAAGTGTTAAACTGTTTTAGACTAGTGTGCTTGTTTTATTTCAGTTAACATTAATGTGTTTCACCTTGATGCAAATAAAAAAAACACAAGCCCTCTCCATACTCCTCATCAGTAACAGTAAACTTGCTGTTTTACCTACCTGCAGTCATTCCCTTTGTAACATAACAACTTTAGTCACCACCATTATCATTATCTATAGTTGATATTTTTCAATTTTCTTTGAATTCACATTTTTATGAGACCAGTAGCCTAATCTTTTCATAAGACATTTTTCTCCAGTGCTGTGCTGAGCTTGTGACCCACATTATGAGAGTGGAGAAGTGCCTTACATGTGGGCATTGAGTCACAAGGGAAAGTGGGAGGAGAGAAGTCAGCATGGTTAGGAAGAGGGGGTGGAGAAGGGGAAGGGGAAGGGGACCTGATTGAGTCTGTGCTTAATGAGACCATTAGGGGGGACAGGTGCTCGGGTGAGAAGGGGCCCCTCCAACTCCCTCCACAACTGCTAGAATGTCATCGCACTGGATTCACATTAACTTACTCCAGCAGGAGGGGAGTAAGAGCTGACTAGCCCTCTCCAGACACTTCTGTCTTCAGCCAACAGTATATACATATACAGCGAGTGAAATAAGTATTGAACACGTCACCATTTTTCTCAGTAAATATATTTCCAAAGGTGCTATTGACATGAGTTTCACCAGATGTTGGTAACAACCCAAGTAATCCATACATACAAAGAAACCAAAACAAATAAGTTCAGAAATTAAGTTGTGTGTAAAAATGTGAAATGACACAGGGAAAAAGTATTGAACACATGAAGAAAGGGAGGTTCAAGCCAAGAAAGCCAAGAAAACAGCTGAAAATAGCACCTTTGGAAATATATTTACTGAGAAAAATGGTGACGTGTTCAATACTTATTTCACCCGCTGTACATGTATCTTCTTTTTTTGGGGGGGGGGGGGGGGCTTGCCTGTTTTGCACGTACATGTTTTTTTTTGCCCCATCAAGATTTACATGCTAAAATCGCCACTGATCTTAGCATACAGTATCATATGCTCATGGTACCCAGTTTGTTTATATTCCTATTACATCTATTTAAAATTCCAAAGCTCTGGAGACTTTCTATTTTCAGTGTTGACAGCCACAGAGAGATCTCATCCTAGATGAAAGACACACTGAATACAGTAGGACCACTGGGTTGCATACAGTAGGACCACTGGGTTGAATACAGTAGGACCACTGGGTTGAAACAGTAGGACCACTGGGTTGAATACAGTAGGACCACTGGGTTGCATACACTAGGACCACTGGGTTGCATACAGTAGGACCACTGGGTTGCATACAGTAGGACCACTGGGTTGAATACAGTAGGACCACTGGGTTGCATACACTAGGACCACTGGGTTGCATACAGTAGGACCACTGGGTTGCATACACTAGGACCACTGGGTTGAATACAGTAGGACCACTGGGTTTGTTGTAGTCCTTGAAGGAAATGCATCTCATTGCAAGTTATTATCTTATGCCTAGCTTAACTCTGACGATTGTACGAACACCTGGAAGTATGATGATAAAGATAGATTGGTAGGTTTCCACTGCTACCCAACTTATTGGAGATTTAACTAATTGGATTCTAATTTAAAGGTGTCAACAACATTATTTAGGTATGAGTTAACAGAATATGAGCTTATATAAAGTGGGATTTTCACTGGACAGTTACTTTAACTCTGATCATGCTTAATGCCCTATTCTGTACAGCCGAGCATTGGTTGGGCGCATTATTTTTTTATTTATTTAACCTTTATTTAACTGGGCAAGTCAGTTAAGAACAAATTCTTATTTACAATGACACCCTAGGAACAGTGGGTTAACTGCCTTGTTCAGGGGCAAAACAAAATATTTTTAGCTTGTCAGCTCAGGGATTTGATCCAACAACCTTTCGGTTACGGGCCCAACGCTCTAATCACTCGGATACCTGCAGCCCCATTAAACTGGTCGTTACTAAAGATGGAAGTAGTAAAGCCGACTCCTCATTTGCATAACCTTCATAAGAAGATATGGCGTCTCCTCAGATTCACAGTGACATTTTGTCCAGGGGCCTCCAGCTTTGTCCAGGGGCCTCCTGCTTTGTCCAGGGGCCTCCTGCTTTGACAGAGCTCAGCTAACGTGACCTTTTGTGTTGATCAGCATGACATCACTGCTCCCCCCACCCCCGTCTTTCTCGCAAGTTAGTGTTTTTCATCATTAATGTTTTTCTGGAGGCATCTCTGCAGAGGGGTCACTAGCCTAATCTTAACCCTAACCACACTGCTAACCATAATTCCTAACCCTAGCCTTAAATTATTATTTTCATACATTTCTACAATATAGCCAATTTTGACTTTGCAGCTGGCCTATCTAATGGGAAATCGCTCAGTTCTGCCTCCAGGAAAAGACTCATGACAATAAACGTCAACCTGCATCTTTATCTTCCCTACACCCCCCATCACATCTTTATCTTCCCTACTCCCCCCATCACATCTTTATCTTCCCTATACCCCATCACATCTTTATCTTCCCTACTCCCCCATCACAGCTTTATCTTCCCTACACCCCCATCACATCTTTATCTTCCCTACACCCCATCACATCTTTATCTTCCCTACACCCCACATCACATCTTTATCTTCCCTACTCCCCATACTTATCTTTATCTTCCCTACTCCCCCAACTTATCTTTATCTTCCCTACTCCCCCAACTTATCTTTATCTTCCCTACTCCCCCAACTTATCTTTATCTTCCCTACTCCCCATCACATCTTTATCTTCCCTACACCCCATCACATCTTTATCTTCCCTACACCCCCCATCACATCTTTATCTTCCCTACACCCCCCATCACTTCTTATCAGATAGAGGATATTGCTACACCATCATCATTAGAATCTCTACCTGTCTTCAGTGCCTGCCCTTTTGGAATATCTAACACCCAATAATGTACTGAACCCTGTTTGGAGTAATTGAATGGACATTATTGTGTGTCCTAGTCGTGCTGACTGTACTTCGCTGTGTAATCAAAACAACCAGCAGAGGTCCCCATAGTAATATGTACAAGCAGAGGCAAGCCGCTGTAAAATGGTGAAAACCTGTTATTGCTGTGCTTGGTGATCTCCTTGCATCATTCTCCATACAGTTGATTTGATTTTATGATAGAACCTTCACAGTAGATAGGTATAGGGCTAATCTGAATTTGTTGAATTTGTGCTATTTTACAGTATGTAGTTGGCTGGTCCGAAAGTGCCATACTGACACTCATTGTTGTCTGTGCTGACTCTGCATGACAGACTACAAGTTCCAGACAGCCTATGCAGCAACTTCAGTTCACTCCTGTCAAGGACATAGTGTATGATTCAGCCCCATTCAAAATGTGTCTTCCTATAATGGTCCAAGTCTACTAAATTCTACCTGTGATTAGGCATATCAGGCGGTGTGAAAGGAAAGCCCAGAAAATCGTTAAAGATTCAGCCACCCAAGCCATAGACTGTTCTCTTTGCTTCCGCACAGCAAGTGGTACCGGTGCGGAACCTGTTGGTGTCAGGAACCTGGCACCAACAGGTTCCTGATCAGCTTTTATCCCCAAGCAATAAGACCACTAAATAGCTTACAGAATGGCTTCACTGACCTTCTGAGTTGACGCTTATATTTTTGCACTGTCTGATGCACACTCACAGGACCTTACAAACTTTACACACTGACTCTCCAACACACACACACACACACACACACACACACACACACACACACACACACACACACACACACACACACACACACACACACACACACACACACACACACACACACACACACACACACACACACAACATGCACAAACATTTATACTGAATCAACACACACAAACACACTACAATCATCACATACTCTGCTGCTACTCCATTTATCATATATCCTGATGCCTAGTCACCTTACCCCTATACATACAGTATCTACCTCTACCACGCCAGTATCTCTGCACATTGTAAATATGGTACTGGAACTGACCCTGAATATAGCTTATTACTTTCTTGAGTTTTTTGTTATTTGTATTTCTCGTGTGTTTTTGTTCTACCCTATATTATTTTTAGTACTACATTGATATTGATTACTGCACAGTTGGGTTTGGAGCTGGCAAGAAAGGCATTTCACTGTACTTGTGCACGTGACATTAAAACTTTACAATACTATTGGGTGCTCATTATTCAAATAGTGGGTTTCAAGCATTAGTATCTTTTAGCATCAGACAGCCTTGCACTCCCGTGTGAATTCCAAAATTGTAATTATCTGACTCAGTTTGAGAGTCATTTTGGAGCTATGCTAATCTTCCCATCTTCAAAGATCTCAAAGCTTAGATAAGGCCCTTTATTCTCAATAATTACAATGTTATAATGAGATGATATGTTTAATTTTGTCTCTCAGCTGGGACACACAAAAACTAAATAAATTAATAGCCTCCCGCATTGAATATGTATGAACTGCTGTTGTCCAAAGAAAGATTGATTGGCAAGCAAAGCCTCCTTCTACTGAAAGTAGATATTGCACATTCATCAATAAAATAATTTGAAAGGGACTCAGGCCTAATGTCATCCTCTCTCAATACTGGCATGACATATTTCTTTATAAAAATCCATTTGTGTCTGCAATTATCATATTCACATTAGAATATACAGATGCATTGCTTTGGAATCCAGTTGAACAAGGAGTTATTCGTGATAAAGCATATTCTATGGAGTACAGAAGTGAAGAGATATTAAGGGTTGAGAGTATAATTCTTAATTACATAGTGGTTTGTTGGGCAACAACGAAGCATAACATCCGCAGAACTGGGACAGATATTGATCCTTTTCCTCATCACGCAGACGGCTCATTGTAATGCATAGTTATCACTTCCAAGTCCCACACCGGAGTCTATGGGAATAACCATAGATTTTTTTCTTGCGAGTGCAGACAGACGAGGCAGGGTGGCAGAATGCACCCATCTCCATCTTTCCACTCCTAATTGTTGCATTAGCGATGATCTCGTTCTCATCAGCCCTACTCTTTCCTGCTCATGATGGGATTAGTTTGGGGCCGTATTATTGACTAAATGGAATTAACGGCACAGATGTCCCAGTTGCCTTTCTTATCTTTGGTGATCTTCTGAAATTATATAAAACAATTAAAGTCATAATTTGTTCGTATTTCAGTGTTACTTAACTTAGTTCTCTCAGATTTGTTTGATATGTAATATTATATTACTTACATGCTCTATAGCAGGGGTGTCAAACTCATTCCATGGAGGGCCTAGTGTCTGCAGATGTTTGTTTTTCCCTTTCAATTAAGAACTAGACAACCAGGTGTGGGGAGTTCTTTACTAATTAGTGACCTTAATTAAGGTAGGAGTGAAAACCCGCAGACACTCGGTCCTCCATGGAATGAGTTTGGCACGTGCTGTAGAGAATAGCGTGCCAATAAAAACAATGCATTGATCGATATATAAAGTGATTGTCTTATTACTAATCTGTTGTGTTGTTGTCCAGTTACACCAGTGTTACAGCTAGAGCACTAAAACACTTGGCATTAGTTGGCAACAGTTTGATTTGGGCACAGAGACAGCTAGAAAGGGGCTAACAATCTCTGCAAATGTAAATGCTGTGATTTATATGTATAGCAGACTGCTAAATGTGCTGTGCCAGCACTTTAGCATAACACTGCCCAATACACTTCATCATTGGTGGCTACTGTCATATTCTGCTTTATGTGCAGAGGCATGTTAAATCCGTCTGCGCTAAGTGTGGTCTCTGAAGGAAAGGGACAATTATATTGTAACCATTATGTTTTGACAAGAACACACATACAGCAAGCAGCTGCCAGAGCAGTTGTTTAGAAGAAGGACCTGTGTAGGCCTACATTCGTGATAGTTTTTGTTAAAACGGCAAAAAACACACACACACTAGTGCTGAGCGATTAACCGACATTTCTGTAATTTTCCTATTTTTAATTATTTTAATTCCATTTAGTTATTTTTTTTTTCTGTGAGCACATTGCACAGTTTCTCTAGAGATAAATCAGATCAAGCCCAACTGTGCGTTGTAGTAGGGATTCTACGTAGTTTAGCACAGAAAACTGAATTAACTACAATGACCATGATCCATAATGTGCCTACTTGTCCGGTCTGTGTGGGGCAGTCCAGGAGAGGGAGAAAAGAGACAGAAGAATACCAGATCGAGAGGCTTCGCGAGGTATCTCTACCTGAAAATACATGATCTAAGTGATTGATAGTTTGTATTCAGCAGTCATAAAAGTATGCCTTATTTACTTTGAATACAGTACATTCAGAAAGTATTCAGACCCCTTGACTTTTCCACATTTTGTTTTATTCTAAAATTGATTAAATAATCAATCATCACTCATTGTTGTCATCAATCTACACACAATATCCCATAATACCCGAAACAGGTTTTTAGAAATGTTTGCAAATGTATAAAAAACTAAAAAACAACTGTAATGTCACATTTACATAAGTATAAGTATTTAGACCCTGTACTCAGTACTTTGTTGAAGCACCTTTGGTAGCGATTACAGCCTTGAGTCTTCTTGGGTATGACGCTACAAGCTTGGCACACCAGTATTTGGGAAGTTTCTCCCATTCTTCTCTGCAGATCCTCTCAAGCTCTGTCAGGTTGGATCGGGCTAATTTCAGGTCTCTCCAGAGATGTTTGATCGGGTTCAAGTCCGGGCTCTGGCTGGCTCACTCAGTAAAGTAATGTGAATAAATTATGGTTGATTAGTGATAAGTAGTAATGAGCTACCATCATGGGACTTTTTTATTTTCTGTGTTGTTACAGCCTTAAAACCCCACATAATTCATAGTGCATTTAATGTTTAATGTTCATCAAACAAACGTTTGCTCTGGTGGTCCCTTGTCACTTGGCCCCTCCAACTTCATATGGACTTGTATCCTGTGCTTGATTGACACCATTGGGAGTGTAATCGTATGAGTCACTGAGACCTTGCTGCCCCCTTTGAGTGAACGGCTGCCTCTGCAAAATGCTTAGGTCATGACAGCACGTCCGGCTGTGTATCAAAATCAGTCAACGAAGCCCCGGCGAGACAAATGGAGTCACAGCAGCAAAACAGTTGCGATGAAGAGAGAGAGCGAATAGACACACACTGGACCAGAAAACCAGTCAGGTCCGCTCTACGCCTCAGATCTCAAAACCAGACATAACAGAGCCACTATGAAGCACCTCCCCTGCGGCAGGAAGTCAACACAGGCGTTTCATATGCCCTTTTGTTTTCATTGGACAGCCTTTTTGGGTGACTTATATAGAAATCACTTAAACAATATTTAAAACCCTGGATATCATAGAAAACACTTTTTTATACAGTTGTAGGGTTGCCTACATTTTGAGTTGCTAGCTGAAATATGATTAATATGACCAACATATCATTAGAATCAAAGGCATTGATATAGACCAGAGGTTCCTACACTTTTTCTTCCAAAGATGGTCTAAAGGATGCCTGCATGCAGAAGTATTGTACTGTCATAATTTGCCTCCACAGAACACAAATCTGATATGAAGAGCTTGTGCTGTTTGGAGACTGAGGGAGTTCAGGTCAGAGTAAGCTTGCCCTCTGCTGGATAAACGGACACATCAGCTGTAGAGTTTGACGAACACCACCTACATGTTTACCCTGTTCTTGATCAAATATTTCTTATTTACAGACGTGCTACAGTTGGTAGTAAGACTAAGAAGTCATAATGTCAAATATTCTCTGTGATCCATTAAGTATTTTATGGAAGATCATTTGATTCTCTGCATTATTTAATTAGGGACTAGCTTTGTCTTCACAGTGATTCAATGAATTCAATATAATTTAGTGGAGTGTAGAAATATAGGTCAATATTTTGTAGTCAATCCAACAGGTGGTACAACATATTGACCTTATTGCTATCATGATACTGTGTGGTGTAATTTAGATGGCGCGGCAAAACAAGTGTATTTCTCAAGGTAGAGGATAATCACCAGACCCAATCAAGAGATCTAAATAATATTTTATTAATTCGGTCTTTGTTTAGTTTTTCTTTCTTATCAAAATACAAATGGAGAGGTTCCAGAGCTCATGGCCAGATTCCAGAGCTCATGGTGAGGTTATAGAGCTCATGGAGAGGATCCAGAGGTGATGGAGAAGTTATTAATCTGATTTGAAAACACTGATTATCAACAAGGCAGTGTTATGTTTCTTCAGCCAAACAGTTCTCCTGAGACACATCCATAATATGCAGAATATTAGGAATGACTGTGGCCAGCAGAAGGAACCACAAGCTTTAGTATTGTATTGTGTATGTTAGAGGCAGCACAAAACAAAGGAGATGATCGTGGACTTCAGGAAACAGCAGAGGGGGCACCCCCATATCCACATCGACGGGACCGCAGTGGAGAAAGTGGAAGCAGGCTAACCCTAACCCTCAGGAGGCTGAATAAATTTGTCTTGGCACCTAAAACCCTCACAAACTTTTACAGATGCACAATTGAGAGCATCCTGTCGGGCTGTATCACCGCCTGGTATGGCAACTGCATCGCCCGCAACTGCAGGGCTCTCCAGAGGGTGGTGTGGTCTGCCCAACGCATCACCGGGGGCAAACTACCTGCCCTCCAGGACACCTACAGCACCCGATGTCACAGGAAGGCCAAAACAAAAAGATCATCAAGGACAACAACGACCCAAGCCACTGCGTGTTCACCCCGCTATCATCCAGTAGGCAAGGTCAGTACAGGTGCATAAAACCTGGGACAGAGAGATGGCTTCTATCGCAAGGCCATCAGACTGTTAAATAGCCATCACTAGCACATTAGAGGCTGCTGCATATAGACATAGACTTGAAATCACTGGCCACTTTAAGAAATGGAACACTAGTCACTTTAATAATGTTTACATATCTTGCAGTACTCATCTCATATGTACAGTTGAAGTCATTAAAACTAATTTTTCAACCACTCCACAGATTTCATGTTAACAAACTATAGTTTTGGCAAGTCGGTTAAGACATCTACTTTGTGCATGACACAAGTCATTCTTCCAACAATTGTTTACAGACAGATTATTTCACTTATAATTCACTATATCACAATTCCAGTGGGTCAGAAGTTTACATATACTAAGTTGACTGTGCCTTTAAACAGCTTGGAAAATTCCCAAAAAGAATGTCTTTAGAAGCTGAAATATATCATCATTTCACATTCTTAAATAAAGTGGTGATCCTTACTAGGATTAAATGTCAGGAATTGTGAAAAACATAGTTTAAATGTATTTGGCTAAGGTGTATGTAAACTTCCGACTTCAACTGTATATACTGTATTCTATACTATTCTACTGTATCTTAGTCTATTTTTTTTATTGAACCTTTATTTAACTAGGCAAGTCAGTTAAGAACAAATTCTTATTTACAATGACGGCCTACCAAAAGGCAAAAGACCTCCTGCGGGGACGGGGGCTGGGATTCGATATAAAAATGAATAAAAATAAATAAAATATAAATATAGGACCAACACACATCACAACAAGAGAGACAAAACAACACTACCTAAAGAGAGACCTAAGACAACAACATAGCAAGGCAGCAACACATGACAACACAGCATGGTAGCAACACAACATGGTAGCTGCACAAACATTGGTACAAACACTATTGGGCACAGACAACAACACAAAGGGCAAGAAGGTAGAGATGACAATACATCACGCAAAGCAGCCACAACTCTCAGTAAGAGTGTCCATGATTGAGTCATTGAATGACCATTGCTCGTCCCTATATGTATATATTCTTAATTCCATCCCTTTACTTAGATTTGTGTGTATTAGGTATATGTTGTAAAATTGTTAGATATTACTTGTTAGATATTACTGCACTGTCGGAGCTAGAAACACAAGCATTTTGCTACACCCGCACTAACATCTGCTAAACACGTGCATGTGACCAATAAAATGTTTATTTTATTTTATTTGTAATGGGTTTTAAACTATATGGCAAAGCACCTTTTTAATGGGAAAATAGGTTGATGAACAGTGGTATTTGCATATAACATTCTCATTGAAATACTAATTGAATCTTGTGTGTAATCACTTGAAATACTGAGGTAATTTTTCCACTTATGTCCAGAGACTGGTATGCATGTCCTCTGGGCATGACGTTACATATTGTTTTGTGGAGAGGTGTCCTCCTCCCATTGCACAAGCAATCTGTAGCCTTTAATAGATATGAATAGCATGGCCCCCACAGCATACCCATCTTCATATAACTGCTGCTGAGGATTTTATTGACTTATTGCGAAATCTCTGGTGTATAACTGTACACGGTTAGGCTTACCTGAATGTCCCTGCCTGTTAAAATAGATGATTTGTGGTGTGTTATGGCTGAACTCCGTTGGTGTTCTACACAACCCCAAATGAGCAGACGCTCCACTTGACAATGAACGCTTGGCGCCCTGAAAATAAACAACTGTTTTATTGGGCCGGAGGCATGCAAACACATAGGCTTCACACAAGGTGCACTGTATACATTGACCTGCAAGCCTACCCTGAGTTGATAACTGGTCTTGTAGTCAAACCTATGTGACCAAACCCAAATATCACTGTCTGTCAGGCTCTGGCCATAGAGAAGCCTATTGCTTCTCTATGTATCCATGGTCAGAGTCTGACAGGTCTATAATTTCTGTTTCTGTGTGGTGTTTTGTGTTGGATCCCTAATTAGAGGCAGCTGCAGTGCATTGTCTCTAATTAGGGATCCTAGATATGTTTGTAGGTCCCACACCCTAGGTGTGAGTCATTATCGTGATGTCATTGTTGACACACATCACGAAGTAAGTGTGTTCTCTTCCGTTGGTGTATTTTGTTGTTATTTTGAATAGTTCTGACTATTTATAGTTTATGTAAGAATAAAACTATGTCGAACTACAATTACAACGAGTGGGCTGCGAATTGGTCTCTCCTAATGCAAGACTGTGACACTGTCAGAGAAGAGGAATGTCAACATCTGTCAACATCGAGATCCACTCCTTAACTGAGCCATGCAGTTTATGGTCAAAACTTACATTTGAAAATAAGCAACATATTCCCCAAAGTGTGCAGGTGTAGCAGATATGGTTTAGTGGTCTTTGATCATGTAAACTGGCATGAGACCTGAAGACTTGTTAGCTTGCCAAGATAATGTCTAGGCTTTAGCTCAACAGGTTAACACTAATTTCTCCTCACACTATCGCTCAACATGTTGTATTGGCAATCCATTTGTCTGCACTCTGCACCGATGCTGGCTACCTTGGCATTCAATTAGCCCTGTCAATTAGTCCCGCAATGATTTTCACCCCCTCAGCCTTGGTGGAGGATGTGTTAAATCAAAAGGAAGTGATAGGGGAAGTGGATAGTAGAGCCAGGTTTGGGATTGGCCAAATATCTCAAGTCACATAATAAGTCACAGGATTTTTGAATGACTAATGCCTAATCTCTGTATCCCACACATACAATTGTCTCTAAGGTCCCTCAGTCGAGCAGTGAATTTCAACCACAAAGACCAGGGAGGTTTTTCAATGCTTTGCAAAGAAGGGCACCTATTGGTAGATGGGTAAAGAATCAAAGAGCAGACATTGAATATCCCTTTTAGCATGGTGAAGTTATTAATTACACTTTGGATGGTGTATCAATACACCCAGTAGTACAAAGATACAGGCATCCTTCCTAACTCAGTTGACGTAGAGTGTTTAGACAGGCAGCCCAATTCTGATATTTCTTCCACAAATTGGTATTTTGACCAATCACATCAGATCTTTTCACATCAGAACTGATCTGATTTGTCAAAAGACCAATTATTGAATTTAAAAAAATCAGAATTAGTCTGCCTGTCTAAACGCAGCTAAATAAGACTGGGAATTATCTCACATGTAAATAAATAGAAAGTTGAACAGGTATGCAGGTGGGACTTGGAAAACAACTCAATCTCCTCTGTCCTTTGGGATAAACAGATTTATTTTATGAAGCTGGACATCTACCAACAGCACAGCCTGTATGGGTTTGAACAGCTCTATCATTATTTCCTCCCCACCACCAGTCCACTGAGGGAGACCGGTTAAGGATGAGCTTTATCTTTCTTTTTTACCACCTTTATTTGGAAGACAATGGTCTTCTAGAATCTAGATAATGATGTAGTTGATGAGAGATGGTCCTCTAGAACCTAGATATGAAAACTAGTCGTTTGGGGAATTCACAAAGAGCACCTAGGACAGGGATCGTCAACTAGATTCAGCCGCGGGCAGATTTCTTCTTCAGTCAGGGGGCCGGAACATAGTTACAAATCTCTTGTAGACTGCAAATTGACATACAGTATATCTCTCTTAATATGTGTGGGAATACTTTGGAACAGATTTCCAAAATTAAAATCACTTTGAGCTGATTTGCTGTTGTTTTTAGTCTTTTATGTCATGTCCAACAATTAAAAAAAATAATATATATATATATATACAGTGGGGAGAACAAGTGTTTGATACACTGCCGATTTTGCAGGTTTTCCTACTTACAAAGCATGTAGAGGTCTGTAATTTTTATCATAGGTACACTTCAACTGTGAGAGACGGAATCTAAAACAAAAATCCAGAAAATCACATTGTATGATTTTTTAATAATTAATTTGCATATTATTGCATGACATAAGTATTTGATCACGTACCAACCAGTAAGAATTCCGGCTCTCACAGACCTGTTAGTTTTTCTTTAAGAAGCCCTCCTGTTCTCCACTCATTACCTGTATTAACTGCACCTATTTGAACTCGTTACCTGTATAAAAGACACCTGTCCACACACTCAATCAAACAGACTCCAACCTCTCCACAATGGCCAAGACCAGAGAGCTGTGTAAGGACATCAGGGATACAATTGTAGACCTGCACAAGGCTGGAATGGGCTACAGGACAATAGGCAAGCAGCTTGGTGAGAAGGCAACAACTGTTGGCGCAATTATTAGAAAATGGAAGAAGTTCATGATGACGGTCAATCTCCCTCGGTCTGGGGCTCCATGCAAGATCTCACCTCGTGGGGCATCAATGATCATGAGGAAGGTGAGGGATCAGCCCAGAACTACACGGCAGGACCTGGTCAATGACCTGAAGAGAGCTGGGACCACAGTCTCAAAGAAAACCATTAGTAACACACTATGCCGTCATGGATTAAAATCCTGCAGCGCACGCAAGGTCCCCCTGCTCAAGCCAGCGCATGTCCAGGCCCGTCTGAAGTTTGCCAATGACCATCTGGATGATCCAGAGGAGGAATGGGAGAAGGTCATGTGGTCTGATGAGACAAAAATAGAGCTTTTTTGTCTAAACTCCACTCGCCGTGTTTGGAGGAAGAAGAAGGATGAGTACAACCCCAAGAACACCATCCCAACCGTGAAGCATGGAGGTGGAAACATCATTCTTTGGGGATGCTTTTCTGCAAAGGGGACAGGACGACTGCACCGTATTGAGGGGAGGATGGATGGGGCCATGTATTGCGAGATCTTGGCCAACAACCTCCTTCCCTCAGTAAGAGCATTGAAGATGGGTCGTGGCTGGGTCTTCCAGCATGACAACGACCCGAAACACACAGCCAGGGCAACTAAGGAGTGGCTCCGTAAGAAGCATCTTAAGGTCCTGGAGTGGCCTAGCCAGTCTCCAGACCTGAACCCAATAGAAAATCTTTGGAGGGAGCTGAAAATCCGTATTGCCCAGGGACAGCCCCGAAACCTGAAGGATCTGTATGGAGGAGTGGGCCAAAATCCCTGCTGCAGTGTGTGCAAACCTGGTATAGAACTACAGGAAACGTATGATCTCTGTAATTGCACCAAATATTAATTGTACCAAATATTAAGTTCTGCTTTTCTGATGTATCAAATACTTATGTCATGCATTAAAATGCAAATTAATTACTTAAAAATCATACAATGTGATTTTCTGGATTTTTGTTTTAGATTCCGTCTCTCACAGTTGAAGTGTACCTATGATAAAAATTACAGACCTCTACATGCTTTGTAAGTAGGAAAACCTGCAAAATCGGCAGTGTATCAAATACTTGTTCTCCCCACTGTGTATATATATATATATATATATATATATATATATATATATATATATATATATATATATATATACAGTGTATATGTGTATCCTCAGGAAACTTAGGGGGCCAAATAAAATCACTGGGCCGCCAGTTGGGGAACCCTGATCTAGGAGAATGTTTAGTCTTATCAAGAGTTACTTGAAGGTGTTTGATAAAAATGAACTGTCATCCATCAATCTCGTCTTGACTTATCATTTGCTTCTAGGAAGAAGGCCGACTGCTTTGATGTCAGATTCTAGCCTTTGATTTTAAGAGAACGGCTCATAATAATGGCCGCAACGTAGCAAATGGAATGGCATAAAACACTTGGAGACAATGTGTTTGATGTATTTGATACCATTCCGCTCCAGTCATTACCATTCCGCTCCAGTCATTACCATTCCGCTCCAGTCATTACTATTCCGCTCCAGTCATTACCATTCCGCTCCAGTCATTACCACGAGCCTGTCCTCCTGTGGTATCCTCTCTTTGTCCTCTCTCTTTGAATCCTGCCATACTTGTTTACTTTGCACTGTAGTGCAGTGCTCTGTCTTTTGAATAGGCTACATTGTTATGATATCCACGAGGAGATTTTCACAAAGCTCAGGGCTTTACACATACACATCCTTGCTGATAATTCAGTTTTGCGCTACGACGCCCCACTTTTAATTATTTAAGATACCGTTTGCTATAAGTGTGGAGTGTGCACGGGGTCGCGCTAAGGTGTCAGTAATTTGAATGCTGAAAGCGGTCGTTGCGGAGATTACACCCCGGTTGATTGATGGCCACTCTGTTGCCCCAGAAACCACCTTGGGGAATGTGATATGAGTTGTGCATCTCTCCCGGTAACAGACAGTAAAGCATATTCTTGTACTCAATCTTCCCAAATGGGGCGTTCACAAGAGATATCCGGCATCCGCAGACTGTGACAGGTGATGAAAGTCTGCTGTTTCTAAAGACTTATCTGAATGCTGCCCGTCTCAAATGAGCACAGATTACCTTTTACTGCTGTGGCTGTTTATGGGTCTGCATCAGTCAAAACAAGTCCGTAAAATATTTTCTGCTGAATACATTTCACAACACTGCGTTAACTCACTGAACTAAAGCCAAAGCATTAGCTTGGGGAGCTAATGCAAGTCTTCAGGCCTCAGGCAAGGTTACTCATCACACTAACACGGTTCACCAAACCACCTCCGTTACATACGGTCATTGTTAAATTTGCACTACAGCATCTATGCTTGTTTACACTGAACTTTTAAGATGTGTGTGAGAACGGAGCTAAAGAGAATCAGCTACTGTACCAGGAATGTCCTGTTAGACAAGGCACTGATCATTCCCAGTTATGAGAGTACCTGGTGGTATTACAAAATGAAGTCAGTGGTTTTCAATTATTAAATCAATACTCACTTACACTGCCTACAGAAAGTATTCATATTCATATATTCTTATATTCCACATTTTGTTGTGTTACAGCCTGACATTTTCTCACCCATCTACACACAATACCCCATAATGACAAAGTGAAAACATGTTTTGAGAAATGTTTGATTTTGTTTTGCAAAATGTACATAGGTATTCACACCCCTGAGTCAATACTTTGTAGAAGCACCTTTGACAGTGATTACAGCTGTGAGTCTTTCTGGTTAAGTCTCTAAGAGCTTTCCACACCTGGATTGTGCAACATTTGCCCATTATTCTTTTCAAAATTCTTCAAGCTCTGTCAAATTGGTTGTTGATCATTGCTAGGCAACCATTTTTAAGTCAAAACTGTAACTTGGCCACTCAGGAACATTCACTTTCTTCTTGGTAAGCAACTCCAGTGTAGATTTAGCACTGAGATGCAGTGTCTTAGACCACTGCGCCACTTGGGAGTCTTAGATGGAAGTTCATTAAGGTTTGCGAATAGCAAGGTAGCAGTGCCATCCCATATCTGTTTATACTGTCTATCCTCAAAGAGTACCATTTACATATTTAGTCATTTAGCAGATGCTCTTATCTATAGCTACTTACAGTAGTGAGTGCATACATTTCTGTACTTTTTCATACTGGTCCCCCGTGGGAATTGAACCAATGCGTTGCAAGCGCCATGCTTTAACAATGGAGCCACACGTGGCCCTCAGTTCCCTCAGTACTTATGGCTTGGCTGGCCTGGAGAGACTCCTTATTAGGTTTCTGTGGCAGCACCACTCTGCTGTAATAGAATTTGATTTGTGTGAGACATGCAGTTTTCTCTACCCAGCAGGTAGAATGTTCTGTCCAACCTGGATTCAGGGGTAGACGTGACATAGTAAACGAAGATATGGGACACTAAAATTAGTACAGTGTTACGTTTGGTATGGTATGTATTAATTTGTGGATGTCCTTCATCCATTTAGTATGATACACTACATTACCAAAAGTATGTGGACACCTGCTCGTCGAACATCTCATTCCAAAATTATGGCATTAATGTGGAGTTGGTCCACCCTTCGCTGCTATAACAGCCTCCACTCTTCTGGTTGTTGATCATTGCTAGGCAACCATTTTTAAGTCAAAACTGTAACTCTGCCACTCAGGAACATTCACTTTCTTCTTGGTAAGCAACTCCAGGGTAGATTTGGCCTTGTCTTTTAGGTTATTGTCCTGCTGAAAGGTGAATTAATCTCCCAGTGTCTGGTGGAAAGCAGACTGAACCAGGTTTTCCTCTAGGATTTTACTTGTGCTTAGCTCCATTCCATTTATTTTTCATCATGAAAAACTCCCCTGTCCTTAACAATTACAAGCATACCCATAACATGATTCAGCCACCACTATGATTGAAAATATGAAGAGTGGTACTCACTAATGTATTGTAATGTTTGGGGTTTCCTTCTTTTCACTCTGTCAATTAGGTAAGTATTGTGGTGTAACTACAATGTTGTTGATCCATTAACTGTTTCAAAGTCACCATTGGCATCATAGTGAAATCGCTGAGTGGTTTCCTTCCTCTCAGGCAACTGAGTTAGGAAGGACACCTTTATCTTTGTATTACTGGGTGTATTGATACACCATCCAAAGTGTAATTAATAACTTCACCATGCTCAAAGGGATATTCAATGTCTGCTTTTTTCATTTTTACCCATCTACCAATAGGTGCTCTTTGTGAGGCATTGAAAAACCTCCCTGGTCTTTGTGGTTGAATCTGTGTTTGAAATTCACTGCTCGACTGAGTGACCTTACAGATAAATGTATGTGTTGGGTACAGAGATGAGGTAGTCATTCAAAAATCCTGTGACTTACAGTATTATGTGACTTGTTAAGCACGTTTTTACTCCTGAACGTATTTAGGCTTGCCATAACAAAGGGGTTGAATACTTACTGATTCAAGACATTTCAGCTTTTCATTTTTAATTAATTTGTAAAAATGTATAAACTTAATTTGACTTCAACATTATAGGGTATTGTGTGTAGGCCAGTGACACAAATTTTAAATTCAGGCTGTGAAGGCACTGTACTTAGCCCCACAAGAAGCAGATCAGATCAAGTAGAACCGCATTAGCTGGTGAACGGATTAGCATTCCAACTGAACTAATGTTCTATTTGAACGACAACTCAAGAGAATTTATATATTGTTTAACCACCAAAGTACAACACACTGTACCGTACCAACCACCCCTATGGCCACTTGTGTCAGGGTAAATGCGTACAGTACTTAATGGCAGTCGTAAATCCAACCTTGAAGGGGTTTGTTGTGGGAGGGTCACTGCTCTGTAGGTACTCAATAACCTTTACACACACACACACACACACGTCTCCGTCAACTTTTGAAGTGTGAGATAGGGAAAGTGAGCAGCTGCTGCGCTCCAGAAGCTCATCACTTGTCCCTGAGCAGGTTAAAGCGATGAATCTGATCCAGACTGTTGACAGATGCCTGCTGTTCACGGCAACTGTTCCATTAATATTCAGGTGTGCTCAACAGATACTTCAGGAGACAAAAGTGTCCTTAAGGAGAAAAGTAACTATGATAACTTGGCTGCCACACACCAACTTGTTTGTAGTACTGTAACCAGTTTACAATACAATTTAGCCTGCGTTTGTCTTGTTGTCAACCAAATGCAAAATGTGACCTGTCTTTGGAACAGCCAGTAGTTGGTCTAATTTAAAGCTATGTTTTGATTATACAATCTCATTGTGGAATGGCAGCACATTATTATATTTATAGTCCTAAAACACCATTATTATGTAATAGCAGAGCAGGGCAAGGAAGGTCATGTGTAGTGTCTTGTCAAGATGATTCCACTGGGTAATTTCCACGGTAACAGAATGATGCTGAGACTCAGATTTGTCACTTTAAAATGTATGTCAAACAAAAACCAATGATTGTAAATTGAACAAACCTTACCACTCTATGCACAAGGACGACTTTAACTTTTTTTTTTTTTTTTTTACATAAACACATTTACTTGAAGAACAGTACAGATGCAAAGTGTGGTAACAGAATGACAGAACAAACAGCACAAATTGTAATTCTTACATTAGTTTCCCCGCCTCTTCAACTGTGTGGCACTGGTCTTCTCAAGGATGGAATTGAGCTGCTAATGAGAAACTATAATATCTCCACTTTTTGTGTAGTGGGTTAACAGCTGCTCCAATTGGATGTACAGATGTAGGATCTTCATTTGATCACTCTTTTGTTCCTGCATATCAGGAAATGCAAACTTGTAGTGTATTCAAGGTTTAAAAAGGCTTCTAAAGTATGTAATTTCCACTTTAAAATGTCAGACATGATTTGCCCTAACGAAAAATGTATCAACCCCTACTAAAATGTTTTCATTAATTATAGTCCACATGATAATTCACATTTCCTAAATTCCACCATCGTGAAATGAGTAAAATATCTCTTAAGGTGTGTCGGGCAGTGAGAGTGTGAAAGACCAGAGAGGAGTAGGTGATATTATTGGATTGAGTAATGCAGTTAATAATGAAGCTATTGATTTCACTTGGGCTGGTCCCAGTTGAGTTTATTGTGCTGGATGATTGCTGTCACCAGAATGAACCTTGAATTGACTAATTCCACGGGGAATCTAGGCCAATCAATTCGGGATTTTGGTAGACTTTTAATCACTTTAGCCCCTAAGGCTTCTCCTATTCTGAGTCTTCCTCCATATATTGTCTTAAAATGGCTGTACTGTTTGTGTCTGTGCTCATGCTTGGACAGTGACACCTAGAGACGGAGGACACATACACACACATTCACACTCTTTGGAGGTGTCGATTAAACATTTCAGTTAAGCCATCCATTTGGTTTATTTTGGATGTACAGAGCTATCATGTCAACACACCACCTCCTTGCATAATTGCACAACTGCACACAGTCACAGACAGAGACTCCAGCAGAAAGACTTGGTTGGTGTCTTGGATTTGTACCCAGTATCTATGTCAACAACGCCCTCTTGCATCACTGGAACACACGCACACGCACACACACACATACACACACACATGAACACATACACAACCACATGCACACGCACACACGCACACACAGCTTTTGGGTTCTTAAATTTGCACACAGCAATGTCAACACACTGTGCAGAACTCCCCGTCTAGTCGACCAGCCCCCATAGAGCTCAGTTAGCTGCTGCCTTCACTGTGCCGGTCAGCTGCTTCCTCTGGTGGGTACCCATCTTCTCTCTCTGACTTTGAACAGCAGGCAGCTGTTGGCTGGGCCTCTGTGCTCAACATGGTTGCGACAGATTTCTTCTGCAGCCCCAAACCTCAGTGGCATGAGGATAGAACTGTGCCAAATGTGTCTAACGTGGAAATAAGCAAAACTTTGGGGACGAGATGAGCCGACTATTACATAATTGATGCATATATTTAGTGTTACAGGTTTGGGGTCAAGATCAGTTCATAATGTGTCCCAAAGTGAATGTAATGCATAAAGCATGCATCCCACATATACTTTGGTCGCCTAAAGAATGGAGAAATATTAATCAATGGCATTAAGAAAAACATAAGTATGTAATAGAGATTCTATTAGCCTACTGGCACTGGGCGTTTCTATTAGCCCACTGGCACTGGGTGTTTCTATTAGCCCACTGGTACTGGGTGTTTCTATTAGCCCACTGGCACTGGGCGTTTCTATTAGCCCACTGGCACTGGGCGTTTCTATTAGCCCACTGGCACTGGGAGTTTCTATTAGCCCACTGGTACTGGGTGTTTCTATTAGCCCACTGGCACTGGGCGTTTCTATTAGCCCACTGGCACTGGACGTTTCTATTAGCCCACTGGCACTGGACGTTTCTATTAGCCCACTGGCACTGGACGTTTCTATTAGCCCACTGGCACTGGACGTTTCTATTAGCCCACTGGCACTGGGCGTTTCTATTAGCCCACTGGCACTGGACGTTTCTATTAGCCCACTGGCACTGGGCGTTTCTATTAGCCCACTGGCACTGGGCGTTTCTATTAGCCCACTGGCACTGGGCGTTTCTATTAGCCCACTGGCACTGGGCGTTTCTATTAGCCCACTGGCACTGGGCGTTTCTATTAGCCCACTGGCACTGGATGTTTCTGCTTAGTTCATTAGTGTTTGTTGCTGACTGCTGCCATCTTGATCAGTTCTATCATGCAAAATAGATTTTATCTCAATGTAAATCACCAGTGTAAATAAAGGTTACATTTCAATGTGATATTGACAAAACAACATGACCATCTTAGTAACCTTTATTTAACTAGCCAAGTCAGAACAGATTCCTATTTACAATGACGGCCTACACCGGCCAAACCTGGGCCAATTGTGCGCCGCCCTATGGGACTCCCAATCTCAGCCTGTTGTGATACAGTCTGGATTCAAACCAAGTTGTCTGTAGTGACGCCTTTAGCACTGAGATGCAGTGTCTTAGACCACTGCGCCACTTGGGAGTCTTAGATCCCCAATGGAAGTTCATTAAGGTTTGCGAATAGCCAGGTAGCAGTGCCATCCCATATCTGTTTATACTGTCTATCCTCAAAGAGTACCATTTACATATTTAGTAATTTAGCAGATGCTCTTATCTATAGCTACTTACAGTAGTGAGTGCATACATTTCTGTACTTTTTCATACTGGTCCCCCGTGGGAATTGAACCAACGCTTTGCAAGCGCCATGCTTTAACAATGGAGTCACACGTGGCCCTCAGTTCCCTCAGTACTTATGGCTTGGCTGGCCTGGAGAGACTCCTTATTAGGTTTCTGTGGCAGCACCACTCTGCTGTAATAGAATTTGATTTGTGTGAGACATGCAGTTTTCTCTACCCAGCAGGTAGAATGTTCTGTCCAACCTGGATTCAGGGGTAGACGTGACATAGTAAACGAAGATATGGGACACTAAAATGAGTACAGTGTTACGTTTGGTATGGTATGTATTAATTTGTGGATGTCCATCATCCATTTAGTATGATACACTACATTACCAAAAGTATGTGGACACCTGCTCGTCGAACATCTCATTCCAAAATTATGGCATTAATATGGAGTTGGTCCCCCCTTCGCTGCTATAACAGCCTCCACTCTTCTGGGAAGTTCTACTGCCAATGTTTGTCCATGGAGATTGCATGGCTGTGTGCTCGATTTTATACACCTGTCAGCAACGGTTGTGGCTGAAATAGTCAAATCCACTTTTTTGAAGCGGTGTCTACATACTTTTGTATATATAGTGTATGTTACTAATTACAATTTGTATGATATGTTATGAATTGCAATTTTTTCAATATGTTCCGAATTTGCAATATGTGTAATATGTTAAGAATTCCAATTTGTGGCTAACGTTAGCTAGGCTATGGGTTAGGGTTAAGGTTAGGGGACGGGTTAGCTAACATGCTAAGTAGTTGCAAAGTAGTTAAAAAGTAGCGAATTAGCTAAAGTTGTTCGTGATGAGATTTGAACATGCAACCTTTGGGTTGGTAGACGTTCTCGTTATACGCCAACCCGATCAACCACGCTCCTTTCATTTTTGCCTTCTCTCTTATGTAACCATACCAAGCGTAACATATCATACTAATTTGAATGTCCTGGATTTTCATTTACTGTGTTACATCTAGTCTATGAGACCAGCCTGTTCTGTCAGGATGATTCAGACGTTGAATCCATCACCTCTCATCTCACACTTTGTAGAAATGAGAATGGTCAGCACTGGGGGGTAGTCACACATTACACTTTACTTTCTAAGAAACCATGGAGAGGTATTTATTTGGTTTTGGTGCAATTTATTCCCTATCATTTAGAATTCTAAAGATTTGTTTGGTAAAGTCAATTTCGCAACAAAAAAAAAGGCTAGCAAACAGTTTATTTAGTTATTCTCCCAGTCTTCTATGCTTCTTACTTCCTGGTTAGGCCTTACTGGTGGAGAATCTTGATTGCATTTCCTTGATTCCTCATGTCCTCTCTTCTTGCCTCCAATGGCTTTTGAGAAGGAGTCAAGGAGAGAGGAAGCGAGGAATCAAGGAAATGCAATTGAGATTGTCCCTGGATTTATGATCTCCCAGTGGGGATGGCTGAACCTAAGGGTGTTTTCACACTTGGTCCCTTTCAGTCGATTTTCGTTTAATTTTAGTGCAGTGTGAACACTCCAAAGGGAACTCAGACCCTTCAAAAGAGACCCCGAAGTGAACCGAACTCAGACCACCTCTCAAGACGGTCTCAGTTCGGTTCACTTCGGGGTCTCTTTTGAAGGGTCTGAGTTCCCTTTGGAGTGTTTGAATTCCGAGGTACGGTTCCCTTTTTTAGGGCAATGTGAACACAAAGCTCCCCAGATTCGCTTGTCATTATTCCCGCAGCACACACTAGACTACTACAACACCGTTCCCCCTCACATAAACCCTCACATTGGTTCTGCAAAAGAGAGAAGAATATGTGCAGATTCGCAGATTTTTTGTTGTTGCTGTTTTTAGATAATGATTAGCGATTGTCAAGGATGCACAGAAATTCCCAAAAATGTGTGGATTTGTTAGTTCAGGTTATTTGTTGTTTGCAGTATTGTGATCTGTAAGAGAGCTACATAAACTGTTTATTCGATTGTGGGGTTTGAATAGTGTGAGAAGACAACATATTTGGTGAGAATCACAACAGGATGCAAAATCAATTCTAGCTCTTAACGGGCTGTAACCTAAATTGGGTATACAATACAATTTTCAATTACAGCATTATTTAATCTGTAGTTATTCTTCTGTTATTTATTATGTTACTAATAATATTTACATGTTAATAGTTATTTCTGATTACAATTATTATGTTTCATATTTTAAGTAAATGCAATCTATTAGCTTCCAAATTGTAAGTAGGTATATCTAGCTTCCGATAACACGTTCTGACGAAATGGCTTGTCCTGCACTGAGTATGCAGTGAGTGAATGTTGGAAAAATATCTTGGTTCCTTTCTAAACATAGCAATGTGAATGCAAAGAGGACTCGGACCACAAAATGGTTGAAGTGAACTGGCAATAGAGTTGAGTCCTCATTCAAAGGCAAGGGAAGTGTGAGTACAAAGAGAACAGAGTTATTTTACCTTTTTTTTACTCCACAGTTCACTTTAAAGAGGACTCAGATCGGTTATTTTAAAGAGGACTAACTATACTGTATGGGAAAACACCCTAAGACTGTCGCTCGCTGTCCAATGGTATGGGGTGCTGAACTTCAGAATTCAGATTGTCGCTTTCCACTTCACTAGGGCTGAACAGTTCCCCGTTGCAAGTGGTTTTTCCCACTGAAAAAGCAACAGCGGGCACCAAAATGAGTTTGTGAATGCTGGCCACAGATAGAGGGGACTGTCTAACGTCTCATGGCAGAGGAAGACTCAGTAAAAATGGCAAGCTGACAGCCATTGGCCATGTGGCAGATCTTAAGACTTTGGTTGGATGTCCACTTGAAGGTTCAGAAATGAGCTGGAATCCATCATGATAATTAAATAATGATAGAAATTGACAGGTGCCGTAGCAAAGTATTATAATTTTCTATGGTAGGTTTTGGAGAGTTGGGTAAAGTACGTTTCCCTTGTAAGCTAGCCCTCAACATAAGTCAAGTTTAGTTATTTTTAAAGTCATTCTATATTCACAGTATTGTTTGGATGCTGCAGTATTGGATGGTGCAATTGTTATATAGTTATATGTAATGTGGTGGAAGCTTGTGGTAGCCCAAGGGAGTCCCTCTGACTCAAAGCAAATGTATTTGTTACATGCTTTGTAAACAGGTGTAGACTAACAGAGTGAAACAACAGGATTGATAATAATCAGTAACAGCAGCATATGCATTGACTCAAAAGAGTGCAAAAAGGGTCAATACATATAGTCCGGGTAGCTATTGGTTAACTATTTAACTAACTATTTAGCAGTCTTGGTGCTAAAAGGTGCTATCTAGAACCTAGAAGGGTTTTTTGCCTGTTCCCATAAGAGAACCCTTTGAATAATACATTTTGGTTCTAGGTAGAACCCTATTGGGTTCCATGTAGAACCCTTTCCTCAGAGGGTTCTAAATAGAACCCAAAAGAGTTCTACCTGTATCCAAAAATGGTTCTACCTGGAACTTAAAAGGGTTCTCGTATGGGGACAGCCGAAGATCCCTTTTGGATCCCTTTTTTCTAAGAGTATAGAAGCTGCTCAGGATCCTGTTGGTTCCAGACTGATGTGGTCTGTGAACTTCAGTCCCATAGGTTACCCAAGCCCATCTCTATTAGCCCATAGAGATCCTAGTCAACACCTACTGTGTGGCAAGTGGGCATTGAACATAGAAAGGAAAGGTTTATTTCAGTAGTTGTAGTGCTTGCATTGTATTTATTTCTTATACTCAGAACATTATCAAATATCTAGCCACAGATTTTATGCCTGCTAAAGATTTTAACAAGGTTAAATGATGATGTAATGGGTCTAAACAGTTCAGAGATATCACTGCTATTCATCCTGTGGTAGGTTTGGAATATGGGATATACAGTATGGGACTATTGCTATTATTACACCAACATGAATAGACACTAGATTGTTCCATCATTGCCCCTTACTATGTTGTAGATCATGGATGGGCAACTGGCAGCACCAGTTGAAGGCTCTGGGATCAATGATCCTCCCCCCAAAAGAAAACTCAGTCAGGGTCTCAACTTAATGTTGCCCGTTAGTATAATACACAAGGTGCACTTTCGAAATGTGGTTGTGCATCAGCAGTTTTTCTCTTGTTATATCAGTCACTGATAGTCAGTCAATTAGCCCATGTCAGCAAAAACATTTTAAGAGGTGGTTACGCTTACCCGCGAGCAACTGCGGCCCCTTAGATGTTTTGTGGACCCGTCCCCATAAAAGTTGCCCATCTCTGTATTTTGTAGCTACCTCAATTATGGAACGTTACAATTTCTCCAGTGGCCCAGAAAACGTTTGGATTAAACAAATATATCATCAACTAATATATTGTGAAAGGGGACCAATGGTGTATTCATGTTTACATCAATCTCACTGTGGAAATGCGTTTGTGATTCCTGTTAACTTATTTTTTGGCGTTTATTGTGTTTACTGACACACATTGCAGCCTATAAATAAAGCTGAGGAAATGTATTGAAATTAAAAATAAGATGAGTCAAAAGCTTTAGTCAGCCAGTCCATGGGAAATGTTATGTTAATCGTTATTCCAACACGCGTCGACGGTCAATTCTCGGTAGCGGACTTCTGTTCCATTCAAACAAAATAGGACCGGACCAGCCTCTTGAGGGAAGCGAACGTGGAAGTCTCCCACATTATGGAAATTATACATGATAGACTTTGTGAACAACTCTAGTTACCTCGATTTTTTTTATGGCTACATATTTTACTGCGTAGGAAAAGACAGGCACTCAGCCATTAATCAACGGGATATTGAAGAAAAAAAGCAACGCATGTGTCTGATCAACGCGTAGTAAGCCCACCCGCTCGTGAACTACTTGCCAAACCCAGGGTCTCGCATAACTGGCGGAGACAGTGGCAGAAGCAGTCCAAAAGTCAAACGTAGAGAATCCTGAAATACGAGGATCCTTTCTACGGAGAAAATGAAGGAACATAATCTAATTGAGACTGCGAAAATGCAGGGAAACGTAATGGTAAGAGATTCGTGTTTTGTTGATTTGAAATGTCAGATTGAAACGATGTGTTCCCTTATAAACGAAACAGTCTATTCAAAGTATTGGTTTCAGCGTGCGTTTGAAAAACTGTGCTGAATAGTAAATGCATTGGAAACGTGATCTAAGACTCTCTTTGTACTAAAAGGGGATTATACCCCTCTGTTGTAGCCAGTCTGCCCATTCATCGTAGCCTTGTTGCTGCCTGAGATGACATTATTTTAAGACAGCTCACACCCATGCAATGGGATATGATTTAACATTATACCTCCTCTGCCATGTGCTTTGCGGTTTGCAGCACTGAGTATGGAGCCTAGTGTAATGACGAAAATATTACATTATTAGTGAATTAATTAATTAAAGTTTTTTAAAAGTTTTCTAGTTCTCTTTTTCCATAGGGCACTGATTGATATTAATGTTGGGTTACATGCTTTGAGAGCTGAACTAACCATTTGCTCTGCCTCTGTTAGCTCTTGGAACGGCTCATGGCATTTTAACCACACCTAAAGTTGTGAATCTTGGTATATTGTTGTCTGTCCGTGGGGAACCGCTGGGAACCTCTGTTATGCATGGGGTTGGATTTCCAATCTCCAGGTGTCGGGAGTCACTGGCTCCTTTTACTGAATACACATTCAGGTAACAACCTGGGATCCCTGTGTGAAAGCCTTACCTGCTGTCTTTATTTTATGAGGATCTGGGCTTAGCTTCAAAACCATGGTGATTCTATAGTGTCTAGTAGTCCACCTGTCATTCGCAGGGTCATATTTCTCAGTCTGTTGGAGAGGAGGAGTCTCTTTACTGAACTTACTTGTAGTATACCCATTGCACAGGTTTTAACACTTGAAAGGTGTGCCAGGTTGTATTTAGAAGTATTAATGAAATGGTAATCAATACTGTCTGCAAAGCTAACCCTAGCCTAGACCCATACTAGCCCTGCTAATGAAACTCAATGGCTTAGTTTGGCTCAGTGGGTAGAGAACGTGGGTAGAGAACGTCAGGGTCTTAAGTTTGATTCCTGCTGGGGTCACCCATACAAAAATGTATGATACTAAGGGCAGGTAGCCTAGTTTTTCTCTAACCGAGCGTTGGGCCAGTAAACGAAAGGTCGCTGGTTCGTATATCTGAGCCGACAGGGTGAAAAACCTGTCGTTGTGTCCTTGAGCAAGGCACTTAACCCTAATTTGCTCCAGGGGCTGACCCTGTAGGTAGGCCACCATTGTAAATAAGAATTTGTTCATAACTGACATAAAAAATAAAAAGTCACTTGGATAAAATGTTCTGCTAAATAGCCCATATTATTAGGACTTACTGTTAGAGGTCTCATAATGGGGCAAAGCAAATCGTTGTCATTTCAATATCATTATCATTCTACCTTTTGTGTTATGGAATAATATAGCTGGCTTTGCAAATGGTGGCTTTATTCATATTCAATGTGCTCTGCAGCTGTGCTCAAACCACTCAATGCTAGGTAATCAAGAACACAGCTGTTGAATCAGTTTTGAGTACATGGTTCCACTGTAGTATGGTCTTGTACTCTAAATGCAGCGGTTGGAAAGGGCCTTGTTTTCACTCAGGATAGTTAAGTCTGTGCATACACGTTTTTGTAAGCTATGATTTAATTTCTTACTTTCCCAAATAACATTTATGTAAGCAAATTGGGAATTAACAGGTGGCTCTTGTGTTTATGTGAATATCTTCACAGTTGCCTAGTAATATTATAGTATACTGTATTTTTCATATTATTATTATTACCATTAAATCGGAACATTGAGCAGAGGAAAGTGTACACCACAGCAACATCACTAGTCAGGATGCATAATTAGACAAGGATTTGCTTTGCCCCATTATGAGACCTCTAACAGTAAGTCCTAATAATATGGGCTATTTAGCAGACCATTTTATCCAAGTGACTTTTAATTTTTTATTTAACTAGGCAAGTCAGTTAAGAACAAATTCTTATTTACAATGACGCCCTACCCCGGCCTCCTCTGACCCGGATGACGCTGGGCCAATTTTGCGCCGCCTTATGGGACTCCCGATCACAGCCTGTTGTGATACAGCCCAGGATCAAACCAGGGTCTGCAGTGATGCCTCTAGCACTGAGATGTAGTGCCTTAGACCGCTGCACCACTCGGGAGCCCAAAATGTCATTCTTGAATCTGTTTCCAAGAAATAGTGTGATGGCGGGAAGATTGACCTGTAATTCCAGGTCTGCCGACAGTAAGTTTCCCCTGACAACCCGACTTTTTCACTTAACCCCAAAAGCCCTGTATTCTGTAAAACCCAACAGCCTACATGGCAATCCTGGCAATCCTTCACTTGAAAGAACTATGAACAGAATTTAGTTGTGCCACTTGATAGCCTCTCGCCTTTCCAATATTGGACCTATGGATTGAAATATCAGTTTACTCCTTTGATTGTTTTATTGATTTGAATGATTGATTGATTTATTTACCTGTAAAATTGTTTGACCTCGAGGGTCCCTGGTAGTAGGTATTGGCCGCATAGAAAAGGTGCACTCCATAGGGTAACATTAGAAATGCCATCAAGCCATGTAAATTACAATTGACAGTTTGAATGCTTTGCACTGACACAGAAATATGTTAATCCTGGAAAAAAAGCCTTGACTCAAAGGAGAAGGACAAATCATGGGGAATAGGGAATCATGCTGCGTTCATGTCTGTCATGACAGGGAAACCCTGCACAGTATGATGGCTAAGTCTCACATGCACGTTGGACTACCATGAGGCACGGCAGGGGATCTATCTAGCCTCTAGTGAAATAAATATCTGTACTGTCTGATCACTTCTAAATAGGGGTTAAAAACACTAGTTGTAAAAGTACTAACTTATCAAGTACTACACAATGGACACTGAGCTTCTATAAAATGTGTATTGTTTGTAAATCTTGTCTGTCTACAATGACCTGAAGACCAATAGCTAGCTCTTTCATCATACCTAGCACTCTAAAATGTTGCCCTGATATCTACAATAACAAACATACTGTCCCTACCATGCCATTCTGGAAGCCCATTAACCATATCCTTATATGGCCCTAACCCTCTCTGTGTGGCTCCTTGGCAGATTGCTCTGAGTGGAAGTCGGTGGCAGTGCATCCATTTTCAACCAGCTAAGTTGGTTGTCCTCCAGCACTTTCCTCTGTTTACTGCTGTTTTCTCACTGCCACCAAAAACAGGCCTTCAAGGGCACAGTGAGCAGTGTTGCCGAACCACTAATGATTTGCTGCCGTTGGCTGAAATGAAGTGCATTTGTATCGACAGCATTATCTCATTTTTAAAGAGGAGCAATACCAACCGCTAACTACGAGCGTCTCCTTCCCTCCCTGGCCCGTCTGTTGTAGTTATTATTTCAGTCTCAATTGAAACAAGCCACTGAGAGCACTCAGAATGAGGGTTTGTCTTGTCTCCTTTTAATGACTTTGAACAGTATGTACAGCAGGGTTCCCCAACTGGCGGCCCGCAGGTTTTATTTGGCCGCCCAAGCTTTCTGAGCAAAAAAATATAAATACACCAGGAAATCAGCTCCAAGTGATTTTAATCCAAGAAATCTGTTCCTAAGTATTCGTACATAATGGAGACGCGTGATCGTATATACAAATGTAAGCAAGGTTTAAAATTATGATGTTTTAGTCAAACATATCTGTTTGGGCTTCTTGCGGTCAATTTGCAGTCTACAAATTATTTATAATTATATTCCGGCCCCCTGACCATCCCTGTGTCTGAATCTAGTTGATGTTCAGTATGTCTGAATCTAGTTGATGATCCTTGATGTTCAGTATGTCTGAATCTAGTTGATGATTCTTGATGTTCAGTATGTCTGAATCTAGTTGATGATCCCTGATGTTCAGTATGTCTGCATCTAGTTGATGATCCCTGATGTTAAGTATGTCTGCATCTGCACAGGATCTATGAATTACATTTTTATTTATTTAGCTAAATTTACAATGACGGCCTACCCCGGCCAAACCCGGACGACGCTGGGCCAATTGTGCTCCGCCCTATGGGACTCCAAATCACAGCCGGATTGTGATGCAGCCTGGAATCAAACAAGGGTCTGTAGTGACGCACTAGCACTGAGATGCAGTGCCTTAGACCACTGTGCCACTTGGGCGCAACACAAAAGTAGCCTAGCTGACTTGAAGAACCCTTCCTTCAGTGTGGATAAAGGAAAGGACATGAGGAAAGGGGGCTGAGGGAGAACACTTAGGACCACGGTGGCTAGGCACCAGCTTGCAATAAAAGGCATTGGAACAGTGGCGCCTCCTGTTAAGTGGGTGGCCTGCATTCACCGCCGCTCACGTTGTTTGTTTGATTGTGGTCGACCCAGTACGACGTTGGAGGAGCGTTGAGCAACCAGGAAATGCCGGAGCCATGATTTATAGTGACCTTTTAAGTGGGCCAGCGTTACTCAACACTGTTATCGTGCAGCTGTTGCGTTTCATTAGGCACGCTGGAATCCATCATACACAATGTTGTCTCTCAATGGCCACGCATGTAAGGACTGGAGAGAGCTACCATTGTACATGTGTATTTATATAGGCTGGCTGATGGCTTGAGAGCACATCCGTTAGTTTAAAATTGGTCAGAAATCTTATGATAAGGACAATACATTTTTTTAAAAGATATTTAAATTTGACCCCAAAAGATTTAAACTGTGTCTGAAAGGCACAAAAGGAAATTGCCATGTACCGTACATGCATTATGTTTTTGGGGGGTTATCTCTCCATCGTCAAATTCTGGGCACTCTTCTCAAAGGAATTAAGTTTCATTTTCCCTGCAGGCAAGTAAGGATAGTATATTGCAACTCCTCCTTTTCAAGTGGCACACTTTCTCTCCTCTGAAATGTAATGTTTACCCAGCACTTAGGTGAGCCATCGATCTATCTGTACTGTATTTGACTGCCAAGAGGACTTAAAGAATATCTAAGTGAGTCTTGTACAGTCAGTCACTCTGTAGAGACAACACTTGGTCCCTTAGCTACAGTGTAATTAAGGATAATCCTAGGGTGTTTACATAATTGAAACACTCTCTTTGAATTTCTGTCAGATAGGTCGATCTGTATCTCCAGGGATGTTCCCCTTTTCCTTTTTGATAATCCAAATAAATTAATGTGAGATTTGGGTTGTTTCTTTTATCTGCTGCATTATCATTGTATTGTACACTGAAATGTATACAGTACTGTACTGCATTGTGCAGAACTTTGCAGTACCACATATGGGCATTTCCATCGAAAGGAACCATGAGCACCAACATGTGAAGTTCATAGGAGCATATCAAATTAGGTGTCAAATGAAAGCTAATAATCAATATTTTGGTGAAATTAAGGCTTACATTTTTTTTTTCTTCAACCATTTACCATCTTAACATTTAGATCTATAAGTAAAATATTTGATTTGTGGTTAAACAGATGGAGAAGCATCTACCAGAAAAAGTCTTAAAAGGTATCAGAAATACATAAAACACAATAATGTTGCCGTAAAGACCCCTGCCAACTAATATCAACACTTTTATATTTCGTTTTGGAGAAATTGTTTACCTTCTGTAAGTTTAAGAAATATTGCCATGTAATTCTATTACCAAAAACCCCATGCATCTTTAAGATATTTTCTATTTTCTCTCCCTCATGAGGAGGGAGGATACTGAAAGTAGAAGTAACAAGTAAAGGTAGACCTACCAATTAGTTATATTGATTTTACTGATATACATTTAGTTGATGAATTATTACCAAATTCACATAGAAATATGAGTTATAGAGCTGTCATTCTCATTGATAGCAAGTCTAACAAGCGGTACATCGGTGGGGCGGCAGGTAGCCGGGTGGTTTGTGTTGGGCCCGTAACCGAAAGGTTGCTGGATCGAATCCCTGAGCTGACAAGGACCACGTTCTGCCCCTGAACAAGTTAACCCACTGTTCCTAGGCGGTCAATGTAAATAAGAATGTGTTCTTAACTGACTTGCCTAGTAAAATAAAGGTAAAAAAAACATCTGTTTTATGTGCGCTATTTCTATTCAGTTTATTTTTTGCGTCTTGTTTTTGGTTTTGTACACCAGCTTCAAACAGCTGAAAATACAATATTTTAGATTTTTCTCAGCGGTTTAGATGGTACACTGATTCTCTACACTATACATTGCTTGTTTTGTCACTAACTTAAATTATGCAAGCTGTTAGAATATTAGCAACCAGCAAATACTGAAGCAATTTCTGCATATTGCACCTTTTTACTGTACTCTACTCTACTGTACTCTACTGCACTGTACTCTACTCTACTGTACTCTACTGCACTGTGCTCCACTCTTCTGTGCTCTACTCTTCTGTGCTCTACTCTACTCTTCTGTACTCTACTGCACTGTGCTCTACTCTTCTGTGCTCTACTCTTCTGTACTCTACTGCACTGTACTCTACTGCACTGTGCTCTACTCTTCTGTACTCTACAGCACTGTACTCTACTGCACTGTGCTCTACTCTTCTGTACTATACTCTTCTGTACTCTAATGCACTGTACTCTACTAATATTACAATATATGCAATTTAGCAGATGCTTTTATTCAAGGCGTCATGCATGCATGCATACATTTTCTGCGACTACAGAGCTGTGTGTCAGAACGGGCAGTTAGCAACACAGGGGCCCCCCAGGGAACGGTCCTGTCCCCCTTCCTGTTCACCCTCTACACCTCAGACATCAGATATAACTCTGAAACATGCCACCTACAGAAGTTCTCGGATGACTCTGCTATTGTAGGGTGCATCAGGGATAGGCAGGAGGAGGAGTACAGGAGCACAATCAATGACTTTGTGTTGTGGTGTGAGCAGAACCACCTTCAGCTCAACATCAGCAAAACAAAGGATGGTGGTGGACTTCAGGAGAACCAAGGCACAACTGACTGCAGTCCCTATACAGGGGATGGATGTGGAAATGGTTGGGTCATACAAGTTCCTGGGAGTCCATATGGACAACAGGCTGGAATGGGCTGGTAACACCGGGGCCCTGTACAAAAAGGGCCAGAGCCAACTCTACTTTCTGAGGAGGCTCAGGTCCTTCAACGTGTGCAGTAAACTACTGCATACCTTCTACCAGTCTGTGGTGGCCAGTGCCATCTTTTTTGCAGCGGTGTGCTGGGCAGCAAACATCAAAGCCGGTGATGCTTCTCGGGTAAATAAGCTGATCAGGAAGCTCTGTCCTGGGGATGAGCCTTGACACTCTAGAGGAGGTGGCGGAGAGATGGATCCTGGCCAAACTGCTGGCCATCATGGACAACATCACCCACCCTCTGCACGCTATGGTTATGACGCAGAGGAGCACTTTCAGTCACAGACTGATCCCACCACGGTGTGCCAGAGAGCGCTACAGGAGGTCCTTCCTGTCGGCGGCTATTAGACTATATAATGCCTCACCAGGGTGCCGTGCCGCCGGCAACATATATCTGGAACTGTTGGGGTGCTAGGACCTAGTTTAACAATTATGCATCCATCCGTGAGTAACTCTGGTCCGTCAGCACTCATTCACTCAGGACCTATTTATTTATTCATGCAGGTCTGTATATACATACTCATGTACAGTTGTTATATCATATCACGTGCAATATTGCTAGTAATTCTTGGACCTAACTTACGTAGGCATTCACTCAGGAATGCATATTAGTATCCTGTCAGTTGCACCTTTTCTCATTGCTTTTAGTATATCGAATGTGCAATATGTGCAGTTGTCTGTAATTAAACCCTGCGCACTAAGGACTGTATTTTAAGGGAATTACTATTATTACCCCAAATTATATCATACACACATTTAGCTATTAAAGTATCTCTTCCTGTCATTTACCTGTACAGTTTGTGTAACCATGCAAGTATTCACTTATCTGTAAATATAACTGTATACTTACCTGTACAGCTAATTTAACCATGCAAAATTTTCACTTACCTGTTCATTTACCCAGTCTGTCTATTAAGTAAACTATTATTACCCTTGCTCATATCATACGCATTTTTAGCTACTGAAGTATTTCTCTGCCATCGACCTGTATAGTATAGTATAGTTAACCATCCAACATCCACCAATGTATAGTGTACATATTCAGCCAACCACCCATACTATGCAATGTATTTTTATAGCTTTTTTTTGCACTCCAGATATCTTGTATTTCTATACTTTTTCATACTGCCGCTCTATGTATCATGTACCGTGTATCTGTCTTTTGTGTACTTTCGTTGTGGCATTTTGCACCTGCCCTATGTTTTGTTGTAGCTGCTTGACAATGAAATTTCCCCCCTGGGGGATCAATAAAGTACCTATCTATCTCTATCTCTCTATCTCTCTATCTCTCTACTCTACTCTACTGTGTCCGCTGCGGTGTGATGTCCAAATTTGTGAAACATGAGGAGAATGACATTCATATCCATAATTATGCATGTCTGTGTAGTACAGATCAGGGACCCATTGATGTAATTCCATTACCTTAATTCCCTTACCTGGTGTAAATCCACTTTACTAGTTCAATAACCCCCCAAAAAATGTTCAAACTCAAGGTGCCATGTGATACCCCATTTCTTTCTGTAGACGTCTTTTAATATTAATATGGAAAAAACGTGGTTGCATAAAAATCTGAGGGAGATTGTACCGTAATTCTGTTACCAAAGTGTGCATCTGCACAGTTCTTCCACTAAATTTGTTTTTGTACAGCAGTCCTTGCGCACAGAGTTTACATTCACATTTTAGTTATTTAACAGACACTCTTATTCATGTTTATGTGACTTGCTCAATGGTACATTGGACAGATTTTTCACCTAGTCAACCTTTTGGTTATTGGTCCAACGCTCTAGGCTACCTGCCGCCCAGAGTTGTATGGTTTGTTAAACTTTGAAATAATAATAATAAATAAAAAAACGGGAGTCAAAGTGTGATTCCGTTACCCTGGAATTGCCAATATGGAAATTGAGTTGATCCGTTTATTTTTGAATTGCTGCTGAATTTTGAATTGCTGCTTAGATACATAATTTTGAAATGGAATTCTGAGTAGTTGATAATGAGAATATTTTATTCCTTCTTTGCTGCCATGACGAGGAAACAGTGACCCACATAAAACCTCAGACACATCCAGAAGCATTTTCACTCCCCTCCCCTCCCCCCGCCCCCCACACACACACACACTTATAGCATTTCTGTCTATTGCACACACTCCCCAATCCAAAGAAATCAATCACCGCTTAGCCAGGCAAGACCGTGCCGGGCTCTCCCAGCAAAATAATGAGTTTACAATAGATTAATATTTCATGGTGCTTTTTTGCCGCCTTTCCTGCCTCCATGTTTTCAGCTCATAATAGGGACTGGGGGAATAGTCATATATTTAGTTAATTGTTCAAATGATAGGAGAGTTTTGCAATGGAAACCAGTGTTTCACCAGCCTAGACAGTTACATGTGGCGTTAAAATGTAATGGGATTTTTTTCAGCAGCTTTGGCAAAGTTAGCGGGGTGGGGGTGGGGGTGGGGTATATTGGGCGTGGCTAATGGTTTTGGTTTCTGAGGCCCTCCTCTTGGCTGTAGAGACAATGTTGCTGTTTTAAAGCTAGCTTCCTGAAATTTTACACATTTTGTCATGGGGCTGAGAGAAATTGCAATTTCAAAGCAAATTTCCTGCAATTCTACACATTTAGCCATGGCTTATGCCTTGTTCTTATGTTATCTGAGTGACTCAAACATAACAGCAAAATCAATGGTGGTCCCATGCCATGACATTTTTGAAATGTTTAGATTCTCCCTGACTGTCTAGTTTTTATTTTGGTGATTGATAGTTCCCAAAGATTATCTTATTTAAAAATATATTGCTCCATTATCATTTCTACATACTTTATATCTGGTTTTAGTCGTTTAAAAAAAAACATAAAGTGCTATGATGAAACTGGCTCACATGAGGACCACCACAGGAAAGGAAGATCCAGAGTCACCTCTGCTGCAGAGGATATGTTCATTAGAGTTACCAGCCTCAGATTGCAGCCCAAATAACTGCTTCACAGAGTTCAAGTAACTGACACATCTCAATATCAACAGTTCAGAGGAGACTGTGTGAATCAGGCCTTCATGGTTTAATTGCTGCAAAGAAACCACTACTAAATGACGCCAATAATAATAAGAGAATTGCTTGGGCCAAGAAACATGAGCAATGGACATTAGACCGGTGGAAATCTTTGGTCTGATGAGTCCAAATTTGATATTTTTGGTTCCAACTGCCTTGTCTTTGTGAGACGCAGGGCACACTTAACCAGCATGGCTACCACAGCATTCTGCAGTGATACGCCATCCCATCTGGTTTGCGCTTAGTGGGACTATAATTTGTTTTTCCACAGGACAACACACCTCCAGGCTGTGTAAGGGCTATTTGACCAACAAGGAGAGTGATGGAGTGCTGCATCAGATGACCTGGCCTCCACAATCACCCGACTTCAACCCAATTGAGATGGTTTGGGATGAGTTGGACCGCAGAGTGAAGGAGAAGCAGCCAACAAGTGCTCAGCATATGTGGGAACTCCTTTAAGACTGTTGGAAAAGCATTTCAGGTGAAGCTGGTTGAGAGAATGCCAAGAGTGTGCAAAGCTGTCATCAAAGGGTGGCTACTTTGAGGAATGATAAGATATTTGAAATATATTTTGATTTGTTTAACACATTTTCGGTTACTACATAATCTTCACTTCACACACCCTTGAATGAGTAGGTGTGTCCAAACCTTTAACTGGTACTGTATATGTGAATTTGGTTGGGTCACCCAAAAAGTTACATGTTGCAGCTTAAATGTTTTTTGTTTTGTTTTATTGGCGGTGGCGGCCACAATTTTAGCAGCATAGCCAAATGCATATAGGGGAAACACTGTGTGTTGTATATAGGGGAAACACTGTGTGTGTACACCAGGCAAGTCACACCCACCTAGGCAAGAGTAGGAGAAACACTGCAAGCATATTTCAACTTTAATGCTTCCTACATTTTAGAATATCTGAAATATAAAAAATTATCAAATGTAAATGTTTCTTGTATCCCTACTACTGACTGTTAGCTGGATTAATTTAGCTATTTTGCTAGTTGATTACATTGACAGATGCTAGCTAGTCCTTACAAGAAGGTCCTGTTGAAGAAGGAGAAACAGACAATATGGTTTGTTTTGGTTGTTACAGTATCTCGCTCCAAGGTAGAAGTATCCTTCTTACCAGCAGCAGGCTGGTTTACTGTTTGTGCCAGGGTCTGTTTCTCATTGTGGACGAGACACATTTACAACCTCGGCCAACAGTGGGTTCAAGGAAATGATGTTGAGGTCTCTGGAGGACCAGAGTTCACATAACAAATGGGGAGACGTAATTAGAGGCTAATTTAGCAGTCTGTTTTAGGGATGCCAGGGAGGGAGGGAGGGAGAGATATGGACATAGATTGATGGCAAGTCTGTATGGAACATGCCAGAGAGGGTAAGAGAGAAAAGGGAGGGATTCTGTATTCTTGTATTCTAAGCACATCCAAAGGAAAGATCTACACACTAGCGTGTGTTTGTGTGTGTGAGTGCAGTGCAGTGCGCAAACATGATGCTCTCAGTCACAGCAGTTTGGGTTTTATTCCAACATTATCAGCATGACCCACAATTAGCAGAGGATTAGATTATAAAAAAAAAAGACGAGTAGTGGTTTTGTTGGCAATGGCCCCCATCCCTTCCCAGAGAAGATTGTCTTTCTTTGTGCTCAGCATTAATGATGATTTCCTTCTGCAATGCTCATTAGGACTCGGCAGTCATAATCTGTCCTCCACCACTTACTCATACCATTGAGTGTAATTGTGTTTCATAGCCCGGCCTACGTGTGCACAGAATGATCAAGCAGCAGTAGGAGACATGCATTGTCTGGAGCTGTTTAGTATAACCATGTGATCTTAGGCTCTGTTAGGTATCTGATTTGGAGTAATAAACTTTAAAGATTGCTCTGCCAACATATAATATGTATTAAGCTAGAGCAGTGTTCAGTTCCAAAGGTGGGTTCTTCGTCAAGTCAGGTTTACTCGGCAACCCCCTAACAAGTGATGTGTGTTTGACTTTACTTTACGAGATGGGCGATGGGGTGAAAGATGGAGCAAATGAATGAGAGACTCATAAGAGTGAGACACTGAGAGACTCCGAGGTGGAGACACCTAGACGGACCATGAGACACACACGCGTGCGCAGACACACTGAGAATGACACACTCGGAGAAAGAGATGCTGAGAAAGAGCGTGAAAAGGAGAGACGTACAGAGATTAAGGTACTGAGAGACGTACAGAGATTAAGGTGCTGAGAGACTGAGAGAAGCACACCTCAAAGAGTGACACACTCAGTAAGAGAGACAGGCACTCAGAGAGATGTTCAGTGTGAGATGTTGACTGAAAGAAATGGTCTGATAATGTTTTTGAGAATACTTTCGACATTCAAATTGAACAAAAGGATTAGGAGAAACGTAAATATATATATATTTTATCAAAGCTATGCTCACTGAAATGAACTTGGGCAAAATACTGGCAAAGCCTCTGTAGTGCGTTGTCGTTTACAGGATCAGCAAATTAGCCACATTCTTTCAGTTAGCAACGCATGCAGTTTCTAGTAGACACGGTCTCAAATTGCTACTTTGATCCACAAAGCAAAAAAGTAACAACTATAACAAACGATAACAAGAAAATGATGGCTGTGGACAGTGGACCAATTATTTCCAAGAGAAAAAAATCAATTGTAGCTACTGCCCGTCGGCTTTGTAGAAACCTTTATAGAGTACAGTGCAAGCAAGGTAAAGTGACTTTCATTGGTGGCTGCTTGGTGGTCAGTGGCATTTTCCTAATAACCTTCAGCTGGCATTAAGTTGATGCTATTGCTATCCTATATGACCTTGCTAAGTGTTGTGGAATTGTGTTTTCTCATCAGTTGCTGGATGAGCTGTTGATGTTTACTGAATGACCTGTGGTACTGGTATTTTCTCTTAAAATGTCATGTTTTACTCCATACGATAGCAGTGCTTACTGCCAGTGCCAAAAGCCTAACCCCTTCCTTTAGTCTGCTAATTGAATTGAGAAACATTGTCTCTCCTCTATTATTTAGGCAAATCTAAATACGTCTGATAATTTAAAGCGTATTAAAAACCCGTCTCACAAATCTGTCAGTTATTTTTATTTATTTTATTTTATTTAACCTTTATTTAACTAGGAATGTCAGTTAAGAACAAATTCTTATTTACAATGACGGCCTACCAAAAGGCAAAAGACCTCCTGCGGGGACGGGGGCTGGGATTAAAAATAAAAAACAAATAAATAAAATGAAACATAAATATAGGACTAAACATACATCACGACAAGAGACAACACTACCCAAAGAGAGACCCAAGACGACAACACAGCATGGTAGCAACACAACATGACAACAACATGGTAGCAATACAACATGGCAGAAGCACAAAACATGGTACAAACTTCACTGGGCACAGACAACAGCACAAAGGGCAAGAAGGTAGAGATAACAATACATCATGCAAGTGACTACCTCAAGCTCTAAACCCTCAGAGGTAGTAATCACACCTGTGGGGAGAGGGGCATTCTTCTTACCAAACCACATGACCTTTGTTTTGGAGGTGTTCAGAACAAGGTTAAGGGTAGAGAAAGCTTGTTGGACACTAAGAAAGCTTTGTTTTAGAGCATTTAACACAAAATCCAGGGAGGGGTCAGCTGAGTATAAGACTTATCTGCATATAAATGGATGAGAGAGCTTCCTGCTGCCTGAGCTATGTTGTTGATGTAAATTGAGAAGAGCGTGGGGCCTAGGATTGAGCCTTGGGGTACTCCCTTGGTGACAGGCAGTGGCTGAGACAGCAGATTATCTGACTTTATATACTGCACTTTTTGAGAGAGGTAGTTAGCAAACCAGGCCAAAGACCCCTCAGAGACGCCAATACTCCTTAGCCGACCCACAAGAATGGAATGGTCTACCGTATCAAAAGCTTTGGCCAAGTCAATAAAAATAGAAGCGCAACAATGCTTAGAATCAAGGGCAATGGTGACATCATTTAGGACCTTTAAGGTTGCAATGGCACATCCATAACCTGAGTAGAAACCAGATTGCATACCAGAGAGAATACTGTAGACATCAATAATGTTTTTCCAACACTTTTAATAAACAGGGCAAAATAGAAATAGGTCTATAACAGTTAGGATCAGCTTGAAATAAAGGACGAACTGTGGCTGCCTTCCAAGCAATGGGAACCTTCCCCGAGAGGAGAGACAGGTTAAATAGGTCAGAGATAGGCTTGGCGATGATAGGGGCAGCAACCTTAAAGAAGAAAGGGTCTAAACCATCTGACCCAGATGGTTTTTTGGGGTCAAGTTTCAGGAGCTCCTTTAGTACCTCGGACTCAGTAACTGCCTCCAGGGAAAAACCTTGTATCGGGACAGGGGAAAAAGAGGGAGAAAAATCGGGGATAGTTGCATTAGAAGGGGTGGCAGATGAGGAAATGTTGTGGTTCTTGTCAGTAACAACCACATCATCAACATTAAGGGACATGGGTTAATTCTCCTGGTCTTTAACCGTTTTCCTGAATTTCTTGGTGTTAGACCCACAGAAGTAACTAACTTTGGCCTTCCGGATAGTCTGAGTGCACTTATTTCTCATTAGCCTGAACGAGAGCCATTCAGCCTGAGTATGCGTGTGCCGGGCCTTTCGCCAAATGCAATTCATGAGAATCACACTGCTATTTTGCCCAGACCAGTGCACCATGGCTTGGTAGTGAATGGAATCTCAGGTCAATCAGGCTGTTCCTACGTACTACCCCTCCGTACCCTGTTGCGAATTCTCCTGTTTCCGTTTTAAGCAGTAATTCCTTAATACGCCCCTTATCTCCCGGCTGACATGATCTGCAAATTATCTCTGATTTAGCAGTTTGTTGCCTGTTGGTGGTGGGGACAGGTAGAGGTTGGAAGGTGGGCGAAGAATGTATTTTTGTTTCGGGAGTCCTCAATGTAGAAATTGTTGAAGCAGTTGATGGTGTTGTAGTTCTAATTATTCCTGTAGTCCTGTTTGCCGACGTGGTCGCGGTAGAAACTGGGAAGAGCGCTGAAATTGTGGTCAACCTCACATTGTCCTCTGTAAATAGTTTGGCATGGTAGTGCCGAGCTGCATGGGTGTGATGGCAGGTTGCTTTGATACAGACAGTTCATTGTTGTAGGAGGGGCGCGGTGCAGCACGATATAACCCAACTGTCAATGAAAATAAAAGTAATTCCAGAATCGTTGACCTTAACATAGTTCTCAGTTCATACCTCATGTTCTTTCAACTCCCCACATAAAAGTCAGAACAATTCCAACCTAACAGCATTTGAGACCAGTGCACCTGTTACAACTGTCTGTTCTCTGCTACTAAACATACACAAACCATGAGTCAAAAAGTATTCAACCCATTTGTTATGGCAAGCCTAAATAAGTTTTAGGAGTATAAATGTGCATAACAAGTCACATAATAAGTTATATGGACTGTTTTAACATAATTTTTTTATGACTAACTCATCTCTGTACCCCACACATCTGTAAGGTCCCTCAGTCGAGCAGTGAATTTCACACAGTTGCTTCACATTATGCATCGAGCAAAATCCTTAAATGACCTGCGGTCAATGGCTTTACAGTTATATACTGATCGACTTTTACATTGGCTGTTGTTGATCAACCTAGACATTTTTTTGTATGTGTGTGTGTACTGTATGTGGGTGTACTGTATGTGGGTGTACTGTATGTGGGTGTACTGTATGTGGGTGTACTGTATGTGGGTGTACTGTATGTGGGTGTACTGTATGTGGGTGTACTGTATGTGGGTGTACTGTATGTGGGTGTGTGTGTTTATGTGTGTGGATGAATGTATGTGTTGGCTACACATGCATAAGTGTGTGTGCGCGTCTGTGTCTGTGTGTGCTGTGTGTGTGTGTGTGTGTGTGTGTGTCGCATGGATAAGGTTTATATGTCTCTGCAAGGCTTAAAATCAGGTTCCATTCTCCCTCTTGCCATCCAAGGCACCATGATTCATACATTCCATTTTATTTATTTTTATTTAACCTTTATTTAACCAGGTAGTTCTCATTGAGAAGTTCTCATTTGCAACTGCGACCTGGCCCAGACAAAGCAAAGCAGTGCGACAAAAACAACAACACAGAGTTACACATTTTGTTCCTGGCCAAGGAAGTTGGAATTATGAGTGATATATAACTCCCTTTGATACATCTCTTGGTTTGTGTCTCTAGACTTCCTGTAGCAAGACATTGTGAATGGCCATATTCAGGGAATTCAATTTGCCTTTTTTCTTTAACAAAGTCTGAGTCTCTTCCATTGTGTGTGTGTGTGTGTGTGAGTGTGTGTGAGTGTGTGTGAGTGTGTGTGTGTGTGTGTGTGTGTGAGTGAATGCCCTCTGTACCACTGTCTGTGATGTCACAATGCTTTAGTCAAGAAAGATACCGGAACCATTGTTGTTTTATAATGAAGATATGCCCTTAATATGCTATACCCCTTTTTCATCCTATCTCTGCTAGTAATAGGCTGTTCTTTTGAAGGGATACCATTTTAATGAGATCATTATATGGAGCCAGACACAAAATTAAATAACACCTGTTAGAAAAGGAACCATATGTTCCCCAGACATTGGGAAGATATTAGTTCCCTATGGCAGAAGAACATTTTTCTACATCTAAATTAACTTTTTATGCCTACTAACGAGGTCTAGTATATACAATCGGGTCCAATTGGTAAAGATGAGCAAAATATACTGTATAAAATAAATAATACAAATACTGAGCTATATTATATGCTCCAAAATATATATATATATATATACTGTATATAATGTTATACTAATACAATTGCTCAGAGAAAGAGATTTTGTTTAACAAGCAATCTCAAAATGAAATACTCTTTTAAATACCTCACCTTGTGAGGATAGCGGCACTGAGCCTTTTTCTAAAATGTTTTATGAGATTGGAGAACACATTGGGAGGGATCTTAGACCATTCCTCCATACAGAACGTTTCCAGATCCTTGATATACTTTGTCTGCGCTTATGGACTGCCTTATGGACTGCCCTCTTCAATTCAATGGGGTTCAAGTCTGGAGACTGAGATGGCCATTACAAAATGTTTATTTTATGGTCAATTAACCATTTCTTTGTGGATTTTGATGTGTGCTCTGGGTTATTGTACTGCTGGAAGATCCACTTGTGGCCAAGTTTTAGCCTCCTGGCAGAGGCAACCAGGTTTTTGGTTCAAATGTCCTGGTACTGAGTAAAGTTGATGATGCCGTTGACCTTAACAAAGGCCCCAGGACCAGTGGAAGCAAAATAGCCCAATAACATCAAAGATCCACCACCATATTTTACAGTAGGTATGAGGTTATTTTCTGGCTATACATCCATATTTCGATGCCATTCCCACCACCGGTGTGCGTGGCCAAAGCACTCTATTTTCATTTACATTTGTTGGATGACATGAAAATAGAGCTCTTTGTCCACACACACCAGTGGTGGGTTTGGCATCAAAAGAAGGATGCATAAACAGAAAAGAACCCCATACCTACTGTAAATTATGTATTTTTTGCTAATCTTTATCAAGGGTGCAAATCCTTTTGGCCCTGACTAACTTTTGGGGTTGTAAAACAAATCTATTTGTGATTACTGGCCGTGCAATAACTATGACAGCCTCTCTCTCTTGTTTTATTCTCTCTGGACTCTTTTTGAGGGTGGGTAATCGTAACCGGGTCTCAGATCAGTTCATGCTGTATAGCATGTTTGTTGAGCATACAGTCAGAGTTGATTAGACGTCACAAACAGACCTGGGACCAGGCTCAACATACAGTTTTTTAGAACTTGGCTGGCCAGAGAATGGTGGACATGACACTAAAACAAATGCACATACCAGTACACAATATAGGCCTAATTATTTTCCAAAAGTAATGGAATGACCATGAATTAGCTGCTGAAACAGAGGGTCATGCTGGTGGGCTCTGACTAGCCTATTTGTCTGTCAACTATGCAGTAGGGATATATGATCCAGAGGTGACTATTGGATGTGTTCAGAAGAACCACCAAACCTCTGTGTTAGTCTGAAATGACGTTTGTGTTGGTGCTGACATGAAAATCAAGGTGAGTTTTATGTCTTGTGTGTATTCTGTGTGTCTACATGCGTCACCGTTAACTGCTGTGAGGGTCAGAGAGAGGTCCTTAATGCAGTGCTGTGAGCGTGTCGGTCATATCCATCCTCTCTGTATGTGTCCCCCATTTTCAATTGGTGCCGAATTCCTCTCCGGCGGTGGCTGAGATGTTTTTAATGCATGGCCAATTGTATGCACATTATAAGGAGATAGGGTTGAAGGTGAGTCTCAGCCCCCTTACATCTTTTGTTCTCTTTTGTCTGCCTCATTAGGGATGCGGCATGTTAACCAGAGTCAAGCCTTATATATGTTCCCACTTAGAAACCTCTCCAATGATACCTTCCTGATATACTAGCTACAAAGATCAGGATGTGTTATTGTAGATTGATGTAAAAAAGGAGGTTACGTGAGGCAATTTCCATGGAGGATGACGTAAATTACCCCCAAACAATGGATTAAAGGCCTTACATCAGTGGAAAATCTTAAAATCTAGGCTACACATCAATATGCTGACGTGCACACTTCAGAGAAGTTTTCACAGAGCACTTTTAGCTGTTTTCCGGTCCAATTATGGGAATTGCAGTCGCTCACTGATTTTTAACATTGATTCAGTCAAACGAAAGGATTCTTTATGGGAGTATTATTTTGTTTCCACATAAAGAAATACCCACGCCCATCTGCTCAACCCAGTGTTGTCATGAACTATTTTATACACAAACCTGTCCAACCCACGTGTAGTAGGGCCATTTTGATATGCATATTACTGTATATATACACACACTGTATATACCTCACACGCGACCCATAAGACTATGCAGTTAGCCTATTAAAGTGTTTTTCTGACTCCATAAATACAATACAGCAATTTCCTGTACCTTTATTTAACTAGGCAAGTCAGTTAAGAATAAATTCTTATTTACAATGACGGCCTACACCGGCCAAATTCTGATGACGCTGGGCCAGTTCTGCGCCGCCCTATGGGATTCCCTATCACGGGCCGGTTATGATAGTCTGGATACTATTTGAGTTACAGTATTTAAGCCATCCAGAAAGGTCTGAAAACAAGTGTATTTAATTAACATTGTAAAATGACTGAAATCCTATACAGTGGGGAGAACAAGTATTTGATACACTGCCGATTTTGCAGGTTTTCCTACTTACAAAGCATGTAGAGGTCTGTAATTTTTATCATACGTACACTTCAACTGTGAGAGACGGAATCTAAAACAAAAATCCAGAAAATCACATTGTATGATTTTTAAATAATTAATTTGCATTTTATTGCATGACATAAGTTTTTGATCACCTACCAACCAGTAAGAATTCCGGCTCTCACAGACCTGTTAGTTTTTCTTTAAGAAGCCCTCCTGTTCTCCACTCATTACCTGTATTAACTGCACCTGTTTGAACTCGTTACCTGTATAAAAGACACCTGTCCACACACTCAATCAAACAGACTCCAACCTCTCAACAATGGCCAAGACCAGAGAGCTGTGTAAGGACATCAGGGATAAAATTGTAGACCTGCACAAGGCTGGGATGGGCTACAGGACAATAGGCAAGCAGCTTGGTGAGAAGGCAACAACTGTTGGCGCAATTATTAGAAAATGGAAGAAGTTCAAGATGATGGTCAATCTCCCTCGGTCTGGGGCACCATGCAAGATCTCACCTCGTGGGGCATCAATGAACATGAGGAAGGTGAGGGATCAGCCCAGAACTACACAGCAGGACCTGGTCAATGACCTGAAGAGAGCTGGGACCACAGTCTTAAAGAAAACCATTAGTAACACACTACGCCGTCATGGATTAAAATCCTGCAGCGCACGCAAGGTCCCCCTGCTCAAGCCAGCGCATGTCCAGGCCCGTCTGAAGTTTGCCAATGACCATCTGGATGATCCAGAGGAGGAATGGGAGAAGGTCATGTGGTCTGATGAGACAAAAATAGAGCTTTTTGGTCTAAACTCCACTCGCCGTGTTTGGAGGAAGAAGAAGGATGAGTACAACCCCAAGAACACCATCCCAACCGTGAAGCATGGAGGTGGAAACATCATTCTTTGGGGATGCTTTTCTGCAAAGGGGACAGGATGACTGCACCGTATTGAGGGGAGGATGGATGGGGCCATGTATCGCGAGATCTTGGCCAACAACCTCCTTCCCTCAGTAAGAGCATTGAAGATGGGTCGAGGCTGGGTCTTCCAGCATGACAACGACCCGAAACACACAGCCAGGGCAACTAAGGAGTGGCTCCGTAAGAAGCATCTCAAGGTCCTGGAGTGGCCTAGCCAGTCTCCAGACCTGAACCCAATAGAAAATCTATGGAGGGAGCTGAAAGTCTGTATTGCCCAGCGACAGCCCCGAAACCTGAAGGATCTGGAGAAGGTCTGTATGGAGGAGTGGGACAAAATCCCTGCTGCAGTGTGTGCAAACCTGGTCAAGAACTACAGGAAGTGTATGATCTCTGTAATTGCAAACAAAGGTTTCTGTACAAAATATTAAGTTCTGCTTTTCTGATGTATCAAATACTTATATCATGCAATAAAATGCAAATTAATTACTTAAAAATCATACAATGTGATTTTCTGGGTTTTTGTTTTAGATTCCGTCACTCACAGTTGAAGAGTACCTATGATAAAAATTACAGACTTCTACATGCGAAAACCAAGTGGGAAAACCTGCAAAATCGGCAGTGTATCAAATACTTGTTCTCCCCACTGTACAAGACATACTTAAGTTACAAAGCATTAACAAGCATTGCACAGCATTGTTCTAGGCATGATGAGAGAGAGTACCAGCAAAATGCTTGCGATAAGTTATTGGTATGGCCGGTGTCGACCTCTGTAAACACGTGATTCTCTCATCAAACTGCTAGTGTAGTTTTAATTCAAAGTCATCAGCATGACCCTATCACGTTTCAGGTAAGACCCAGGCGCAGACAATGTCTTACAAATGTTTATTACTAGCACAGGGCCAGGCAAAATGACAGGTAAAGGCAGGCAACAGTCAGAAATCCAGATAGGGTTCAAAAGGTCCAGAACGGCAGGCAGTTTCAGGGTCAGAACAGGCAGGGGTCAATAACCCAGAGTAGCGTGGCAAAGTACCGGACGGCAGGCAGGCTCAGGGTCAGGGCAGGCAGAATGGTCAAAACTGGGAAAACTAGAAAACAGGTACTATAGAAAAGACAGGAGCATGAGAAAACGCTGGTAGGCTTGACGAAGCAAAACGAACTGGCAACAGAGAACACAGGTATAAATACACTGGGGATAATGAGGAAGATGGGCGACACCTGGAGGGGGGTGGAGACAATCACAAGGTCAGGGGAAACGGATCAGGGTGTGACAGACGCATAATTAGCAGTGGAGGATTAGAGGTAACTTCCACTTAAAGGAAAATGTCACAATTGTTCAACGTCATATTCATCATCTCCAGCACCACCCCAACATCAACATACAGTGCCTTAGGAATGTAATCACACCCCTGAAGTTTTCCCTGGACTTTTCCCACATTTTGTTGTGATACATCCTGCATTTAAAAGGGATTACATTTAGATTTTGTGTCACTGGCCTACACACAGTACCCCATAATGTCAGAATTATATTTTTGAGTCAATAAGTATTCAACCCTTTTATTATTGCAAGCCTAAATACATTCAGGAGTAAAAATGTGCTTAACAAGTCACATAATATGTTGCATGGACATTATAGTGTTTAACATGATTTTTGAATGACTATGTCGTGTCTGTACCCCACACATACAATTATCTGTAAGGTCCCTCAGTCGAGCAGTGAATGTTAACCACAAAGACCAGGGAGGTTTTCCAATGCCTCGCAAAGAAGGACACCTATTGGTAGATGGGTAAAACAAGTAGGTAAAAATGTAAAAAAGCAGACATTGCTTTGAGCATGGTGAAGTTATTAACTACACTTTGGATGGTGTATCAATACACCCAGTCACTACAAAGATACAGGTGTCCTTCCTAGCTCAGGGATTTCACCATGAGACCAATGGTGACATTAAAACAGTTACAGAGTTTAATGGCTGTGATAGGAGAAAATTGAGGATGGATCAACAACATTGTAGTTACTCCACAATACTAACCTAAAAAACAGTGAAAAGAAGGAAGCCTGTACAGAATAAAAATATTCCAAAACATGCATCCTGTTTGCAATAAGGCATTTTCAAGCATGGTGGCCAAATACACACTAGAGTTGCTTACCAAGACAACTTTGAATGTTCCTGAGTGGCCTAGTTACAGTTCTGACTTAAATCGTCTTGAAAGTCTATGGCAAAACATGAAAATGGCTGTAGCAATGATCAACAACCAACTTCACTGAGCTTGAAGAATTTAAAAAGAATGTGCAAATATTGTACAACCCAGGTGTGCAAATATCTTACCCAGAAAAACTCACAGCTGTAAAAGGTGTCATGTCTTGAGTATCATTAATGTGATGACATGCTATTTTATCAAATTGATTACCTAATGTTTAATTGATTAGGTGATTTAATTAAATCATGAAACAATTAGCTCATTAATAACCTGGGGCACCACGGAATAGTTTATTTAAGGAGTTCCGTTTTCCGAATGAACTCTTACATTTCAGTCATCAGTCTCATCTGAATGTCGTAAAATCTATCTGCACGAACCCTAGTCTCCATGATGAATCAGCGATACACAAATTGGCTTAATTATTTATTTACTAACTACCTAAAAAATCACACAGAGTAACATATATATATAACAGGATAGATTATACATTGATTACTAATCATGCCATGAAAAGTCCCTAGTGGACTAACCCGATATGAAGGCTGGTTACACACAGTAAGGGGGTGGGGGAAAAAGCGCGGGAGAAAGATGACAAATGAATGGGTCTCTATCGGACCTTGAGAAGCTATGCTCACGTAAATACAAAATCTTATGCACTCTAATAACCATCCATTTGGAAAAAGGAAATGCAATTTATGTATTTACGATTGAGCTGGCCTTCGATAGATTGGTCGATGATGTAAGACTCTGGTTTGCCCAGTAGAGATCACCATTGTCCTTTGTAGAGTCTTTCTCGTCGTAGTGTTGATTAGGGCAGATACGTTGAAGTACCCTGTAGTTCTTAGAGTTGGTTTCAGAGGAGTGTCTCTGTCCTCGTCCTAGGACACGTACGTTTTCAGCAGATAACCGCGATGACTAGGATTTAATCACTTCTTTTTTGTAGTGATCGATAGTTCAGAGTTCATACCATTTTTCCATACTCAGCTCACATGTATTCTGGCTTGTCTAGTAATAATTCACCATTTCAAACGTGTGGAGCTAGTCCTCACATTCTCTGATCTAATGTAAATTTAGTTAGGAGTCCTTTATAAGCACTTGAGCAAAAGGGGTGTTTCCTCGAGTTGCTCCAATGTCTGTGCTCCCGTGGGCGGGGTTACTGATTGAGCATAAGCATCGTTATGAAAATTCTCTCATTTAGAAGACTAAAATCACATTTAATCTACTCACACATAGTTTCATATTTAATCATATAGGTTTTACAACATAATTGAGGGATAAGCAGTCTTTCCTGATGTCACAAAAAGAAAACAACATTGACAGGATTGTTGTTAGATTCTCCACAAACCGTTTCCACGTTCTCTAAAATAGGAATATGGTTTAATTCTCCAATACTGGGATGCAGGAGTTTTTTGGCAGAAGAGATCTATTGTTCTACTAAGAGGCATCCTCTGACTCTCTCTTTCTGCATGCCCAGCTAGAGAGAGAGACTCTGCCAGGAATTTATGAACTGTCTTAAAGTTTTATGACTTTACGACAGTTCATAAATTCCTGGCAGAGTCTCTCTCTCTCGCTGGGCATGCAGAAAGAGAGGTGGGGCGTTGTTCACATCTCTGCCTAGTCGATTCACTGAAAGGGCTAGCGTCATGACAATGGTGATTCTAACATGTATTGACTGAGGGGTGTGAATACTTATGTAAATTAGATATCTCTATTTAATTTTAAATACATTTGCACAAATTTCTAAAATAAATGTAACTTTGTCATTATGATGTATTGTGTGTAGATTGTGAGATTTATTTATTTAATCCATTTAGAATTCAGGCTGTAACTGTAATGTGGAATAAGTCAAGGGGTATGAATACTTTCTGAAGGCACCGTGTGAAAATGGCGCGTTTCTGTGTTTTGTAGTAAAGGAGATATAAGGAAGATAAGCGTTTCATCAACCAATTAGTAGGCAATGCCTCCTCATAATTGGTTAAAATCACACAATGCACACTGATTATGTAATTGGAAACACTTATCTTCCTCTTATCTTCTTTACTATAAAACAGAAAAAACGTGGTATTTTCACATAGGTTGAAGCTGGAGATGAGGAATATGACTTAAAACATATATATTTTTTTAAATCTCCCTTTAAGGTGCTTCGCTGACTTCCATTGAAGTTGATTTCAAAAGAACACGCCATTGTTCTCTCTTTCTATACAGAGTGATGAGTGACACGTGTCGTGATTACATTTGCGTTCACGTCTAATCTTATTAATGTATACATGCAGTGCCTACTTAGGCAAGTCTGTAGCGTAACACCCATCTGTTTTCACTATGCTGCAGCCTTCGCTATAGCCTATATAGTAATATTAGTGTGTTGTCTATGTGCAGCTCCCCTTCTCAACAACCAAGGTAGTTTTTCTCCCTCACACGCAGTGCAGGTGGACACAGAGCCCAGTGAGGCTGATTTAATGGATGACTGTGGCGTCCCAGCCTACCATCTCCACATCCCACCGTTTGGGCAGATGCTCCCTGGCAGACGCCTATACTCTTAGGCACACTGCCCTATTAATTAGACCCCCTACAGAACAGAACAGGTTATAGGCGTAGGTTCTAGAAAGGTGCTGCACAATATAGGAATGATGCTACTGAAGTTAAATTGGTTTATAGTTTTTATAAAAAACTGAGTTGGGTTCAATTTATTTTCAAACCTGGCAATAATGAGAAACATACAGCAGCATTTTTTGTATTATTATTATTAACAAATATGCTGCTTTGTGAATCCAGTGGTGTTTGCTTTAACAAACATCAGGTGTTAAGACATACACAGTACATTACCAATCTCTGTATGGAGCTGTATAGATACACAGTACATTACCAATCGCTGTATGGATCTGTATAGATACACAGTACATTACCAATCTCTGTGGATCTGTATAGATGCACAGTACATTACCAATCTCTGTATGGATCTGTATAGATGCACAGTACATTACCAATCTTTGTATGGATCTGTATAGATGCACAGTACATTACCAATCTCTGTATGGATCTGTATAGATGCACAGTACATTACCAATCTCTGTATAGATGCACAGTACATTACCAATCTCTGTATAGATGCACAGTACATTACCAATCTCTGTATGGATCTGTATAGATGCACAGTACATTACCAATCTCTGTATGGATTGCATGGAAATTACCCGGTGTCTGACATCACCAATTTGTCTTGAACAGTGAAGGCTCTCACCAAATGCCACAAGGTTCAATTAGTCAAAACTGAATTCACATCATTTGTCACCATCCAGATGGAAACACACACACACACACACACCATATTGACTTGCTTCTGATTTTTCCTGCCCATTGATTATAATGTAGGCTATAGGGGCATCAGCAGTTGCTATATACATTTTGTTTTACTTATACATTTATGATATGTGCTCATTGATTCTTGAACATATAACTTATAAATGCCTCATGAGTTTAGGCCAACTGTTGTTCCCCACCAGAACCCCACCTTGTTTTACTCCAATGTTTGTAAACACAGTACATTTTAATAAACACTATATAGTCTGAAAACATGGTTCAAACTATAATTGTTATATCATGTATGGTCAGTCCTTGCATCCATAGGTCTGTATGAATTTGAGTGGTTACATTTCTCCAGCCCCATCCCTCAGCTTTTTACCTCTTTAAGGTATCAATGCTGTGTTCAGTGGACCCTTTTGGGTTTAGTATGGAAGTCACAGTCAGGAAGAAGTGATAGACAGTGGCTTTTGGTAATACTGGCAGTGATGAATGTGTGTAGTCAATCGCTCACAGGGAGAAATGTTTCACAATCTCTCCAGATGAGTCACACTCCACACTCATATTGCCCTTTTTAGAAGCTAATTGGCTAATTAAAGTCAAGTCCCACACTTACCATCAATTGAAAAATCATGCTACTTTCTTTGAAAACTGTTAAACCTTTTTTTCGTACTCACTGGAAGCAAGGTATTCAGTAATCAAGGTATTCAGTAAAAATTCTAAAATCCTTATGAAGCAGGCCTCTTTTGTTTGAAGATTGGCAACAAAATATATATATGTTTTGTCACCATGGCAACAAACTATTTTATTTACATTTCTAAGCAGCATGTTTCAAAAGATTTTGAAATTACTACTGATGTGTAATGCCAACATAATCTCTACTGGTGGTCAGTTGCCACAGCCCTGTGATGTAACAAGAGAACACACACACACACACACACACACACACACACACACACACACACACACACACACACACACACACACACACACACACACACACAGGCTACCGCTCACATACTGTATGTATCTCAAGACAACATTGCTGTGTCTCAATCGGATCACATCACCCTTCAGGTGCAGATGTATCTGAAAAACTCTGACATAATAGTTTTGTTGAATCCTCAACCGAGCGCGAGAGAAGCTTCCGAGTTTTGATTGATAGATTTGGACCATAATGGGAAGGGGCTCGGCTCGTATGCTGTCAGCGCACTCAGGTGAAGTTGTATCTCAGTTTGCCCCTGGAGCCTCCTAAAGGTCAACGTGCCACTTAATCAAACATCAGGTCGCCAAGCCCAGGTGTCAGCTGGACATGACCTTCACTACCGAGCAGAGATAAAAATTCACCCCCATCTGCTCAATGAATTGTACCGTTTGCCACAAAATGGCTGACATTAAGATCACTTTATTGGTCAATTGCACACAGGTCCAACCGGCTTGCTGACTGCAGGAATGTCCACCAGAGCTGTTGCCAGAGAATTTAATGTTAATGTGTGTTGATTTTTCAGCAAAATTAACATGTAAATATTTGTATGAACATAACAAGATTCAACAACTGAGACATAAACTGAACAAGTTCCACAGACATGTGACTAACAGAAATTGAATAATGTGTCCCTGAACAAAGGGGGGGTCAAAATCAAAAGTCGTTATCTGGTGTGGCCACCAGCTGCATTAAGTACTGCAGTGCATCTCCTCCTCATGGACTGCACCAGATTTGCCAGTTCTTGCTGTGAGCACTGATGGAGGGATTGTGCGTTCCTGGTGTAACTCGGGCAGTTGTTGTTGCCATCCTGTACCTCTCCCGCAGGTGTGACGTTCGGATGTACCGATCCTGTGCAGGTGTTGTTACACGTGGTCTGCCACTGCGAGGACGATCAGCTGTCCATCCTGTCTCCCTGTAGCGCTGTCTTAGGCGTCTCACAGTACGGACATTGCAATTTATTACCCTGGCCACATCTGCAGTCCTCATGCCTCCTTGCAGTATGCCCAAGGCACGTTCACGCAGATGAGCAGGGACCCTGGGCATCTTTCTTTCGGTGTTTTTCAGAGTCAGTAGAAAGGCCTCTTTAGTGTCCTAAGTTTTCATAATTGTGACCTTAATTGCCTACCGTCTGTCAGCTGTTAGTGTCTTAATGACCGTTCCAGATGTGCATGTTCATTAATTGTTTATGGTTCATTGAACAAGCATGGGAAACAGTGTTTAACCCCTTTACAATGAAGATCTGTGAAGTTATTTGGATTTTTACGAATTATCTTTGAAAGACAGGGTCTTGAAAAAGGGACGTTCCTTTTTTTTTTTTTGCTGAGCCCGGGGCAGAGGAGCTACATTACCATAAGGGTTAATACAGTTTGATGTGGCTCATTGGCTTTCCTTAGGCCATTGCATTGTACCACTATTTTCAATGAGGATGATTTCTCCCTAATGGTCGGTTCTAATGCAAATCTAATGTATTGGTCATCAAAGCCTGCCTCTTGAATTTAAATTGTGTGTGCTTGTGCACGTGCGTGTCTATAGACATAAGATGAATGAACAAAGGCACTTTCAATGTCAGATAGTCTCCAGGAAGTCTTTTAACCTAAATTGTCCTGTGAGCAAAAATGACAGCCATTAACAGATGCCAGAGTACATTCTTACAGGATCATCTACCACAATAAAGGCTTTTCATACTTTGGAGAACTAGAATACATTTATGTTTCACTCAGGAGAACTCTGTGACAATCGCTCTGTGGCTGAATGTCACCTCCCGGTTCCAAACCTCACCCTCTCCCTCTCTACCCCTCCCCGGTTCCAAACCTCACCCTCTCCCTCTCTACCCCTCCCCGGTTCCAAACCTCACCCTCTCCCTCTCTACCCCTCCCCGGTTCCAAACCTCACCCTCTCCCTCTCTACCCCTCCCCGGTTCCAAACCTCACCCTCTCCCTCTCTACCCCTCCCCGGTTCAAAACCTCACCTTCTCCGTCTCCACCCCTCCCCGGTTCCAAACCTCACCTTCTCTGTCTCTACCCCTCCCCAGTGCTAAACCCCACCTTCTCCCTCTATACCCCTCCCCGGTTCCAAACCTCACCCTCTCCCTCTCTACCCCTCCCAGGGGGCCAAAAGTCACCGTTGTGATAAACTCTTTCTACCCTCTCTGCTGTACCCTCCTTAGCCCAATATGACTGAGGCCAGTGCACAGATTATCAGAATATAATGATATTTAATCTTGCCATCACATTGGCACTGCAGTGCCTCGTACAACACTGTGATAAGAGCATGAATGGATGATTTGAAAGAACCATCTCTTGGCTTACGTGGACATACCATGTTATCTGAAGGTAACGTGTCTCACTTGAGCCCTAAACAGCAAGGGGCCCGAGCAAGCAAAGGACCCACAAGCCCGGGGGCCCGAGCAAGCAAAAGACCCACAAGCCTGGGGGCCCGAGCGAGCAAAGGACCCACAAGCTCAGGGGCCCATGATCCCTTGATCCATGCCTGCATTTAGATGATGTTGTGTATGTCGTTATCAATTACATGGTTTTGGTTGGCAAATTCACTTGGAAGATTTCATTCTTGGCCCCAACCCATCTGAGGAGATTGATGTAATACATGCAACAGCATGTTTTTGATCAGAAGGTGAATTGCAGATTCAACAACAACCACAGAAAACGATTCAAAAGAAACTAGTTGACAGAATAGAAACCAGTAGAGTGTTCTGTTGTTTACTTCAGCAGTGGCTGGCCATATTCCAGGTTAACTTTTTGCTCTAATCATGGAAAATATACCTTTGCGACAAAACAGCTAGTCACTAAAATATTGATATTGAACATGAACTTGCATTTCAATTCATGCGCAAATGTCAATGGTCCTGTTTACCATGCATCGAGTAAATTAACCACTCGTAGCCTTTCTCCAACACACAGTGGAGAATGACTCGGCTCAGCCCCTGCATTCTAAATTCAATGCTAAATTGCCCAAAATGTGTTTGCTGAAAGGATTTGTAGTACGGAAGGCGTGCTCTATCCCACGGGAAACGTATCAGCATTTCTGTGGTGTAGCTCCTAGCATAAATTACTGTGGCCCTTAGCCACCACTCCCAGCCTTGCTATGGCTCTCTTGTGAAATTCAGCCGAAGATAATGTCGTCTAGACAGATTTGTCATTGACATTTTGCATGTCTCTCCCTCGCACAAACAAATACAAATGAATGCGGCGGCCTTTAGATACTAGTATTTTTCTACTGATGACTGGTAGCTAAGGAATTTGTCGTTTTGGCTTTGGCTGTCCCTTATCACCAGTGCTGTATGCCTTTCTGTTGGTTCTGTGTATTCATTATGTGAGATATAGTGCCTCTCACAGTGCAGACTTGTGTTTACACCCAGGAGTATTGCTCTGCTTTAGGTAATACATACATATAGAGGGAGTTGTGGTTCTGCTTTGTAATGACTTGGTGAAAGAATGTGAAACCTTGGGTTCCTATAGCTCCAGAGCCTTCCTCAGCCAAGTGGGCGTTTATTATCAAAATATAAGGTATCCAAACAGCATTGAAAAGAGACGTTTAACAGTTACTTTACAATGTGTAAATAATGAACAATGAGCATTTCCCGGTAAGGTCTACACCTGTTTTATTCGGCGCATGTGATTAAAACAATTTGATTTGACTGCAAATGAAACACATTGCCCCAACGGTTCTGTTTAAATGAAATATACAGAGAAGAACTAGACGAGCTCTCAAGGGAAATGGTTTGTTAGGGGCTTAGACAAATTAATAAATGTAAAACTCTTTACGGCTTTGCAAAGCCCCGTGTAGCTGGCCAGGATCGGGAGCAGAGCTGTTCGGTAAGGCCTTAGCAGTGTTATGGGCTGGTTAGTGTGTCTCCTATAAACTGTAGCTATTGTTAACCTGTCCACTTCTACCCTGAGTGTGCACCTGACAGAAATGGCATTTTCATCAAGGACCAAGATGTCTGTCTCAATATCCCCACGGTACTCAGGTTGTGTACAGAGAAAGAGGAGGGGAGGGAAGCAGGGGACCGCTAGCTATTCCCCCATTGTGGCTCAGTAAACCGGTGGGGGATAGGAACGCCTGGAGGCTGCAATCAGGAGGGCAGGGAAACATTTGGTGGCTCTGTCTGCCGGGAGACAAAGGGATGGTTGGGTAGCACTATTAGCCTTCCTCCTTCTTCCTCCTTAGTTTTTCACCCATCCTTTTCCAACCGTGTCTGTCTCTATTTGTTAGGGTTGTGACTGTCGTTGAGACATCCTGCAACATCCTTGGATATTTTGGACTCGTTCAACCCAAGTTTTGGTACAACCCTTCTTTTAATTGAATTGAATTTAAATCAGTACAACTCTGGGGCCTGAGGTTTTGTCATACATTAATTACAGTACTGTATGCACACATTCCTGATAAGACAGATGGATTTGTGCGCTGGACAGAGAAATGTCACTGGCAGAAGTCTGCTCATCATTTGATAGAACAGCATTGCAATTCCCCGTAACCCTCCTTCTGTATGTCACTGATTCAGGTTAATTATGTGAGCAACAGTACAGCACAACAACCTGAAAAGCCAACACAAGTTCTGTCAACTGAGCCCGTTATCAGACTAGGTTCAGCCTGTTGAAACCCCTACAAATCTGATTTGTTGTAAGCACTGTTGTAAAGTACTTAAGTAAAAATACGTTAAAGTGCTACTTAAGTAGTTTTTTGGGGGTATCTGTACTTGACTATTTCTATTTTTGACAACTTTTACTTTTACTTCACTACATTCCCTAAAGAAAATATGTACTTTTACTTGAGTCATTTTCGGTTGACAAGTATGACAATTGGGTACTTTTTCCACCACTGGTTAGAAGGCTTCTTTCTCAGAACAAAAATGTTATTAGAGGGGGGAAATCAATAATGCAAGTCAAAATATTGAAAGGAAACTAACAGCAAATGGGGTATATACTATTCTCTCTCTGTGGGGGTGATCTAGATAAATTGAAGATGACAGCTTCCATTGGAAGACTGTAGACGGCGTGTTCAAAACACAGCTCTTTCCATGACACAGACTGACCAGGTGAATCCAGGTGAAAGCTATGATCGCTTAGTGATGTCACTTGTTAAATGCACTTCAATCAGTGTAGATTAAGGGGAGAAGACCGGTTTAAGAAGGATTTGTAGGCCTTGAGACGATTGAGACATGGATTGTGTATGTGTGCCATTCAGAGTGTGGATGGGCAAGACAACATATTTAAGTACCTTTGAATGGGGTATGGTAGGAGGTGCCAGGCACACCGGTTTGTGTCAAGAACTGCAACGCTGCTGGGTTAGTCCCACGCTCAACAGTTTCCCGTGTGTATCAAGAATGGTCCACCACTCAAAGGACAGCCAGCCAACTTAACACAACTGTGGGAAGCATTGGAGTCAACATGTGGAACGCTTTCGACACCTTGTGGAGACCATGCCCCGACGCATTGAGGCTGTTTGATATTAGAAAGGTGTTCTAACATTTGGTATACTGTAGACTGCTGAGGAAAGGACTTTGTAGCCATTGCACGGATTGAGGGAGACAATGCCATCCTGTCTGATGTTCAAACTCTGCTTGCAGATGTAAGAGAAGAAATTCGTACTGCCCTGCCCACTTCACTGTTGCTCCATGCAGAGGAAACTGCAGTTCTGAAATACATCAAAAAGTGTGAAGACCCATACACGCCGCAGCGTACATGTATGCTGGCAAGAGCATCCTGTCTGGTGTCATCACTACCGTGTCTCGCCACCTTGGCCTGGATGAGGGTAAGGTTCTTGGCAGTCTGGCGAAGTACACTTCCATCAATCAATCAATCAAAATTTATTTATAAAGCGCTTTTTACATCAGCCGATGTCACAAAGTGCTATACAGAAACCCAGCCTAAAACCCCAAACAGCAAGCAATGCAGATGTAGAAGCACGGTGGCTAGGAAAAACTCCCTAGAAAGGCAAAACCTAGGAAGAAACCTAGAGAGGAACCAGGCTCTGAGGGGTGGCCAGTCCTCTTCTGGCTGTGCCGGGTGGAGATTAAAACAATTTATGGCCATTAAGGCCAGTTCTTTCTCCAAGATGTTCAAATGTTCATAGATGACCAGCAAGGTCAAATAATAATAAAAGTAGTTGTGGAGGTTGCAACAGGTAAATACATCAGCAGTGAATGTCACTTGGTTTTTCAGTGCAATAGAGCGAGAGCGAGGTGAAAACAGCAGGTCTGGGACAGGGTGGCACGTCCAATGAACAGGTCAGGGTTCCATAACCGCAGGCAGAGGAGTTGAAACCGGTGCAGCAGCACGACCAGGTGGACTGGGGACAGCTAGGAGTCATCAGGACAGGTGGTCCTGAAGCGGTTCCAAGCAAGGGCTTTGGGATGGAGATGCAATATGGCAGTCGTGCCAACATATCTCATCAGCCACCTGGTGGAAGGGACTTTGTGGATCTGAGGCGCTTTCCCCTGTTGCCTCCATCGTCCTCCAAGTCCCACCAACATCAGCCGCCTCAGAGCGCAACTGGTCCTTGTTTTGGAACACATAGACACCAAAGCATGCAACAGGCTGACCAATACAAGGGTTGAAAAATTGGTGGCCATCCGGGCAAATTTGAGTCTTTTTGAGCCTGACAACGAGCCATCCTCAACAAGGTTGGAAAGTGACAGTGAAGATGAGGCCTCAGAGTCTGATGTTCAAGAGGTGGACATTGAGGTCGTCCAGGGAGAAGACATGGAAGCCTGAAAGGAAGACAACCAAAGCTTTAGTTTCTAGACTATCATATTACAGATTTTGAAAACGTTTTTGGGAGGTGCGGTAGGTCATTGGGGATCATTCAATATTCCCTTTCTTTTGTTGTTCAGTGAAATAATCCCATGTGAAGAGTCAACTCATTTAATTAAAGTTCAATTCGTACCTAAATTGTTTTTTTTTTATTTCTATTGGAAGGATTGAATCATTTGCAATTAAGTCTACTTATGATAAGGTAAAAGGTTAAGTTTCTGTCTCCATATCATATGGTAAATATATCCAATGCAAAAAACATCTACATTTAAATGGTATTAATATTAATTTGCATATACCCGTAATTCCCACATATTCCCGTTAATTCCCACGGAAAGTTTCCACTTCTTAATATTCCCCAAAATATGCAACCGTAGTTGCTCCATTTCACAATAACAGCACTTACAGTTGACCGGGGCAGCTCTAGCAGGGCAGAAATTTTACAAACTGACTTGTTGGAAAGGTGGCATCCTATGACGGTGCCACGTTGGAAGTCACTGAGCTCTTCAGTAAGGCCATTCTACTGCCAATGTTTGTCTATGGAGATTGTATTGCTGTCTGCTCAATTTTATACATCTGTCAGCAATGGGTGTGGCTGAAATAGACAAATTCACTAATTTGAAGGCGTGTCCATATACTTTTGTATAGAGTGTAAGTTGCATGGACTCACTCTGTGTGCAATAATAGTGTTTAACATGATTTTTAGAATGACTACCTTATCACTGTACCCCACACATACAATCTGTAAGGTCCCTCAGTCGTGGTGGCTGCATTATGTTATGGGTATGCTTGTAATTGTTAAGGACTGACTGCTGTTTTTTTCAGGATAAAAAGGAATGGGGTAAGCACTGGCAAAATCCTAGAGGAAAACCTGTTTCAGTCTGCTTTCCACCAGACACTGAGAGATGAATTCACCTTTCAGCAGGACAATAACCTTAAACACAAGGCCAAATCTACGCTGGAGCTGCTTACAAAGAAGGCAGTGAATGTTCCTGAGTGTCAGAGTTACAGTTCTGACTTAAATCTGCTTGAAAATCTATGGCAAGACATGAAAATGGTTGTCTAGCAATGATCAACAACCAATTTAACAGAGCTTGAAGAAATATTGCACAGTCCAGGTGTGCAAAGCTCTTAGACTTACCCAGAAAGACTCACAGCTGCCAAAGGTGATTCTAACATGTATTGACTCAGGGTGTGAATACTTATGTAAATTAGATATTTCATTTTCAAAAAATGTGCAAACATAAAAAAAGAATAATAATGTTTTCACTTTGTCATTATGGGGTATTGTGTGTAGATGGGTGAGAAAAAACATATATTTAATCCATTTTAAATTCAGGCTGTAAAACAACAAAATGTGGAATAAATTGAGGGGTATGAATACTTTCTGAAGGCACTACAGCGGGTGAAATAAGTATTGAACACGTCACCATTTTTCTCAGTAAATATATTTCCAAAGGTGCTATTGACATGACATTTTCACCAGATGTTGGTAACAACCCAAGTAAAACAAATAAGTTCAGAAATTAAGTTATGTGAAATGACACATGGAAAAAGTATTGAACACACTTACTGATATTTATTTAATACTTTGTACTAAAGCCTTTGTTGGTAATGACAGCTTCAAGACGCCTCCTGTATGGAGAAACTAGTCGCATGCATTGCTCTGGTGTGATTTTGGCCCATTCTTCCACACAAACAGTCTTCAAATCTTGAAGGTTCCGTGGGCCTCTTCTATGAATATTGATCTTCAGTTCTTTCCATAGATTTTCAATGGGATTTAAGTCAGGTGATTGGCTGGGCCATTCTAGCAGCTTTATTTTCTTTCTTTGAAACCAATTGAGAGTTTCCTTGGCTGTGTGTTTGGGATCATTGTCTTGCTGAAATGTCCACCCTCGTTTCATCTTCATCATCCTGGTAGATGGCAGCAGATTTTTTTCAAGAATGTCTTGGTAAATTTGCCCATTCATCCTTCCTTCAATTATGTGAAGTTTGCCAGTACCATTTGCTGAAAATGGTTTTTAGGGTGATGTGCAGTGCCATTTCTCCTCCAAACATGGTGTGTATTATGACATCCAAACAGTTCAATTTTGCTCTCATCTGACCACACTATATTCTCCCAGTATTTCACTGGCTTTTCCAAATGTTGTGCAGCAAACTTTAAATGAGCTTCAACATGCTTTTTTTCAGCAATGGAGTCTTGCGTGGTGAGCGTGCATACAGGCCATGGCGGTGGAGTGCATTACTTACTGTTTTCTTTGAGACAACAGTACCTGCTAATTGCAGGTCTTTTTGAAGCTCTCCACAATTGGTCCTTGGCTCTTGGACAACTCTTCTGATTATTCTTTTCACTCCTCTGTCAGAAATCTTGCGAGGAGCACCTGGTCGAGGCAAATGTATGGTGAAATGATTGTCTTTCCTCTTCCGTATTATGGCCCCAACAGTGCTCACTGGAACATTCAGAAGCTTAGAAATGCGCCTATAACCAATGCCATCATTATGTTTTGCAACAATTAGGTTGCGAATGTCTTGAGACAGCTCTTTGCTTTTACCCATCATGAGATGTGTCTTGTGTGACACCTTGGCAATGAGACCTTTTTGTAGGCCATTAATTGGGACTGAACCAGCTGATATTAATTTGCACTGACAGGGGGCTGGATTGCTTTTTAATCACTGATAGTTTTCAGCTGTTGTCTTGGCTTTCCATGCCTTTTTGCACCTCCCTTTCTTCGTGTTCAATACTTTTTCCCTGTGTCATTTCACATTATTACACATAACTTAATTTCTGAACTTATTTGTGTTGGTTTCTTTGTATGTATGGATTACTTGGGTTGTGACCAACATCTGGTGAAAATGTCATGTCAATAGCACCTTTGGAAATATATTTACTGAGAAAAATGGTGACGTGTTCAATACTTATTTCACCTGCTGTATATATCAGTATTTCTCAAGTCCATGATGGAGTATCATTGGTATACAATGCCAAATTGAATTCGATGACCTCAATCATGGTCTGGGGAAGTCCTAGTTAATAACTTGACATTCAGCATGCGACTCTGCTATTTAGAGTGATGGACCTTCTTTAAACACCCACATGGTTTTTAGGCCAAATTGCTCCTTTTAATAAACTACCCAAGAGGGGATGATTCGTTGAGCAATAGGTTGAAACAAAAACCCAGCGTACACAATGTTTACCTAAGTACCTTAATCAGGAGTTGCCTCTGTAGAAGCCTGGAGAAGTGGTGACCTTAGGAGTCTTCCATCTTTTACCTTTTGAGTCGGTATGACAGGTCTTTACATTATTCAACACGCAGCACATGCTCCCCCCCCCCTCCCATCTGTCACCATCTTAGCCCAGGCCGCTCATCTCCCCATATCACCTGATTGGTTGGCGGTGCCATCAATCATTCCTGGGTGAATTAGCCTTTCCATTCATATAAATGGTGTGGCTGTGGAACACCCCTGAACTTCATCCCGCCCTCTTCTGTTTCAACAGAGCTTTACAGAAGGCCCAGAGAAGAATTGAGCCAACTTAATAGACCAGTATTTATGACTGCTGTAACGTTCTCTAAACCATTTATCCCTTCGCCTCCCTCCCTCTCTCCCTCCCTCCCTGCTTCTCAGCATGACATAAAATTAAGAATGTGCTTTCAGAGAAGGCTTTTTTTCTCATTTCGTTTTGGCTCTTGACCAGCTGTGGAAATTGGACAGAGGTGTTGTGGTCATGCTTAGTGTTTTGGTCCTCTTAGCTGAATGATTGGCACAGTCAGTGAAGTACTCTGCAGGAAGTCCGTTTTTAAAAGGTGCCTACGCTATCATTGTCATGACGTTATGTAGAGTTATGTAACTGCCTGTGAAGACATAGTTCTGTGAAATGTTTTCATTGTTTTGTATAAAAATGCATGTAGGATATGTAAACCAAGCCTATTGGGTTTTGCTTGTGATCAAGGATTCTTGCTGTATGAAACTGTGCTATTGACACATAAAACAGTATGAAAGTGTCCTATAGACAGAGACTAATGTATATATCATGAGGGACTCTGTGAGGAGTCACTGTGTCTTCTCATAGATAACAGGTTTTCCTTCTTAGGGCATCGCACATCGACAGCTTGTTTTAAATGTTGTCTCTCATCATGTTCTGAAAACAGACTCTTTGGTAATTGAGATGAGGTACCAGAGAGGAGTCAAAACTTTCATATCTTATTCACGAGACGTGAATGCCGTTTTAGTCCTCTCTCGTCTCCCCTATCTACCCCTCTCCCTTTTTCAGTCTTGAGTGTGCTTTCTGTACCATTCTTAGGGTCGTATTAATAACACTTTCAATAAAATATAACAGCAGCGACTCTTTCAGATACAAGTTTTATTATGAGGAATGGAGCAATTTGGCATGAAAACCATGTGGGTGTTCATAGAATGCACATCACTTATCTAAATAGTTGCATTTTGAATGTCAAGTCATTAACTAAGGCTGTAATACAAATTAAACTCGGAGGCCCAAGTAAATTTGAGAAATGTTGAATTGCTTGCTAATCTAAAAAATGGAAAGCGATTTTTACAATGGATTTGTGTTTTGTCAGTCATTTTACAATAGTGATGGCTAATGTTTCACTTGCTGTATTTCTCTAATTGTTTTTTTATAAAAGATTACCGTTCAAGTATGGATATATTGTTCAACTCCCCCCTTTTTGAATCGCACACACACACACACACACACACACACACACACACACACACACACACACACACACACACACACACACACACACCCACCCACGGTATATATACAGTGCATTTGGAAAGTATTCAGACCCCTTGACCTTTTCCACATTTTGTTATGTTAAAGCCTTATTCTAAAACGACCCTAAGCACACAATCAAGAAAATGCAGAAGTGGCTTCGGGACAAGTCTCTGAATGTCCTTGAGTGGCCCAGCCAGAGCCCGGGCTTGAACCCTATCGAACATCTCTGGAGAGACCTTAAAATAGCTGTGCAACAACACTCCCCATCCAACCTGACTGAGCTTGAGAGGATCTGCAGAGAAGAATGGGAGAAACTCCCCAAATATAGGTGTGCCAAGTTTGTAGCGTAATACCCAAGAAGACTCAAGGCTTCAACAAAGTACAGAGTACAGGGTATGAATACTTATGTATATGTGATATTTCAGTTTTTTATTGTTAATACATTTGCAAAAATGTTTTGTCATTATGGAATATTGTTGTAGATTGATGAGGGGAAAAAACTATTTAATACATTTTAGAAAAAGGCTGTAACATAATAAAATGTGGAATACATCAGTGGGTCTCTGACCGCGTAATCTTTCTTGCAGTAGGCCTATAAAACATATAAGGACTTTTTTAAAATTTAACCTTTATATAACTAGGCAAGTCAGTTAAGAACAAATTCTTATTTACAATGACAACCTACCACGGCCAAACCCTCCCCTAACCCGGACAATTGTGCGCCGCCCTATGGGACTCCCGATCACGTCCGGTTGTCATACAGCCTGGGATCGAACCAGGGTCTGTAGTGACGCCTCTCACACTGAGATGCAGTGCCTTAGACCACTGCGCCACTCGGGAGCCAGTGCCTTAGTGTGTGTGGGTCGCTCAGGTGGGTGTCTAAGATATAGGGTAGGGGACTGTTCCATCATGATAGGACAATAAATAAATAAACTATTTGTAATTTATTTTACATTTTATATCTGCACAAAATATAAAACTCTCAGTCACAACTCATTGGCTCTGGCTTTTACAACCATTCCCCATTTTCACTCACTTAACTCATCACACTTTTCCAATCACACAAACACAAACCGCATCTTCCATCACAACCACACTCCCCTCAGATACACCGGTACATACTGTGTCGTCTTGAAGATGTATTAGTTCATTAATTGTCCTTTTCATGTAATGCTGTCTTATCTATTTATAAATACTATAAATATAAAGTCGAAAATATATTATTTTACAACATTCCCTATCGTGAATGGTAGTTTATTTCTTTATCGATTGTTGTATTTGATTATTTTCCTGTTTTTTATTTCAATCCCTACCATGGATAGTTTTGGGTGTTCTATTATTTGACCCTTCTATGGGAACTTTGTATTATTTAGAATAGCCATGGAGTAGTCTTGATGTCTGAGATATTATTTCTGTAATCCATAATATAGTCCATGAAAAGATGCCAAACTCATATGCAGTACGCTCTGGTTAGGCCTAAAATGAGCAAAGGTGTGACCCATCAGAAGAGCCATGGTGTTTCCTTGGCAACTCTATACAGCTGCCCATCGATGTAGAGTTTATCAACCACCGTAGAGACGTGTCTTTTTTTGTTGTTGTTTAGTTTATTAATTCAACCATTTAAAAAAACAAGCACACATATAACTTGAAAAAGCCGTACATGCACATGAGTAAAAATCATCGAGGATAACACAATAATGTCTGGGACTTATTTCCATTTTGGTCCTCTTGAGGCAAGATGGAACACATTTGGACACCGTATGACAGCGAGATAATAAAACATAAAAACAAAGAGGAACATCTATCTCATCATTGCAGTTACATCGTAGCGTACATTCATACGGGCACAGAACACATAAACTGTCCAGAGAGGATGTTGTTTTTATGAGCGGAGGCAACACACTCGACTGAGGCTTCAGTATACAAGAAAGTACCTTTCACAGCATTACTCCTGAACCTGTATAAGCACACATTAGCGACACCTGATCTGATGCTCTGATTGTGTGCATCCCTAACATGGGGAAAGTAATCAGTTAGATATCTAGGTGCAGAACCATAAATACTCCTTTAAACCAAACCCAGTCTAATCTAGGACACCCTTGCCTCAACAGGCAGCCAGTTGAGTTCCTGAAAGCAGTTCCTGCCTATGTGAGTATCTGGACTCACCTTCAATACTACCCTGATCAGCTTATTCTGAGCTATCTGGAGCTTCCCCTTCATAAGCTTAGATTAGCCCCCAAACCAGGAAGTACTAGTGTAGTCAAAATGGCATTAAATGAGGGCAGTGGCTGGCACTCTCATGGAGTCCTTATCAAGCAGCTTGGACTTTCTAGACAAAAACTTAGTCCTGGCATTAACCTTCCCTAGCACTTTAGTGGCCATGCTCACACCTACCGAGCTTCCATCAAGGATGCATCCCAGGTAGCTAACAGAGGTTTTAGTAGTTAGCACCCCACTCCCTAACGCCACTCTTTTTTCAGAGGACCTACACAATTTAGGTCTGGACCAAGAAAGAATTGCCTTAGTTTTACATAAGTGCATTATCTCCAAGCCATTTGCTAATGTTAGTAAGCTCTGTGCTAATTATGCTCTCCAACAGAAGTGTAGCGTCGTCTGCATAAAGGAAAAGACGGCAAGAACAAGCATTTTTCGTATTGTTTATATACAGTAAAAACAGTAGAGGCCCAAGCATGCTCCTCTGTGGAACGCCGCAACTCATTGGTTTTGCCTGAGTCAGTGAACTATCAACCATTAACCTCTACTACTTGCTCCCTACCTGACAAATTTACCCAGTCTAGAGGGATACTGCTTAACCCCAGTGCCTCCAGTTTGGAGATTAGGAGACAGTGGTTAACTGTCTCCTAAGCCTTTGTCAGAGACAAAGGCCTTCTGTAGGTCAAGCAGTACCATTCCACTGAGATTTCCCTCATCAATCTCTTTCCTGATGAAGTCAGTCATGTAAAGTAGACATGAATCAGTGGAGTATGTTTTTTCTAAAACCTGACTGAAAATCATACATTAGACTTTGTTTGTTGACATATTTATACATCTGCTCATGAATAACTCTCTCCAGAATCTTTGATGTTATACTGAGAATAGATACATGCCTATAATTCCCAAGGGCCAACTTGATCCCCTTCTTATACAGAGGTAGAACTTGAGCGTGTTTCCTGGCCCTGGGAAAGATGCCTTGTTCAAGAGAGAGATTAACGATATGCAATTTGCTCAGCAGAATCTCTAAGGAATCTTGCAGGAATATTATCCAGGCCTGTGGCTTTGGAGCATTTAAGCTCTGCTAGCATACTGGCTATTTTGGCTGTTGCTACCTTTGTAAAAGAAAAAGAGTTTGGCTGAACCCCTAACTCTGCATAATACTTCTTGACTTGGTCGCTTCCATACAAACCTGAACATGTGGGCAGCTTGCTAAACAGCTTGCTGGCAACAGAAGTAAAACAAATAGTTGACTTCATTGGCAACCTCTGCTTTTTCATATATCATCTCCCATCTTAGCTTCATCCATCCTGTTATGTGCTTTATTTCTATTATATAGGACAAAATCAGGCTGCTCTTGAGAGTTCTTACATTTCTTAAAGGCCTTATTCTTTGCTTAGATAGATTCTAGAATCTCATGATTAAAGGACTAGATCTCTGCTTTACTTTGATCCGTCTAATGGGAGCGATCACATTCAATATAATAATTCAATAATCTGTCATTTATTTCACCACTTTGGTCTATTTATTGTCCTACCTCCTAACCTTACTGCATTTTGCACTACATTTTGCACTCTGTATATAGATTTTCTATTGTGTTTTTGACTATGTTTTGTTTACTGTGTAACTCTGTTGTTTTTTGTCGCACTGCTTTGCTTTGTCTTGGCCAGGTCGCAGTTGCAAATGAGAACTTGTTCTCAACTGACCTACCTGGTTCAATAAAGGTGAAATAAAATAAAATAAAATATGTAATACAATGATCACTGATTCCATAGACTATTACACCACTCTGCAATATTTTGGATTTATCGGTCACCAATATTAAGTAAATTGTACTTTGCACTGTTTCACAAACCCTGATGGGAGCTTTTATAATTTGGGTCAGAGCAAGGGATCTACAGAAGTGCATAAAAACATTGTGGGTTGGGCTATCCTTTTTTGCAGACATCAGTATTGAAATCCCCTAACAAAATTATTTCCTTCACCCAGGGAATCGTTACAGATTTGTCTGTGTTTTTTAACGTTGGGCAAAGCATTTTCTTTCTTTCTCAGATTTCTTTGGGGAACTGCTTGTGCATTCCATACTTTGTACCTTTTTGAGTTCTTTTCCTTTACTTTGAACCATGATTTTCTCCTAGAAGTCCTCAAAACAAGCTATTATGTACTCACGAAAATGTAATTCTTTCTACCTGGTCTTGTGAAATGTTCCGTTTAGTAGATATGAACTCAGGGTTTCTACACTGAACAAAAATATAAACATGTCAATTTTTAATGAGCTGAAATAAAAGATCCCCGAAATGTTTCATACGCACCAAAAGCTTATTTCTCTCAAATTTTGTGCACAAATTTGTTTACATTCCTGTTAGTGAGCATTTCTCCTTTGCCAAGATAATCCAGCCACCTGACAGGTGTGGCATATCAAGAAGCTGATTAAACAGCATCATCATTACACAGGCGCACCTTGTGCTGGGGATAATAAAAGGCCACTTTAAAATGTGTAGTTTTGTCACACAACACAAAGTTTAGAGGGAGCGTGCAATTTACATGTTGACTGCATGAATGTCCTCCAGAGCTGTTGCCAGAGAATATAATGTTCACTTCTCTACCATAAGCCGCCTCCAACGTTGTTTTAGAGAATTTGGCAGTACGTCCAACCAGTCTCACAACACCACAGCACGTGTATGGAGTCGTGTGGGTGAGTGGTTTGCTGATGTCAACGTTGTGAACAGAGCGCCTCATGGTGGTGGTGGGGTTATGGTATGGGCAGGGGTAAACAATGGATGGCAATTTGAATGCACAGAGATACAGTAACGAGATCCTGAGACCCATTGTGAGGCCCATTTTTTAAAAAGGTATCTGTAACCTACAGATGCATATCTGTATTCCCAGTCATGTGAAATCCATAGATTAGGGCCTAATGAATTAATGTCAATTGACTGATTTCCTCCTATGAACTGTAACTCAGTAAAATCAATGAAATTGTTGCATATTGAGTTTGTTTTTGTTCAGTATAGATTATTAGATTGTCTTGCACACTACGTGTCTGTATCCAGCACTGTCTCTTTAAGGGCTCTGTTGTCACGGACAACATCGTTTACTTTGATTTCCAGTTTGTCAACAATGCCGTTGCGCATATCCTCAAGTTGTTTGTTATTGAAAGTGAGGGCGATATTGAGATCCGCTTGGTTCTTAGTCATTTAATCTAAAACAGCCAGCTTTTGATTAATGGAGACCAGAACACTTTCGATCTTGATTTAATATGCTTATATTAATAACATCATGATTACATTCACCTATCCTAGCTGTCTATGGAGTGACAGTTTGCGCTTCAGTGCTTTTTGCTTCAGAATTAACCCTGGTAGACAATATCTTGAAATTGCCTTCAGCGCCTCTTTAGGCCTTCAGGTTTTTTTTTTTCATTTTGTCTCCTCACCCCAGTCTCATGAACTATGGGAATTGGTGAGTGTGTTCAATAATGAAAAAAAAGTGATCTGAAGGGGACAGGGAGACCTATAAAGTGAGGGATTGTTCCCCCTCCAACCATTTTAGTCAACATCTGAAACACTCAGCATCCTCTGCTTTCATGCACACTCCTACTATTTCACTGTTCGGTTTGTGATCAAGTCTAGCCTTTTTTTTCACCAAGGATACGTACTATTGACTGATAGTTGAAGTGTGCTGGTGATCTTACCAAGATTTCATATACTTTCTGCACTGCTGAAGGGGTGCTCAGTCCTTGGAATGTAACATTGAAAATGCTGAGAGAAAGTTCTGGAATCTTAAACTTTGTCAGAGCACTGTCATTTTCAAAATATGTTGCTCTGTAATTAACTGGATTCACTGGATGATGATAATCGACGGATCAGTTGGAACAGACGTTGAAGTGAGAACATTCAACATTTGCACAACACTTTTAATAGGCTAGTTAAGGTGGAGTACTGTAAGGGGGATGTTTTTTCAGACACAGTAGCTGATGATATGTGCTGGATACATTAATACTAACTCAACAAAATAAAACACGTCAATTCATGTCATTCTCAATAGATTTTTAACTAAGATTATGAATACTCGTGTTTATAATTCACAGAGACCTGAGCTATTCTTAAAAATGTTAATTTTATTTTTCCAGGCAAGTGCCTTTTCCTGCCCCAGCTATTGGCTGTGTCAACTTCCCAACTCAGACCTCCCACAGAAAAATGCTGCGCTTGCACCTGTGTCAGTCTCCCAGATGGACCTGCTGAGATTGTGCCGCAGGATTTCCTCCAAATCTCTTTCAAAGATCCAAGGCCTCGGGTGTAATACTATACCTAAATATCTATAATTGATTTACTTTGCGGGCTTACTGAGATCTTGCTGTCCAATAATGCTGTGGTTCAATACATTGTTGATGAGCCACTTCCACATTAAACTAAAACGTTTGAACTAAATTGGGATCCTTAATTTAAGAAAAATCCCTAACTGAAAAACGATTAAAAAAAAAATAAATAACGTAGATGCAGGAAGTTAACATAGTGGCTCAATTTCGGCAACAACTAAGACCGTTGAAGTGCGAGGCTCAACCTCGTTGTTTTGTTGCCCTGACTACCACGCTGAGATCAGCGTGAAGCGAACCTGTGCGCATGCGCAGATACTGTGCGTGACTGACTGTGTGAGAGCAAAGTGTTGCCTCTCGCTCATCTCAATATCCTAGCCTATTCATTGATGATAGGTTCTGCTTTACTGAAGTTGCTAGTGCACAGTTCTGACTGTCTGCCTGGTGGCCAACCTGCCTATACTGTGCCCCACCCCTCTCTCGGTCCCTCGCTAGCTCACTAATCAGTCACCTCCGTTCCAAATATACTGAAACTTAGGAGTCGATTCCTAGCAGAAGCAAATCTTGACACTCAGAAATGGGAGTGAACAGCGGGAGTCGACATGCAAGGACTCGAGGAATCAAATATTTTGGAGTCGACTCCCCACCGCTACGTCAACGTCGTTACCATTTAGAAAAATGTCAGAGAAAGGCAAGCCACACTAGAAAAGTCCTGTATGGCAATACTTTGCGAGGTGGAATTGAGGTACAATAATGGTAGTACAGGTGCGATGCTTAACCATCTGAAAGGGACGCACCGTTAGACCTAAACCGTTGCTGGCTGCAGCACACCTGCATTGTGAATTAACGTGGAATTGTATGTATTTTACTTATCGTTTTAAGCTTCACATCCCTACTTGAAACCTTTCAGAATATGTTTGCTGTTCTGTGATTATACATTTTTTTCAGTTTTGTTCTTCAGATGTGTTTTACCACTGCTGAGATTTCTTGTTACAGACACATGTGCTTCCCTCATCTTTGGGAAGAAACTCAATCTTTTCCAAGTCCACCTTTTAGCCCTCTCTCATCCCCATTCCTCCAAACCCCCCTCCTCATGCACTAAGGCAGCCCGGTTGCGCAGGTGTAAATTGGTAGTCTTCAAAAATTTATTTTGGCACTTTGGCTCGCCACGCCGCAGCATTAAATGCTACATAAATAAAACAACATCTCGTATTGCGCCAGGGACCTATCCTCGGAGGAGCCAGTGTCATTTACGAGGCGTGAGGCCGTGCGCATAAATATCACCAGCGCTTTATTACAGCCTACCACTGGGACTGATTGAACTGATCCATAGTTTGGCAGGTGGCAACATACATGTAAATGGACACTCATAGAAACACACACTCGTTTGTGCACACATACACAAACCAGTATATCTCTCTGTCTCTGTCTCTGTCTCTGTCTCTGTCTCTCTCTCTCTCTCTCTTTTCTCTCTCTCTCTCTCTTCTCTCTTCTCTCTTCTCTCTTTTCTCTCTCTCTCTCTCTCTCTCTCTCTCTCTCTCTCATATTATTAGTGAATCCCTTTCATTCCCTGAGTCACTGTGCCCATATACATGTGAGCGTGCAGCACTTTTTGCTTACTAAAGTTGCTTTAGTACACTCTTGGCTGTGCATTCTGACGGATGCCTCTTCTATACCTAGCCCGCAGCTTAGGCGCAAAGCTCCCATTTAGCTCAGGTGCTGAACCCCACGAAAACAGCCAGTGTCTTGTGGGAAAAAGCTTTAAGTAGAGAGAGGGGGAGAAGAGTTGGAGGAAAGGACTTGGAGAGACAAAGACGGATAGACCAAGCGAGGGAATCGAGAGTTGATAACAAGGTTCGAGAGAGTTAAAGAGGGATGGAGAGAGAGAGGGAGAAGAAGGGGGGAGCAAGAAAGACTACTAGTAGTGAGAGGCTGAAACACACACACACATTCCAAAGCTGCCACTCCTCGGAAACAGATTGTGCAACCCTGAAGACGGGGGGGAGGTCCTGAGTGTCTGTGTCTGTGTGTGTGAGAGGGCTACGCTAATCTTCCCACTCCACACTGAAGACTTTCCGGAAGACTTCAATCACACTGAGGGAGAGGCAGAAGAGTGCATTTTTGAAGAGCCCCGTGTCGATTCAGCCATGCTAATAGTCACCCAGATGCAACAGAATGCCACCTGCTCCAAATCAGAAAAGGTAAGGGCTTGCCCTAACCTACATATTGTAACATTGAGCTTTCTTTAATGGATCTGTGCTCTTTAATTGTGGAATTGTAAGTTAATGCATATTGAAAATATTGCTTTGGTGAAAATTCACTGTCCCTGTTCTTATGATGACTACATTAAAATTATTTGCACCATGACACCTTTCTTAATGACAATCATAAGTGGTCGTTTTTCTTGGAAGTTGTTGCCGTATTAACTCAATGTGCATGCATTTACCGTTCAAGTGGGGTGATATATTTTCCATAGCCATGGAGTGGAGTAGACAGCTCTTCAATGAGTCGAGGTGCGGCCAAAAAAGCACAAGAACATCCAAGAAAATGGAGCGCATCACTCGCTCACTATTAAAAACTATTTTTATTATGCTTTTCAAGTTAAATGATATTCAGCTTTTAATTATGAGTGAGAGTCACACCTTGATGCATTTGGCATAGCTAGGCACCAGAGTGTGACGCAGGAGCTTTTTGCATTGGGCACTGTCATAGGCAGGTGGTTTGTTGGTGGGCTAGTGTCCCCCTTAGTGGTAGCCTTCATAACTCTCCTCCCTCTCCTGGAGGTAGGAGTTCAATCAGGGGCTTGAGCTTCCTTGTTAAATCATACACAGTCCTATTTCTGTATTTATCTCCTTATTTGTCTCGACGTGATGAGTCAAGACTGCCATGTGTTAGCATTTTAACTCTGTATGGGGGTGAGTCTTAATGGAATTCTCACTAGTTTGGTTGGACTTTCAATCCTTTTCTTGGGAAAGTGATTCGGCAGATCAGTTGTAGGGATGTAGTTTTGAGGCACAGTCCTGTGTTTCAGCTCAACGGGAGCCCCGCCCTGATGGTTTGGAGAAGAACAAGTAACATTGTTGGGATATGTAACCACTCTCAAATTCATAGATAGAGCTATTGATGCAAAGACAGTCCATGAGCAAGTTATTATGATTTTTTGTTTTGTTTCAACAAACGTTGTTTTACACACGTGTTTTCTATGTATTGGATCTTGTCAAGCTCCTGTTATTATTTTGGATGTGCTTAAAACCCCTTCCTTTCATTTCTTGGCCAGCCAACCATGATGTTGCTTCCATCCACGTAGTAGGTTCTGTAGTCATCACTACGTAGTAGGTTCTAGTGGTCATCACTAATGTGATCAACCTAGATGCACTGCCTGGCATCCCTTGTGTCTTTATACCAGGGTCCTGGCATCCCTTGTGTCTTTAAACCAGGATCCACTGCCTGGCATCCCTTGTGTCTTTACGGGGTGGCAGGTAGCCTAGTGGTTAGGGTGTTGGGCCAGTAACCGAAAGGTTGCTGGATCAAATCCCTGAGCTGACAAGGTAAATAATCTGTCGTTCTGCCCCCTGAACAATCCACTGTTCCCTGGTAGAATTTGTTCTTAAATGACTTGCCTAGTTAAATAAATAAAAAACCAGGATCCACTGCCTGGCATCCCTTGTGTCCTTAAACCAGGATATAACTTTTCTTAGACTGATTCAAACTTAACATGGAGGGACCTACCTGAATGTGCCCAATAGAAACTCTTGTTTTGCTCTGTTTGCTTTCATTTGGTTCGTAAGTGGTTTGCGTAATGAATACACCCCAGATGACACATCAGATTGATGTGCCAGCTTTAATACAAAGCTTCACATTCCCCCCGAGCGAGTAACATCACTCCTTTTTTGTTAAGACGTTTCATTTCCCAGCTAATGCTTCTAATTCCACTCGGTCTCTCTCACGCTACAGTACTCCAAGCCTTCTCCCCCATGAAATATAGCTCCCCAGATCAGACGGAGATCTTTCTCTTTGAACAATGATCATGCTTTAACTCCGAGGTGGGGAGAATAAGTCCCGGGTTTAGAGACGTTGGTTGATGGTTTATTTGGGAGTGGAACTTGGTGATGTATTCTGGGATGATGAATTGTGGTTGTAATGTAGTCGTTTGGAAGTGAGATGGTTTCTGCTAGGGTGGACAGATGCAGGACTAGCTGTGGCTATTGAGGGCCAGTGTTGTAAGACAGCATTTCCAAAACTTCTCCTCAGGGACCTACAGCCTTTACATGATCTATTACAGAACTAGCTGGTTCAACTTGTCAACTACTCATCATCAAGCAGTTTTGTCACACAACTCAATGTCACAGATGTCTCAAGTTTTGAGGGAGTGTGCAATTGGCATGCTGACTGCAGGAATGTGCACTAGAGTTGTTGCCAGATAATTTAACGTTTGTTTCTCTACCATAAGCCGTCTCCAACGTCATTTTAGAGAATTTGGAAGTACATTTAACCAGCCTCACAGCCGTAGACCACGTGTAACTACATCAGTCTTCTTCACCTGCGGGAGGGGGTGCTAGGCGTATTTCTGTCCTTTTGTGGGGAAAAACTCATTCTGATTGGCTGGGCCTGGCTCCCCAGTAGGTGGGCCTATGCCCTCCCAGGCCCACCTATGGCTGTGCCCTTGCCCAGTCATGTGAAATCCATAGATTAGGGCCTAATGAATGTATTTCAATTGACTCATTTCCTTATATGAACTGTAACTCAATAAAATCTTTGACATTGTTACATGTTGCATTTATATTTTGGTTCAGTATACCATCTACAGAAGAGACAGGAATTAATATGGGGGAGGTGTTGCTGTATTAGTGGAGGCTGGCGGCTCATAATAATGGCTGGAACAGAGCGAATGGAATGGCATCAAACACATGGAACACGTGTGTGTGTGTGTGTGATACATTTGATATCATTACACTCATTCCGCTCCAGCCATTACCACAAGCCCATTCTCCCCAATTAAGCTGCTATCAACCTCCTGTGTGCTGTGTATATTCAGAGCCATATCCCTGTAATGCTTAGAGATGATATCATGTCAAATGTTATTGACGTGCTGTGGTTGCAGGTTCACCTGAATAAATGAAAGAGATTTTTCGTCACTGGCCTACACACAATACAGCATAATGTCAAAGTGGAATTATGTTTTTCAAAATTTTTACAAATTAATACAAAATTAAAAGCTAAAATGTTTTGATTCAATAAGTATTCAATCCCTTTGTTATGGCAAGCCTAAATAAGTTCAGGAGTAAACATTTGCTTAACGAGTCACATAAGTTGAATGGACTCACTCTGTGTGCAATAATAGTGTTTAACATTATTTTTGAATGACTACCTCATCTCTGTTCCCCACACATACAATTATCTGTAAGGTCTCTCAGTTGAGCAGTGAATTTCAAACACAGATTCAACCCCCAAAATTTTGAAAAGAATAATGGGCAAATATTGTACCATCCAGGTGTGAAAAGCTCTTGTAATCGCTGCCAATACTTATGATATTTCTGCATTTCATTTTCAATACATTTGCGGAAATTTCTAAAAGCATGTTTTATTGTGTGTAGATGTTAGGGTATTGTGTGTAGATGTTGGGGTATTGTGTGTAGATGTTTATTTTTATTTTTTTTAATTTATTCAAGCTGTAGCACAACAAAATGTGGAATAAGTCAAGGGGTATGAATACTTTCTGAAGGCACTGTATGTGTCCGACACAGGCACACATCATAAAGCCATGATTAGCGGTAGCATTAATCTCACCATTTGAATTTCACCATCACTGTTCATAGAATGAGAAAGTGACCAAAAACCACGTTCGTACAGATTTGTACAGAAAGCCAAGTTGAAGCCAAAATTTGATGTTGTCGTCCTGATAATAACCACACGTGATTTTACCGCAACAGTATCACAACAACCTTCAATTGAAGCGGTGGGAAACTGGTCCTGAATAGGTCTGTGGGGTCATGACATTTTGTCAGCCGGTGATTGTCAAGCAAATAACTGCCGGTCTAATTAACATAAACACATTTAGCAACTCCTGGCTTCCACACATGTCCTACAAGCCACTGATGCAGACTTTTGGAACATCTACATTTTAAAAAGTCAAAAAAATCCATGTAATATAGCCTACACCATCACAATAAATCTCTTATTTATTTTAGACCGGTCTAAAGAACATTATATGAAGAAAATGTAGTCTTTCAGAAGAACAAAATAGCATACTCTGAGTTGTCCTTATGTTAGGCCTTGATCTGGCTATGTCATATGGCTGTGGGCTACACTAGTTCATTTAGCAGATCATTTAGATTTGCCTAGAATTCCATGGAATTATTTTTTATTTTATAGTATGAAGAATACAATTGAACAAATATTTTCTCCAAACGATTTGAGAGAGTGCACACATGAGGCTATTCTGTGTTAAGCAGTTAACAAAGAAATGAGAGTTATTTGCTTAAATGCTTAATATATACTTCATTTATAGTTATTTGTGTAACTTTAGTTGTGATACAAATGTTGAGCTATATGTTTTGATTTTAAATACATTCTAAAGCTGACATGGCTCTCCGTCACGTGATCGGGTCTTTCTCACAGGCTACAAGTGAAGACAGACACATTGGGGACGCAACTGCGTGCATCCTAATCCATATTGAAGATATTGGAAGAACTGTCCACGTTTACTTTTCGTTAGCCAACAAGATGAGTAGGCCTAACGAACAGCAAAAGCTTTTAATAATGGAACACTAGTCACTTTAATAATGTTTACATACTGCTTTACGTATCTCATATGTATACTGTATTTTAGTCTATGCCACTCCGACATTTTTTTTTTTACTTTTAGATTTTATTTGAAATGTGCAATATTCTACAGAGCCATGATTGCATGGAACTGCCTTCCATCTCATATAGCTCAAGTGAACAGCAAACCTGGTTTAGAAAAACTAATAGAGGAACACCTCTTCCCCATGTGACCTACTTTTTGTGTGACATGTATGTGTAACTGATAGGTGCGCGCGCACTACATGTTTTTAAATATATCTTAATTGTATGTGTCGGACACCGGCAAGACTAGCTGTCATCATTGGCGTTGGCTAATGGTGATCCTAATACAAATGTAATCCCCCCCCCCCAACAAATATGTGCTAGTCAAGTGCGCTAGTCAGGTGTGTTAGTTCAGGGCTACAATCAAATTGTGAAACGTCTCAGGGTCCCCAAGGAGAATTTTATGAAACACTGCTATAGGGTTCCCTCTGTTTAGTTTAGACCAGTGTTCCATCCAGAAATGGTCTGTACAGAGAGAAGCTCTGGATTGTGAAGAAAATGACTGTGGAGTGTAAATCACAAAAGGTCATTATTGATTATTATCTATCATTATAAAATGACAGATGGTGTAACATGTAAGACATATCAACTGATATAATAAGAATAATTGGGTTTTCTCAGAGGACTTTTGTCTCCCTGACACATTTCTCGTGGCTTTTATAGTCATAATTCTCCACAAACAAATCGATAATGACTTTCAGCCTGTTGCTTTTGTTGTCACTCGCACAACCTTTTCCTTCTCCTGGCCTGAATACCATATGAAAAAGCAAGGCAGAAGAAATGAAATGCATTGATTTTTCCAAAGTAAAGCGTTGGCTAAAGTTTTAAGGCCAATTAAATCGGCTTTGAGTCAAGAATTTTGATTTCTTTGAGTCAAGAATTTGATTTCTCTCTCTGCCACCTAAAAGGCACGTAAAGATTCTCAGACCATGAGAAACAAGATTCTCTGTTCTGATCAAACCAAGATTGAACTCTTCTGCCTGAATGCCAAGCGTCAGATCTGGAGGAAACCTGGCACCATCCCTACGGTGAAGCATGGTGGTGGTAGCATCATGCTGTGGGGATGTTTGTCAGCGGCAGGGACTGGGAGACTAGTCAAGATCGAGGCAAAGATGAACAGAGCAAAGTATAGAGAGGTCTGTCTATCTGAAATTATAGAATAATAGTAGAGATAATGATTTCATCACATTCCCAGTGGGTCAGAAGTTAAAATACACTCAATTAGTATTTGGTAGCATTGCCTTTAAATTGTTTAACTTGGGTCAAACGTTTCAGGTAGCCTTCCACAAGCTTCCCACAATAAGTTGGGTGAATTTTGGCCCATTCCTCCTGACAGAACTGGTTAACTGAGTCAGGTTTGTAGGCCTCTTTGCTTTCACACGCTTTTTCAGTTCTGCCCACAGATTTTTTATAGGATTGAGGTCAGGGCTTTGTGATGGCCACTCTAATACCTTGACTTTGTTGTCCTTAAGCCATTTTGCCACAACTTTGGAAGTATGCTTGGGGTCATTGTCCATTTGGAAGACCCATTTGCGACCAAGCTTTAACTTCCTGACTGATGTCTTGAGATGTTGCTTCAATATATCCACATAATTTTCCTTGCTCATGATGCCATCTATTGATGCACCAGTCCCTCCTGCAGCAAAGCACCCCCACAACATGATGCTGCCACCCCCGTGCTTCACGGTTGGGATGGGGATTCTTCGGCTTGCAAGCCTCCCCCTTTTTCCTCCAAACATAACGAAGGTCATTATGGCCAAACTGTTCCATTTTTGTTTCATCAGACCTGAGGACATTTCTCCAAAAATCTTTGTCCCCATGTGCAGTTGCAAACCGTAGTGTGGCTTTTTTAGGGCGGTTTTGGAGCAGTGGCTTCTTCCTTGCTGAGTGGCCTTTCAGGTTATGTCAATATAGGACTCGTTTTACTGTGGATATACAGTAATGTGAAAAAGTAAGGTATTTTTTTTTTTTTTTTACATATTTGTACAGATGGATATGTAATCTTCACTTCAACACTATTAACAGTTAAAGGTTACCCAATTTAACAAATCACACACACAAAAAAAAAAAAATAGCCTTTTCCTTATGGGAAAAAATGTGTACACCCCTACCTTTACCATCACATAAAATGGCTAAAATTAGAATTAAGTGTACCAAAACAAGTGCAAATGATTAGAAAACATTAGAGAGAAACTTAAAGATAAGAAAATTGGTCTGGTTTTAACCATATGGGTGTGTGGTAACACATCATTCAAAGACCTACCCGAGGCCCTCAGAAGAATGATTATTGATGCCCATGAGTCTGGGAGGAGTTACAAATCCATTTCAAAGCAATTCAAAGTACATCATTCCATTTTCTGACAAATTCCAGACCACTGGCAAACTACCTAGGACAGGTCGTCCCACCAAAGTCAGCCCAAGAGCTGACCGAAAGATGCTCATAGAAGTCTCTAAGAACCCCAGGGTAACATCAAGGGATCTACAGGCCTCTCTTGCCACAATCAATGTTGAATTGCATGGGTACACTGTCAGAAAGAGACTGCACAAACTTGGCCTACATGGGAGGTCAGGAAGGAAGAAGCCTCTGCTCTCAAAAAAGAATATCAAGACACAACTGACTTTTGCCAGACAACACCTGGGTAAAGTCAAACTATTGTTTGTTTTTTTGTGTGATTTGTTAAATTGGGTAACCTTTATCTGTCAATAGTGTTGAAGTGAAGATTACATATCCATCTTACCAAATATGTTGTTCTGGGATGATTTGCACTTTTCGCACCAATGTACGTTCATCTCTAGGAGACCGAACACGTCTCCTTCCAGAACGCCATGACATCATTTTCTGGAATTTTCCAAGCTATTTAAAGGCACAGTCAATTTAGTTTATGTAAACTTCTGACCCACTGGAATAGTGATAAAGTGAAATAATCTGTCTGTAAACAATTGTTGGAATAATTACTTGTGTCATGCACAAAGTAGATGTCCTAACCGACTTGCCAAAACTATAGTTTGTTAACATGAAATCTGTGGAGTGATTGAAAAATGAGTTTTAATAACTTCAACCTAAGTGTATGTAAACTTCCGACTTCAACTGTACTTATGTAAATGTTATATTTCAGTTTTTTTTATTTGTAATACATTTGCAAAGATAAAAAACAACAATGTTTTTTCTAACCAATTTATTCATGTGAATATGATAGCCTATTGGTCACATGCATGCGATGCTTACATGTTTCACGTAAAGAGAGCAAGGTTTGAGGGAATAGGTAATGTTTTTCCTTAACAAATTAGGGATTTCGGTAACATAACATTTCAGTCAGAAACAAGTAAATTAACTAAATGGCTGAAATTATGTTGCAGCTTCAGCATGGGACAGCGCAATAAACACTTGCTGTGGTGACTTTTTGCTGCAGTAGTGAGGAGAGCGAGACAACGTGGGTGAGTCACACATGCACTGCTGTCATTTTTTTTCACACGGTGTGACCATCGGGATCTTTCTTGAGTCTGTCTATATATGGACAAATATATTTCAACATATCGAACAGGACGACTCTCGTCGACCAAGATGGTTTTTAGTTGGGGACAGCCCCAATATGATCACTACGGCAAACTGAACAAAGCACCTTTGAACAATTTAAACCGTATCTGTAGTTATTTAAGTGGCTATTCTTTGGAAACATTTTAGTTTGTTTAAAGGATAGTGGGAGATAACTGACATTTATTTTTCTCCCATCCTTGTGCTTGCAAATTACCTACATCTCACTCTCCAATGCCCCCCCCCCCACACACACACAATCCCTCCCTTTTCTGGCGTCTACATTTCCCAGGGTATTTATCTTTGCCATTTCAAAAAGGATTGGCACTCAATTTGCCATGCATTCCACAGTTGATTTCGACACATCATAAAACTGCATAGTGGGCAAAAATGGTTTATTGAAACCTTCCCCCCCATTTGTCATTTATAAGATTTAGTTTACTTCATGATGGATATACAGTTTTCTTTCCTCCATTAGAAATCTGAGTGCTGGTATTGGGCATATGAAGGTGTCATTCAAAAGGTGTTGTCCTTTGATTCGTCTAGGTGTGTGGGGGTTGTGGTAAAAACCAATGACAGGACCTATTAATTTCACCGTTTGGCTTTTAGACCAACACCGTCAAGCTCCAGCAACTTCAATCTCCATATGTCAATCAAAGAGCCTCTGCTGGTGGCCAAACCCACTTTCTGAAAACACACACACACAAAACAGTCGTTATACTTATTTGTCCCTTGCTGAGAAGATAAGTGTGGCCATCTCTGTCAGATACATTTCCAACAGGATGTCATGTTCATGAAATCACAGGAGCTTCACAGGGTGACATGTAACAGTCCCTAACAGGATTGCGGTGGCTAATTCAGTTTTTTCCCTGTAATGCAGGGTGTACAGCAGTCCCAAATATCCTGGGTAATGGCAGTATTGATCCTCGACATCTGAAGCCAAGGAATAAAGGTTGAGGTGTGTGACAGCACACTGAGTGAGAGATGGGGCGTTGAGAAAATTGTAATGAGAGGATAAATTCATGGGCTTTGTCCTCTTCCTCTGTCGCTCCTTATCTCAGTCGCTCCTTAGTCGCTCCTTCTCTCAGTCACTCCTTCTCTGTCGCTCCTTCTCTCTGTCGCTCCTTCTCTCTGTCGCTCCTTTTCTGTCGCTAATTCCCTCAGTCCTTCCTTCTCTGTCGTTCCTTCTCACAGTCGCTCATCTGATGCTCCATCTCTGTCGCTCCTTCTGTCGCTCAGTCGTTCCTTCTCTCAATCGCTCCTTCCCTCAATCGCTCCTTCTGTCAATCGCTCCTTCTCTCTTTCGTTCCTTCTCTCAATCGCTCCTTCCCTCAATCGCTCCTTCTGTCAATCGCTCCTTCTCTCTGTCGCTCCTTCGCTCAATCGCTCCTTCTCTGTTGCTCCATCGCTCCTTCTCTGTCGCTCCTTCTCTGTTGCTCCTTCTCTCTGTCGCTCCTGCTCTCTGTCGCTCCTTCTCTGTCTCTCCTTCTCTCTCCCCTGCTGAGGAAGCTTGTTCCATTCCCTTTCAAAAATTTTTTTTTTCTTCAGCTGCCAAGGTCGAACCCTTTTGATACTTTTCCTCCTCAAGTTCCAACTTCCCTTAAACTTCCTTTGAGGAAATGTCACTTTTATGACTTTTACCTTGTTGCTGATTATTTACTTTTTGCTGCCATCATTACTCACTGTATAAACTGCTACTGTAAAGACACTAATTCCCACTGTAGAAACTGCTACTGTAAAGACACTGATACTCACTGTACTGTAAGTATTCACCCCCCTTGGCATTATTCCTATTTGGTTGCCTTACAACCTGGAATTAAAATAGATTTTGGGGGGGGTTGTATCATTTGATTTACACAACATGCCTACCACTTTGAAGAGGCAAAATATGTTTTATTGTGAAACAAACAAGAAGTAAGACCCAAAAAAAGATCAAGGTCATTGTCCTGCTGGCAGGTGAACCTAGGTCCCAGTCTCAAATCTCTGGAAGACTGAAACAAGAATTTCTCTGTATTTCTTCTGACCAGTTTCCCAGTCCCTGTCGATGGAAAAACATCCCCACAGCATGATGCTGCCACTACCATGATTCACTGTGGTGTTGGGTTTGCGCCAGACATAGCGATTTCAATTGTGTTTCAATTTTAGTCTCATCTGACCAGAGTATGTTCTTCCATATGTTTGGGGAGTCTCCCACATGCCTTTTGGAAAACACTGAACGTGTTTGCGTCTTTTTTTGTTTAAACAATGGCTTTTTTCTGGCCACTCTTCTGTAAAGCCCAGCTTTGTGGAGTGTACGGCTTAAAGTGGTCCTATGGACAGATACTCCAATCTCTTTGGTCTCTTTGTTGCCTCTCTGATTAATGAGTGTTGGTGGGCGGCCCTCTCTTGGCAGGTTTGTTGTGGTGCCATATTCTTTCAATTTTTTTATAATGGATTTAATGGTGCTCCGTAGGATGTTCAAAGTTTTTAATATTTTTCTATAACCAAACCCTGATCTGTACTTCTCCACAACTTTGTCCCTGACCTGTTTGGAGAGCTCCTTGGTCTTCATGGTGCTGCTTGCTTGGTGGTGTCCCTTGCTTAGTGGTGTTGCAGACTCTGGGGCCTTTCAGAACAGGTTTATACTGTATATACTGAGAACAAGTGACAGATCATGTGACACTTAGATTGCACACAGGTGGACTTTATTCAACTAATTATGTGACTTCTGATGGTAATTTGTTGCACCAGATCTTATTTAGGGGCTTCATAGAAAAGGGGGTGAATACGTATGCAGCACCACTTTTTCGTATTTTAATTTCTTGAAAAAAGTACTTTTTTTCATTTCACTTCACCAATTTGGACTATTTTGTGTATGTCCATTACATGAAATCCAAATAAAAATCTATTTAAATTACAGGTTGTAATGCAACAAAATAGGAAAAATGCCAAGGGTGATGAATACTTTTGCAAGGCACTGTATACACCAGCCTTTTAATGGTGGGTCATAGTAATGTATAATTATTTCATTCATTACTGGTACTGATTTGGCCAAGTGCAACTATGCTCTCTGTTTAGTGCGCTCTCTGCTTAGCAGCGGTGTCTCTGCACAGTTTGGCATCTGCGCGAGTGGGAGGGAGATGCCTGTTTGCTTCTCGGTTCACCTGATCTTTTTTCTGCAGTTTTATTGAAGATCACTCGGCGACCCACACGCTGCAGCGCTGTCGTTCAGCAGGAGATGATGCTCTGTCAGCCACTGACTTGTCATTCTCACTCGCCATCACTCACCACTGTCATCAAATGGACTCAAGCTAGCCACAAATTCTGACTGAGATCATACAGCGCAAATACAGTGATACGTTTCTCTTTCTTGGTTTCAAACAAACTTTGAGAAATAACGAGGAGCGCCCACAATGTGTTTTGTACGAGGAAGTGCTTAGTAAAGAATCTCTCAAAACGACACGTCCTGACCAAACATCCCCAGCATGACGGTAAACCCAGGGAGTTATTTCAGAACAGGGCACAATACTTCAGGAAACAGTGCTTCGACAGTGGGAAAGTAAGTCAGCTAGCAAGGCATTGTTGTCATTTTCGTACAGGTGATGATAAGCCTGCCTGACTGAGAAAGCAGTAGATGTTCTGATCCAGTTTTGCACCACATACCTATGTGAGTCATGATTCTCAACTCTGGCGTACATAAAAATAATAGCCACACACCTCTCATTAGGACTGTGTGTTTGTTTGTTTTCTGGTCTACATCTGTGTGATGTGATCAATCAGTTTATTCCAGTTCAAAATAACAATTATTTATTGTATTTTAACAGCAACAGTTCCAATCTAGACCTTTTTTGTTCAACAATACTTTCTACAGTAGGATTTACAGTAGGCCTGATTATTTTTTAATCTGTACTGTTACTTAGGGTTGCACTATCAAAAGCTGAGCCTGTCTGTGTGATGTGTTCAATCAGTTTATTCCAGTTCAGAATGAAAATTATTTATTGTATTTTAACAGCAACAGTTCCAACCTTTAATGGGGAACAATAAACATGAATTGCTATTTATATAGGTATTTAATTTCATTGTTATTTGTTTTAGTCTATATTGCATTTGTTTTAGGCATAAGGGCAATTAAATGTAGCAATATGTACCGATACCACGCATGAGGTCCCCCAATATCCTCACCTCCCTAGGAGCCGGGGACGTTTTCCTTCCATATTCCCAGTTTGGGAGACATGGATCCCCAATCTGCTATTGTCTGGAATAGCTGCATTCCTTTGGGAGACCGTAGGCTTGGTGTGTGTAGCTCACATAATGCAGAGCGGAATCAGAAAGAAATCCATCCTGTAGAACGGAGAGGGACAATACCTGATGAAGTTTCCCCCAATCTCTGTTTTTCTGTATGTGTGTATGTATCAGATGTGCATGTAATACACTGCCACTGATAGACAATACATTGAGGAAAATATACTGAACAAAAATATAAACGCAACATGCAACAATTTAAAATATTTTTCAGTTCATATAAGGAAATCAGTCATTTGAAATTAATTATTTAGGCCCTAATACATGATTGGGAATACAGAAATGCATCTGGTCACAAATACCTTAAAAAAGGTATGGGCGTGGATCAGAAAACCAGTCAGTATCTGGTGTGACCACAATTTTCCTCATGCAGCACAACACATCTTCTTCGTATAGAGTTGATCAGACTGTTGTGGCCTGTGGAATGTTGTCTCACTCCTCTTCAATGGCCGTGTTAAATTGCTGGATATTGGCAGGAACTGGAACACGCTGTCGTACACATCGATCCAGAGCATCCCAAACATGCTCAATGGGTGACATATCTGGTGAGTATGCAGGTCATGGAAGAACTGGGACATTTTCAGCTTCCCAGAATTGTGTAATGCACCTGTGTAATGATCATCCCGTTTAATCAGCTTCTTGATATGCCACACCTCTCAGGTGGATGGATTATATTGGCAAAGGAGAAGTGTTCACTAACAGGGCTGCAAACAAATGTGTGCACAAAATGTGGAATCTTTTATTTCAGCTCATGAAACATGAGACCAACACTTTACATGTTGCATTTATATTTTTGTTCAGTGTATGTGGGTGGACATGGGGTATATACTGTATTACAACCGGGAAAGAAAGATTTACATAAAGACACCATTGTCATCCACTAGGTGCCAGTGTTGGTTTGTTTTTGGAAAAACTGCTTGTTGTTTCCTGTTTTTCCCAGACTATAATGAAGAATTGTGGATATGTCCTGTTTGCCCAGGCAATGGGCCGGTGTGCATAGAGTAGGTTAAGCTGTTGTCTGATGCAAATACACTCCATGATGTGACAGTTCAGTACCACGGGCAGCGGCAGCATCCTTGTCATGCACATGTTTCTTAGTTGGCACCACAGACAGTGACATCAATACCTGACCTTTGCTTTAACTACTGCTGTTATTGTACTCCTCTGATTCTAAACATGAACATAGAAAAATGGCATCAATGGATAACTGTAGACATGTTGCACTCAACATTAACCTTAAGAATAAAGAGTTGGGCCTACTGTTGCTTTTACATTCTGTTTTCATTAAATAAGTAATTCATAATACTTTAAGCTTATTATGACATAACCCTGCCCATTCTCTGTCTACTATTGAGATGTGAGTTGGCCCTCTAGAGCACAGCAGATAGGCCAATCCCTTCTCCCCTGATAACCACCATGCCTGGGATGCAGCAACACATTCTTTTAAGCCCTACGGCTGAATCCTAACCCCACAGAGCCAGGGCTTTAGGTTAGTGCGAGGAGAAGCTAGAATATATTCACCCTTAGCTACTGCACCGCGGGTTAATGCTGCTCAAATGTAATCCCGTTTACTGTGTAGCCTATCCACATCACCTAGCCTAGCACTCCCTTCCCCATCTCACCAACCCACAGGGAGGGAGGGAGATGCGCCTGAGAGGTGTGTGTGTGTGAGCGTGTGTGTGTGCCATGCCGTATACCCCTTGTGTTCTCTAATAAACTATCAAATAGAGCAGATCAGCACAGAGCAGATCCCCTTATTGTAGGAACTCCTGCCTGGAGTGTTCCGTATGCCATAGAGACAGCCAGGATGAGTTTAACATTATTCTGGTCTCTCCTAGGTTCCCGCTGTAAAATACAATCCTTCTACAGTGCAGATGGGCGAGAGATATGTTCTGTGTATCCAATTACTCTCTGAGGCTTCTAAATCAGCTTTAAAACTCTGCTCAGGAAATAGCTTTTGCAATTGCTGCATTAGACAGAATAGCAGTTTAAGCTTCATGGCACTTAGGCTACAGAATTATACTCCATGCTCTGGTGAAGCTGCTTGCTGTGTGGATTTCTTAGAATGGTATCTAAATAGTTGATAGTTACCCCGACCCTAATAATATAGGTAATACATGCTGACTATTAATATCCAAGTGAAGTTATTGTTACTCAGCTAAAGATTTATTTGATGTCTTTGACATATGATGTGGTGTAAATAACATTGTGGCACATGGCTATCAATTGTGCGTGCCCGACGTTGTGTGTATTTTTACTGTCCCTATAACACATTTTGTATCGTTTTAGAATACTTAGTTTACCCAGTAATATAACTATTAACCGAATCGAGTGACAATATAACCTTTTTATACATTTTTGCGACTTTCACAACCTTTATTATCTCACCTTCCGTTTCGCCACAGGGGGGCACTGTTGTACTATGGCACCCTCAGCGCCGGTGGAGACTGAGGATAAAATAATAAACTCGGAATACAGATTCCCTGTACCCATGCAATCTGCAAAGTGGTGATAATTCGTTTTGGGCTGACACAGCTCCGGTGTTTGTTTTGTTTTTCAGATGTTGTCGCTTGGATACGTGGGACAGAGCACGAGGCCTCCGTTCATTTAAGAGGTAGCCTAATGAGTGATGTGGTATTGAGAAGTCTGAACAGTTTGCTAACTGCGGTCACTTCTTATGCAGCAGAGAGAGAGAGATAAAGAAAGAAAGAAGGGAGCGTTGAAGCTGTTCTCTCTTTCAGCTTCGGATAACCATTGCTTTGTGTGATGTAAATGATTCATACATTTTTTTGCAACCGATCATCCATTTCTGTCCAAGTTTGGAGGGTGCAGAAACCACATTGCTGATGCATCGAATGGAATGGAAAGGATCCCTATTACCCAAACGGTTTGAAGGATGAAACTACTTGCTGTGAATTCCGAGTAAGACCTCAACTCATTTTGGCTCGTTCTTTTTGGACCATCCTGTATGATTGACTATCATAAAAACCTGAAATGGGACAATATATATTTGAATATATAATTGGACAATAATTGTGTCTGCTTGTTTGGGGCACTGATTCCGAGCCTAAAAGGGACTCTCGTGCCAATATCCAAGTTTTAAACTAACACCGCGTCAATTAGACGACATCCTTTCACAGTTTCCCTCTTGACATGCTGTAGGGGTTTTTCCCCATAAAGAATCATGGCTTCGATGTATCAGAGGTTCACGGGAAAGATCAACACCAATATATCTTTCCCCTACCCACCTGAAGCTAGCCACCTACTCGGCGGGCAAACAGTTGAAGACGAGAATGCCGTGAAGATCCCGCGTCCCTGTCAAGACATACGACCCCGTTTCCAATACCAACAACAGAGGAGCGCATGTGGGGACGAGGAAGAGGATGTAAGAAACACATTTTGCCCCTCTGCATCCCTCCCTCTCTAACCATGATCCCTTGTGAGCATCCAATCAAACATGTCATGACAGCAGAGGGTTATGCATGAAGCTGATATTAAATTATTAGCCCCGTGTGCATAACACACTGTCATCATTACATTTTTATTCAGACCTTACCCTATGATAAGGGTGGTTTTACATTAGGCTACTTTATTATATGTCTTGCATACATAGGCTATATACTCAGTTCATCATATGACCGACGTTATAACACGTAATTGACAAACTAACACGTGTGCTATTCAGTGACACAACACTGTCTTAATGAGCCAAAGCCAGTCAACATTCTTCAGCTGTTTGTAGCTGTTTGTGGGCGAGTATCTCGGTCCAAAATAGCCTAAGCTATAAAGCGGACAGATGGCGGGCCCAAAATTATCCCCGGGTTGGTGTTATTAGATTCGACCAGGGGATTTTATTAGCGAACATGGAGGGACAGTTTCAGAATTTTACCGGGTGAAGTTTTGCGCAGCGTCCTGTCGGATGTTTTGTCATGAAAACAATGTGATATTGAGATGTGATGGAAAGAAATGCACAGAAACAGTCATATTAGAACTGCTGCGTGATAGGCCTAGATAAAGGAGTAGTAGGCCTATGCTATGCTTATTCAATTTCAAAGTCTTATTTATGTAAACAACCAGGCTTTGTGACAACCATTCGAAGTCTGACATCGGGTCGCTTTACCTCGTTAAAATTGTTTTACATTTCCACAATTTATGAACTTGTCAAAGTTGGAGGGGGACAAAAAGTCACATAAAGCATCTTATCGGCAAGAGCCGCTCCGTTACACTGCCCATGGTGCTCAATATCCCCATCTGGCTCCACAGTGTTCCAGTTCGGTGTTGATTTCGCTGTCCATGGTCCTGAAAACTTTATTCACTCTTCTCTCATCCGCTTTCTGGGTGCTGAAATGTTGGTCACGGAGCCGAGGAAATATACAGTACATGGGCAAAAGTATGTGGACACCTGCTCGTCCAACATCTCATTCCAAAATCATGGACAATACTATGGAGTTGATCCCCCTTTGCTGTTATAACAGCCTCAACTCTCTTGGGAAGACTTTCCACTAGATGTTGGAACATTGATGTGGGGACTTTCTTCCATTCAGCCACAAGAGCATTGGTGAGGTCGGGCACTGATGTTGGGCGATTAGGCCTGACTCGTAGTCAACGCGTTCCAATTCATCCCAAAGGTGTTCAATGTGGTTGAGGTCAGGGCTCTGTGCAGGCCAGTCAAGTTCTTCCACACGATCTCAACAAATCATTTCTGTGTGCACCTTACTTTGTGCAGAAACAGGAAATGGCCTTCCCCAAACTGTTGACACAAAGTTGGAAGCACAGAATCGTCAACAATGTCATTGTATGCTGTAGCGTTAATGTATCCTTTCACTGGAACTAAGGGGCCTAGCCCAAACCATGAAAAACAGCCCCAGACCATTGTTCCTCCTCCACCAAACTTTACAGTTGGCACTATGCATTCGGGCAGGTAGCGTTCTCCTGGCATCCGCCAAACCCACATTCGTCTGTTGGACTGCCAGATGGTGAAGCGTGATTCATCACTCCAGAGCACACGTTTCCACTGCTCCAGAGTCCAATGGCGACAAACTTTACACCCCTCCTGCCGACGCTTGGCATTGTGCATGGTGATCTTAGGCTTGTGTGCGGTTGCTCGGCCATGGAATCCCATTTCATGAAGCTCCTGACGAACAGTTCTTGTGCTGACGTTGCTTCTAGAGGCGGTTTGGAACTTGGTAGGACAGGGCTACAGGCTTCAACACTCGGCGGTCCCTTTCTGAGAGCTTGTGTGGCCTATCACTTCGCTGCTGAGCGGTTGTTGCTCCTAGACGTTTCCATTTCACAATAAAAGCACTTACAGTTGACAGAGGCAACTCTAGCAGGGCAGAAATTTGACGAACTGACTTGTTGGAAAGGTGGCATCCTATGACGGTGCCACGTTGATAGTCACTGAGCTCTTCAGTAAGGCCATTCTACTGCCATTGTTTGTCTATAGAGATTGCATGGCTGTGTGCTCGCATTTAGACACCTGTCAGCAACGGGTGTGGCTGAAATAGCCAAATCCACTAATTTGAAGGGGTGTCCACATACTTTTGTATATATAGTGTAGATGAATTATAGCCCTCTAAACAGCCATGTTAGCTATAGTCTATCCTATCAGGTTGATAAGATGAACACTGCACTGCTTTATTTACTTATTTATTTACTAAACTTCAATCCCAACAAAATATGTCAACATTTTGCGTTTGCTATTGGTGATGTTCCTTGCCATTGTTTTTGACTCCAGTGTTCTAAAAGTTGACATTTTAACATGCTAACTTGATCCATGCTGTTTTGCATCTGTGTGAGCACTTTCACACCATGTCCCCCAACCATAGCTCATATTTTCAGCGGAAGTGTGTTCTGCTAAATGATTTATTTACCCCATCGGTCTCCCTTGACAAAACCGTGAACCACCATGGCTTGTGGTTTTATTGAGATAATCACTATTTACAGCTGGTCGTTAAACATTTCCATGCCAGGTTTGTGAGTGGCTGGCCATTCAACCTGATTGTACTAATGAGTGGAGTGCTGTGTAATACACAGGTTGAGGTTTGCATGCATACAGTATTTAAATGTTAGTGCTCTTTGTGTTTGTTGACTCAGGTAGTTCTCCTGTGATCCGAATTCAATAGACACATTGATGAATGATAGGCTATGAATAGAAGTGGTAAGACTGTACGGATCTGGGGGGGACCTGATGTTGGTTCAAGCCTCTCCCTCCCATAATGCACTTTCTATTAGTGACGGAGGGGGGGGATCGAAGCAGTTCGATTTCGGGATATTATTTTAGAAGATATATTGCAGTATTATTTTAGAAGATATATTGCAGTATTATTTTAGACAATATATTGCAGTACTATTTTAGACAATATATTGCATTATTATTTTAGAAGATATATTGCAGTATTATTTTAGAAGATATAGTGCAGTATTATTTTAGAAGATATATTGCAGTATTATTTTTGCGCTACTCAGCTGCACTTGCACCAAAACTCATATTTTTCCTGCAAAGCTTGTTCGCCAGCTTCTTTTTAAATAGTGAGCCAATTTGTTTTCAGAACTTGTTCTAATAATAATAATAATAGTAATACAAAGGACTTACAGTGGGGAGAACAAGTATTTGATACACTGCCGATTTTGCAGGTTTTCCTACTTACAAAGCATGTAGAGGTCTGTAATTTTTATCATAGGTACACTTCAACTGTGAGAGACGGAATCTAAAACAAAAATTTAAGAAAATCACATTGTATGTTTTTAAATAATTAATTAGCATTTTATTGCATGACATAAGTATTTGATCACCTACCAACCAGTAAGAATTCCGGCTCTCACAGACCTGTTAGTTTTTCTTTAAGAAGCCCTCCTGTTCTCCACTCATTACCTGTATTAACTGCACCTGTTTGAAATCGTTACCTGTATAAAAGACACCTGTCCACACACTCAATCAAACAGACTCCAACCTCTCCACAATGCCCAAGGCCAGAGAGCTGTGTAAGGACATCAGGGATACAATTGTAGACCTGCACAAGGCTGGGGTGGGCTACAGGACAATAGGCAAGCAGCTTGGTGAGAAGGCAACAACTGTTGGCGCAATTATTAGAAAATGGAAGAAGTTCAAGATGACGGTCAATCTCCCTCAGTCTGGGGCACCATGCAAGATCTCACCTCGTGGGGCATCAATGATGATGAGGAAGGTGAGGGATCAGCCCAGAACTACACGGCAGGACCTGGTCAATGACCTGAAGAGAGCTGGGACCACAGTCTCAAAGAAAACCATTAGTAACACACTACGCCGTCATGGATTAAAATCCTGCAGCGCACGCAAGGTCCCCCTGCTCAAGCCAGCGCATGTCCAGGCCCGTCTGAAGTTTGCCAATGACCATCTGGATGATCCAGAGGAGGAATGGTAGAAGGTCATGTGGTCTGATGAGACAAAAATAGAGCTTTTTGGTCTAAACTCCACTTGCCGTGTTTGGAGGAAGAAGAAGGATGAGTACAACCCCAAGAACACCATCCCAACCGTGAAGCATGGAGGTGGAAACATCATTCTTTGGGGATGCTTTTCTGCAAAGGGGACAGGACGACTGCACCGTATTGAGGGGAGGATGGATGGAGATCTTGGCCAACAACCTCCTTCCCTCAGTAAGAGCATTGAAGATGGGTCGTGGCTGGGTATTCCAGCATGACAACGACCCGAAACACATAGCCAGGGCAACTAAGGAGTGGCTCCATAAGAAGCATCTCAAGGTCCTGGAGTGGCCTAGCCAGTCTCCAGACCTGAACCCAATAGAAAATCTTTGGAGGGAGCTGAAAGTCTGTATTGCCCAGCGACAGCCCCGAAACCTGAAGGATCTGTATGGAGGAGTGGGCCAAAATCCCTGCTGCAGTGTGTGCAAACCTGGTCAAGAACTACAGGAAACGTATGATCTCTGTAATTGCAAACAAAGATTTCTGTACCAAATATTAAGTTCTGCTTTTCTGATGTATCAAATACTTATGTCATGCAATAAAATGCAAATTAATTACTTAAAAATCATACAACGTGATTTTCTGGATTTTTGTTTTAGATTCCGTCTCTCACAGTTGAAGAGTACCTATGATAAAAATTACAGACTTCTACATGCTTTGTAAGTGGGAAAACCTGCAATATCGGCAGTGTATCAAATACTTGTTCTCCCCACTGTATATAGCGCTTTTCAAGGACCCAAAGTCTCTTTAAATGGCTCTCTCTTGTCCCTCTGCTGCAGAGATATGGTGAGCAATATGTTTGAAACAACAAATTACAATACATATAGAATCATGAAAATCGCAATACATGTCATATTGGCACCTAAGTATGGTTATAATATTGTACCGTGAGGTCCCTGGCAATTCCCAGCCCTAGTTTCTATGGATTTCACTTTAATAAGATGATATCACTAGATCAAGATGGCCACAGCAGAACCCTTTCAAAAACGTTTTCTGAAAGGGCCGGTTGAAAAGTGAAATCTGCTCCAGGAGCTGATCTATGGTCAGATTTGCACTTTTACCTTCTAATGATGTAGGCAGGAGAGCTGATCATAGATCTGTGCTTGTGTGTTACCTTTAGTTTAATGACATTAGTCAGTCTAGTCGTGACGGTAATGAAACTAGGGCTGCGGTGCCATTCATAATAAGCTGTCCAAGTGATAAGGAATATTGTGTGATGAGAAGCATATCAACTGACCTTCCTATTGAACCTCCACCATTGAAGGAGATTTAGGCATTGCCATGCCATCTCTAAATTTTCTCTTGGGTCCTGTTGAGTAGGGCACACCGCAGCAAAACGTTTTGCAACTGTATTACTCTGTTGTCTTCTCATCCCACTCTGTCCCCTCATCCCTTTAAAACGATGAATTATGTCGTCATTGAGCTCAAGCCTATCCTCTGTGGTGAGAAAATCCTATTTTGTCGATACATGATCCTGCTTTCACACTGTAATCCTCTCTGATGCTGATAATTCTCTGCGTGGTGAAAAGGCTCATTAGAATCAAATCAAATGCCTCTCTCTAATTCTGGCCTCATCCTTTAGGGTCCCTGGGGGTTTTCCTACTGTGCGTGCTTTCTTTAGTATGGGCATAAACTGGCAATATACAGTGCAGTCAACTGGTCGAGGGAAAGAAACCCCTTGCTCTACTCATCAGATGAGATCCTTTAAAAAGTTGTATCTGAAAGCCTACATACGTTCTAGTCTTTTCCTACACTTTGCACTGAGTGCGAGAAAGATTAGGAAAAATAGCAAAGGAATAGACACACACACACTTAAAGGGAGATGTTTATAGATGATCAATGCTCAAGCCCTGCATGCCCTCTGAAAACCTCAACCGAGAGAGAATTGTATTATTATGATAACATAAATGAATATGCAAAATGGCAATAAAAATGGTAAGCAGTAAATATAAATTCTGATCTGTTTTTCCTATTATATTTTTGCTGTGGCTGCAAATGTAGAGCTTATTCCCCTGTGTAATGCTCAGGGTTGACATGTGCCTTATTCAGATGGAAAAGCATTATGCAAAAACACAACACAGTGAAATAGAAGCCATTTCCCATTCCCATTCTCCATCTATGATCTCAGTGGTGAATCAATTCCACTTCAACTCTTGACTTGACTGATTTAGAGTGGAATTGATCCCATGCCCCAATGTTGACTTAAGCTTGATGACTTGAAGACTTTATTGTCCATCTATTCCTATGGAGAACTAGGGTTGGACAGCTGCAGTGATGTCTCTTCGATATAAGACTGACTTCAATGGCATGATAGAGTCATCTGGCTGTAGGCAGAAAGTTGAGCTGGTGCCAGGCAGCCAGGACTGTTGCAGCATCTGTCACATTATCATGGGATTTGCGGCTGGGTGTGTGGGGGGGATGGGGGGACGCCCAGGCTCTCCTGCTACACAAGATGGAAGATGGAGGAAAATGAAGTGCAACACAGCTGGCACTTGCACACTGTTGTCTATCTGCCATTGTGTTGCACTAGGTAATGGTGGGCAAGGGGGCGCATTCAACCAGAAATCCTTTACATCATTTTAGAATTGGATCTAATGCAGAGCACTGCAGCAATGTAGATATCCAGTCATAGTATGATGAGCAGGCTACATGCTTAGTTTTCTGTCAAATGCAATTCGCTCAACTTGACTGAGCTTGCTTGGCGCAATGGCTGTGCTCTCAGTTTGTTTCCCTCCTTAACCCATTTGCCAGGATCCGGTACCTCTCGATGCATGAACAATTATTTTCAATTATTTTCAACTTGAATTAAGAGTTAATTCAAGTTGCCTCCTCTGTAATGTGAAAATGTGCCTGATATTCAAAGAATGGATTTGTGTTGGGCCGGCCCAGGTTTATGGCTTGCGTATAGACCAACGCGTGGCCATTGCTCTGGTGAGAGAGAGAGAGAAGTGCGCCTGTATCTTTCACAGAACTAGAATGAAACTTACTTTCCATGATCTCTCTCTGCTAGAAATGAGCCTGCAACTCATCTTTGCACTTCATTATGTTTTTTCCTTATAGAATCGCAGCTGCGGGAAGGGTGCTGGATGAATTGAAATACATTTGCCTAATTTATAGAATTACTGTTGTCCGTTCAGAAAGAAATTAAACAATTCAGAATACTACACCAGGAGTAGGCCTATAATTTAGCCACAGATGATCCTAGCTGTTGATTGTGTGTAGCCCAATAACAAGGCATTGCCTACAGTCGGGAACGCGCGGCAAATCTGTCAGTGAACAGCATGCAGTCAAAACAGACATTTCGCAATATTTCAAATACAATCGCGGGAAAACAAGTGTTGGAAAGCAAATGAAAAGGGAATACTAATCTGTCTGTAGGCAACCAAATACAGTATGTTATCAACTTCCAAATAGGCTTATTGAGCGAACAGCATTGTTTTACAAACTAACAAGAGAGAGAGAGAGGCTTTTGGCACGAGCGCATCGGCCACCGCCGGTGGGTGAGCTGTGCATCATTGGGTGAGTCAGTGAAACTGGAAAGCTTTTTTAGGACTGTTATTTCCTCCTCATATTGTACAATATGTGCCTCCACACATCTAGGTCTAGGCTATCGATGGATTCAAGACATGGTCGTAATTATTGATCTTAGATTCTCAATTTGTCAGTGTCAAAGCAGCCTGTCATTTCCATCATTTGTGAGGTGAGTCTCCAGTCATCTAAAATTATGTAAAATTGCATGAAATGCGTTTTATAAAATTCACATCCTGGACACAGGCTTAAAATAACTACTCTACTGCTCTATGACAGCAAGCAAAATGCATTCCTGTACCTCAGAGCACCCCCAGGTCACCCCCCTCTCGGCTCACTTTTTGTTCCAGTACCTCCCAATTTACAAATTAAGCACTGCACAATAGAACCAATGGCAAAGTCCCAAAATGTTCAAATGTGCAGTCCACATCTATCAGCAGATCCCAAACAATCTATTTTAGGGTGATGCATATATTATATTGGTTAAGGGCTGTTCTTATGGATACAGGCCTTAGCTGTGGTATATTTTATTTTTATTTTACCTTTATTTTACTAGGCAAGTCAGTTAAGAACAAATTCTTATTTTCAATGACGGCCTAGGAACAGTGGGTTAACTGCCTTGTTCAGGGGCAGAACGACAGATTTTTACCTTGTCAGCTCAGGGATTCGATCCAGCAACCTTTCGGTTACAGGCCCAACACTCTAACCACTGGGCTACCTGCCGCCCCAATATATGGGCCATATAGCACAAACCCCAGAGGTGCCTTATTGCTATTATAAACGGGTTACCAATGTAATTAGAACCTGTGGTATACTGTCTGATATTACACGGCTGTCAGCCAATCAGCATTCAGGGCTCGAACCACCCAGTATATAATGTCATACATCAGCAGACCCCTTTCCTGTAGATTCCATAATGACATGCAAGTACACACCATTCTCCCCTGTAATGGATTATGCATACGGTGACCGAGGCGTGAAGCAGACCTATGCTTTATTTATCACGTTCCGTTAACCAAATCAGGTTAAAGATCCATCACAGGATACTCTTCTCACTTAGCAATGTTTAGGACCAATCAAGGCGGCAGAAGGGGGTCTCATGACCGACAAAACATGGAGGGGCGTTCATGTTAATGTGTTCATGTTCTTAATGTATTCACAATGTATAGTTAGTGCAGAGAGGGCAGAAATGGGCTCATGTGTTGTTTTTGCGCTTTCTCTAATGAAGACAAAACAATTAGAGCTCAGTATGTAATCCATAGCAATGATTTGCAAATCCAATGTAAGATAGAAGACCATTAGAGAAGGAGTGGTTCCGTACTGAACAGCAGTGTGGTCTGGTATAGAAATAGAATTCTAGACTGTATATCTATACCAGCTAAAGAGCTAACTAGACTAAAGATCTAGATGGTAACTCTTCTTCTATGTGGTCAGGTCCCAATAGACCACTGCTCTCTCCACTGCCATCATGTCACCATGGACCTGTCTCTTGGTTGCCGTAGTTTCAGAGGCGTAGAGGCCATGTCTATAGATTGGTCAAGACAGACATGAAGGAAAAGCCTTATCCTAACTGGTGAAAGGATTGAGCGGTTTATGTTAACTGTAGCAATCAACATGTCATAAGTTTGCCTGGCGTAATTCTTATGACATAATCCATGTATTGACTTTCTTTGTTGAACATTCCAATATCTTCATTTCCCATATCCACAAGTGTGCGGTCATTTGACAAGGCAATAGCCTATATATATAGAAATCAAAGGTCCGCTGTCAATGTAGAGGTGCCGCCATGCATTTCAGTATTGACGTCTGAAGCTCTCCAGTTTTGTGTCAATGTAGAGGTGTCGCCATGCATTTCAGTATTGATGTCTGAAGCTCTCCAGTTTTGTGTCAATGTAGAGGTGCCGCCATGCATTTCAGTATTGATGTCTGAAGCTCTCCAGTTTTGTGTTGCAAAATGCCTTGTTCTCCTTCCTCTGGCTGAAGATAACAAATGGCAACCATTAATAACTTAATCTCTGTGTAAAACTAATTCGTACCTCCTGAGATTGGGGAAGAATAGCGAGTGAGTAGAGGGGAAAAAAGCGTTAACTTTAACCGCGTGAACGAGGGTGGCAGATAGCCTAGCGATTAGAGCGTTTGGCTGACAAGGTGAAAAATCTGTCAATGTGCCCTTGAACAAGTTAGGGCTGGGTGGAGGTACAGTATTTTACTATAAACCGGTATTGATGCACGGACCGGTTTGTGTTTTTACTTTACCTTCTTTTACAGTATTTCAATGTTTGGTTTGTTAAATGTGATACACAACTCCAGTACGCGTAATGTCCGTTGTTACAGTTTACTCCGTTTGCTACTTGAGTCGTCTTTCTCCTTATCTTCCTCCTTCCCACACCAAGCCCCGCCCCCTGTCACTCAAGGAGCCAGCTGTTGCTCCACCATGGAGTCACGAGCACTTTCTTGCCATTCACTCAGCAGTCTGCATGGTCAGATGGATGCAACAACATATTGGTGACATGCTGCTTTTCACAAGTGTTCTATAATTACACTATTCGTTTGTGTCTACTGGCTGCTAGTTTGTCATTTCATAGCTAGTTGTTGCTAAAATAAATCTTGTTAGCCGCTAATGCTTATCGCTAGATAGCTAGTTATTTTTTTATTTTTTTTAACCTTTATTTAACTAGGCAAGTCAGTTAAGAACAAATTCTTATTTACAATGACGGCCTTTCCTAACCCGGACGACGCTGGGCCAATTGTGCACCGCCCTATGGGACAGTGCACGTTAATCAACGTTTCAGTAAAAGTGCTGGATAAAAGCAACAGTGTTTCCACAGGTAACAAGCTACATACAACATGTAAAGTGGCACCTCACAGCTAGGGATTCTGTTCACAAGTCTGATTGGCCTTTAGCCATGTATTAATGTTTTTTGTGAGGGTGCAATAGGTGGTGTCTGATGGCAGTGTGTTCCAGACATGGGATGCTCTCACAGAGAAAGCAGATTGACTAACTGTGCTTTTCATTCACCTCTCTTGGTAGACCTTGTGGATCTGCTGCCATGGATTTGGGTTTTCTGTTGAACAAAATAACTAAGTGGAGGAGGGGGAGCCAGGCCATTTAGGATCTTAAGTACAAGATATGCGTTGGTGTATTGCAACTCAAGAGCTAATGCTTTCTGAGGATATAACCGTGATGATGGCTATTGGGCTTACTATCAAGAACTTTTGAGAGCCTGTTTGTAGACAGACTGAATGGGTTTAAATGTTGTACAGCAAGCTTGGGCCCAACTAGTCAAGTGTTAAGTGGAGGAGTATCATACATTTTTTTCTTCTCTGAGCACAATGCACAGTTTCTCTAGAGATTCATCAGATCAAGCCCAAACTGTGCCATGTAGTAGGGAGTTGTAGTTTCCAACAGGCCAATATACAGTGGGGAGAACAAGTATTTGAAACACTGCCGATTTTGCAGGTTTTCCTACTTACAAAGCATGTAATTTTTATCATAGGTACACTTCAACTGTGAGAGACGGAATCTAAAACAAAAATCCAGAAAATCACATTGTATGATTTTTTTATAATTAATTTGCATTTTATTGCATGACATAAGTATTTGATCACCTACCAACCAGTAAGAATTCCGTCTCTCACAGACCTGTTAGTTTTTCTTTAAGAAGCCCTCCTGTTCTCCACTCATTAGAGTGACCCTAACCCTAACCCTCATTGGGGCGGCAAATCCCCGAGCTGACAAGGTAAAAATCTGTCGTTCTGCCCCTGAACAAGGCAGTTAACCCACTGTTCCTAGGCCGTCATTGAAAATAAGAATATGTTCTTAACTGACTTGCCTAGTAAAATAAAGGTAAAAAAAATAAAAATTTACCTGTATTAACTGCACCTGTTTGAACTTGTTACCTGTATAAAAGACACCTGTCCACACACTCAATCAAACGGACTCCACACACTCAATCAAACAGTTGTGTAAGGACATCAGGGATAAAATTGTAGACCTGCACAAGGCTGGGATGGGCTACAGGACAATAGGCAAGCAGCTTGGTGAGAAGGCAACAACTGTTGGCGCAATTATTAGAAAATGGAAGAAGTTCAAGATGACGGTCAATCTCCCTGGGTCTGGGGCACCATGCAAGCTCTCACCTCGTGGGGCATCAATGATCATGAGGAAGTTGAGGGATCAGCCCAGAACTACACGGCAGGACCTGGTCAATGACCTGAAGAGAGCTGGGACCACAGTCTCAAGGAAAACCATTAGTAACACACTACACCGTCATGGATTAAAATCCTGCAGCGCACGCAAGGTCCCCCTGCTCAAGCCAGCGCATGTCCAGGCCCGTCTGAAGTTCGCCAATGACCATCTGGATGATCCAGAGGAGGAATGGGAGAAGGTCATGTGGTCTGATGAGACAAAAATAGAGCTTTTTGGTCTAAACTCCACTCGCCGTGTTTGGAGGAAGAAGAAGGATGAGTACAACCCCAAGAACACCATCCCAACCGTGAAGCATGGAGGTGGAAACATCATTCTTTGGGGATGCTTTTCTGCAAAAGGGACAGGACGACTGTACCGTATTGAGGGGAGGATGGATGGGGCCATGTATCGCGAGATCTTGGCCAACAACCTCCTTCCCTCAGTAAGAGCATTGAAGATGGGTCGTGGCTGGGTCTTCCAGCATGACAACGACCCGAAACACACAGCCTGGGCAACTAAGGAGTGGCTCCGTAAGAAGCATCTCAAGGTCCTGGAGTGGCCTAGCCAGTCTCCAGACCTGAACACAATAGAAAATCTTTGGAGGGAGCTGAAAGATCTGTATGGAGGAGTGGGCCAAAATCCCTGCTGCAGTGTGTGCAAACCTGGTCAAGAACTACAGGAAACATATGATCTCTGTAATTGCAAACAAAGGTTTCTGTTCCAAATGTTAAGTTCTGCTTTTCTGATGTATCAAATACTTATGTCATTCAATAAAATGCAAATTAATTACTTAAAAATCATACAATGAGATTTTCTGGATTTTTGTTTTAGATTCCGTCACTCGATTCAGTTGAAGAGTACCTATGATAAAAATTACAGACTTCTACATGCTTTGTAAGTAGGAAAACCTGCAAAATCGGCAGTGTATCAAATACTTGTTCTCCCCACTGTATATACATAGTTTAGCGTAGAAAATGTGGTAATTGAGTACAATGACCATGATCCATTGCGGGCCTACTTGTCCGGTCTGTGTGGGGAGAGAAGAGACAGGATAACTTGCGATCAAGAGGTATAGAGGACAGTTGCTTCGTGAGGCATCTCTACCTGAAAATACATGATCTAAGTGATTGATAGTTGGAATTCAGCAGTCATAAAAGTATGCCTTATTTACTTTGAAGAACTACTAAAATAGTGATTTTTGTCAGACAGCATATAGGCAGCAGCCCTCTAGATGAGATGATGACTTAATAAAGTCATCAAATGTAAACAACTGAAATATTTTAGTAAAGTGAATAAATTATGGTTAATAAGTGAATAAGCAGTAATGGGTAGTCACTACCTTCATGGGACTTTTATGAATTGTTTTATTCTGTGTTACAGCATTCAACCCAAATAATGCATAATGCATTTAATGTTTAAAAAAATAATAGAAACCGAAATCTAAACTGATTATTTTTAATAATTGAACCGACCAGCACTACTGGCTAGCTAGCTTGATAAATGTACTAAGAATCAGAGCAAACGTAGCTAGTTAGCTAATACTGCCTGGTACAACTGCCATTCTAGATTACTTTTAACCTTTATTTAACTAGGCAAGCAAGTTAAGAACAAATTATTATTTACAATGACAGCCTACCTACAGGGTCAGCAAATTAGGGTTAAGTACCTTGTCAGCTCGGGTATTTGAACCAGCGACCTTTCGGTTACTGGCCCAACGCTCTAACCGCTAGGCTACCTGCAGCCCCAGATAAAAATGTTTGTTTGTGCAATGGTATCTTCTAAATCAGAGAGGATTAGGCAAAGCATGAATGTGTTAGCTACCTACATGGAGGTAGGAAAACATGTAGTGTAACATCTAATTAGGGTCACCTGGAAACACTGACCAACAACAATATTTTTCAAGGTGCTGCCCACTATATTCCAACTATAGAATTAGAATAATCATTCTATTTCCATGATTCCAACAGTTCACCGATTAACACTAGAACCGCCTGGTCTTTCAGTCTGTAAGTACCCGCTAGACAACGTTGCCAGGCATCCCTTTAGCATATGCACATGCGTCTGTAGTGACTGGTTTGATCCCAGGCTGTGTTGCAGCTGGCGCCAACGCTGATAAATAAGCAGAACACAAACTCATCATTACACTGTTGTCGTTCTAAATTAAACCAACCTCTTCACCCTCCTTATCATTCAGTTAGGCCTCATTTAAATGTAATTGTGAAGTAAGGTGCACAATTATCGCCCATTCATCCATTTGTCATTCATTCAGTGAGGGGAGAGAGAGAGACTCATTAACGCCTGGCTGGGTACCAACGTCCCACAGCACATTGTCTTGGCGGGTTAAGTTGGGAATAGGTGTTGATGTTGAAAAATGTACTAAATAAAACGTCAGTGGCGTTTAGCCTATGGCGATTCTAGTGTTAACTAGGCCTAGATATCATGCAGCCCTGTGTGGCACAGTGTGGAAATGATAAAAGTGCAGGAAATTCAGAAATGGATGAAAATGCTGAAAACTAATTGTTTTGAAGTTGGATTGAACAGTATAAAACAATCAGAATGGAGAAGGACCGCTTGAAATCCCATGAACTACTCATAAAGCATATTTAGAACTTGTATTATTAAAAAACATAAAATACCGTCAAAAATTTTAATAAATATAGTGATATGATATTTTGGCCATATCGCTTAGCCCTAGAGCAGTGTTCACCAACCGGTCATTCGCGATATGGTGGCCTTACCCGCAATGCAGCCATGGCACCACTAGAGGCTGTCCTGCTCCTGTCCCAGAGATAAGCACATCTAAGTGGCCCAGAAGGAGGCATACTGAGAGGGTGTTTGTGAAAAGTCTAATGGAGAAAGAGTGTGAGTTATATAGAAAAAGATAGATAGATGGTGAAAGACACTACACAGAGTGAAGGCACCATCTAGAGAAAGAAAGAATGACTGAATGATATACAGAGTCAATAATGTAAGATATTTATACAGATTAACATAAGGGAAGAGGCAGACACATAAAGAGAGCAGGAGAGAGGGAGAGAACCAGAGACTGGAGAGGTATCAGTGGCATCCGGCAGGGGTGGGGTGGGTCAAGGGCCGGACACAGAGAGCAGACTGCTCTCCTTGGGGGAGAGCATGGAGCAGACCCAAGTCCAGACGGTAATCCAGCCCTCGGCCTCAGCCATCACTCATGATGTCAGTACACTGTGGGAGGCAGGCAGGCCAGATCAACAACTGGATTTAATTGAAACTCTAGTTGAAAATGCTCCTTTTCATTTTCAGTTGCACAACGTTTTGCTACAGTGCAATAATGAACACGACCCTGATCTCAATGAACAGAGCCACAGCAAACATTCTTTATTAAGCAGAGTATACTCTCTTAACCAGAGCCACTAGACAACAAAAACATGCATAATGTTGAAAATGAGATAGCTACTGTATTATGGATGATCAGCTGGTTCTAGAAACCCTGTCAGTAAAATAGATGAGGCTGAGAAAGTACTCCAGAAGAAATGCCTGACTTTATATTCAATGCATTTAAAGGAATCTTACTCTTTCTCAGCGTTGCACCAAACCGACTATAGAGGGCAGAATTCTCTCACAGGAGACGACTGAACAGACTTGCAACTGAACATTTGCATTAGTTTGTTTCCTCTTATAAAGCTACAGTATACATTTTTCAACCGTGAAACGCTATAGGTTCTCATATGGTGCTGCTTTAAAAGCACTTCCATTATTTCCCAACCAAAGATTTATACAGGATCAGCTCATCATCATTTATGCATTGTTCTTTTTATTTTAGGGAGCTTTCAGACAATACCAGCGTAGTCCAACCTCTTTTCTGTGTCCGACGCCCACTATTTTAAACTTTGCTTTTTGGGTTGACTCATCTTGGGTTGACTCATCTTGGGTTGACTCATCTTAGCAGGTACTGCATACTCTGTTGTGTTAAGACGCTTTTAGCAACCTCTCCATGATCCGACATTTCTGGAGGGACTCTGCTGCTTGTTTCTAGAATCAAAATAGAAGCAGACTTGATGTGCAGTATCATCGTGTCCAGTCAGAGGTTGAGGAGGAGTAAGGACAGGGTTCTCATTCTATCCAGGCTGTATCACATCCGGCCGTGATTGGGAGTCCCATAGGGCGGCGCACAATTGGCCCGGCGTCGTCCAGGTTTGGCCGGGGTAGGCCGTCATTGTAAATAAGAATTTGTTCTTAACTGACTTGCCTAGTTAAATAATAACAAATAAAAAAGATTCTCTTGGTAGGGGAGCTTGGGGTTCGTACTGAGCTGTCATTGATTTGGCAAGGATAATGCATAACGCCCCTTCCATCCTCCATTACACCTATAACACGCACACCAGCGCTCAACCGAAAGGGCTGTGGAGCTTTTCTTGTTTGTAACAGACAGAATCAGCCTGTCAGAACCACCCGCAGAAGCCTATTTTAGGCTTTAATTGGGCCTATACAGCTCTCTCAAGAAAATATTTTTGGGGCTGCCCTTTGATGGAAGACTGATATTTCCCAGTGGTCAGCTAAACTTTCCCTTCTCACTCAGTCTCTCTCAAAGCTAATTTGTTTAAAATCACAGTTGTATTACAATGTAGGCCTACTGCCTAGAGAAGCATATGGCTATCAGAAATAGTATTTCCTTTTGGGAATAATCAGAGAACGTATTATTTTATATGAACGTTTATATGAATGTTATTGTAAACAGTGCTAATGATATTTACTTGATTACTCTTGTTGACAGTTCAAATCCATCACTTTTATTCTAAAACTCTATATTTATCTCTCTCAGGCACTTCCCTCTCCCTCGGTGTCTAGTCGAGACAAAACCAAAATATCAAATTAGTCTTCTCTCCTTCCCTTAAAGTGTTGCTTTGACGGCTTTTAGAAATATTAGCGAGATTTAAATGATTTCAGTGTTTGGGATGGCTTTCAAATTGCAGTAGGTTCAATGAGAATGTCCCTGGAGTTAAGTGTTGACTTTGGGGTCAGACCACCTTATTGCGGAACTCTTCCAGCCTGGCAACTGGCATCCAGAGTTTCCTACCTTTCTCCTCTAAATTATTTTGTAATAAGACTATTACCTATGACCTTAAAAATCACTACTCTCGGTTTCTTCTAAAACATACTGCAGGTTCCTTATACGCCACAGTTTTTACCGTCAGACATTGATGGTGTGTGTAACTGCAGTTATGAAACGACCTCCATCTTCTGTAGATTGGGTCCCTACTCCGATGGATACTTTAAAATTCAGCCCGTGCTGAAAGAAGTTGGATCCCTCTCCTCCTGTGACCTGTTGAAAGCTGTTGAGGGGAACATCTCTTCCCCTGCTTCCCTCCGGTCTTATTTCCTCTCTATTTCCTCACTCGTCTTCTCGACCTCATCTTGGAAAATGGTGTCGGCTCGCTGAAGCAGAACATTACACTGCAACCCCTTGTGTCACTCTCTGCTCACAGAGGCTGGCGCAGGTCATAGCAGAGCAGAGCTACACAGCTTTTCATTTCTGTTCAACTGATCTACGTTCGTTATCACACCTAACGGTTTAAATATTGGCTACCAGGTGAAGCTGTGTTGTTTTCAAAAATGGGTTGGGTGGGTTTTCTTAATATTGCCTCCGTGCCACAATATACTGTTAAAATGATAATCTGTGTAAAAACCCATTATGGGTTTATATTGTGTTGAACGTCCACATACACACACACACACACACACACACACACAAACACAAATATGCACATACAAGCACAAAAATCAAACTCTCTCTCGCTCTCCATCTTGGTCTCATCCTCCCTCCCTCCCTGTTTCTTGCTCTTCATCTTGGTCTCATCCTCCCTCCCTCCCTGTCTCTTGCTCTTCATCTTGGTCTTGTCCTCCCTCCCTCCCTGTCTCTTGCTATCCGTCTTGGCCTTGTCCTCCCTCCCTTGATCTCTCTCTTTTCCTCCCTCCCTCTGTTTCTATTGAAGGGCCTGTGAGTTGTGTTCCAGGACATCTATCAAGAGCCGCTGCTCTTTATTATGGGCCACGGCTGCGCCTTCCGGAAATGTGCTTCTCCCTGTTTGAATAATTACCTTTAGATATGGACTGAAAGGGAATATACATTTTTTATTTAATTTTCATCTGAGAAAATAGCTTTTTTGTGTCTCGTGAGAAAGGTATGTTTTGAATAATTGCTCTGGAAAGAGCTTGCATTGAATGAATGGGTATTGGGTAGAGAAAAATGGTGCAAAATAGTTATGGGAGGAAATTGACTTCTACTCTTCTGAAGAGGACCTTTGGATGTTGGTTGACGAGGTAAATTAAAATGGAGGGAAAGTAAACTTTTCAAGTCCTGTTCTGGAGGTTTTCATACAGCAAGACTTCCCACACCAGGTCTTAAAGAAACCTCAAGTCATATATTCACTCTGGGAGTTGATCATGTTCAGTGGAAGAATATAATTTTTCAACTGAACATGAAAACGTAAATACTCAAAATTCTAGAGATTGAGAATGGTTAAGGATATGAGTTTGATTGATTACCACAAACTGTCAGGGATTGCCACTAAATTCTTTCATTTAGAGTAACTTTATGGAGGATTATACAGTACAGGCAGTGAAACTAATTAAACAGACAGCCATGTACCTAAAATATCATCCCTTGCATTGGTAACCGTTAATTAACATAAACATGTTTAGCATCTACAGAATAAAATAAAATGGATATTTTTCCCATTCCGGAGCGAGAGTGCTCACATATGAAGTGGGGCTATGTTGAGCGTAAAAGTGATCATTTGAAACCGGCTGCGACTATAGGCGCTCTGTTTCCTCAGGCTGCACATGCTGTTCTCTCATCAAGTGATCATATTTTCACCCATCAGACTATTCTCAATTTAATCTTGCCTTTACTAATATGTAACATTAGGTTTGATTTCGAATGTCCCATTATGAAGAACAGGGGCAATACAAAAAATACAATCATCCGTATGCACTGGACTAGGGAATGGAGGATACTTTCCCGCCAGTATGTTTTTCACTCATGTTGAGCATACTACTCCGGAAATTTTGCTGCGCAACAGGTGATTTTCCGGCCAAAATCTGTATGCCATAGACTCTCCAACCCTGTTCCTGAAGCTACCCAGTGCTTAATTTGGGAAACCAAGTGAAATCTGTTTGGGAACATCAACTAAACATATTTCATTCAACTGTTGATAGCCCCTTTCTCTGTGCGCTGGAGAAAGGAGAAAGACAGGGGAGGAGATGGAAACACACGGTGGTGAGATATTCTGTAGCTAAAAGCAATGTGTCAGCCTATTAATTATGAAAATAAAAAAGCCCTATTACTAGGCTATTCAATATCAAATACAAATTCACTAGACCAACCATTAGGCTAGACCAATTATGTACCAAATATATCTTAAATCAGTATTTTTTTTGTTTTTCTTCCATGTGTAATATGCGGTTGGCTATGTTTTATATAACAGCACAATCATTATTTTAATGTAATTATTTGATGATCGTAAGCGAGTTGGGTAGGCTACTACTAAAGCATGTACTACTAAAGTGCATAAAAGGAGATTAGTGTGACTCAAAGGTCATGTAGAATTTTACTGGGTTAATATGGTCACCCTAAGCTGGTTGGCTTGCTTTTTGGGATGAAGTGTGTGGGCAGCTAATGTAAATGCTATCCAGCCGAAGAGAGAATGCATAGGGTTTTGTCAATAGCTACCATCCAGCGGCTCCCATGTGGGAATTTGATGCCATATACACATGATCTCCCTCACTTAACCCTGCCCTCCGGATCTCCAGCGGATCCTATGAAAACATCAGAGAGCATGTGAATAGTCTTGTCTTTTAGATGTGTGGGCAGACTAGAGAGATTGAAATGGCGATGAAAGGAAGCATATTAACTTGTTCCTTCAAATGATGTGCTTTGCCACTGTCATATATTTGCTCCTGAGCCCTGACAAGCGTCTAGTGGTACTGATTTAGGTAGTCACTTGGAATGCATTTTAATTAACAGGTGTGCCTTGTTAAAAGTTAATTTATGGAATTTCTTTCCTTCTTAATGCATTTGAGCCCATCAGTTGTGTTGTGACAAGGTAGGGGTGGTATACAGAAGATAGCCATATTTGGTAAAAGAACCAAGTCCGTATTATGGCAGGAACAGCTCAAATAAGCAGAAAGAAACTACAGTCCATCACTACTTTGAGACATGAAGGTCAGTCAATCTGCAAAAACCATCAAGCGCTATGATGAAACTGGCTCTCATGACCGCCACAGGAAAGGAAGACCCAGAGTTACCTATGCTGCAGAGGATAAGTTCATTAGAGTTACCAGCCTCAGATATTGCAGCCCAAATAAATGCTTCACAAAGTTCAAGTAACAGACACATCTCAACATCAACTGTTCAGAGGAGACTGCGTGAATCAGGCCTTCTGCGTGAATCAGGCCTAAAGGACACCAATAAGAAGAAGAGACTTGCTTGTGCCAAGAATGAGACTCGAAATTGAGCTCAGGTGCGTCCTGTTTCCATTGATCATCCTTGAGATGTTTCTAAAACTTGATTGTAGTCAATTGATTGTACATGATTTTGAAAGGTACACACCTGTCTATGTAAGGTCACACAGTTGACAGTGCATGTCAGAGCAAAAACCAAGCCATGAGGTCGAAGGAATATTGTCTGTAGAGCTCCGAGACAGGATTGTGTTGAGGCACAGATCTGGGGAAGGGTACCCACAAATTTCTGCAGCATTAAAGGTGCCCAAGAACACAGTGGCCTCCATTATTCTTAAATGGAAGAAGTTTGGAATCACCAAGACTGGCCGCCCGGCCAAACTGAGCAATCGGGGGAGAAGGGCCTTGGTCAGGGAGGTGGCCAAGAACCCGATGGTCACTCTGACAGAGCTCTAGAGTTCCTCTGTGGAGATGGGAGAACCTTCCAGAAGGACAACCATCTCTGCAGCACTCCACCAATCAGGCCTTTTATGGTAGAGTGTCTAGACGGAAGCCACCCCTCAGTAAAAGGCACATGACAGCCCCGTTGGAGTTTGCCAAAAGATTCTCAGACCACAACAAACAATTTAATACATTTTAGAATGAGGCTGTAACGTAACAAAATGTGGAAAAAGTCAAGAGGTTTGAAAACTTTCAGAAGGCACTGTACATATGATGTGGGTAAAACAGTATGTAAACATTATTAAAGTTACCAGCCTCTAAATTGCATTGTAGATTAGGCTAGTGACAGTGACTAAAGTTTAGGGGAGGGTACTAGGCGGAAATATATGAAAGAGTTTTACTCTTTCACATATTTCTGTGTCAGTACCAGTAAGCGTTTGTGATCAAACAGCAGCCAGCTACTCACCATCCCATCATTACAGTCCGTAGAGCTGTGACGCTAATGGCTGGATAAACAGTTTAGCAGTGATCGTTCCCATCACCACAGAGCTGCAGGTCTCCAGTGGAGGTTTGGAATTACCTGGGAGCTCTCTCAACAGCCTCAGGATCCATCAGATAGCCCTCATTAGCGTTAGCGTTAGCATTAGCACGCTAATCCCGCATTGAAATTTGAATGGGGCGGGGCGGAGGGGGCGTTTAGATGATAGCAGTGGAGTCGTTTGTGGTTTTGAGAAAGACCTGCCTCTCTTCCCTTTTTCCACTCTTACAGCTAAACACAACGCCCCGGTCGGTCTCGGGCGAGACTGTGAAAACCAGCCCAGACGCACTCATCTCCCTCGTCCTCCTCCTCCATTAGGGGTGGTTAATGTGTGGGCTGTAATGGTGGACTGGGAGACAGACGGGGTTGTTTTCGTTTTGATGGGAACTGAGCTTGGTAATGTCCGGAGTGTGGTGGTTGAGCCTCCATAAAGGACTGGCCCTGCAGCGTGCCGTTGTTTAGCCAGCCTAACGCTGGCATTCTCCAGGATGCTGTTCGACCACGGACCTATGCCGCGGGGTCTGCGCGGCAGGAAGCCGTCCTGGATGGAGACAGCCATTAAGTTCTGGAGGGTGAGTGTGATGTGCTGTGGGTGGCTGTGTTCCTGGGTCTGTAGGCACTATGTGTGCACAAGGTGGTCTATTTGGCACAATATCTCGCCTTATGTAGCCCATATTGTTTGAACATATTTTGAAATATATTTGAGTTACATAGCAGTCAATGCAGATGCTCCAGAGGGAGCACTATTCTCTCTGATGGCATTGAGATCCTTGTTCCATGATTATGTTCTGTAACTCCATAAGGTTATCTTGAAAGGAATTCCCTTTTGCCCAGAGAGGACTGTCCCATTTGTTTGATAAAGCTGTGCCTTTATGGCCGTGCCTGTACAGTAAGTCAGCCCTAATGAGGCTGTAAAACATGAACAGGCTGGGACTCGACAAGGTTTTCTGTCTGCAGGGACCACTGCCTTACTTGGTAGTGACACAAAGTTTGTCCACTTCTTCAAAGGTGTAGGCTATATGCCCAGGGGGGTTGCAACCCTAAGAACATTCAGTGGCATCTTGGGTAGTCGGCCCAATGCTACTACAACCTGCTGGGGCCAATCAATATCGCATTCGCTGAAATATGGAGACTTAGAAGGACCTAGGCGGGATTTCGGAGAAGTCGCTGTGCGCTACATTGAGTGTTGAATACAGATGTCTGCCTGTGATTTGTTCCGGTCGACCGAGCTCAGGTGTTTAAAGAAGGAGGTTTTGTGTGGAATGAAGAATGTATCCCAAGTATCTTTCTTGTTTTATTTTTTCCGACCTGTATCAATCTTCCCTTTTTCGACTACCTCAGGGACCTGCTTTCAATCCCACCCCTATCAGTTATCATCGCTGTCCCGTCAACTCTTTTTCTGTTTATATCCATTCGGCCTTTGAACGTCTGTTTATTTGATATGCACCACAGCCCTCTTGACTCCATGCAGCAGTGCGTCAGTCACGGCTCTTTGTGAGAAGGCCGGTTTATGTCTGCTCAGAGAAAAGGAGAAGAAGACGAGCTCTTTTTACACGTGTGTATCGATAAATGCTAATCCTTGTGTTGGGATAGCATGCGGAGTTCTGCAATGTATTGATCTGTGCATCGGCCACCTCTGCCTTCTAAAAGGTTGATCCTTTCTGAAATGGAGTCTATAGGGGAAGTGTGACGTTGTCTCGGCTTGGTCTGTTCAAATACATTTGTTCTAATAGTTAGAGGTTAAGGCCTCCCCAATACAATAGAACCTGCGTTTTCACCCACTGTTGTACAATAACAATTAGCCTCCATTGGACTTTTCAATAGAATTGACTAAAGCCAAACACCAGAATAGAGCATGATGTCATCCATGATGTCATCTTGATGACGTTACGTGCATTTTTAGTTACCTTCCTGGTAGATTTACTTGCTCATTGAATGCCACCATTTCCAGGTTATCAGAGCTGTAATTCTCTGTGTATGGCAGGAACAACATTTCTGTCGGATTCCTTCAAATCTAATCAACAGCTAATAGTGTTGTTTGTTGTGTGCTAATCATGGATATTAAAATTAAATTAAAAATTAACACATTTAACCAATTATGTCAACGTTAACTGGCTTGAATGAAAACAAGGCTAGGCGCAACATTTTGGTGAATTGAGTTCTATACTCTTGAGGGAGACAAAGGCAAAGGCGGAAAGTAAAAGCAACAAACTGACTCTGACTCTTCAGCAGTACCCGTCGCCGACTCTCTCTCCCTCCTTTCTTAGCGGATGTTTTCGTCTTGTCCTCCCACCTCAGTAATTCACTACAGAGATCCTTTGGCTGTTCACCTTGTGCCTGTTTCAATCTGCACCAGCACTCCATTCCTCTTTTGCCCTCCCTCCAGTGTCCTCCTTAAATCCAAAAGCTGAATTAGAGAAGTGGTCAGTGTCATTTTCTCCCCTCCTAGTTCCTTTACTCAGGGTGTTTGTGAGGTGAGGCTGCTTTGAGTTTCTCATGTGAAAGGCATGGTTCAGACAAGGATCTTATATTTTCCTCTAAATGCTGTAATACTTCTTGTCATGTAAGGAAGGCTTTGCACCGAGTTGGAAGTAAAGTCATTTCAGGGTTGTCAGTTTTCTTCTATACTTCTTGCTTGAGGACTGTAACTTTGCTTGACATAGTTTTTCCTTAATTGAAAATAAAATGCAATAGATCCATAACGGTTATCACTTAGGCCTGGGAAACCTGGAGTGCACTCAGGCCAATCAGTGCCATGGCTTATAATGGAGTACAACCTCAGAGGAAAACAACAACCATAACTGGACTGGAGTAGTGCCCCTATATTATTTTGAATAACACCACCACCCACACAGAACAGACCAGAAGCAGTAAACTCACCACCCACACAGAACAGACCTGAAGCAGTAAACTCACCACCCACACAGAACAGACCTGAAGCAGTAAACTCACCACCCACACAGAACAGACCAGAAGCAGTAAACTCACCACCCACACAGAACAGACCTGAAGCAGTAAACTCACCACCCACACAGAACAGACCTGAAGCAGTAAACTCACCACCCACACAGAACAGACCTGAAGCAGTAAACTCACCACCCACACAGAACAGACCTGAAGCATAAACTCACCACCCACACAGAACAGACCTGAGACAGTTAACTCACCTCTCATACAGAACAGCCCTGAGACAGTTAACTCACCTCTCATACAGAACAGCCTTGAGACAGTAAACTCGCCTCTCATACAGAACAGCCTTGAGACAGTTAACTCACCTCTTATATAGAACAGCCTTGAGACAGTTAACTCACCTCTCATACAGAACAGCCTTGAGACAGTAAACTCACCTCTCATACAGAACAGCCTTGAGACAGTAAACTCACCTCTCATACAGAACAGCCTTGAGACAGTAAACTCACCTCTCATACAGAACAGCCTTGAGACAGTAAACTCACCTCTCATACAGAACAGCCTTGAGACAGTAAACTCACCTCTCATATAGAACAGCCCTGAGACAGTAAACTCACCTCTCATACAGAACAGCCTCGAGACAGTAAACTCACCTCTCATACTGAATAGCCTTGAGACAGTAAACTCACCTCTCATACGGAATAGCCTTGAGACAGTAAACTCACCTCTGATACAGAACAGCCCTGAGACAGTAAACTCACCTCTCATACAGAACAGCCTTGAGACAGTAAACTCACCTCTCATACAGAACAGCCCTGAGACAGTTAACTCACCTTTCATACAGAACAGCCCTGAGACAGTTAACTCACCTTTCATACAGAACAGCCCTGAGACAGTTAACTCACCTTTCATACAGAACAGCCCTGAGACAGTTAACTCACCTTTCATACAGAACAGCCCTGAGACAGTTAACTCACCTCTCATACAGAACAGCCCTGAGACAGTTAACTCGCCTCTCATACCTTACTGCCCAGGTCTTGTGAATATCAGATGTGTCACCATGGCCACCCCAGCCAGGCAGCCGCAGTGTCATTCCCAGTGGAAGTGACATCCATCATGTTGTCAGGGCCTGGTGCTGTCAGCTCACAGGCGGGCCTGGCCCGGGCCTTGGCTTTCCTCTGTTTACCCTGACCACCATCCATCAGGAGAACAAACTGGAGCTCAGGGACACATGGTGGTTTCAGCAATAGTACATCACCTCACCAACACAAGCCATCAAACTGCTGAAGACTTGAACTCTACTGACCACCTGCCCTGATTCTCTGCATCTTAGCACACATGCACTCACTCACACACACACACACACACACACACACATCGCAACTGCTGCTACCAGACTCTTATTATGATTGTTAAATACTGCACAATTTAAACACTTGCCCCCTTCCCCAAAACACATGTAAACATTGATCTATAAATTACAACTTCCTGTATTATACGTATACACTATTAAACTAAAATGTTTATTCTATTCTACTGAGCCATTCACTTAATGTTGGTATTCTTATATTTTATAATTTGTTATTGTTATATTGTTGATAAGGAACCTGTAAGTAAGCATTTAGTTGGACGGTGTATACCATGTGTATCCGTACATACGACTAATAAAACTTGAATCTTGAAAACATTGATCTTACTACACTATGTAGCAACCTTCTGTCATTTAAAGTTGGGAGGTAGATTAGGCTATGTTCTAGGCTACTTGTTTAGATACCTTAGATGCTGGGGGTACAACCCCTGGCTTATTTATTGGTTACATGATATCATTTGTTTCATATTTGCATGGTATCTATGTGTTCTAATCAATGCTACCATGGCAACCTGTGTCTGGTCTTCTTGAGACACTGTGGACCCACACCCAGGTCTAAGACATGTACAGTAGTTACTCTAGCTGCTTCCACTATCACCCCTGACACCCAAGCCCACTTGTCATATGACATAATCAGTGGTGAAAAGTACTTAAGTAAAAATACTTTAAAGTGCTACTTAAGTATTTTTTGGGGGTATCTGTACTTCACTTTACTATTTATATTTTTGACAACTTTACTTTTACTTCACTACATAATATACTTTTTACTCCATACATTTTCCCTGACACCCAAAAGTACTTGTTACATTTTGATAAACATCCCTGGTCATCCCTACTGCCACTGATCTGGTGGACTCACTAAACACAAATTCTTTGTTTGTAAATTATGTTTGAGTGTTGGAGCGTGACCCTGGCTATCCATAAATAAAAATAAAATGGTTTGCTTGATTTATATTTTTACTTTAACTTTTGATACTTAAAGCTGCATTATGTTACTTTTTGGTCGAACCAACCAAATTCACATAGAAATGTGAGTTATAGATCTGTCATTCTCATTGAAAGCAAGCCTAAGAAGTGGTAGATCTGTTCTATGTACGCTATTTCTATGCTTCAAATTTTTAGGTTAAATTTTACTTTTGGTTTTGTACACCAGCTTCAAACAGCTGAAAATACTATATTTGTGGTTATGGAAAATATATTTCACAGTGGTTTAGATGGTACAATGATTCTCTACACTATACTTGCTTGTTTTGCCACATAAACTGAGGAAATGGCAGAGCGATTTTTGCATATTGCACCTTTAGTATTTTACTGGGTGACTTTTACTTTTACTTTAGTCATTTTCTATTTAGGTGTCTTTACTTTTACTCAAGTATGACAATTTTCCCACCACTGGACATATTCAGAGATTCAAATAATTTTAAGCTCCTTTACAAAAGGGCTTCCATTGGGTTAGATGGAGTACTCTTAACCATCATGAGCTAATTGTGTGGTATCTTATCAATGTCAGCAATAAAATGAATAGGGTCTACCAGCTTAGAGAGAAACTGCATTTATCAAAAACAAAAGGCAGGAATATTGATGGGTAATGCAGCGTTTTGCTGAATCTCTCGTTCTTTTAGTCTACCACTCTGTGTGATTTCTGATGATTCAGGTACTCAACATGCTCGTTTCTCTCCTCGTAGCATTCCTGTAGCTCTGATCATGTGTTTCATGCCTGGCTGCTCTCTGTAGTTTGAAGATAATTCAGCAAACTCCACCTTGCCTGTCATTTTTTCAAGACAAGAATCAGCACCTCTCTCCCGGGTCTCATTCTACCTATCCTTCTCTCTCTCTCTCTCTCTCTCTCTCTCTCTCTCTCTCTCTCTCTCTCTCTCTCTCTCTCTCTCTCTCTCTCTCTCTCTCTCTCTCTCTCTCTCTCTCTCTCCTTCTCTCTCTCCTTCTCTCTCTCTCTCTCTCTCTCTCTCTCCTTCACTCTCTTCCCTTCACTCTCTTCCCTTCACTCTCTTCCCTTCACTCTCTCCTTCACTGTGTTCCCTTCACTCTCTTCCCTTCACTCTCTCCTTCACTCTCTTCCCTTCACTCTCTCTCTCCTTCACTCTCTTCCCTTCACTCTCTCCTTCACTCTCTTCCCTTCACTCTCTTCCCTTCACTATTTCCACAGATCTCTCAAATTTTGAGGGAGCGTGCAATTGGCATGCTGACTACAGGAATATCCACCAGAGCTGTTTCCAGAGAATTTAATGTTAATGTGTGGACATTATACCAGTTGAGTGAAGGAAATGCAGAAATGTATGAACATGCTGAATGTTTTGGGGAGGTTGAAGTTTGATTGAACAGTATAAAGTAATCCGAATTGAGAAAGCTCCATTAAAACCACTTAGAATTGTATGTGTTGGGACCCTAGGGTCATGCACTACTCATTAAACATATTTAGAAATACCGTCAAAAACAAGAAAGTTATTGTGATATGATATTTTAGCCATATCGCCCAGCTAATGGAGTAGTTTACACTGGCACCATGCTGGCTGGATGTGAACATTACTTTAGGGACTGGAGTGGATGCTGCACGCTCTTCAACCTAAGCTCCCTAGAGCCTTAAAAAACGTTTTTTTGGTCAATTTCACAATGCTTATGTCAACACCCCTTTCCACTTTGAGTATAACTTAGCTTAGCCAGGTTTTTTTGTTGATCTCACAGCTATTGGTTTACCATAGCCATGTCCAGAGGTAGAGTTAGCCTTTGGCCACTGTGTTGAAGGTGTTTGGCCCTGGCTGACGGCTGCTGATTCTGAACCAGCAGATAACAGCAGAGTTGCTGAGAGCAGACTGCTGTGCTGGTCTGTTGTTGAAATCATCCTGAGATGATAAGACTCACAGTCACAGACGGACCCAACGGACCAGACCAGCACCTACTCTTATTTTACATTGTTGCATATTCACACAATTGGCTGGTAAGTAGCGGCAGGTAGCCTAGGGGTTTAGAGCATTGGGGCATTAATTGAAAGGTCGCTGGTTCGAATCCCTGAGCTGGCAATGTGGAAATAATCCTCCATTCTGTACTTGAGCAAGGCAGTTAACCCACAACAACGCTGGGTGTCGATTAAGGCAGCCCCCCCGCACCTTTCTGATTCAGGGGGGTTGGGTTAAATGCGGAAGACACATTTCGGTTGAATGCATTCAGTTGTGCCACTGACTAGGTTTCCCCTTTTTAAGTACAAAATGTACCTAATGATTGTGGAGTTGGTTGTTTGGCTGGGTTGCAATGATAAGGATGGATTGTCATTGCCCTGAACTGATTTCACTCTATGTACTTAATTGGAAAAGAACTCGGCCTACATGAAACCGTGTTTCTTTTTCAGAAAGAAAATAAAAATTCACCGATCTACACGCAATACACCATAATGACAAAGTGAAGAAATGTTTTTATACATTTTAGCAATTTTTTTGAAAATTAAATACAGAAATTTCACTCCCCTGAGTCAATACTTTGTAGAAACACCTTTGGCAGCGATTACAGCTGTCTTTCTGGGTAAGTCTCATAGGAGCTTTCCACACCTGGATTGTGCAACATTTAGTATACCATCCAAAGGGATATTCAATGTCTGTTTGTTTTTTTACCCATCTACCAATCGGTGCCCTTCTTTGTGAGGTATTGAAAAAACGGCATGGTCTTTGTGGTTGAATCTGTGTTTGAAATTCACTGCTCGACTGAGGGACCTTACAGATAATTGTATGTGTGGGATACAGAGATGAGTTAGTTATGAAAAAATCATGTTAAACACCATTATTGCACACAGAGTGAGTCCATACAACTTATTATGTGACTTGTTAAGCATATTTGTACTCCTGAACTTATTTAGGCTTGCCATAACAAAGGGGTTGAATACTTATTGACTCAAGACATTTCAGCTTTCATTTGTAATTAATTTGTCAACATTTAAAAAAAACATAATTCCACTTTGACATTACGTGGTATTTTGTGTAGGCCAGTGACCCCCAAAAATCTAAATGTAATCCATATTAAATTCAGGCTGTAACACAACAAAAGGTGTAAAACGTTGAGCGGTATCTTTTACCCCTTTTGTGAATACAGCTCCTGAATTATTTCCCTTTGCACATATTACAACTACCTCATTAGCTAGCTACCTATTCCTAATGTGTTGTTGCGCCCTTGTCGGCTACACTTCCACCATATGACACACATCTACCAATGAGTTATCACTCGCTCTACTGTTGCTTATCACTCACTCTACAGTACTGTTGCTTATCACTCACTCTACTGTTGCTTATCACTCGCTCTACAGTACTGTTGCTTATCACTCACTCTACTGTTGCTTATCACTCACTCTACAGTACTGTTGCTTATCACTCACTCTACTGTTGCTTATCACTCACTCTACAGTACTGTTGCTTATCACTCACTCTACTGTTGCTTATCACTCGCTCTACAGTACTGTTGCTTATCACTCACTCTACTGTTGCTTATCACTCACTCTACTGTTGCTTATCACTCGCTCTACAGTACTGTTGCTTATCACTCACTCTACAGTACTGTTGCTTATCACTCACTCTACAGTACTGTTGCTTATCACTCACTCTACTGTTGCTCATCACTCGCTCTACAGTACTGTTGCTTATCACTCACTCTACAGTACTGTTGCTTATCACTCACTCTACAGTACTGTTGCTTATCACTCACTCTACAGTACTGTTGCTTATCACTCACTCTACTGTTGCTTATCACTCACTCTACAGTACTGTTGCTTATCACTCACTCTACAGTACTGTTGCTTATCACTCACTCTACAGTACTGTTGCTTATCACTCACTCTACAGTACTGTTGCTTATCACTCACTCTACAGTACTGTTGCTTATCACTCACTCTTCTGTTGCTTCCACTAAATCCTGGCGGGAGAGAAAGTGAGACGGAAATATAAATGGACTGCTTCCCATTCTCAGCAGTTTGTCTGAACTCACCAGTCATTACAAGCTGTCATACTTTTCCCTACATACATAAGCTTTAAATGGAAGCGGGATCGTTTTCTTGATTGCAATATTAAAGCTGCCTAATGGCTGTTTCCTAATTATACGTTGTGATAAGTTGTCATTGTCGGAACAATCAGGAAAAATGTTCTCTCAGCGCGGCTTTAGAAAACGGAGAATGCGTCAAATTTGGAAGGAGCCCATCTTAGAAAATGAAATCATAGTGCTTTTGTATTTGTAATGTAGCTAAATATGGCTGTGGTGTTCGACTGTGGCAACCTAGCCTCTCGTCTAAGCTTGTGAGTCATCACGTCACATGTTGAGCTTATCTCTTTTCCACCTCAGGGATCAATAAAGCATCCATCCATCCATCCATCCATCCATCCATCCATCCATCCATCGAAGTCTCTGGGTGTGTGAGAGATGAAGCAGACAGAGGTGTGAATCTAACTGGGATGTATCCACCCACATATCAGAAATTGAGAAATGGATACAGTGTGTTAATGTGCTCTAATTTTGATGCAACATTAAACTTATTGCAGCCCTCGGTGTGTTTGGAATTCATGATGATATGGAGATAGGCGTACAGAACACAGAACCGAACACAGAACATGTTTGTAATTAACAGGGAATTTCGTTGTCCCTTATGTCCTCTTCGACCTTTCTCATTGGACCATGCCATGTTCTGATTTGACAGTCTCATGCTTAATGTTCACCTGCTATCACAAGTTTCCCCAAACAGCACAACTTGCTCACTGCCACACTTTGTACCTTGGCATTTCCTGATTGTCATCATCACCAGCAGGATGACAGCAGAGAATCATCTGATCAAATTTCGATTTATGGATTCCACTTGTCAATCCGCAGTGTGTTAACTGCAGTCTACTGTATCGTTCTGTCAATAGTCTCACCCAAATGAGATGAGGTGGAGAAAATACAATGCCTTACTAACTTACACTATGGAAATGCAAACAGTGTCATGTTTTGAAATGGGACAGATAGCTTGTAAAACACTGTGGTGCTTTTTATGGTGCAGTATAAAGGTTTATTTTCTAGTCTTATGATTCCTTTTAAAGTTTATTACGCCCCTTTTATCAGAACACAGGCCTTGTTTTTCATATCCAGGTAGCTTAGTGGTCAAGAGCATTGGGCCAGTAACTGAAAGTTCCCTGATTCGAATTCCTGAGCTGACTAGGTGAAAAATCTGTCAATGTGCCCTTGAGCAAGTCACTTAACACTAATTGCTCTTTTAAGTCACTCTAGATAAGATCGTTTGCTAAATGACTGAAATGTAAAAATCTAAAATCCCTTTAGTCTTTTCATCCACACCATATCTAAAATAATTTCCAGCGTCTCAGACTTCGGGTAAAATGGATAACTCCTTTTTTTGTTATTTCATATTTTTTTGTCTTGAGAACAGAGCAAGCAAAAATATCACTTTACTTCATTGGAGGGCTCTTTAATGCAACCCAGCAGCTGTAATACAGGGCCAAAGTGGCATTCATTACCTGTAACTCAATAAGGAGAGAGAGCTCCTACAGACACTCACACAGCAGAGAGGTGGGATGAGGAAGGAAGAAAAGGGTGGAGGTGCCACTACAAATTTCACCCATCTAATAGATTTAACCTTCACTCCTTCATGTAACGCCTGCCAGGGTAAATATTTGTCACCAGGCGTATTTACTGGCAAATTGTTTTGGGTAAATTAGTGTGGCAGGTGTATACCCTACCAATCGAATCGCCCTCTGTAGTCGGCATCCCTCCCTGGGAAACAATGGAAGGTCAAGTCCTGCAAGCCAAAGCAATTGAGCCTCTGGACGGTTGCCTGAGCAAAGGAGCTAGGAGAGCCAGTTAGATGAAGAAAAAGAGGCTGCTCAAGGCAATCAGCCCCCTCTTTCATTAACACCTTCCTTATGTTCTCTCCCGCCAGGAACAAGGCAGGTCGTTTCCCACAGCTTAATGCAAGCAGCTGTAGTACAGCAATTACAATTACAGAGCAATTTACCTGAACACACCTCGCCAAGTTCACTGTCCCTTTGTGTGTACACACACAAACACATAGTCTTGTACAGCTAACCTTGTGGGAACATACAATTCAGTCCCATTCAAAGTCCTATTTTCCCTAACCCTAACCTTAACCCAAAAACCTAACCTTAACCCTAACCCTAACCTTAACCCAAAAACCTAACCCTAGCTCCTAACCCTAACCCTAAAACTAATTCTAACGCTAATTCTAACCTTAACCCTAAACCCCCTAGAAATAACATTTAACCTTGTGGGGACCTACAAAATGTCCCCAGTTGGTCAAACCTTTGTTGGTTTACTATTCTTGTGGGGACTTCTGGTCCTACAAGTGTAGTTAAACATGTCCACACACACACACACACACACAAACAAACAAACACCCTTTCTCCATCTTGGCCAGAATTACTTAGGAAACCTACTTTCATTGGCTCTGCAGTTCTCTGGTGATGAGAGTTGAGTGCACTTTACGGAATATTTAGCTGTTTTTTTTCACTGTCTTGTCTACACTATTCACAGCAGTTATTGCTTCTACAGTCAATTTGTCGGGCGGATCTGCAGATTATAGCACCGTGTTCGACAGATAGAAGCGCTTTCAAAACGGATGCCATTCAGAATGTGCTCTGGCACACCTTCCCTTCATCATTGCCCATTTTGTCAGCTCCATAAGAGCTAATCTGGGCTCATTTAAAAAAGGCTTTGGAATACTGATACTGCACAGGCTTTGACGTTGAATCAGGAAGTTAGATTTCTTTTAAAAAGGCTGATTTTTTTTATTTCAGAATCCAAACTCTCTCCTGTCGTTTGCTTATCTTCCGTTTATAATGAGGTATTTTATTTCCTGCTCTGTGTGGGCTGCTGAGGGGAGAACAGCTCATAATAATGGCCGGAACGGCGCAAATGGAATGGCATCAAAGACCTGGAAACCATGTGTTTGATGTATTTGATAACATTCCACTGATTCCGCTCCAGTCTTTACCACGAGACCGTTCTCCCCAATTAAGGAGCCACCAACCTCCTGTGATTCAGAGGTATCCCCATGCCGGCAATCTCGCCTTTAATATTTTTAATCGTCTTCCCACAAAAGAATACTCTACTGGAGCAAAAAGCCGCTGCTTATCTAGAATTCTGAAGCGCGTAATTACTGCCCAGGTCCGGGGTACGCTCCTTGGAAGTTCTTCCTGAGCTTTGAGCACTTGCTTAAATCGGTAGATTTGTGATTCAATGATGGGGCTCATAGTGAGGTGTCGGGGGAGCTATTGTGACGTTAACCAACAGTTTGTCGCCACTGTCAATACATTAAATACAGCATGGTGGTGAGACATCCCGAACATTGCAGACATAAATAGAATGAAAAGAGCTGACACCAATCCATATTCTATATGACAAAAAAGTAATTCCTGTTCTACTCAATACCTTTCTATCTGAGCGTTCTGTATCGTTGCGTCCTCTTGAACAGGCCCCATGACATGTTTCTTATGGTGAAGGTAAGGTATTTGTGACCCTATTGCAGTGGGTTCAGGATACACTTTAAAACCAGTGATGAATCATCACCCTTCTATTCAACCTTGTGCTCTGTCCCTCCACCTCCTTTTCATCCCACACAGCCCTGTAATGAAAGAGATTACTGCCGTTCTGTGGTGGCCACTATAGTGTGCTTCCTCCTCTCTGGCCCTCATCTTGAACATTCTCACCGTTTCTTTCTGTAGAGCGAGTGTGGACACTGCCTCGCTCCCCCTCGCACTAGCTTACATGTTTATTCCCTGGGCCTCCTCTTATCTGATTCTGAATGGCACCCTGTCCACCGCATTAACTCGCCTACCATAGGAAGCTTGGCTTGTGTTCGCCCTGCTATGTTTCCCCCTTAAGGTTCTGAATAGGAGACCATCAACCTGCAGTTCTGTCATGACACCATTGGCTGTGTTTAAAGTCCAGGGGCGACACACAACAACGACAAAATTCACAACAAAGCCTTTTTCTGAGGGATTAAACACACATCCAGGCTGAAAAGGGAAAGTGGTATACTAGTCAGTTGTACAACTGAACACCTTCAACCGAAATGTGTCTTCGGCATTTAACCCAACCCCTCTGAATCAGAGAGGTGCGGGGGGCTGCCTTAATCCACATCCAACATTAACCGCCTTGTTCATGGGCAGACAGAGCCACACATGCAGCCCCCTAGCACAGTAGATGACTGCACATAAACGGGAGATGATAAAAATCCAATGCATTATTTTTTGGGGTCTGCGCTTCAAGGAGGTATTCTGGAGCCATAACACAGAGAGACTTGGTGCACATGCATGCGCTCGCAAACACACACGCAAACACACATCTGAAGGTACTAACTACTAAGGAAACGGCTCTTTCGGAAGGAACATTGCATTACCTAAATGTGACATAAAGGATAAAAGGCAGCACTTAACACATACATTTTTAGGAGAAGCTCAACCCCATCCAAAATGACAGCACTGTTCCTCGTTCACTCAGAACGGGATTGCTGAGTTTGGCTATTGCTATTCCGTCGAAACGCATTGAGGATGTACATTTCTATTAGGCTGGCTTATGTGAAGATGCAAATTAGTAAGGTAATTGTGTGTTCCTAGGTTTTCCGTTCATTTGCTTGACAAGCAAGAAAGAAGCCTGTGACCCATAGGCTCAATATAATATAGCATCTTTAATAGAAGGGAAGTGCTGTCATCACTAGCCTTTTGAATAGCGGCAATTATTCTGTATTAGTACACTGGGGCGGCAGGTAGCCTGACGCTTAAGAGCGTTCGGCCAGTAACCCGAAAAGTCGCTGGTTCGAATCCCCGAGCAGACTAGGTGAAACATTTATTTGGCAGGTAGGTCAGCTTTAATATTGCAGATAGATTGCAGGTTCTATCAATTTAATTGTTTGCATCATTTCTAATCCCAGTTATTTTATATATACTGTCACTACCGTTCAAAAGTTTGGGGTCACTTAGAAATGTCCTTGTTTTCCATGAAAACATGAATAGGAAAGGTTATAAATAATAATTTTTAATTGAAATAATAATTGTGTCCTTCAAACTTTGCTTTCGTCAAAGAATCCTCCATTTGCAGCAATTACAGCCTTGCAGAACTTTGACATTCTAGTCAATTTGTTGAGGTAATCTGAAGAGATTTCACCCCATGCTTCCTGAAGCACCTCCCACAAATTGGATTGGCTTGATGGGCGCTTCTTACGTACCATACAGTCAAGCTGCTCCCACAACAGCTCAATAGGGTTGAGTGTGCTGGCCATTCCATTATAGACAGAATACCAGCTGACTGCTTCTTCCCTAAATAAAGGGAGTGATTGTAACCACATAACATGGCCTTTCATTTACTGAGGATAAACTGGCTTGAGTCACGATGGAAGAATGATGATGGCAGAACCAATCATGGAAAAAAAGGCAAATGTAGGATCAGTTGTATGACCTCTCTTCCTATTTTTCCAAATTTTCATCTCCCTACAGTAAGATCCATGTATATCTATACTAGTGGTTCGCGTCAGCCTGACCCACCAATAGAGAGAGATTCCTTACAGATTAATCAGAGCCTTATAGCAGAGTGGATGTTGTGTGATATTACCGATGTTTCTCCTTCCATTACCCTCTTGTAATGCTATGGAGGTTATGCTGCAAGGGTAGCAGTGACCCAGCATTGGTATTGTAAATGGTTGAAATAAAGGAGTCTGTGATATTCCAGTTTGTGTATATTAACAATGAAGCTACATTTATTGCAGGCACTGATTTATACAGAGACTTCATTGGTGTTTAGTTGTATTTGAACAATGTTTTTCCCTTTAGGAGGGGGTACACAAATATACATAACACTTGATACTTGATATACACTGGGAGACAAAAGTTTGGAATATTACTCATTCAAGGGTTTTTCTTTATTTACATTGTAGAATAAAAGTGAAGACATCAAAACTATGACATAACACATATGTAATCATGTAGTAACCAAAAAAAGTGTTAAACAAATCAAAATAAATTTGAGATTCTTCAAAGTAGCTACCCTTTGCTTTGATGACAGCTTTGCACACTCATGGCATATGCCAAAAAAAAAATTGATTGCAAAGTTAAACAAACTGTATAACTCAATGCACAAGTACTACAGTACTTTTAACAATTTCCACATAAATCTTTACAAAAACACATTATACTTCAAAAACAGTGCAGATGCAAAGTTTAGAAACAGAATGACAGTTTGTGCTGTTGGTACTGTCATTCTGTTACCAAACTTTGCATCTGCACTGTTCTTCAAGTAAATGTTTATTTATAACATTTTCAGTGGACATTGTTAAAACTACTGTATTCATTGTGCATAGAGTTGTATGGTTAGTTCACCTTTGCAATCATTGGCTTATGTTTAACATACATTTAAAGTGAAAAATCTGAGTCCCAGCATAATTATGTTACTGTGGAATTGACCAGATCTCATACCCTGCATTCTGGAGAGGATTACATTTCTGGTCTTGAGTCATTGTGCATCTCTCCATAACATCCTAGAAGCTGTCCTATTGGTGGGGCTGAAATGTGCTTGTGGAGCTATCCATTTAATGGTGCTGAAATCTATTACACAGGCTGAGCCTCTGTTGGTGCTGAAATGTGCTATCGGGAGATGCCCTTAGTGGTGCTGAAATAGGTTAGCAGGTGCTGAACATTTTTACTGGATGCTGCGACGTGCTATTGGCCAGAGTGACAAGTATTATCTACACAGTGTACAAACCAGAGATTGACCAGGTGAATCCAGGTGTAATCCCTTATTGATGTCACTTGTTAAATCCCCTTCAATCAGTTTAGATGAAGGGGAGGAGACAGGTTAAGGAAGGATTTTTTGATCCTTGAGACAATTGAGACATGGATTGTGTATGTGTGCCATTCAGAGGGTGAATGGGTAACACAACATATTTAAGTACCTTTGAACAGGGTATGGTAGTAGGTGCCAGTCACACCGGTTTGTGTCAAGAACTGCAACACTGCTGGGTTTTTCCACATTTAACAGTTTCCCATATGTATCAACAATGGTCCACCACCCAAAGGACATCCAGCCAACTTGACACAACTGTGAAAAGCATTAGATTTGATTTGATTTATTAGGATCCCCATTGGCGACAGCTAGTCTTACCTGGGGTCCGACATATAACAAAAAATACATAACAAACAACATACTTGACATACATTGGAGTCAACATGGGCCATAATAGTTATACTGAGGAAGACCCTTGTTTCTGAAGCATATTTCAGCGCTCTCTTAAACCTATGATGTTTCAATGACAGCTGACAACTGATCATCAACTTTTGATCTATTGGCTAATGATCAATACTGATTTCTATCCACTATAGCCTATTTGTTCTCTCATTTAAGGACAACCTTTTCACAAAATCACAAATAAAATATCTGCTTTGGGCATTCTATAGTAATGACTTCAGGAAAAAATGGTTGGCAAGCACTTGAGCTTCCATGGAAGAAGAAAACAAACAATGCCTCACAGATCTAATCCACACACCATGTCGGCACAGCTGCATTTAGTTGTCATGACAACAATTCCTTTGTCTATGTTCTCCTAAATCTGTAGGTTAGAAGGTAGTGGCCATTTCCAGACTGATTAGCATCAACCCTATCCTCAACCAACAAGCTTTCTCTGCCCTTAACCTTGTTCTGAACACCTCCAAAACAATGGTCATGTGGTTTGGTAAGAAGAATGCCCCTCTCCCCACAGGTGTGATTAATACCTCTGAGGGTTTAGAGCTTGAGGTAGTCACCTCATACAAGTACTTGAGAGTATGGCTGGAAGGTGCACTGTCCTCCTCTCAGCACATATCAAAGCTGCAGGCTAAAGTTAAATCTAGACTTGGTTTCCTCTATCGTAAATCGCTCCTCTTTCACTCCAGCTGCCAAACTAACCCTGATTCAGATGACCATTCTACCCATGCTAGATTACGGAGACATAATTTATAGATCGGCAGGTAAGGGTGTTCTCGAGCGGCTAGATGTTCTTTACCAGTCGGACATCAGATTTGCCACCAATGCTCCTTATAGGACACATCACTGCACTCTATACTCATCTGTAAACTGGTCATCTCTGTATACCCATCGCAAGAGCCACTGGTTGATGCTTATTTATAAAACCTTCTTAGGCCTCACTCCCCCCTATCTGAGATATCTACTGCAGCCCTCATCCTCCACATACAACACCCATTCTGCCAGTCACATTCTGTTAAAAGTCCCCAAAGCACATCCTTGGGTCCCTCGTCTTTTCAGTTCACTGCAGCTAGCGACTGGAACGAGCTGCAACAAACACTCAAACTGGACAGTTTTATCTCAATCTCTTCATTCAAAGACTCAATCATGGACACTCTTACTGACAGTTGTGGCTGCTTTGCATGATGTATTGTTATCTCTACCTTCTTGCCCTTTGTGTTGTTGTCTGTGCACAATAATGTTTGTACCATGTTTTGTGCTGCTACCATATTGTGCTGCTACCATGTTGTTGTCATGTTACGTTGCTACCATGCTGTGTTGTCATGTGTTCCAGCCTTGCTATGTTGTTGTCTTAGGTATCTCTTTTGGTAGTGTTGTTTTGTCTCTGTTGTCATGATGTGTTTTTGGTCCTATATTTATATATATATATATATATATATATATATATATATATTTTTTTTTTTTAATCTCAGCCACCGTCCCTGCAGGAGGTCTTTTTGCCTTTTGGTAGGCCTTCATTTTAAATAAGAATTTATTCTTAACTAACTTGAATAGTTAAATAAAAGTTTTTATTAAAAAAAAAAAAACAATAGGGTAGTGTATGATAATGAGGCTGAGCAAACAAACAACCATCAGTCACCGGCCACCCAGCCAGTCTGATGCTTTTAATGCAGACCATGGCCTCTGAGTCCTGCTCTGTTTGTGATTTCACGTCTGAGTGGTCAGAGGACTGATACGTATCCACACACCCAGCGTATGCTACAGTAGTCTCCCTAGGGGAGAGCAGCGCATCGATGCATCCTCCCTGAGTCAAGATGAAGGGTCAGAGGACCCCTGTTAATGTGGGGACCACTGTGGATAGGTTTGGTACACACACACACACAGTCACACACACACACACACACACACAGTCACACACAGTCACACACACACACACACACACACACACACACAGTCAGAGGGTCAGAAATTTCATTAGTTTTCCCAATACATATCCTGATGCAGACCATTGTGGGTCAGGCAAATAAGAACAGGGGAACCTGGCAGCTCTCTACTAAAATAGGATTTGTGTGAATAAGACATTATGTTATTATTATATGTATGTATGTGGAGAGCACTAGTAGTATTAATATGTATGTATGTGGAGAGCACTAGTAGTATTAATATGGATGTATGTGGAGAGCACTAGTAGTATTAATATGGATGTATGTGGAGAGCACTAGTAGTATTAATATGTATGTATGTGGAGAGCACTAGTAGTATTAATATGGATGTATGTGGAGAGCACTAGTAGTATTAATATGGATGTATGTGGAGAGCACTAGTAGTATTAATATGGATGTATGTGGAGAGCACTAGTAGTATTAATATGGATGTATGTGGAGAGCACTAGTAGTATTAATATGGATGTATGTGGAGAGCACTAGTAGTATTAATATGGATGTATGTGGAGAGCACTAGTAGTATTCATATGGATGTAGGTGGAGAGCACTAGTAGTATTCATATGGATGTATGTGGAGAGCACTAGTAGTATTCATATGGATGTATGTGGAGAGCACTAGTAGTATTCATATGGATGTATGTGGAGAGCACTAGTAGTATTCATATGGATGTATGTGGAGAGCACTAGTAGTATTAATATGGATGTATGTGGAGAGCACTAGTAGTATTAATATGGATGTATGTGGAGAGCACTAGCAGTATTCATATGGATGTATGTGGAGAGCACTAGTAGTATTAATATGGATATAGGTGGAGAGCACTAGTAGTATTAATATGGATGTATGTGGAGAGCACTAGTAGTATTCATATGGATGTAGGTGGAGAGCACTAGTAGTATTCATATGGATGTATGTGGAGAGCACTAGTAGTATTCATATGGATGTATGTGGAGAACACTAGTAATATTAATATGGATGTATGTGGAGAACAATAGTAATATTAATATGGATGTATGTGGAGAACAATAGTAGTATTAATATGGATGTATGTGGAGAACACTAGTAGTATTAATATGGATGTATGTGGAGAGCACTAGTAGTATTACTATTATAGGAATCTGTTGGAAGGCTTTATGGTTTTCTAGACACCCTGTGACAAGCACACATACAGCGGGTGAAATAAGTATTGAACACGTCACCATTTTTCTCAGTAAATATATTTCCAAAGGTGCTATTAACATGACATACAAAGAAACCAAAACAAATAAGTTCAGAAATTAAGTTATGTGTAATAATGTGAAATGACACAGGAAAAAAGTATTGAACACACCTACTGATATTTATTTAATACTTTGTACAAAAGCCTTTGTTGGTAATGACAGCTTCAAGACGCCTCCTGTATGGAGAAACTAGTCGCATGCATTGCTCTGGTGTGATTTTGGCCCATTCTTCCACACAATCAGTCTTCAAATCTTGAAGGTTCCATGGGCCTCTTCTATGAATATTGATCTTCAGTTCTTTCCATAGATTTTCAATGGGATTTAAGTCAGGTGATTGGCTGGGCCATTCTAGCAGCTTTATTTTCTTTCTTTGAAACCAATTGAGAGTTTCCTTGGCTGTGTTTGGGATCATTGTCTTGCTGAAATGTCCACCCTCGTTTCATCTTCATCATCCTGGTAGATGGCAGCAGATTGTTGTCAAGAATGTCTCGGTAAATTTGCCCATTCATCCTTCCTTCAATTATGTGAAGATTGCCAGTACCATTTGCTGAAAAGCAGCCCCACACCTTGATGTTCCCAACTCCTCCAAACATGGTGTGTATTATGACATCCAAACATTTAAAGTTTGCTCATCTGACCACACTATATTCTCCCAGTATTTCACTGGCTTTTCCAAATGTTGTGCAGCAAACTTTAAACGAGCTTCAACATGCTTTTTTTCCAGCAATGGAGTCTTGCGTGGTGAGCGTGCATACAGGCCATGGCGGTGGAGTGCATTACTTACTGTTTTCTTTGAGACAACAGTACCTGCTAATTGCAGGTCTTTTTGAAGCTCTCCACAAGTGGTCCTTGGCTCTTGGACAACTCTTCTGATTATTCTTTTCACTCCTCTGTCAGAAATCTTGCGAGGAGCACCTGGTCGTGGCAAATTTATGGTGAAATGATTGTCTTTCCACTTCAGTATTATGGCCCCAACAGTGCTCACTGGAACATTCAGAAGCTTAGAAATCGCCTATAACCAATGCCATCATTATGTTTTGCAACAATTAGGTTGCGAAGGTCTTGAGACAGCTCTTTGCTTTTACCCATCATGAGATGTGTCTTGTGTGACACCTTAGCAATGAGACCTTTTTGTAGGCCATCAGTTTGGACTGAACCAGCTGATATTAATTTGCACTGACAGGGGGCTGGATTGCTTTTTATTTACTGCTGTTGTCTTGGCTTTCCGTGCCTTTTTGCACCTCCCTTTCTTAATGTGTTCAATACTTTTTCCCTGTGTCATTTCACATTATTACACAACTTAATTTCTGAACTTATTTGTTTTGGTTTCTTTGTATGTATGGATTACTTGGGTTGTTACCAACATCTGGTGAACATTTCATGTCAATAGCACCTTTGGAAATATATTTACTGAGAAAAATGGTGACGTGTTCAATACTTATTTCACCCGCTATATATTTCATATACTTTGTTTTCTAGTACCCGTTTTGTAACTAATGGGTAGGATAATACAATCCAAGCAGCAGTCCACGCCACAGCATGAACACAGATACAGTTCATGTATGACAGAATATGTCTTCAATGTATAATGGTTTGTTGTGAATTGTGACATGAGGACATACATTAATTTGGTTAAATCATAACCATGAGTAGTTTTTGCTGTGCTAAGGTTCAAAACAGTACTCTCTGTTTCAATAGCAGCAGAACATTGCTCTTGGTCCCAGGGGTTCTATGCTATACGCTGGTGGTTTTCTATATTGAAGAGTTTGGTAGAAGAGCTAATGTAACGCTGAGAGGTGGCTTTGGCCATATGCCACGACAAGGCACATTCTGAGAGAGTGGAGCTGAATAGGATTCAGAAAGCCATTTTACATTCCATTTCCTCTTACAGATTGGTGTGATGGGAAGTGTTACAGTTATATCACGCACGCACGCACGCACGCACGCAAGCACGCAAACACACACACACACACACACACACACACACACACACACACACACACACACACACACACACACACACACACACACACACACACTTCCTTATAATGTACAGCCCTGCTGCTATTCTTAGATTTTAGTGAAGCATAAAAAATGACAGTGCTCTGTAAGACAACAACAGATGTACATGTATAGAGAATGAGCCGTCTTTTCCCTAGTGCTGGGATTTACAGCTTTAGATCTTCCCGTAAATCTCAATAGAAAATGGGACTGGAGTCACAGATTTGGAAGTCTGGTATATCACCAGCCTGTGCTTTTGCTGCTAGACACAAATAAAACCAAGTAAAACACTGGAAATGCACTCTTTGCCTGCCTTTATCTTTGAACGATTTGAACCAATGGCCATTAGGCATTTCTTCCCATGTTCACCATCCTCTTAACAGAGAGAACGATTATAGATCAAAAGTGCACTCTTCCTCTGGGCCCTGTAGTGTAATTGACTGTTTGGCTGCAGTTATTTTGCCTCCACTGTGCTTTTTGTATCCACCAAAGTAGCAACAAACACTGCAGGTAGTGTATGTACCTAAGAAGCACTGGCTATCATTATCAACAGGAGATTGTGGGAGACTGCTGTATTCATGGACAGACTTATCAGTCTCCTTTGTATAACCAGAATACACTTTCCTTGATGTACAATATCAACATTGACAGACATTGTCAAACAGACCATTCCCGGTCCTAATTTTAAGCATTGCTTCAACAATCACTGAATTATCGAACCACCATACATAGTTGTGATCCTCGTTGTAATGATTTCCAGTGATTACAAGGCTATTACCAGTGCCAAAGCGATCAATCGACACAGTATTTTGAGGTTGCATTGGTATTGATTAGTAGGCATCTCATCAGTCTTGAGCACTTTTTCCAGTTCATTAGGTTGGCAGCCATGTTGGCACCGGGGGGAAATGATTAGGGCCTCCATTTGTTCTGGCAGGTTGGCACCGTCCCTCAATTAATCTGGAACTTCCAAGGAATTGTGTTTAAATGGAGGCAAAGCCACAGGCATCCATCATCCTCTTCTCGTCCATTTGTCAACATCACTGGGGTTGAGGTTTGGAGGTTTGTATACAGGTTCATCAGCCAATAGGAGCATCTGGTCCAGAGTGGGCATCATTAGTTTACAGTTCACTGATTCGCCAAATAGAAGCCCTTTTGGCTTGATACATCATGCTGATAAATACAGTAGGAGCGGGCTGGCTGTGTAGTAGTGGAGTGCTTGATCACTACGACACACTATGAAGTGCCTCAGTAGTGCTTGTACTAATGTCTTGTCTATGTCTGTGGGAGTATGATTGTAAGTGTGTGAGAGTTTGTTTTGTGTACTGTGTAGAAGTCTGTACTATTCAGTGTATGAGGGTACTTTGTGTTCACTTGCTTTGCAATTGCTTTAAGCAGGCAGGCAAAGTTTAAAAGTAGGACCTCTGTTTCGAAGGAGGCTTTCCTCCCACTGTGCAGCAGTGTGCTTGTCATGTGGGCCTGACACTGCAGACACCCATCTGAGATTCCAGAGTAATTTACCACACCAAAACACAGTGCACACACTTAATTAACAAAGCATCCTGGACATATTTAAACACCTGCAAAGAACTAGAGGAGAATGGAATGAAACAACAGGTATAATTAACATTTGCAATGTCTCTTGAGTATAAATAACTAATTGATATACAATATTTGGATATTGAATGCAATGTCTCTTCCCAGAAATGTTTAATTAACACGGTGCAGTAAGAAATTACATTGGGTTTAATTTGTTGGAGAACCAAACGTGGCTTTTGTGAACATTAGTGCAACTTTATTATATGAACCCCCTGCTTTTTATTTTCCTCAGCACAAGGTGCACCTTTGTAATGATCATGCTGTTTAATCAGCTTGTTGATATGCTCACCTCAGACCCCTGGTGTGTACATCACTGGACCCCCTGCAGTTCTCATACCAGCGTAACATCGGGGTGGATGATGCAATCATCTACCTTCTGCAGACGGTCTACTCTCACCTGGACAACACAGGTAGCACTGTGACGGTTATGTTTTTGGACTTCTCCAGTGCCTTCAATACCATTCAGCCCCTGCTACTGGGTGAGAAGATGAGGAGGATGAAAGTGGAAGCACCCTTAGTCTCCTGGGTTACGGACTACCTGACCGGCAGGCCACAATTTGTGTGGCTACAGAGCTGTGTGTTAGAACGGGCAGTGAGCAACACAGGGGTCCTGTCCCCCTTCCTGTTCACCCTCTACACCTCAGACTTCAGATATAACTCTGAAACATGCCACCTGCAGAAGTTCTCGGATGACTCCGCAATTATAGGGAGCATTAGGGGTGGGCAGGAGGGGGAGTACAGGAGCACAATCAATGACTTTGTGGTGTGGTGTGAGCAAAACCACCTTCAGCTCAACATCAGAAAAACAAAGGAGATGATGGAGAACCAAGGCCCAACCAACTGCAGTCTCTATAAGGGGATGGATGTGGAAATGGTTGGTTCATACATGTTCCTGGGAGTCCATATGGACAGCAGGCTGGAATGGACTGGTAACACCGGGGCCCTGTACAAAAAGGGCCAGAGCCGACTCTACTTTCTGAGGAGGCTTAGGTCCTTCAACGTGTGCAGTAAACTACTGCATACTTTCTACCAATCTTTTTTGCAGTGGTGTGCTGGGGCGCCAACATAAAGGCTGGTGATGCTTCTCAGGTTAATAAGCTGATCAGGAAGGCTAGCTCTGTTCTGGGGATTAACCTTGACACTTTAGAGAAGGGGGCAGAGAGAAGGATCCTGGCCAAACTGCTGGCCATCATGGACAACATTACTCACCCTCTGCATGCCATGGTTATGATGCAGAGGAGCACTTTCAGTCACAGACTGATCCCACAAAGGTGTGCCACAGAGCGCAACAGGAGTTCCTTCCTGCCGGCGGCTATTAGACCATTTAATGCCTCACCGGGGTGCTGTGCCATCGGCAACATAAACCTGGAACTGTTGGGGTGTTAGGACATAGTTTAACAATTAGGCATCCATCCATCCGTGAGTAACTCTCTGGTCTGTAATCACTCATTCACTCAGGACTTATTCATTCAGCACTCATTCATTCAGGACTGTATATACAGTTGAAGTATGGATCACCACTTTATTTTAAGAATGTGACATGTTTTTTACATGATGTCGAGCAAAGAGGCACTGAGTTTGAAGGTAGGCCTTGAAATACATCCACAGGTACACCTCCAATTTCTGAAATATTTAAGGTTTAAAAGCACAACTTAGTGTATGTAAACTTCTGACCAACTGGAATTGTGATATAGTGAATTATAAGTGAAGTAATCTGTCTGTAAACAATTGTTGGAAGAATTACTTGTGTCTTGCACAAAGGAGATATCCTAACCGACTTGCCAAAACTATAGTTTGTTAACATGAAATCTGTGGAGTGGTTGAAAAACTAGTTTTAATGACTTCAACCTAAGTGTATGTAAACTTCCGACTTCAACTGTACATATTCATGTACAGTTGTTATATCATATCACATGCAATATTGTAAGTAATTTCTTGGACAGAACTTACGTAGTCATTCACTCAGGACTGTTTATTAGTATCCTGTCAGTAGTATATTTTTTCATTGCATTAAGTATATCGAATGTGCAATACGTGACTTTTCTGTAATTAAACCCTGTACTAAGGACTGTATTTTAAGGGAATTATTATTATTACCCTAAATTATATAATACGCACATTTAGCTATTTTAAGTATCTCTTCCTGTAATTACCCGTACAGTTAATTTAACGATGCAAATATTCACTTACCTGTACATTTAACCAGACTGTATATTAAGTAAACTATTATTACCCTCACTTATATCATACGCACATTTAGCTATTTAAGTATATTTCTCTGCCATCGACCTGTATAGTATAGTTAACCATGCAAATAATTTTTATTTATTTATATCAACTTGCAATATTTGAATAATTTTTTCACCTAACACTCTGTAACAATGTATAGTGTACATATTCAGCCATTCACTCATACTATGCAATGCCTTTTTATAGCTTTTTGCACTCCAGACTTCTTGTACTTTTATACTTTTTCATACTGCCACACTATGTATCATGTATCGTGTATCTGTCTTTTGTGTATTTCATTCTGGAATTTTGCACCTGCCCTGTGTTTTTCGTTGCTGCTTGACAAAGAAATTTCCCCTCAGGTGCTTTATTGATTCCAATCTATCTAAACAAATTTGTGCACACATTTTGAGAGAAATAAGCTTTTTGTGAGTATGAAACATTTATGGGATCTTTTATTTCAGCTCATTTAACTTTTACATATTTGTTCAGTATAGAAACATAAAACAGTAATGTTTTTTTCCACCCATTTCGTTGTATTTGATTAAAACCCAAGCATAGCCTCCCCTCCTCTCAATGAAGGCTGTTTTTCTGTTTGTCCTGCCCAATGTTATCAAGTAGGCTAGTCAAGATCGAAGCTTTATTTAAAAAAAATAGTTTGTTGATCGGTCCATGCTCATCATGAAACAAGAGATGAGAACCTCTGTGAATACGGGTGAACCTCATATTTTGAAGTTATTTTCCTGTAACAATTGTTTGTTCTCAGTTTCATATTTTTAAAACAGTAAAATGACGTGACAAACAGAAAATACTTTCAGAGATCTGTAAATAATGACAAGATGCTTATTTTTCCGCCGTAACAATGGGAGTCGTCCCAAGGCAGGAAGGCAACTTAGGCCCAAGCCCTCCGTAGGCTACCCTTACCCTAGGCCTACTATAACGAAGGTTGGTTCAACAGCAATACCTCATGTTTATTTTTTTTCTGGCGATTTTATGATATAATTACAATTATTTACAGTACATGTATTTATTGTTGTTGAAAAAAAACAACAGATTGCTTGTTTCTTGTTGACTTTGATCAATACCAAACTTATTTGAATTATTCACTGTCCTGGTTTTGTGGCGAGAACATCCATGGCGCGCAGGCAATACAACTTTTGGAGAAGTGTCAATGTGATCTGTAAGGTGGTTCCGATATATATTCTATTTGGGAGCAGTATCACGGTAAGCAGACATTCTCTCTTTCTCTTTATATTGAATCTTTGTCCAGCTACTGTGAAAAGTTTAGATATGTGGAAAACCCTCCATAGTCTGTGTTGTTTGCCCAGAGGAAGCAATTATGGTGCCTGTAAGTGTATTTAGACATAGCCTATTTAAAACAAGTTGTTGTTTTTTTTAGTCTTGCTTAGTGACAACATTTGGCATGTCCATGCTCAGCCATAATGCAATTTACAATAGGCCTAGCCCCTATATCAGTGTGAATGTTATGTGCACATTTCCACATTGAAGCTACGCAATTACTTAGAATAATGTGGACTGCAAACAGGTTAACATATTTAGCAAAGATGGGATAGGTTTACATTTTGTTATTTTGTTTCTGTAAGTTGTTTAACAAACATTGGAATTGGAGTTGATTCCAAGGCAATAAATAAAATACCATAAATTCACAACTTGAAGCAACCACATACAGTATTTAGCCATGGAGCCAGTGGTGGCCCGTCATTCAGGGCAGGTGGGGCAGAGGCCATGTTCTGAATTCTGTCGCTGTACATTTCAAAAGTGCTGAACAAATAGTTATATTGACTATGTCCGTCCTAGCTCGCTCATTAATGTCTTAACGAAATGACGGATTGCCTCTTATCCGCTTGTCGTCCCCTTAATGCCATAGTTTGTACATCTCAATTGTTAGAATAACCACATTTGTTTCAGCAAGTCAGCCATATCAGCTATGAATGAACTGTTTCGCTGCCAGACAAGGCTCCGCTGATAGCCAGGTGTAACAGTGGTAAGGTGTTGGGACTGCTGTTGGGACTCTGCTGATGAGACAGCTTTATGTAAGCCTTAACAGTTTGTGGGCACCGTTTGTCACCGTTATGGTTAAATAAATGTATTGTTTAGTGTTGTGTTGTGTTGTGTAGTGGCTTTGCTGGCATGCCCCACCAAGATTTACATGCTAAAATCACCACTGCATGGAGCACATTTTGATTGGCCAGTGAGGGGCCAAGCCTTGACACACCCACAACTTGTTTATTCATCAAAACCCAGCTCTTTCATGCCAATGCCAGCAACTGTGCCGATAATTATGCTTGTGAAAATATCTAACATATTTTGGACACTCCCTGTCACGTTCGGGTGTGTAGAGAGACCAAGGCGCAGCGTAACGATAGTTCGACATGTTTATTGAACTAACAGACGACCTATACAAAATAACAAATGATAATAATAATAAAGAGGACACACGTAGCACGAACACGAGACAACATAACAATGAACCACGCCAACGGAGTGGAACACAGACATATAAGTAAGATCCCTAATTAGAGGTAATGCATAGCAGCTGCCTCTAATTAGGGATCCCACACACACACACACAACACCAGACAGAAATAGAAATGATAGATCTGCCAGACTCTGACCATAGAAATATAGAGAAGCAAAGCTTCTCTATGGCCAGAGCCTGACAGTACCCCCCCCCAAAGGCGCGGACTCCCGGCCGCAAGAAAAACAAACACAAAACCATGAGGGAAGGGTAAGAGAGGAAAAACATCACGACATAACCATCGCAGGTGGCGGTTCCGGCCCCGGCGAAGTGGATATTTTCCTCCTCATTCCTACTTGGCCCGGACTGGGCACTGGTGTGGAAGGCGACTCAGGCCATTTAAAGGGGCAACCCACCGGTCCTGGAAATGACCATGGTGGGGCAAAAGGCTCAGGCCATGGAGCGGGGCAAATAACCGGGCCAGGACTGGGCACCGGTGTGGCAGGCGACTCCGGCCATATAAAGGGGCAACCCACCGGTCCTGGTAACAACAATGGTGGGGAAAAAATCTCAGGCCATGGAGCGGGGCAAATAACCGGGCCAGGACTGAGCACCGGTGTGGCAGGCGACTCCGGCCATATAAAGGGGCAACCCACCGGTCCTTTAAATAACAATGGTGGGGAAAAAAGTTCAGGCCATGGAGCGGGGCAAATAACCGGGCCAGGACTGAGCACCGGTGTGGCAGGCGACTCCGGCCATATAATTATCACGGGAGGCTCCGGGCTGTCGAGCTTCACGGGAGACTCCGGGCTGTCGAGCGTCACGGGAGGCTCCGGGCTGTCGAGGAACCTGGCTGGGCACACACACTGGAGGTCGAGCGTCACGGGAGGCTCCGGGCTGTCGAGCGTCACGGGAGGCTCCGGGCTGTCGAGCGTCACGGGAGGCTCCGGGCTGTCGAGCGTCACGGGAGGCTCCGGGCTGTCGAGCGTCACGGGAGGCTCCGGGCTGTCGAGCGTCACGAGAGGCTCCGGGCTGTCGAGCGTCACGGAGGCTCCGGGCTGTCGAGCATCACGGGAGGCTCCGGGCTGTCGACCATCACGGGAGGCTCCGGGCTGTCGACCATCACGGGAGGCTCCGGGCTGTCGACCATCACGGGAGGCTTCGGGCTGTCGACCATCACGGGAGGCTTCGGGCTGTCGACCATCACGGGAGGCTTCGGGCTGATGAGGCGCACCGACGGTCTGGTGCGTGTAGCCGGCACTGGAGGTACCTGGCTGGGCACACGCACTGGAGGTCGAGTGCGGGGAGTCGGCACGGGACGTACCAGACTGGAGAGGCGCACTGGAGGCTTGGTGCGTGGAGCCGGTACTGGAGGAACCTGGCTGGGCACACGCACTGGAGGTCGAGTGCGGGGAGTCGGCACGGAACGTACCGGACTGGAGAAGCGCACTGGAGGCCTGGTGCGTGGAGCTGGCACTGGAGGAACCTGGCTGGGCACACACACTGGAGGTCGAGTGCGGGGAGTCGGCACGGGACGTACCAGACTGGAGAGGCGCACTGGAGGCCTGGTGCGTGGAGCCGGTACTGGAGGAACCTGGCTGGGCACACGCACTGGAGGTCGAGTGCGGGGAGTCGGCACGGGACGTACCGGACTAGAGACGCGCACTGGAAGCCTGATGCGTGGAGTCGGCACATGTGGCACAGGACTAATAACACGCACCTCAGGGCTAGTGCGGGGAACAGGCACAGGACGTACCTGACTGGAGACGCGCACTGGAAGCCTGGTGCGTGGAGTCGGCACATGTGGCACAGGACTAATAACACGCACCTCAGGGCTAGTGCGAGGAGCAGGCACATGACGTACCGTACTGGAGAGGCGCACTGGAGGCCTGGTGCGTGGAGTCGGCACTGATGGCACCGGACTGGTGACACGCACCTCAGGGCGAGTGCGAGGAGCAGGCACATGACGTACCGTACTGGAGAGGCGCACTGGAGGCCTGGTGCATGGAGTCGGCACTGATGGCACCGGACTGGTGACACGCACCTCAGGGCGAGTGCGAGGAACAGGCACATGACGTACCGGACTGGAGAGGCGCACTGGAGTGTAGCAGACGGCCGGACCCAGACTGGGCACCGGTGGAGCGGACTGCTCTGGCACTGGAGTAGAGCAGACGGCCGGACCCCGACTGGGCACCGGTAAAGCGGACTGCTCTTTCATGGGAGTGGAGTAGGCGACTGGACACGGATTCTTCCACTCCAACATTTCCCGTTCAACCTCCTCCGCTATCTCCCACATTTCCTCCAGAACATCTCCAAAATGGCTCTCCAAATACTCCTCCTCTTCTTCACTTTGCGCCCCCCATTTATATTTAGGGCACAGTGAATCCCACATGGAGAGTGGTACTGGCGCGTCCTCCTCCTTGCCAGACCATCCCCATAGCCCCCCCCCCGAAATTTTCCTGGGGTTGACTACGGGCTCCATTTCCTCTATAACGCCGCTGTCTTCCTTTCTTCCTCTCCGTTGCTCCCGTATAACGCTGCTTGGTCGGGTGGTGGTTCATTCTGTCACGTTCGGGTGTGTAGAGAGACCAAGGCGCAGCGTAACGATAGTTCGACATGTTTATTGAACTAACAGACGACCTATACAAAATAACAAATGATAATAATAATAAAGAGGACACACGTAGCACGAACACGAGACAACATAACAATGAACCACGCCAACGGAGTGGAACACAGACATATAAGTAAGATCCCTAATTAGAGGTAATGCATAGCAGCTGCCTCTAATTAGGGATCCCACACACACACACAACACCAGACAGAAATAGAAATGATAGATCTGCCAGACTCTGACCATAGAAATATAGAGAAGCAAAGCTTCTCTATGGCCAGAGCCTGACACTCCCCCCCCGCCCAGTGCTTAGTTTGACCATTGCATTTGGTTTGTTAAAATAGAGCCCTTAGTGTAGCTCATTTGAATGTGAGTCTTCAAATGTCTGAAGTATAAAAAATGTTTGTAGGCTACAGTAATATCGTGAAATGTGTCTATCAACATGACATGCCATCATTATGACACAACAGAACAGAGGTTATAAAAAGTAATGACAGCTGATAACAAATTACATTTCTAGTCATGATAATTGCATCTAGTTGCCTTGTGCTCAATATTTCAGACACTTCTGTCAGGATTTTTTATTTATTTTATTTTAATGCTGTTACTGAGAGAACATTTTGGTTGGATAGACCCTGCTTCCCCTAGCACCAATTTAGACTTGTTTTCTCATGTTCTGTTCCACTGAAGCTCTCTCTGCTGCATACATTAACCCTAAAGAGATACAGTATATTAAAATATACTTACAGTATACATGGTTCTATCTATCTTCTAACCGAGCAACCTGGATGCCTCAATTTTAAGAATTGTTTAGCATATCTATCATTTCAAGCCATCTGGAATGCTGAAATCCCTTATGGCTATGAATTTTCTACTCTTTCTGTCCAATGGTGCAGCTCTCGCTCTTAGAGCTAGAAAACACTGGATTTAGAATAGTTGAACATCATTGATGTTACAAACATATTGCATACAATTATGTGCAGTGGAGTCCCACCTGATTTGAGCCCCACCAAATACAAATAATGTTGCCAGTTTTGCATGTTATTTTGGCATTAATACGTGCCAGATATCAGTTTGCAAACAATGTAAAAAAAAAAAGTTGCATTACAAACATGGTCTCTTTTTTGTTTTCATGTGTAAGGCAGCTCCCAAAATGCAGGTGTTTCAGCGTAGCTCCGTGCTTTCCGTGGTGGTGGGGCAGCAAGCAGAAAATACGGAGCGTAGGGGTTGATAATGTTCTCTAGTTGCGCCGTGATTGGCTCAGTGTTCTGTCACTCATGGGGACACTACGTCACCGCAACATCTACGAGAAGATCTCTGAAATTAAAGCCCCTTGGGTGCTGCCATAGATTTACATTAGAAATGTGGTCCCTTTCCCCCTCATAACTTAGCCTACTGTTCTGACTTGGTGGTGCACATGTAGCCTATAGCCTGTTTTAGAGAAATGTAATAATTTAATATTGTAAGAGCTTTCATTGTCTGCTTATATGCCCCCTTTATTTATACTACGGTTCTGACTTGGTGTACAGGGAGGGAGAACACTGTAAGAACGGCCCATGTTCTGAATTCTGTCGCTGTAAATTTCAAAAGTGCTGAACAAAGTCCGTCCTACATCGCTCATTAATGTCTTAATCGAAAATACGGATTGCCTCTTATGCGCTTGTCGGCCCCTTGTGCCAAAGTTTGTACATCTTAATTGTCAGTAGAAACCACATTTGTTTAAGCAAGTCAGCTATATCAGCTATGTTTTTTAGAAAGGCAGTAAATGAGGCTGAATGAACTGCCAGACAAGGCTCCACTGATAGCCAGGTGTAGCGGTGGTAAGGATTCACTCCATGGTGCTGAAAAGAAAGCTCTGCTGTTGGGACAGCTTTATGTAGGCCTTAACAGTTTGTGGGCACCGTTATAGTGCAATTAATGTATTATTTAGTGTTGTGTAGTGTAGTGGCTTTGCTGTCATGCATCTAAAAAGATTTTTGGGAGTTTGCTCCACCAAGATTTACATGGTAAAATCGCCACTGATTATGGGAGTGTGTGAGTGGGGAGAGGCCATACGAACATGCTTGGTGCACAACCTTTTGACGTTTATTGCGCAGCAAGAGTCGAGACGAACGGATTCGATTCAGCCAGTCGTTCAGATGAGCCCTTTTCATCTTGTTTATGCATGTGGAAACTTCAGGGAGAATTTAAAACTTTGCTGAAATTTGGACTTGAGTGTTCAGAATCATTCAATTATTATCTGAGTGATTGTTATTTTATTATTATTATTTACAAAAATGTAACGTTATACGTTAATGCCTTAGTTGTACATTTTTGGTGACAATCACTACAATAAATGTGCTTTAGCTGTCAACCAGGTCTGATATTGGCTACACTATCTTGCTACTTCCCTCTCCTTACTGCGGCAAGCGTGAGCGAAGGACACTGTGCCCCGTGATGTTGCGTTTCAGTGCAAACTCTCCCCATATATTGGCTACATTATCTATACTGAAAAAAAATATAAACTCAACATGCAACCATTTATTTTCGTCATATCCAATTGGTAGTTAGAGTCTTGTCCTATCGCTGCGACTCCCATACGGACTCGGAATAGGCGAAAGTCGAGAGCCGTGCGTCCTCCAAAACACAACCTGCACTGCTTCTTGACACAATGCACGCTTAACCCGGAAGCCAGTTGCACCAATGTGTTGGAGGAAACACCGTACACCTGGCGACCGAGTCAGCTACATGAGTAAATGTAACGACGCCATACACGTGGTCTGTGGTCGTGAGGCCAGTTGGATGTATTACCAAATTCTCTAAAACGACGTTGTGGGCAGTTTATGGTAGAGAGATTAACATTAGATTATCTGGCAACAGCTCTGGTTGACATTCCTGCAGTCAGCATGCCAATTGCAAGGCCCCTTAAAACTTGAGACATTTGTGGCGTTGTGTGACACAACTGCACATTTTAGAGTGGCCTTTTATTGTCCCCAGCACAAGGGGCACCTGTGTAATGATCATGCTGTTTAATCAGCTTCTTGAATGAAACACCTGTTAGGTAGATGGATTATCTTGGCAAAGGAGAAATGTTCACAAACGGATGTAAACACATTTGTGCGCAAAATGAGAGAAATAAGCATTTTGTGCGTATGGAACATTTCTGGGATTTTTATTTCAGCTCATGAAACATGGGATCAACACTTTACATGTTGCATATTTTTGTTCAGTGTAGCTTCTTCCCTCTCCTTACTGCGGCAAGCGGGAGCGAAGGATACTGTGCCCCGTGTTGTTGTGTTAACTCTCCCCATTGAGCATGGTGACAGCCAGATGGTTACTACCAATATTACAAGTTATTTCTTGTGTGGTCTGCTATCCTACTCGAAATAAAATCTAATGGGATGGAACAAATTGGAGATGTTGACCAAATCCAGATGGTGACCAATACTACAAGTTATTTCTCCCTCGCCCATCGAAGTAAGCATCACTTTCTTTTACAAGTTTTAACTAGCGCCATGCTGCTGTTGTTGCCAGCATAAACGAGCTGGGAAAGACTTGTCAGGACGACTGACTGAACCGAATCCATTCGTCTCCACACTCGACTCTCAGCTGAGCGACATACGCCATCAATTTGGGCACCAGCATGTCTGTATAGCCTCTCCTGTTTGAGTGCAGCTCTGCATGCATAGACAGACAGCGCCATGGCGCTGAAATGGTTTGAGCTCTGTAGAGACTGGGCAGCCAACCCAACACATGTCATTACAGCTCCACTACATAGGCTGTCAATGTGAACCATTCCATTCGAATACATAAAATACATATTTTCAGTGATAGCTTTGCCATTAAACTATTCATTTTTATTTTACACTAATTTGTGTTGGAACTAAATGGCCAGATAACTGGTATGATTGTAGTGCCTTAATTACATCTACAATGATGATCAATTATGACAATCTTGTAGTTGCTCTCTCTCTCTCTCTGTGTGTGTGTGTGTGTGTGTGTGTGTCGTGGCGATGGTGTGAAGAGGTGGGGGACAAGCATTGCTCTTCGCCTCCCCCATCACAGTCGCCCGTTGGTGGTTGCCAGGCATTTATCAAAGTGGTGCGGTCTGTGAAAATTGCAGTAGCTGTCTTTGCCTCAGCCCTTATCTCTCCTTCTCTCCCTCCCACTTTCTCCCAGCTACAACTCAACATCATCTGTGTTCTTTCAGATTAAGACTTGCTTTTTTTGCTGGGATTTTTTTCCGCCAGACTTATTGCTTACCTCAAGCTCTCTCTCTCTCAACTTCAAACCTCACGACTGAAATTGAGTGTATTTTTCCCTTCGTGGTACTTTGCTGTTTCCGGTCACCTCTATTAAGGCACCTGTGATTGTCTGTTGTGGTGTAGTCGCTGTTTGATCTGACTGTAGGGGAACATGACTACGGTAAAGGAGACTAACGCACCGAAAACGGCTCAACAGCAAGAGCAGGTAATGATGCGCTTTCTTTCATTCCACCGATTTTATTACCCTAGGCGACTCCCTATACTGAAATTGTAGTCTATATTATTGAGATTTTTTGAGATCTTGTGTGAAGCCTGCAATTATTTACTGTAACGCCACAAGTAGTACTCAGATCATTTTGTGTACCCATCCCCTTCATTTAAAAAATGGGGAATTGTTGTAGCCTATGCAGCGCGTGGCAAGACAACCGGTGCTCACACCAGTCAGTCACTCTTCTCTCTAATTCAAGGTGATTGCTTTCAGCGTCACTACCCCCACCACAGTGTACTCCATTTATCCTCCTTCTGGTCGATTATCACCATCACAGACATGTGTTAAGTAACTGTTATGGGTGATGAAAATTATTTCCTGCACTTTGCAGTGGTCAGTCAGTCATGGAGCGTTTTCCCCTGCTTGCAGCACGTTGATAGCACCTTGGCCAGTGCATGCGACCTGAGCATTTAGATACACTACATGGCCGAAAGTATGTGGACACCTGCTCGTCGGAACATCTCATTACAAAATCATGGGCATTAATATAGAGAAGGTCCCCCCTTTTCTGCTACAACAGCGTCCACTCTTCTGGGAAGGCTTTCCGCTAGATGTTGGAACGTTGCTGCAGGGACTTGCTTCAGCCATTCAGCCACAAGAGCATTAGTGAGGTCGGGCACTGATGTTGGGCGATTAGACCTGGCTCGCAGTCGACGCTCCAATTCATCCCAAAGGTGTTCGATGGGGTTGAGGTCAGGGCTCTGTGCAGGCCAGTCAAGTTCTTCCACACTGATCTCAACAAACCATTTCTGTATGCACCTCACTTTGTGCACGGGGGCATTGTCATGCTGAAACAGGAAAGGGCCTTCCCCAGACTGTTTCCACAAAGTTGGAAGCACAGAATCATCTAGACTGTCATTGTATGCTGTAGCGTTAAGATTTCCCTTCACTGGAACTAAGGAGCCTAGCCCCGAACCATGAAAAACAGCCCCAGAACATTATTCCTCTTCTACCAAACTTTACAGTTGACACTACGCATTCGAGCAGGTAGTTTTCTCCTGGCATCCGCCAAACCCAGATTTGTCTGTTGGACTGCCAGATGGTGAAGCATGATTCATCACTCCAGAGAACGCGCTTGCACGCTCCAGAGTCCAATGGCGGCAAGCTTTACACCACTCCAGTCGATGCTTGGCATTGCGCATGGTGATCTTAGGCTTGTGTGCGGCTGCTCGGCCATGGAAACCCATTTCATGAAGCTCCTGACAAACTGTTATTGTTCTGACATTGCTTCCAGAGGCAGTTTGGAACTCGGTAGTGAGTGTTGCAACCGAGGATAGACAATTTCTACGCGCTATGCACGTCAGCACTTGGCAGTCCCGTTCTGTGAGATTGTGTGACCTACCACTTCGCGGCTGAGCCGTTGTTGCTCCTAGACTTTTCCACTTCACAATAACAACACTTACAGTTGACCGGGGCAGCTCTAGCAGAGCAGAAATTTGATTAACTGTCTTGTTGGAAAGGTGGCATCCTATGACGGTGCCACGTTGAAAGTCACTGAGCTCTTCAGTAAGGCCATTCTACTGCCAATGTTTGTCTATGGAAATTCCATGGCTATGTGCTTGATTTTATACACCTGTCAGCAATGGGTGTGGCTGAAATAGCCAAATCACTCATTTGAATGGGGTGTCCACATACCTTTGTATCTAGTGTATGACAATGAATAGGCGGTAAAACAGGATGTAGCCTACTGCGGGCTACGGAATCACACAGTTGTCCTTTCCAGTCATCTGAGAAGTATCACCAACAGAAACAATACAAATTATTATCTGTATGCCTAAGGCATTGTTGCAAAATGTAGCATACTTCAGTAGCCAGGCTATCATTTATGTTTGCCCAAAAACTTTTTTACAACATGGTACTTTACTGAAAAGGACAACAAAGCATTCATTATTTTGATTATGGATATATATGAGGCTTGTATTGATCTATTTCTGTCATTTCTTGATTACATAGAAGGTCATAGTAGGCTACCCAGCATAGAAGTGGTTCAAGATTGCTCATGTGACATTTTATTTGTGAATTCTATATGTCAAGCAAATGTATCCCCCATCTTTTCTGCAGTCATTGGCTATTGTAGGTTATTTTATGAAGTGTTCTGTTAACTTGATAATCTGTTTCTATGGTACAGGTATACTAGTATTGGTTAATTAAACATTTTCAGCATCCGCTAACACATTTCAGCACCCAATAGCTCATTTCAGCACCCGCTAGCACATTTCAGCAACCAATAGCACATTTTAGCACCCAATAGCACATTTCAGTACCCGCTAAAACATTTCAGCAACTGATAGCACCCAATAGTACATTTCAGCACCACTAAAAGGTTATCACCCAATACTAAATTCAGCACCATCAGAGGCTCAGCCCGTGTGATAGATTTCAGGACCATTAAATGGACAGCTCCATCAGCCCTTTGGACAGCATCTGTCATTGTCTGGACTCACTGGAGCCTCCTGTCTGTGCACAGCACCCCTTCATATGACAGAAAAAGTGAGAAAGACAAATCGCCCCGTAGAGCAGCCAACTTCCTCCTGAGTCTTCCACAGTTTTGCTCATGTAACATCTGCTATCAGTCACTGCCAGGGAGGCAGGGGAACGTCTCAGAGTTGGGCACGATGCACTCAAAACACACCTCTGTACACTTCATTCACAGAATGACACACACCTGTCAAACATATCCACTTCATTCACAGAATGACACACACATGTCAAACATGTCCACTTCATTCACAAAATGACACACACCTGTCAAACATATCCACTTCATTCACAGAATGACACACACCTGTTAAATGTGTCCACTTCATTCACAGAATACACATGCAGACACTGTGTGAATGCAGAAGACACAGATGCATACAGCACATATTACATGTATGCAAGAGATGGTTATAATGCTTTAACTTGCAGTAGTCACGCTGTTGGATGTACTATTGGTTGGGTCGTGCCCCTGTGCCCAGGGCACAGCACCAAACAGGGACACCCAAACAGCAGCCCCGTTATCGCCCAGTATCTGTCGCTGAGCGAGGCCCTTAGCACCATGTCACTGTGTGTGTGGGCGGCTGGTGGGCTCCTCTAGGGGTGGGGTGGGTGTGTTTGTTTGATAAACACAGGAGCATGAAGACCCTTCCACCACCCAAAAGGCTAATACTAAACATTATGGAGAAGAAGGGGAGAGCAAAGCAGAGTAGAACATAGTTTTTGATGATGATGGTGATGATTGGTTTTATCTGAAAAGGAATTTGGTTTCTAAAATGTTAAGATAATGCTAGGTGTGTGAGCCTGCCCAGCTTGAATAAAAATACAAAAAGGTGCTGAGTTAGGCTCGTCTCCAGGGAGGGAAGGCCTTCTGGTCGTTAGAGCTCTGCTACCCAACCCGAGCAAATTCAAAATGTTAGTTATCTATCCGCTAACTGCTCTCTCATGTCTCTTCATTGGAGCCGTTGCTATGGATTCTCACAGACCAGAGCCGCTATGAGCAGAGCACGCTGCGCGAAGGGAGAGAGAGAGTGACAGACAGAGGAGCAGCTGATGGATTTAGTAACGGAGGAAGTTATTTCTGATTTCGGGTTTCAGGTACGGCCGGGCCAGTCTGGGCCTTAAATTTGGCAGAAGCAGTCGGGGCTCGGTAGGGTATGGCCTGAACATCCCAGGCATGGGTAGGGCTCGGCCTTAAAATTCATGCCCATGCGAGGACTCTACAGAGCATTGTTCCTCCCCAGTGACAGAGTGAACCAGGCCCCAGTGGAGAAGGTGTTGCTTAAGTGCCTCGCTGATGAAGAACTGGAACGATGACTGCTTAAGTCGATGTTAATTAAAGCTGTTCTTTACTTAAAGCAAACACAGAGGGGCATGAAAACTTTAGGGAATGTAGAGACATCCTCTGCTGATTCAGGGCAGCTGCTTTGCTCAGGCTACAACAGTCAAACCATGCTACGTCAATTCAGCCTACTCGGTCAGTATTTTGAGTAAATGTATTGATTTATTAATTATGTTTTGCACAAGTCCACTTGCCGCTAATCTTTAACTGTACAGATTAAATAAGCATGCTTGGAGATCAGCATACAGAGGAACTGTCTGACACGTCTAGTTTTAGCATTTATCTGATTTGTTATTCAACAGTTTTAATTGGCACTTACCTTTGAATATTTCTGTTGGATGATTGTATGTCCTCCATGGTGAATGCCAATGTAAAATGTCACTGTGGACGTGACTAGGGGTCTAGAATAGAACCCAACCTGCGTTCTTTGCTCCTAATTGGGCAGAAGGCAGTAGCACAGAACAGTAGTTGAACATGGTTTTGACAGGTACTTGATTTGTGCCTCTTGGTTCAGACCTTTAGGATGAGGCTCTATAAAAACATATGACAGCAGACTGCTGAATGGCTGCTCTTAGTTATGGTAAGGAGAGATGCACTAGTCTCCATTTTAGACCGTATGAAATTTGAGGATCAATGGGTCTACTTAATCAATCCGATAATGCCTTGAAACCATACAGCATGTCACTGCGTAGTTAATCCAAGCACATTAAATATGTGTATTCATTGGCACACCTTCCTTGGTTTATATTGGTGCATGGTAAAGTTACCATGGCATTATGCATTCTAGAATGATTGTGTATCCTTAAGCTTATGTTGCTGCATTTCCTTTCTCGCTGGTTGTACCTATTCAGCAGAACAGCTAATGGGATTGATAAGCAGCGTGGCTAAAATGAACATTTTAATGAGAGAAGGGGAAGAAAGCCTGGATTTGACTGCCTCAGGGATAAATAAAGATATATTCCTCCTTTTTTTCCAAGTGCCCCCAGCTAATAAAAGGAAAGGGATAATGGATTTGGGAGAGAATTGGTTTCTTGATTTCCCCCACCATTGTTTGTGCCATAGTTCACCGTAAGGGCAATTATAAACAATTGAGCCGTGATGTTTGGGGCTAGAGGGGAGATTAGACAGTAGATTGAAATGCGGCCACCACAGCAATGCATCATGATTGCTGTCATGATATAAACACTCCTGTCTGGAGACGCCAGTAAAGCTCAATAGCTTCAAGGGGGACTTTAATATAGCCATAAATATTAAATATTAAATGTTTTGGCCCTGACTTTCTTTTCTTTCTGAGTCTGTGTCCCTGCAAACAAACAAAATGCCACAGCAAGTGGTCTTACATACTACTAATAGTTGTCTTAGGCACTGTGTGTGTGTGTGTGTGTGTGTGTGTGTGTGTGTGTGTGTGTGTGTGTGTGTGTGTGTGTTGCGCGTTTGTGTTGGAAAGGTCTGTGTTTTCTATCAGTACTGCATCTATGGAGAAATACTGATCTTGTGTAAAACCTCCTCAATGAAGAAAAGGTCAGCATTTCTTGTCAGGTGTGAAGAAAATGTTTTTTTTTTTTATCCTCCTGTGTTCTGTTCTAATTGTGTCTCTGGGCTACATGAAGCAGTGGTGATATGCTTGTTTAGCCTATTAAACACAATTCAGTATTTTCATATCAACCTTTAAAGCCTATAGCATCATGGGCTGGGTAATTCCATTGGGGACAATTGTGCAACAATTGCATGTTTTCGTTAAGTATTTCAAAGAGAAACTTAATGACAGGTATGTGTGAAGTAAGATCCCTAGTTTGAGGATAAAAGTATGTTTTGTTTTGCAAATAGGTCTAACTAATTAAAGACATAGGGAGAAAATAAAATGACAACTACAATCTGTCAGTTAGTTTCTGTTTAATTTAGCTGACTGCATTTTTAACATGGGACATATCCAAGCTGCAACTTTACTTTGGGCACTCTTCTATACACGTTTCACTAGGGAGCATTTTAAATAACTTTGCTATTCGAATAATATGACATTTTAGTCAAAATTCTAAAAATAAATAAATGTTTTTGCTATTGACTCTCGACCAATCAGAATGACGCAAATGCTCATGGCAGAGGTTAACAGAAGATATGCAGCTTTTCTCCAGTACTTCGGCTAACGCCTTGATCACGGCCAGCAGGTAGCCTAGTGGTTAGGGTGTTAGGCCCGTAACTGGAAGTTTGCAGGATCGAATCCCCGAGCTGACAAGGTAAAAATCTGTCGTTCTGCCCCTGAACAAGGCAGTTAACCCACTGTTCCTAGGCCGTCATTGTAAATAAGAATTTGTTCTTAACTGACTTGCCTAGTAAAATAAAGGTCAAAACAAAAAAAAAACACCGACAGCACCGTTTCATTTTGGTACACCAGAAGTACTTTCCAAGGGAACGCTGCATTTGCTTTGCAGAGGCAGTTGCAGTGCATTCTGTGTGGTGCATACGTTGGATTTATCTAACGTATGGGTCTAACTGTATGCATCGACGGCTTGACAGGAATGGTAGCTGAAGGCGAATGTTGAACTTTTGATGCATACATATCCAGATGATGCTGCATACTATTTTGCGCAATAATATTGTAGGTGTGACCGAGGCCTAACAGCGAAAGAGAAGTACGATTTTCGCCATTATATAACTGATTCTGTTACAAAAAGCTTTTATGGTGAGTGTTTTGCATTGATCTGTGTCAGGTATAGAGGAAACTCCATTAGGTGAGCGCCTGTAATTTTTATTTGAAGTGGGGAAAATAGCATACCAATGTCAGGGCAGCTTGGAGTGCTAATTGCGCGTCAACATCCAGCAGTATCTCAACGCATAAAAACTACTTTCAAAAGTTTGTTTTATTAAATGAATTATTTCAAAATGTCATGGTATATCCTTGTAGGTAAAGATTCATTTAATCTAGACAAAGCTTTTTCATTGTTAAAATAGATCTAAAACAAATAATCTAAAAATGAACACTCACTTAAGTAATCGAAAACTAATGTATGTTTGGATATCCAGATAACCTTGCCCATCCCTACTTTTCACACTACCTAGCTGAACTGCACTGGTCTAGTCACGCATCCACAATAGCGTGTAATTGTGTCTCTGTGTCTGGCTGTCTGTGAATGTATGCGGCTTTGTAAAAATGTGTGTGTTTATCTATGCCTGACAGACTTTACCTCAGTCTGGACGCTTTTGTATGGGCTTATCGACCTCCTGCAATTAAAGCCCTGAGCTGCAGAGCAGGGAGTTTGAGGAGGGGAAGCCATGTTCCCGGGGTTAGTGGCGACCACCAGGGTTCCCACTGTCGCCTTCACATCGCACCGGCACTGACAAACAGGGACAGGAGTGAATACTAGTCACTAGCAATAAGCATGCCATTGCTTGTACCAGCAGATGTGAATTAGACAACATGTGCTGTTCCTGTTCCAACTTCATTGAACATGTTGCCAGGGACTGTTTCTATCAGTGTCTTGATATGATGCCAGAAGTCATTTACCTGTTCTGTTTGTGCCACCATTTGACATTGATTTCACATGGGATTTTTGTTGGCAGAACAAAGTAGGCATAGTAAATTACTGTATGCCCTTTCCAGGGTTTTCCACAGGAGGTAAATAGAGTAGCCAGCCAGGCGTCCCTGTTTGCTGAAGGAGCTCTATTTTGGTGGCCTATGGTACATTCTAATGCCTTGATTCCATCCGAAATACACAGGAAAAGGATTTAATACTTTATCGAGTTTACCTCTCAAATTGGAAAAGACATGACATTACAATTTAAATGACTGAAAATGTATGAATTTAGTGTATTGTTAGTTATTTTGGATATTGTCTAGGTTTAGGCCTATATTATGAGGACTATTTTCTATGTGAACATTGTGAACCTTTTTTAACATTTAACCGGTCTTCTCTTGAGATTAAAGTCTTATGTACAGCTTTACAACAATATATGAATTGCCACAATGTTTGTTCTTTACATTTTATGAAAAGTTTTGTTTTTACATTTTTCCCATTTTTTTCAATCACACTTTTTCTGTTAAATAGAAAAACAACAAAATGAAACCCCATCAGGAGACCACTTTTAAGATTTAGGAAAAAAACGGAGAAATGTAGAGTATTGGGTGTAGTTGCCCTTTAATTCATGTGTGCTGTTGTTTAGAGGTGTTTTTTGTAGCAAACATTTGATGGTCGAATTTGCTAAACAAATACCCACTGTATTGATGAAAATAATCATATCATTCTGCCAGGTAAGCATAGGATACTATGTAGTTAACATTTAATTGAGAAGCTTTTTGGGAAAGACTTTCCATCGACCAGAAGACTGTTTTCATTATCATCACATCGCTAACGGTTCGTGTTCACTAGCAAGCGGTAAATTGCCGCGTGCCACTTTGGCCGTCCAGAGTGGCTCGCTTGTGGGCGTGCTGGCAGGATATGGCAGCACCTTCGGTTGTGCGTCAAGAATTCAGCATTGCAAGTTTGTATGAAGGTCTGGATATTCACAGGTAAATAGTAATATGCTCTAAACCTCTCTGGTGACAAACACACTTTGCTGCCCTGTTTCCAATCGTCCACATGGCTGGGAGAACCTATTCAAGTAAGTAAATACATTTCAAATGAGCTGCTAACATAGCTAGCTAGTTATTTCGCTAGCTACGTGAATTACATTTTACCAGCTACCTAACTTCATATTAGCTAGCGATCTTGATATATTTATCACTGTAAAAAACAAACTCCAAATGCATTTGTAGGTAGCTAGCTAACAGCCATGGAGGAGGGTGAAAGGATAGCAGGCCCAACTGTCAAAGTGAGAGAGTAGGCAATTCTGGAGAGGACAGTTTACTTGTGTAGTTCCAGTCTCTAGAAGTGAGGACAGAGAGAACATAATATTCAGTGCTGTCTAATCTATTTTATTTAACCTTTATTTAACTAGGCAAGAGAGCACAGCATGATCATAGGTGAGAGGTCACTTGGTCGGGTCAACAGGAAGTATTATTAAAGAGATGCTTTACATTGAAATACAGATAGAGATGTAGCCGTCCCAGAGTTGATGATCTAAGGTAAGTTTTGCATTTCACTTCCTGATGATTATTGTGACTGACAGTGTTAGAATAAAAAAACATAAGGCTTAATCATCCTCTGTTTATCCAGCTGTCTCTCGTCTGCAGGTATGTTTTGATGTGAGAGAGGAAGCCAGTCCCGTCAGACACCTCACCCGCTCTTAAGATAACCTTCGGACCAACTGGAGGCCCAAGGCTGCTTAGGAGACACTATTATGTAATTGTGATGAACTGAGAGAACATTAGGGTAGCACTGTAATTCATTAATCATATTCTGTCTTCTCTGCTCTTACCCTTTTCCCTTTGTCTTCAACACGCTCACACCTCTTTCTTCCTCTGTTTTTATAATGTACACCATATGTGCATTGAAGTACAGATTGAACATGTATTTATAATATAATATTACAATTATATTTATAATGCATGTATTTATATGAATTAACTTCTTTCAATAAAGCGTTTTCACATTCTCTACTGGTTGAAATTAAGTCTAATTTGATGAAATACTACACCTATCCTGTTTTTATCAGATGTGTAACCATTGATGTCCCAGGACCAAGATTGGTAAATACTGTTGAAGTGTAAAATTGTAACACACACATGCAGACAGTATCATTCAAAGACTGGAATTTGATACTCCTGGTATTGGGTATGACTGAAAAATAATCTCAAAGACATTCATACCTGAACTGCATCTTTATTTGCCAAGGTAGATCAGTGAATATATTAAATCTGCAGGCTACAATGTGGGGATATCACGCATGGTAATAACTACATGTACAGTTGAAGTCGGAAGTTTACATGCACTTAGGTTGAAGTCATTAAAACGGATTTTTCAATCACTCCACAGATTTAATGTTAAACTATAGTTTTGGCAAGTCGGTCAGGACATCTACTTTGTGCATGACAAGTAATTCTTCCAACAATTGTTTAGACAGATTTCACTTATAATTCACTATATCACAATTCCAGTGGGTCAGAAGTTTAAATACACTAAGTTGACCGTGCCTTTAAAACAGCTTAGAAAATTCCAGAAAATGTCATGGCTTTAGAGCTTCTGATAGGCTAATTGACATCATTTGAGTCAATTGGAGGTGTACCTGTGGATGTATTTCAAGGCCTACCTTCAAACTCAGTGCCTCATTGCTCGACATCATGGGAAAATCTAAAGAAATCAACTAAGACCTCAGAAAAAATAATTGTAGACCTCCACAAGTCTGGTCCATCCTTGGGAGCAGTTTCCAAACGCCAGTCCCAGATGGCACTGGTCACCCAACCTTGCAGTGCCCTACACGGTAACTGTATGCAATCGTTTTGAAGGAATCTCCAGTTACAAGATATCTGTAGGAAAATGGAAGATAATGTCATTATTAGACTTTTACATCACCAGGTCATTGTGGATTGCTAAAGTATAATATCCCTTATAACAAAACATGATACCATTGGATTGATAGATTCATGTGCACACACGTGCATGTGTAGTATGTGACAATAGCAGGATCATATCAAATTAATACATAAATACCACTTGAAGCTTGATGATGAGTTGATCATTTGAATCAGCTGTGTAGTGCTAAGGCAAAAACAAAAATGTGCACCCCTTTAGAGTTCCCAGGACCAGGACTGAGAACCACTGCTCTTCATTGGGACCTCTTCAAACCTCACAAGAAACAGACTTCATTATACTCCAATTAGACCACACTGAATATTGTGTTACTATTATCTCTGTCCTCACTTCTAGAGACTGGAACTACACAAAAGTACCTGCCCTCTCCAGAATAGCCTACTCTCTCACTTTGTGACAGTTGGGGCTGCTATCCTGTCACCCTCCTCCATGGCTGTTAGCTAGCTACCTACAGTAAATACATCAAGGTAGCTAGCTAATATGACCCATTCCTCCTGACAGAACTGGTATAACTGAGTCAGGTTTGTAGGCCTCCTTGCTCGCACACGCTTTTTCAGATCTGCCCACAAATGTTCTATAGGATTGAGGTCAGGGCTTTGTGATGGCCACTCCAATGCCTTGACTTTGTTGTCCTTAAGCCATAACTTTGGAAGTATGCTTGGGGTCATTGTCCATTTGGAAGACCCATTTGCAATCAAGCTTTAACTTCCTGACTGATGTCTTGAGATGTTGCTTCAATATATCCACATAATTTTCCTTCCTCATGATACCATCTATTTTGTGAAGTGCACCAGTCCCTCCTGAAGCAAAGCACCCCCACAACATGATGCTGCCGCCCCCGTGCTTCACGGTTGGGATGGTGTTCTTCGGCTTGCAAGCCTCCCCCTTTTTCCTCCAAACATAACGATGGTCATTATGGCCAAACAGTTCTATTTTTGTTTCATCAGACCAGAGGACATTTCTCCAAAAAGTACAATCTTTGTCCCCATATGCAGTTGCAAACCGTAGTCTGGCTTTTTTTGGGGGTGGTTTTGGAGCAGTGGCTTCTTCCTTGCTGAGCGGCCTTTCAGGTTATGTCGATATAGGACTTGTTTTACTGTGGATATAGATACTTTTGTACCTGTTTACTCCAGCATCTTCACAAGGTCCTTTGCTGTAGTTCTTGTATTGATTTTCAATTTTCGCACCAAAGTACGTTAATCTCTAGGAGACAGAACGCGTCTCCTTCCTGAGCGGTATGATGGCTGCGTGGTCCCATGGTGTTTATACGTGCATACTATTGTTTGAACAGATGAACGTGGTACCTTCAGGCGTTTGGAAATTGCTCCCAAGGATGAACCAGACTTGTGGAGGTCTACAATTGTTTTTCTGAGGTCTTGGCTGATTTATTTTAATTTTCCCATGATGTCGAGCAAAGAGGCACTGAGTTGGAAGGTAGGCCTTGAAATACATCCACAGGTACACCACCAATTGACTCAAAGTATGTCAATTAACCTATCAGAAACTTCTAAAGTCATTACATAATATTCTGGAATTTTCCAAGCTGTTTTAAAAGGCACAGCCAACTTAGTGTATGTAAACTTCTGAACCACTGGAATTGTGATAGTGAATTATAAGTGAAATAATCTGTCTGTAAACAATTGTTGGAAGAATGACTTGTGTCATGCACAAAGTAGATGTCCTAAACGACTTGCCAAAACTATAGTTTGTTAACATGAAATCTGTGGAGTGGTTGAAAAATGAGTTTTAGTGACTTCAACCTAAGTGTATGTAAACTAAAGACTTCAACTGTATCTATACAGTATTGTAAAGTTAGCTAGATAGCTAGCTATCTTAGCAGCTAATTTGAGTTTGCCTACACTAACTTTGCTAGTTAGCTAATAATACATCAGGGGTTTTTTACATTTTCAAAATGTATTTACTTAATTGAATAGGTTCTCCCAGCCATGTGAACGATTGGAAACAGGGAAGGAAAGTGTGTTTGTCATCAGAGCTTTAGACCATATTACTATTTACCCATTTAATAACCACATCTTCATAAAACCTTGCTATGATGAATTATTGAAGCACAATCGAACATGCTGCTATATGCTGCATTATCCTGCCAGCACGCCCCAAAGTGAGCCACTCCTGACGGCTTAAGCAGCACCCGGCAATTTACCGCGTGCTAGTAAACACGGGGCATTAATGGTTATACAAAGTGGTAGCCCCGCGCACTGCACACACACATCGGCCCTAATTATCATATTTGGACCAGAATGTTAGAATGTTTTCATAATTTATCTGCAGATAATTGCCAAAAAGCTTAGGCTTACAAGTAGCCTATGCAAATTAGCGAGCCAAATGAACGGCTCTCTTGCCGATGCGATTCGGTCGGCTACACTAACTGACGAGACTAGAGTGACTTTAGCGTCACTGTTTGGCAAGCACAGACATCCGAGGAAATATTTTGGTTTACTTGTCCCGATGCGATACTATAGACATATAAACACTGCATGTTTTATGAATGGCACTTTATTAAGTCAGTTCGACACCTTTTATAAACTAGTCAACACTTGCTGTTCAGTTGTCAATCAAAGCACAGTAAATAACCTACTAAGCGCCACGACTCTGCGTGGCTGGCTGTGTGAAACACGCGAAAGAAAATAAATAAATGTGCCAGAAACCAATAATTAGGATGAGTCGTGGATTTCGACTCATCGTTACCACTTACACTACACGCGACGTGCAAATTCCCGAGGATCATGCTCTCTCCCTCCTCTGTGAAACCAACCACAGCGCACACAAATTGTACTGAGAGGCAGGACAGACAGAAGGCTGCGTTTCCCTGTCATCGCTAACTTTGTGACTGACAGACGCCTATCCTATCAATATATAGCTAGAATATGCATATTGTTCATTCTAACGTATAGGGCTCGAAGGACTAACGAATTTAAACGTTTAAATGAAAAGTAGACTAGTTAATGTGAAGTGGGGAAAAGTAACCAGCTTGAACATTTGTCTGTATTCGGCTAATTAGTGGACAGCCGGCGCTAATGGAAAACCAGCCATTAGGGGTAGTGAGCACTGTTGTCTAAAAGTAGGCTTTGGTTTTGTTATGGTGTTGTGGATGAGCATAAGCATCTGCCTCCAAAGGTTGGATGTTCAAATCCAACGAAAGAAAGTGTATTTTTGTTTTAAGCCTATCCCAAATCTTAACTCTTACCTTAACCATTCCGATGTAATGCCTAACCTTAAGAATTCAGAGTTAATGCCTAAACTTAATCTTGGAACGATACAGAGAAGTAACTAAACATTTCGTAATTTGACGTTTGAGGAACATGTAGGAACTTCTAATTCTGACGTGAGACTGTGAGAGCTTGTTGTGGAAAACAGTAATTAAGTATTGACTATGTATTTTGGACCTCAGATGCTGTTCCCAGTCCACTGTACAGTGTCACTGCACCTAGCTGCGTCTGCCCTAGAAGCAGAATAATTAACCTAACATGTCATTCAAACACAGGTCCACTCCTAACCTCACTGTACGTGCTGACGTTTATCGCCGTCCAAATATTAGTGTTATTGTCATGGCCGCTATAACTTGTCGCCCGAGAATGTCGTTATCACTCCAAATTGACAGATTGGATTGTTAACGAGATTATGGCGATGGGAGTGTGGTGTTAAGTGTTACCCGACATCATTATTTCCCTTTTAAGAGCGTGCTTTCCTATTATCAATCACATATCCTTGGACGCCCATTGGCAAGCCACGTCCGATTCATTCTCCTTGAAGCCATATGAAAACCAGCGTCTTGGCAGACAGGAGTTGGCCAAAGCAGACTGAAAACCCCTTTTCTTTTTTTCTTAGTCAAAATATTGTCAGACATTTCATTTGCCTTCATTGGGATATGCTGGTGATCATGCCAGGAATGTTGTCTTGCATTATTGCATTGCTTGTGTTCACTCCACCACCCCCCCTCCCCCCACACACTGGGAGAACAAAAACATACGCTTTTAATTTAGTCTTCACGCTTTCTTTATGTGTTACCTCGTTAGCTGGCATCTCAAATGAATATCAACTGTTCGGCTACTGCACTCCTCATTCCAGCACATGAACGTTCAGCTTTGTTCTAGAATTAAACGCCATAGAAAGCTTGATTGGGGCTTTTGATTTTGCAGTTGTTGAACTGACATGGAAATGTAGTACAATGTAGTACACACCGAGCTCTGGCTCACCATGCCAGGATGCTAATTACTACCTCAAGTGTAATATTTGTTTTAACATATATTTTGAAATTTCATATTACTAGCTGTATCGCTCTGTTAACTGCATTCCTGGATAGTGTGCAGTGGGTAGCGATGGGTAGGAGAGAGAAATCGCTCAAATAGAACATTACGTTAACAGAGAGGTATTGCCATCTTCATGATAGTTGTGACATGTGAAGTAATGTAAACAGTACAAATCGGAGTGCTTGTGGTTCCAGGTAAGTAATTTATAGGGAAATGATGCCTTACTGCAGCACTGCAATACATTTCTTCTGATACGTGACTGTGGTATAATTGGGCCTCTTGCTTTAGCTGTTGTAGTGACGGAGTACAGCTGGGTTGTGTTCGTTAGGGCACACCGTAGCAAAAAGATTTGCAATGAGGAAGAAATATGAATGTTACTTATTGGACAAGTAAAAATAGTACCAACCCATTTCATTCCGTTTCAGAGAGGTATCTGCTAGGTTTGTGACGATACCAGTATCAAAATATTTTTTCTGATGCTATAAATGGAAACGCGAGGCATACTTAATGTCTTTGGTCATGTGTGGCTTGTGCTGTAGCTTAGAAAATAAATACACGTGACTCTGGATGACAACATAATGATGTTTGTTTTCCTGAGTATCGCGATACTGGTATCGTCCCAGCCCTAGCATCTTCTGTTCCATGCCTACTGTGACTACTGAACATGACTCTGGGCTTTCTTCTTGCTGTTCTCTCATTTCCCTGGTGGTGTCTTAATGAACTATTGAGCCTCAAATCTTTTCGCATAGGTGATTCGGGCTGCTGTCGATGTATAGCTGAATTATAGTGCGTGTGACTGCGTACCAAGTGTAAAATAGGATTTCTGAGAAAGAGGTGCTCGAATATGAACCTCAAATAAGCTCTGAATTAGTCATAGAAATTAAATAGACAGCCTCTAATATGTCCCAACTGCATGAGGGAAGAATGAATTTCCAGAAGCGTGTTGTCCCCTCTCACATTCAAGCATTCCTTATTAGAATAGAGTTGAAGTAGAGTTTATGAACACATCATTGGTCATATGAGCTATCAGTTTGATCCAGTTTGTAACAAAAACTACTACAGCCTTATCAACAGAATACTGCATCTTGGAAGGATTGGTGAAACCAGCAGGGTTGCAACCTATTTAATCCACACCATGCCAGTGGAAAGCTAAATAATTGTTATTGTTTTGTTAGGAGGTCCTCTGAGACACTACAAATAAAGGGGATTAAATGTTTCCATCCTGTGGATTTAATCAAGAGCAGTTAATCCTGATTTGGTTGGTAGGTTTACTTACAAACCTTTTGTGCAGTCATTTTGCCAATTGTGCGCCGCCCTATGGGACTCCCAATCATGGCCGGTTGTGATACAGCCTGGAATCTAACCAGGGACACTTCTAGCACTGAGATGCAGTGGCTTAGACCACTGCGCCACTATTGGTTCTGTCAATAGAAGATGGGAGAAGGTGAGCAGTAAGTCAATAGCGTGGCATTGAGAAAGTGTGTGTCCAGACCTCCTTTGTGATGGGAGAGTGCACTGACTAAACCCTATTAGTGCATTAGGTGTATTGAGCAGGAGCAATGTCCTTGTCTTCACACGCGCTAGGTGTCAAGAGAAACCCCATCGTGGCTTTTAAGTATGGAGTAGATTGACTGGGAAGCGAGCCATGTTGTTTTAAGCATCACAGTGTGTGTGCGCCTGTGTGTGTATGTCTCGCTTAGTTTGTGAGTCACAATGTCAAGTTTTAATGATGTCATTTTGCTCAGTTGCCAGAGGGAGTTTGAAGCATGACTCCGTTCGACACAGGCACGCAGGCAGAGCGTGACGTCTAGACCCCTCCCACTTATCAGTCTCCCCTGCTGCCCTCGCTTGCCAGCCTTGAAAGCCATCGCTCCGATTCTCTGACTCTGATTCGAACATGATATTAAAAAAACACCACCCCATTTCTGCCCAACTCCGAAATGATTTCATCACTTCGTATCTGTGAGATTCACATTCCGCTCATTAGCTCGTCATCTGTGAACAACACAACATTTGAACAGGCGATTCAAGCCACCTACACTCAGCATACATTCACCTTAGGTTCGGTCCATAGGGAAATGACTTCCTTGAACAGCCTGTTCTTGATAGCTCCAAGGTTTCTCGACTCTCCGTCTGTTGAAAATCAAACTCTACCCACTCTTTAGATTGACTGTTTCTATCGATGCTGTTCTCGACTGGAAATGTTCATGTTTTCTTCTAATAGGATCTACCTAGGGAGTTAAGTTTAGCGGTTCACAGTTTTTCAAGCAGTTTTCCCCAGTCGATGTCATTATATGTGGAAAATGGCTTCTATTGTCACTTCACTTTTCTGAGTGTGCCACTTCTGACAGCCAAGTGAAGAGGACTACTAGAGGGGTGGCATATGTATTTATGAGGTTCATGTGAAGTAAAAAGGCCTAGAGTCACGTTCTGAATTGAGAATGTTAAAGACTGAATAATGTTCCATCCATGGATCATTTTCTTGCAGCCATAATTATTGTCCCTTTTACTTGATAACCTAATAGGTTTGTTTTGGGACATGATTTCATTTTGAATTCATCCATTCCAGAGTGGTCTGCTCAAGCTTATTTTGTTTGTTTGTGCCTTTTTGCTCCATTGCACTTAAAATGCTGTAAAGAAATGCACTTTTCTCAAACTACTTTCTGAAGCACTCCCAGCAATATTTCCAACAGGACAGTTGATACATTTTTTCACATTTTGTCCCACTTTCACCTCTGGCACCAGTCAAGGCTTTGTTCTGGATGTGCGTTTCATGGGGAGAGGATGGAGAGAGATGGTCAGATAGATGGAAGGAGGAATAAATAATAAATAGACCGACCCGAATAAGTAGAAGAGGCATTTCTGAACTCTGTTAATTATTGAGACAGTTATAGCTTATTTCCTGGTCACTTGACACTGTAGGTTCTGATCTACAGTGCTAAAAGCCTCACGCCTTGCTTTGACTGCCGGCTCACCAGCTCTCAGCTATGGTTGTCAGGCCCACACACTCCAGGCAGATAACACTTGGGATGAACTTGGTATTATTTTCCAATGAGAATGCTGTGCTGCGTGTACTCTAGTTTATTTTGGTATTGGTGCAGTATACATGTAGTGGTTGAGTGAAGGACTAGGTGTTCCATTTCACCACAGGTACTGCAACTTCACTGAACTGACTATGTTGAGCAGCATTTGCAAATTCTGTAGTGTTTTCACGTACGCCTTTGTATGCTTGTTTAATGCAATCCATTGGGTGCATTTCAAGAACACACAAAGAAAGATGATTTATCGAAGTGAACACTCACCGTGCTGTGAAAAGCACACCAACGGTAATACTCTGTGGAAACGGTACAATTGCATTTCAGGATTTTGTATCAATAACATTGTTTGCCTGCTTAACTAAGAATATTGTAGCGGATGGTGACAGTGCAATGACCCTTGTGGATCTGAACCTGGGTCTCATAACCACTGCTCCAATAGGGTTTACCCACCCGTAACTAGCTTAACTTGGCAAAGGTCACTACAATATGTAGTCATGTCATATTATGAGTCATGACCACAGTAAAAAGTCACGGTAATCTCCTCTTATGCACTCTGGACATGCGTTGGTAGTACCCAACTCACTAACGACCACTCTGGACATGCGTTGGTAGTACCCAACTCACTAACGACCACTCTGGACATGCGTTGGTAGTACCCAACTCACTAACGACCACTCTGGACATGCGTTGGTAGTACCCAACTCACTAACGATCACTCTGGACATGCGTTGGTAGTACCCAACTCACTAACGACCATCAGGTCGCTAATGGACTGCTACTCTATTGTCCCTCTAACCACTCTGACGTCAATGCAAATGCTATCGAAAATCAAAACACTATCATGCTTTTAAAACTGACCTCACTGTGATCGATTAGTTTGAAGAAAGAAGTTCAACAGCATTGAAACAGTGTAAAACATGGTTGTTGTGGATGTTGTTTCAAACCCTAACACAACAAAAGGGCCAGCTCTTTCTAAGGTGATGATTAATTAAAAAGACCATAGGTATATTAGAGCTTATGAATACGCATTATGCATATGAATAGGCCTATATATGCACCCAAGCCCCCCCCCCACAAAAAAAAACTCAATTAAAATAATGATTGTACCGTTATACAATACCTAGCCTAATAGTTTAACGCATATTACGCAAGGTAGATTATATATTTTTTTGACTATTTAAGATGTCTTTGGTGCATACTTGGTCTAGCCTATACAAATTTTTCCCGCCTTTTCCTGGCCATTTGATAATATGGCACTCTAACTTTGAACTAATTTGACATATTAGTAAAGGCAAGATTAAATTGAGAATAGTCTGATGGGTGAAAATATGTTCACTTGATGAGAGAACAGCATGTGCAGCCTGAGGAAAGAAACAGAGCGCAAACTTTTTTTACTACTTTCACAAATCATCAATTTTGTTTGTATCATTCACAACTAAAGTTGACAAATAATTAAACATCTAGTGTATAGGACCTGTTTCAAATGATCACTTTTACACTCAAACAAGTGTGATGATACAACACAGTCATTGTGAGCTAGGGTCTTTTTTTTGTAAGGGAACGTTTTCACTCACTAGCAAAGCACTACATTTGAGTTTTATGTGCACTCGCTCCGGACTGGGAAAAATATCCTTTCTATTTTATTCAGCCAAGTTCAATTATATTATTCTTACTATAAAATCATATAAAATAAAATAATAACCATATCTTGTCTGCTAAATGAACAAGCCTACGTCTTATGACATGGAGCATAGACAGATAACTCATATTCTGTTCTTCTGAAATACATATCATAATGTTTCTTTAGACTTGCCTAAAAAAAATAATGGATTTATTGTGATGGTGCATATTCAGTTGATTTGATTAGAGATTTTAAAATGTAGATGTTCCAAAGATGATCACATCCGAGGCTTTTGTGCTGCTTGTATAACTGGAGTCTGGAGATGCTAAATAATGTTTATGTTAATTAACAGTCAATTACCGTGAGACCAGCAGTCTTTTGCATGACAATAACCGTCTGACAAAATGTCATAACCGCCACAGCCCTAGGTTAGCTCATTGTTTCCAATAGCAGAGTGACTCCCTATCATGTGACTTGTACGCCTACAGACCACAGCAGGGGCACCTCGCTCACAGGACCGCTGGATTCTTATTGGAGGTAATGGTGTCTGAGATTTCCCAGCAGGTGCCTCAATAAACCTCTAATAGAGCAATTATTCTCAAACAAAAGGTCACCTCAGGCGTGACGACAGCCCCGGCAATCAATAAACCCCACAATTATGACAGAAGCACCAGGACTATATTTGGTCCCTGATGCAAAGCAGAGGCATGATACGTGGGTGCGATCGGATATCAGGCTGAGCTCATTCTCTAAATGGGCCTCCAAGATTAGGTCACAAAAATGAATTGAATGAGTATATGCTTTTTCTACTTAAAATGTGTATAAACCCCTTTAAGTTCTGAAACAGTTCCCTTGATATGATTACTTTTTTATCGGGGCGAGGGGGGCTTTTGTCTACTCACTAAACTTTCAAAGATTTGAAGATGTTTTATGTATTTGAAGTAAATTAAATGGATAATTTGTGACTGAAAATCCTTGTTCTAAAAAATATTGTGGAATTTTGAAAGTGTGTTTTCTCTCGTATTGGTGTGCTCTGTCAATATGCTTGTGTACATAATGGGTATAAATATGGTTGTGCCGGTTGAAATTGGATAGCTGGGCAGTACAGCACACATCACATTGGCATAATAACAGTCCTGTCACTGTCTGTTCCCCTCGCTCTCTCTTTCCCATGTTGATAGAAGGTGCAGCATGATGTAGCCTGGTGATGACTGTCATCTCACTGAAGGCACTCAAGTCTAGTGGACTAGCCTACCGCCAGAGTGTTTCTTCAGCAAGTAAATAAGTCCTGTTATCAAACTGGCCCGTGATATCACACAGGACATACGCGTCACATTCCCACTGAGTGCAATCACGGAGTGTTCCTAAATTAGACCTAATGTACTTGCGCATGAATGTCCCCATTGCCACGGCAACATTGATTTATAGGGAATAGGATTGTTTGTTGCCTGGATTGTGTCAAAATCTATTATTTTCTAGCGCAGGCATTGAATTTGATGGTTCGGCCAGCACACATGCATACACTCTAAGCATATTTTCCACACACACACACACACACGCGCGCAGTATGTCAGCATAGCAAAGGTTAATGTATGTGGTATAACATAACCATATTGAATTCAGCTTAACTGTTTTCTGTTTGAAAAATCAATACCAGCATTCATATGGCTCTGCTTTTGTTTCACTTTTTAGTTTGAACATTTGCAGTTCTGACAAATCAATATTTCTTATTTCCATCACTTCAAGGTTTGTGCACATTTTTTCCGCGTCTCTGGCACACATGAAAGCTCACCATATTTGACACACATGAAAGTGTGTATGACACATAAAGGTTTTGCGATGGAGCTATTTATATTCCTGTTTGTCAGAACACGCGCAACTTAATTATCAAAATGTCACGCGGCACATCATATTTCTATTCCATCGCTCACAGCTATGTTAAGAAACGCCACTCAATCTTACAGCATTGTATTTTACAATGCAGTTGTTACTGTATTTTCACTTCTCTACCTGTCAATGTCCAAGCATCTAGACACACTCAGTCAAACGTGACAATCAGCTTGTGTATTGACACAATGTAGTAAGCAAATCATCCAATTCTGTCAGCGTGCGTCTAGCTCTCCCTTGGTAAGTCAATTATGGCATTGTACTTGAATGTATTTATGTATGCCTATTGTATTGCTTGTGGCACTCAAATCAGATGGCCTCGGCTTTAAATCAAATACAATTTTATTGATCGCGTACACATATTTTGCAGATGTTATCGCAGAAGCAGCGAAATGCTTATTTTTCTAGCTCCAACAGTGCAGTAATACCCAACAATACAAAACAACACACACAAATCCCCCAAAAAGTCAAAAGAAAGGAATTAAGAAATATCAGAAATGTCAGTGTACGGAATATATACAGTACCAGTCAAAAGTTTGGACACACCTACTCATCCCAGGGTTTTTCTTTATTTTGACTCTTTTCTACATTGTAGGATATTAGTGAAGACATCAAAATTATGAAATAACACATATGGAATCATGTAGTAACCAAAAAAGTGTTAAACAAATCAAAGAGGTCTGAATACTTCCCGAATGCACTGTATATATACAGTATATATACATAAACATAGGGCATCAGTCTCTGCCTGCTTGTAACATTGCCTAAGTAAGGCATGGTACAGGGCGGAGGCCGGCTAGTGGTGACTGTTTAACAGTCTGATGTCCTGGAGATAGAAGCTGTTTTTCAGTCTCTCTGTCCCAGCTTTGATGCACTTGTACTGTCTCCTACTCCTCCTCTGTTCCTCTGGTGATGTAGAGGTAAACCCAGGCCCTGTAGCCTCCAGTACTACACCTATTCCCCAGGCGATGCATGTTAACATCAGAAGCCTCCTCCCTAAATTTGATTTATTCAATGCTTTAGCACACTCCGCCAACCCTGATGTCCTAGCCGTGTCTGAATCCTGGCTTAGGAAGGCCACCAAAATTCAGAAATGTCCATCCCCAAATACAACATTTTTCGTCAAGATAGAACTGCCAAAGGAGCTTCTACTTTTAAAAATCCACCTTTCCAGAAATAAGTCTCTCACTGTTGCCGCTTGTTACAGACCCCCCTCAGCCCCCAGCTGTGCCCTGGACACCACATGTGAATTGATTGCCCCCCCATCTATCTTCAGAGTTCGTACTGTTAGGTGACCTAAACTGGCCGTCTAAAACCCTGGCCGTCCTACAATCTAAGATAGATGCCCTCAATCTCACACAAATTATCAAGGAACCTACCAGGTACAACCCTAAATCCGTAAACATGGGCACCCTCATAGATTTCATCCTGACTAGCTTGCCATCCAAATACACCTCCGCTGTCTTCAACCAGGATCACAGCAATCACTGCCTCATTGCCTGCGTCTGTAATGGGTCCGCGGTCAAACGACCACCCCTCATCACTGTCAAACGCTCCCTAAAATATTTCAGCGAGCAGGCCTTTCTAATTGACCTGGCCCGGGTCTCCTGGAAGGATATTGACCTCATCCCATCAGTAGAGGATGCCTGGTTGTTCTTTAAAAGTGCTTTTTTAAATAAGCATGCCCCATTCAAAAGATTTAGAACTAAGAACAGATATAGCCCTTGGTTCATTCCAGACTTGACTGCCCTTGACCAGCACAAAAACATCCTGTGGCGTACTGCATTAGCATCGAATAGACCCTACGATATGAAACTTTTCAGGGAAGTCAGGAACCAATATACACAGTCAGTTAGAAAAGCGAAGGCTAGCAATAAATGCGGCCTCAGGATATGCAGTTTCCAATTTGCACAAAGTTCAGTGTAGTTCCTTGAAAGCCGCCGTGGTGTCGGTTGATGATGACCGAAGAAAACTATCTTGGAAGGTAATGCGGTCGGCATTACATGGTGAGTTATTCCAGATCGTGAGAACAAAAGGATTTGAGTTCCTGTACGTTACCGCAATCACACCTTGAGTAGTTCATCATGAAACGTACACCTCCACCATTTTCCCCCCGGAGAGTTCTTTCTTCCTGTCCACGCGATGGACGGAGAACCCCACAGGCTGAAGGGACGGAGACAGTATATCCGGAGAGAGCCATGATTCCGTAAATCAGAATATGTTACAGTCCCCGATGACTCTCTGGAAGGGTTCCTCGCCCTGAGCTTGTCTACTTTATTGTCCAGGGACTGAACTGAAGCGAGTAATATACTGGGAAGCAGTGAAGAACCCACTCCTTATTTCTCTTCTCCGGCGACAAGCGACTGGGAGCAGCACCTGGGATTAATGAAATTGCCTCTGAGGAATTCGAATTTCTGGTCGATATACTGGTGAGTGACTGTTGATCTAATATCCCAAGTTATTTCCGACTGTAGTGAATAATTTAAGAAAAGTTCTGAGAAAATAATGTAAGACATAACACTAAAATAAATAAAATACTGCAAAGTTGGCAAGGAGCTAGAAACAGGGCGACCATGTTTATCGACGCCATCTTATCTTTAACATCTGGATGAACAAACTGTTGAAAAGACATAGATTACTGGGAGAATAAGAAATAGTTTGTAGTATCATCGTTTCAATTAGGGAGAGCGAGAGAGAGAGAGAGCGAGAGAGAGAGAGGTCTAACTACTCTGTTCTGCATCAATACAACATTGAAATATCACAATGAAATATACAACAAATTCACAGTAGGCCTTTGCAGCAACCACACACTGCTGGAATACTATGGAATACACTCTTATAGACTACTGAACAAAATCCATGCACCATAAACAAAACCTTATTAAGTATTTTCTGTATAGTCATTGACGTGTGCATATGCGTCATGGCATGTGTTCTACAAAAGCCCTGTAATTGAAAGTCTTGTGCACAATCCGTCTTGGCTTTTTGTCAGCTATTTGAGAGTGAGATGGCTCCCTGCTTTGCCCTCAACCCATCCTCAACCTATTTCTAACCTCCTGTTCCCCTGGAAACAGGGGCTGTGAGGAGATCTTCTCCCTTCATCCGTGTGTCGCTAAGGGGGAGCCTCCACCGAGTTGGCAGCACTTTGAACGAAAGGAGGAGAGAGATCGAGTAGGATAGGGAGAGAGAGTTGGGTGGCTCAGTGCCTCATTTCTTAGCCTAAATAGCTTTCCTAAAACATGTTTTACTTGACATATGCCAACAGAATGCACATACATTTGAAAAGAAACGCGTACTACACATCAACAGAAGTCGTTGGAAAATAAATGTTTTTTTACCTTAGTGTTGTTTTTTTTAAGTGATTGTTGCTGTACTTTCACCCATTCATTATTGGGCTTTTGTCTCCCTTTGTCTTAATTTATTGATGGGCCAATATTTTCTCGCTCTCTCATGGGAGACCCAAAATCAACCTTCTTTCCATTGTATCTTCTTTATAGGAGTGCAAACTCCTTTCCTTCTTTTTTTGCGCTCTGTACCTGTCAACTGGAAAAGCACTTTCTCTGGGCTATATTCAGGAGGAGGAAGATTGGGAGGTAAATGAAGAGGAAGAGGGGGAAGGTGGTATAGAGTAGAGATGGAATGCATTTTGGATTTGAGGTGAAGGTGTAGGTCTCTCTCGCTTTCCTTTTCGGTTTCCCAATAAAAGACAAAAGAACATACCGTGTAAATGACAAACTGTTTTGAGGTCTTTCTATTTGAACATGTTGTTGCCTATTTTTCCCCTAGAGTAGAATAGAAAACAGCACTTGAATCAGACAATCTTTTTAGGGATTCTATGGTGCATGTGCCTTGATGTGTCTTAATATGTGGTGTTTTTTTTAATCATGTGTTGGTCATTGTTGTCTGTCTTGCCGTTGTAAGTCATTGATGATGCATGCTGGTGATAAAACAATTCCCCAAATTGGGATTAAAAAAGTTACACTCGACTCTACTCTACACTCAAACAGTATCTGCTAAAAGCTAGAACATATAATGTAGGCTATAAAGCCCCATCCAACTCAAAGTGTAAATGCATGCATATTCAACAAATATATTTACACCATTACCAGTTATACACCTATAAAACAAGGTCCCTGGCTTCGGATCAGCAGAGCCCTGGAAATCCATTGAACTTTCCTCGCTCGCCTTCCCCTCTCAGACGTCTCGATGTGCCTGACCTGTCTGGGCCACTTCACCGACTCGGAGCCTTAGCCCTCTGCATCAGGGTTGGTTAGCTGTGCTTTACTGGCCGTGTCCGTCAAACCCGATTGGGTCCTCCATTGCTTGAATTATAGGTATTCTGTTGGGGCTCTGCGCTGGGGAAGAAGTCAGGATCACGGCACAGATGAGTGACTGTTTTGGAACCGAGATGATGCTCAGTTGACTGTCTTGTGTTTTCAGTGCTACTGCAGTATTTTTAAAGGCAATGCGATAAAGGTCCCCGTTGAGTATAATTACACCCTCTAGTAGACATGGGTTCATAGAATATTTGAAATCATTTCACATGCTTTATGTGTAGACTGCTGGCCCAGATGGTATCCCGAGCCGCGTCCTCAGAGCATGCGCAGATCAGCTGGCTGTTGTGTTTACGAATATATTCAATCTCTCCCTATCCACAGATGATGCAATCGCCACCACATTACACACTGCCCTATCCCATCTGGATAAGAGGCATACCTATGTAAGAATGCTGTTTATTGACTATAGCTCAGCATTCAACACCATAGTACCCTCCAAGTTCATCATCAAGCTTGAGGCCCTGGGTCTAAACACCGCCCTGTGCAACACGATACTGGACCTCCTGACGGGTCGCCCCCAGGTGGTGAAGGAAGGAAAAAACACCTCCTCCTCGCTGATCCTCAACACTGGGGCCCCACAAGGGTGTGTGCTCAGCCCCTTCTGTACTCCCTGTTCACCCATGACTGCGTGGCCCAGCACGCCTCCAACTCAATCATCAAGTTTGCAGACGACACAACAGTAGTAGGCTTGATTACCAACAACGATGAGACAGCCTACAGGGAGAAGGTGAGGGCTCTGGGAGGGTGGTGCCTGAAAAATAACGTCTCACTCAACGTCAGCAAAATGAAGAAGATGATCGTTGACTTCAGGAAACAGCAGAGGGCACACTCCCCGATCCACATCGATGGGACCGCAATGGAGAATTTGGAAAGCTTCAAGTTCCTCAGCGTACACATCACCGACAAACTGAAATTGTCCACCCACACAGAATGTGTGGTGAAGAAGGCGCAACAGCAACTCTTCAACCTCAGGAGGCTGAAGAAATGTGGCTTATCACCCAAAACCCTCACAATCTTCTACAGATGCACAATTGAGAGCTTCCTGTCGGGCTGAATCACCGCCTGGTACAGTAACTGCACCGCCAATAACCGCAAAGCTCTCCAGAGGGTGGTGCGGTCTGCCCAACGCATTACTGGGGACAAACCTCCCGCCCTCCAGGACACGTACAGCACCTGTTTCCACAGGAAGGCTAAAAAGATCATCAAAGACATCAACCACCTGAGCCACTGCCTGTTCACCCCGCTATCATCCAGAAGGCGAAGTCAGTACAGGTGCATCAAAGCTGGGACCGAGAGACTGATAAACTGTTTCTTTCTCAAGGCCATCAGACTGCTAAATAGCCATCACTAAGACACCAGAGGCGGCTGCCTATAGACACTGATTAGAAATCACAGGCCACTTTAAGGAATAGAACACTAGTCACTTTAATAATGTATCCGTATCTGCATCACTCATCTCTATGTATAAACTGCACTTCACACTATTCTACCGTATCTTAGTCACTCAGTTTGTGTGTACATATTGCATCACCCATCTTATATGTATATACTGTACTGTACTCTATACCACGCCACTTATTGCTAAACAACCATCTCTAGCACATCAGAGACTGCTGCCTATAGACATAGATTAGAAATCACCGGCCACTTTAAGGAAATGAAACACTAGTCACTTTAATAATGTTTCCGTATCTTGCACTACTTATCTCATATGTTTAAACTGTACGCTATACTATTCTTCGGTATCTTAGTCACTTAATCGTGTTTACATTCTGCATCACCGACCTGATAGATAGATAGATAGATAGATAGATAGATAGATAGATAGATAGATACTTTATTGATCCCAGAGGGGGAAATTACTTTGTCAAGCAGCTACAACAAAACATAGGGCAGGTGCAAAATGCCGTAACGAAAATACACAAAAGACAGATACATGGTACATGATACATAGAGCGGCAGTATGAAAAAGTATAGAAATACAAGATATCTGGAGTGCAAAAAAGCTATAAAAAGACATTGCATAGTATGGGTGGTTGGCTGAATATGTATGTACATTGGTGGATGTTGGATGGTTAACTATACTATACAGGTCGATGGCAGAGAAATACTTCAATAGCTAAAAATGTATATGATATGAGCGAGGGTAATAATAGTTTACTTAATAGACAGACTGGTTAAATGAACAGGTAAGTTAATATTTTGCATGGTTAAATTAGCTGTACAAGTAAATATACAGTTATATTTACAGGTAAGTGAATACTTGCATGGTTACATTAGCTGTACAGGTAAATGACAGGAAGAGGTACTTAAATAGCTAAATGTGTGTATGATATAATTTAGGGTAATAATAGTAATTCCCTTAAAATACAGTCCTTAATGCAGGGTTTAATTACAGATAAATGCACGTATTGCACATTCGATATACTAAAAGCAATGAGAAAAGATACAACTGACAGGATACTCTCCTGGACTCTCCTGGAGGACGGTTGGCCACCCTGCAACATTAAAATTACAACATTACAAATATAATATAAGCTTTCCAAATATAATTTTTATGTCTTTTATAAAATTTATAATTCCCTCATAATTTTTTTTCTTGCCCCAGGCAAGTGGACAAGCGGTATTAGGTGGTGTAGCTACTTTCCAACTGTCAACCAGGCCTATTTCTGAAAACACATCCTTGCAATATAGGTTTAGATCTAGATCTTGTGTTTTTTTTTAGGGGTGACGAGGCCGGTCAACACCACAGTGCAGAGCTATGAATAATGGCTGAGGGGACAGAGCATGAGTTATTTAGCTTTAGTTAAATATCTTTCCATTTTTGTTGTTCAGGCATATTTTGCCTGCAGTGTGTGTGTGTGTGTGTGTGTGTGTGTGTGTGTGTGTGTGCGCATGTGTGTTTAGTAGGGTTTAATATTTTCCAGGTATTTTACTATTGTTCCATACTGAAAATAAATCCCTCTTCTCACAGGTAACCCGGTATTTCCCACCAAAACCGGATTTATCATTCAAAAGCATTATAAAGCATATACAGTCGTATGCAAAAGTTTGGGCACCCCTGACAATTTCCATGATTTCCATTTATAAATAATTGGGTGTTTGGATCAGCAATTTCATTTTGATCTATCAAATAACTGATGGACACAGTAATATTTCAGTAGTGAAATTAGGTTTATTGGATTAACAGAAAATGTGCAATATGAAAAAATCACATCAATATTTAGTAGAGCCTCCTTTTGCTAAAATAACAACCTCTAGACGCTTCCTATAGCCTCTAATGAGTGTCTGGATTCTGGATGAAAGTATTTTGGACCATTCCTCCTTACAAAACATCTCCAGTTCAGTTAGGTTTGATGGTTGCCGAGCATGGACAGCCCGCTTCAAATCATCCCACAGATTCTCAATGATATTCAGGTCTGGGGACTGGGATGGCCATTCCAGAACATTGTACTTGTTCCTCTGCATAAATGCCCGGGTAGATTTTGAGCAGTGTTTTGGGTCGTTGTCTTGTTGAAATATACAGCCCCGGCGTAACTTCAATTTTGTGACTGATTCTTCAACATTATTCCCAAGAATCTGCTGATATTGAGTGGAATCCATGCGACCCTCAACTTTAACAAGATTCCCAGTACCGACACTGGCCACACAGCCCCACAGCATGATGGAACCCCCACCAGATTTTACTGTGGGTAGCGAGTGTTTTTCTTGGAACGCTGTGTTCTTTTGCCGCCATGCATAACGCCCCTTGTTATGACCAAATAACTCAATCTTTGTTTCATCAGTCCACAGCACCTTATTCCAAAATGAAGCTGGCTTGTCCAAATGTGCGTTTGTGGCGTGTGTGCAGAAAAGGCTTCTTCCGCATCACTCTCCCGTACAGCTTCTCCTTGTGCAAAGTGCGCTGAATTGTTGAACGATGCACAGTGACACCATCTGCAGCAAGATGATGTTGTAGGTCTTTGGAGGTGGTCTGTGGGCTGTTTTTGACCGTTCTCACCATCCTTCGCCTTTGCCTCTCCGATATTTTACTTGGCCTGCCACTTCTGGCCTTAACAAGAACTGTGCCTGTGGTCTTCCATTTCTGTAAATAGCCTTGTGTCTGGATTTGATTAATGCTTTGATTAAAAAAATTAAAGCCTAATGCTACCTGAGCCTGATGAGCCATTCATTAAATACATTTAATGAGCCCAAGCCCAAAAATGCACAAATGATTGTGCCATTATCCAATACTGTATACAATATAGGCAACTGCACATTACGCACGACAGAAAAACATAAAATCCCATAGATGTAGCTAGCTATAGGCTATGTTCTCTTGGGTAAATAAATTAAACTAGCTCCAGTACGCTAATCTTTTCAGTGTGACTGTATTACTGTGCTGTATTGTATTATATGGACTGGAATTACGCACATCGTTCAAACCATGATAAAGCAGGTAGAGAAAATGCTATTATTGTGCAGCACATGCGGCCTACAAAGTATAGGCTAGCAAATTTTATTTTAATTTTGAAATATAATATTTATATGATTAGTAGGCTGATGCATATATACCTTGTATAATATTTCCCCTAATTTTATTAGCCTACTTCCTCTTTCTCTCTATATGGTTACTTCATTCCTTCCTCATATATATTTGGAGGATTTCAAAGTTAGGCCACATGCATCTTGGCCAAAGCCTCTTTGTTCATATCATTTATTATAGACTTTCCTCTTGAGTCGTAGAGAGCTCTCTTGTGTCCTTCTACAGTTTGCAATATCAATAAGATGTTTAGCCTTAAACCATCTTATGTGCTTTTGATTAATTTTGTCCACCGTGATGAACCATCAGATTTTATATCAAATTTGGCAGTAGCCTACAAAATTGACCTTGCTATAGAAACCTCTGACCATATAAGCACAGGTAAATGTCAATAGGTGCATTGGCCTCCTTCTTTCTCATGCCCCCATTGCATTAGGGAAAGTGGGATACTAGTCAGTTGTACAACTGAATGCATTTAACTGAAATGTGTCTTCTGCATTTAACCCAACCCCTCTGAATCAGAGAGGTGCGGGGGGCTGCCTTAATCAACATCCACGTCTTCGGCGCCTGGGGAACAGTAGGTTAACTGCCTTCATGGGCAGAACAACAGATTTTTACCTTGTCAGCTCAGGGATTCGATCCATCAACCTTTCGGTTACTGGCCCAATGCTCCTACCCTCCAGGCCACCTGCTGCCAAGAGTGCGTCAGTCTGTGCGTATTGTTTCCATGGCATCAATTTATATCTTTTTGGTGACATGACTATACTACTGTGTGGGAATGAAGGCTGATAGAAAACAACAACGGTAAAGAGCATTTTCATTTCTTCATGTTCCTGGGAGGTACGCACACACACACATACGCTGTGGCCAGGCTTGAATAACAATCCCTCAGAGTCTGGAAGGGGCACGTTGCTTTGCCCTTGAAGTCTTGCACTTTGGGCCGGTTCTCTCTCTCCTCAGATTACTTTTTAATAACTTTGCCCCAAACTTTTTGATGCAAACATTGGTAACTGTTGATACCTTTTCGACTGGGTTGAAATGCGTCTCAACAGCAGACGAAGATGAAACATTGGTTGCATGTCTTCCTCCTGGATATAGATTGAGGGCTTTTGATTCTGTTGATGTTATAGAACTTGACACTGGCTATAGGTGTTTTTATTCCATAGGTTTGTATTTCTGATTGTGGCACACCACATAAACCACACCATATTGAATTCAATATATGTTGACTGATCATGCAATGATCTCAGTTCCACTAAAGGTGGCAGGAAATTAGGTTTACATCTACTTTACATACACAAAGTAGCATGTTTACAATTATTTTCCAATTTTCTTTTCTAATTTGTTTGACTTGTGTTGATATATCCTGGGAAAAATGATGAGAGGTGAAATGGAGGGAAAGGGAAAGGGGGATAACTAGATTGAGAAATGTGTCTTCCGCATTCAACCCAAGTCCTCTGAATCAGATGAGCTTTTATTAAGTTATGCACAGGCTTGAGGGAAAAGCCCAGATCATGAACATTCCTGGGCTCGCCATATGCCAAATGCTCTACATGTATCTCTACATTCTGGACACACTGATGGACTGCAATGAAACAAACTGAAACTGCAGATCCATCCTTCATGACTGAACTTAGAGTTCTGGATTTTATCAAGAAATATTTATGGCAAACAACAGAAAAACACAGGCGTCCATTCATCCATTATACATGAGATTAGTGTGGAATAGTTCTCTCACACGAGTGACTCATCAGCATAGACATGAACATCGCAGAAGATTTTTTCATAAATATCCTCATCATTCAAGCTATTGTGTACTGCTAAACATTTACGTGCACTTAAACCAATAAAAGCTTTTGGTGTCCCACATCAGAGTTGCCATTGGTTGAAATCTGTGATATTGATGTTAAGTGATCACCCTACCCTCCACATGCTTCAGAATGGTAATTTCCATCCTTTGCCAGCTGTTCAGCTTCCTTGTTCAGGAGGGACAACATTTATGACCATCCAGCCATAGGCTTATCCCGTGACTGAGTGTATAACTCAGTTCTCCTGTAACTAATTTTGGCAGGCGTCAGAGCATGCTCTGCCGTTTCATATAGATTTTACAGCAAGAGGTCAGTTGGCTGCCGCACCCTCTGAGCCTCTCTAATGGACTGGAAATGAATCACTGCCAAATCAAACAATCCAAGCAGAAATAAAAAACATGAGGTTGAAGATTATTTTTTCCCCTGTGAGCAGATAGGAGGCACAGACACTGTTTATTAATGTCTCTGTCGTCCTCCGTGGTCCACTAGATTTGGTTTTACAGAATTGGTTTTAACTGTGAGGCATGTGACTAGGACCCCTTAAAAAGATGGTGTGCACCGTCTGTTATGCTTAGCATGGGGTTTTTAAAGATGAACCCTTCTGAGAAAACACTAGCCTTTTTTTTACATCAGTCATCAGTCAAAACAGAAGGGAGAGGATTTGGACAGCCCTGAGGTTAATCTAATAATATTTTGGAAAATGAACTCAATTGAAATGGGAAGAAAACAATCCCTCTGTTTTTGAGGATTATGCCTGAACTGTGAAACACAAGGATGCAGGAGGACAGCAGATTGCATCTCTCCTCCTGCTCAGTCACAGCAAAGCCTGCATGTTGATATGGACTGCTGTGTGGCTATAAGGTCAACACAACAAGCACTGTTATTCTTATTGGTACTGACACTATTACTGATCTGATTAATTGAAAAATCATCGCCGCTACCCAAATGACGTCAGCCACTGCCCAACCCTTACACCACTACACTTCACTACACCACTACACTTCACTACACCACCACACTTCACTACACCACACTACACCACTACATTTCACTACACTTCACGACACCACTACACTTCACTACACCACTACACGTCACATCACCCCTATACCACTACACTTCACCTGTTGAACACTGTAAATACATACTACTTTCTCTCTCTCATCAACATGTTCCTCACTTCTTATTTGGTCCCAAACTTTGTTTACTGGTTCTTACATATGATAGTTTTATTATTATTGTCACTTTGCTCAACTGCTACCAGCAATATCACGCAACATTACATTAGGCCTGATTCAGAGCTAATGCTAAGCAGCAGTAGTAATAGTAGCTGAGTCCACACTGCTGCAGGCACTGCCACTGACTTTACTTACTGCTGACTTCCATGGAACTACTCGTCCTCTGCCATTGTTCCCAATGGTGCCGTTTCCAATTAAGAAACAGTTACTGTATACCTACCCTCGAAAATGGTGGTAGGCTGAGGAAATCCTTAATTAATGTAACCAATGCACAATTTAACATGATTATGGTAGATGTTATGGAAGTTTGGGATTGCTGCAGTTGGTAAAACCTTTTGAAGATGAACGAAAGCTGATGACCTGGGTTTGCTTACTCAGTTGGTTACAATACCTAGTCATTCTGAAACATACTGTCACTTTAGGCTTACCCCTATTTTCCCCACCTAACCCTAGTGTTCTATTTGTTTGGGCTTTTTGGGTTCCTCTGATTGTACAACAGGTCTTAGATAGCTTCTAGAGCCTGCACTCTCTCTCTCTCTCGCTCTCTCCTTTGACATACTGTGTAATCCCAAGAAGGTCTGTTCATAGAAGGTCTCTTTCAATAGGGTTTCTGTAGTCCTCCCCCTCCTAAAGCTTCTCCATGCCCACCAGCCAGAGATGGTCTACATAACTGCATTCTTTATGAGCGTTCATTATGAGTTTCTTCATTAAAATACATGCCCTAGGATGATTTGGTATTCATGGTGCTGAAATGAAATTCACATGTAACCATGCAGGGGGAGTATGTAGTATGCACACATATACACACAGACAGCCTGGGTGTTTGTTGAGCATCAGATAAAATAAGTTAATTCACTCTACCATTGGGAATAGAATGGGCCCAAGGCATTATCATTTTGTTCCTGGGTGGTGACGAGCGAGGCAGCTATGTCCTGAGGCAGAGGCCCAGAGTCATAGCACCACAGGCAGAAAGGCCCAGACCACAGGCCCCAATGTTGGATTTCAGTTGAGGCAATGCTATTCCACCCGCAGCCAAGCCTTCAGGGCCTGTTCTGATGACAGGATCCCAGTCCAACTTTATTTTCTATGAAAAGTTTTTCTTCCAACGTCAAAACTCCCCTCAATGAAAATAAACCTCAGTTTGATAGCTAACCACTCATTGCTGAAGGAGATCACCAGCTTCCTTTTAGAAAATGATCCACAGAATAATTGAGTTGCCTTTCTATACATTCAGGTCCACTGCTTTTTGTTGCTCTCTCTTCCAGTTCTTGCATTGATTTCTTCACAGCCTTTAATCAGTTGTTTACTTAACCTTCTACCAAGAACATAGTGTTGACTTGTCTCCTCTTTCCACCACCTCCAACCTCCTCTCTACAGTCCCCCCCCCCCACCTCTAATCACGTCTTCATTAATCCAGTGCAGACAGCCGCCCAGATAATTGTGCTAATCATTATCATAATTGCAGATCACAGAGGCATGATCGGGAAGGTTAGCCGCTGGGTTCAGGGAGCTCACAAAGTCTTGGGCACTGGAAGTGTAATTGCCTTCTGGCTGAGGAATCTTCTGTACTGTTTCAGAAGTTCTATGTTTGTGAGATTGGTGAAAGATGAGGTAACCAGTAGATAATAAAGGGTTCCAGAGGGAGGGTTCCAGAGGGAGGGTTCCAGAGGCCCCACTGGAGATGGCTGGTCTAGGCTCGATAATCTTTGTGCTGGCGGGGCCTACCTAATGAGCCACATCTATGGATCGTCACATTCAGAGAAATCGAAGCCAAAGACTACCATTTATCAGCCTGGAAGGGGACCAGTATCTCTAATGGCAAGCCATTTCAGGCAGCACCTATTGAAATCAGATATGGCATTAAAGATATTCTAGATATAAGAATCTTTCCGTACTGGAAATGGCAGTCTACTATAGTTCTGAGGGACTATAGAGTTTCACTGTACTGTGAACTTTAGGCTTGGGCAATATCCCGGTATACGGTATAAACTGTTCGAAATACCGACGGGGGCTGCAGGGGTGCGCCCCAAAGGACAAATACACCAGCATGGTAAGTTAAGTATAATGATAAGAAATCTAACTTGTCAAATAAATTATATCCAGCTCAGGGCTCCAGCTAGGGTTTGCTAACTTGCTAGCGAAGTGGCTAGATGTCAAGATCAAGCTTCTTTATTACAGCAGAGATATTCAATCCCCTCCTGGATCAAGATCCCTGATGCCTACATTGTTTTGTGCATAAATAGCTTTGAAATACTGCCACTTGTGTGCACTTACGGTAATACTGTCTACCCCGGTATGGAACAGAAACAGTATGAATCTGTATACCGCCCAACCCTACGCTGAATCGACAATCTGAATGAATAGAAGCTGATATTGTATGACTAGTCACATCGTGTCTGTGTTGTGTCATAGTATGAAAAGTGGAGGCCAATCAGAAAGGACATGGGATGTAATCTAACAATTGACCTTATCTTCATGACCCAGTAGATAGATACAGTAGCGTATATTGTTTTTAGGCTTTACATCCCGTTTATGACTCGGAACATCAAAAATCATAGTTCATCTAACTAGCGGCTAGAGCGTTGGGCCAGCAACTGAAAGGTCGCTGGTTCGAATACCCGAGCCGACAAGGTGAAAATCCTGTTGATGTGTCCTTGAGCAAGGCACTCAACCATAATTTGCTCCAGGGGCGCTATACTACTATGGCTGACCATGTAGGTAGGCCGTCATTGTAAATAAGAATTTGTTCTTAACTGACTTGCCTAGTTAAATAAAGGTTAAATAAAAGTACTGTATGTGTCAGTGAGGGCTCATTATATCATCATCACCAGTCATCACCAGTACATTGGACTTTAATGTTCCTCTTAATTGGATTGGCCATCCATTTTGATTGCAAAATTGTTACTCAATTCACAGGTTCCTTTCAGATGCTCTCTCAGGAGTGAAAGTGTATCCTATGTTTGAGCGAGAACAACTTTTATGTCTTCATTTTGCATTTAGACTGCCATGAACGAGTTATGTTCGTAATTTCTTCCATCTGATCACGTTGGAAGCCTTTCTTAGCAAAGATTTTAATTTGATATGAATATCTTGCTGAAAATACTTTGATGGTTGACAATAAGAAACAGGAAACCATTAATTTTCATGTGGGTGATTTATGTACAAGCTGATCATCTAAAGAGCGCTTTAGATGTGCTACTCCATTTTCTCTGCTGTCTGTTTTGAACTTCAGTATGCCTGTTCTGTGGCAGAGCTAGTATAAAAGACAACCTTTCAGAGCTAAAAGGTTCAGTATAATGTTTCTATTCATGGGAGCTCTCTGATGAAGTTCACATGGTAAACGATGAACAGAAGAATAAAGGAATCAAGCAAATGGACTCTTCTCTGGACAAAGGCAGGCTTGAAACGACTGCTATTTTGTCCAGTATCATCCGTAGAATGAACGTGGGATCTTATTGTCCGACTAAATGGAAATTTGCATGTTCTTTGAGATAGATGACGGCTTATCTTCACAAAATAATTTTCTTGGCCCTCCCAGGCTGTTCCGTAGGGTATTGCCGAGCATTTGTGTCCTGCCTGGCAGATACCCTTTGAACATTGTTTTCAGACACATTAGAGTGCATCAGGAATAAATTGAGCCCCTCCTCTCCCCTAGATAGGGACATTTTCGAGCTAGTCAAGCTATGCGTCTTTCTTTAATGCTTTGAGATCACAAAGCCTAAGGCAGCAAGTGTAAAATCCACGTTGAATGTAAAAAGAAACTGTTGTGTTCAGGTTCCTCTCAGTTGAATAAACACATACAGTATGTGTGTGACACAATTAAGGACAATAGACATGAAAATTGCATTGATGTATTTTCTGTTTATTGCATCCTGTTTCTTAGCAAAGGCATTTCAGCAGTGGTGTAAAGTAAAAGTAAAAATACTTGAAAGTACTACTTTTCTTTGGGGTATCGGTATTTATATATTTTTTTACTTTTACATCATTGTTAAAGAAAATAATGTACTTTTTACTCCATAAATTTTCCCTGACACCCAAAAGTACTTGTTACATTTTGAATGCTTAGCAAGAGAGGAAAATGGTGCAATTCACACACTTATCAAGATAAAATCAGTGGTCATCCCTACTGTCTCTGATCTGGCGGACTCTCTAAACACAAATGCTTAATTTGTAAATTAATGCTTCATTTGCAAGTGTTGGAGTGTGCCCCTGGCTATCCGTAAAACATTTTTTTTTTTTTTATGTGCCATCTGGTTTGCTTAATATAAAGATTTTGAAATTATTTGTACTTTTACTTTTGATACTTAAGTATATTTTAGCAATTACATTTACTTTTTATACTTAAGTTTATTTAAAACCAAATACTTTTAGACTTTTTCTCAAGTAGTATTTTGCTAGGTTACTTTCACTTTTACTCAAGTATGACAATTGGGTACTTTTTCCACCACTGCATTACTGTCACAGTAGTTCTGGTTTAGCTCAGGTTAGGTTAGGGTTAGGGTTACATAGCCCGTTTTATATTATCTGGAGCCTCAAGGGCTGAATTTGATGTATAGGCCTCTTGTAAATTGTATAGGCCTCTTGTAAAATCATGTTCTGTAGTCCCTACACAATATGTGGGGGAGAAATATATTTATCCAAACCTGTGGTGAATTCCACGGTATTAATACAATGATGGTCATGAATAAAATAAAGGATAAACTAATGCAATTTACAAAACTGGCAATGCAAAGTTTGAGGCAATACTGCCGTGGAAAGAGGACTTGATGGTTTTACGTTATTGATGCAGCCTCCTACACACAACTCGGAATCTCTGAATGCAGGAGATCATTCTCCATCAGATAGGTGAGTTAATGCACAGTGATACTATGCGTTACCGTTGCTGCCTCTCAATCCAGAGCAGATATCATTCAGTGATTATTGAAAACTCCCCCTACTTTCATTCAATATCGCTGGAAGGTACACAGAGATTAACTGTTGTTGTCTATAGGCGGGGAAGCATCAGAGTAGGTTACACTGGAGATTTCAGGTTCATATGGAAGAAGAGGTTCCTGTGTAGCTTGCACTGTTCTCAAGAGTAACACGCCTTTGTCAAGGCGGTTGCATATTGATTAGACTACAACCTGTCAGTGAAATCCGGGGCGGCAGGTAGCCTAGTGGTTAGAGTGTTGGGCCCGTAACTGAAAGGTTGCCGGATCGAATCCCCGAGCTGACAAGGTAAAAATCTGTCGTTCTGCCCCTGAACAAGGCAGTTAACCCACTGTTCCTAGGCCGTCATTGTAAATAAGAATTTGTTCTTAACTGACTTGCCCAGTAAAATAAAGGTAAAAAAAAAAAAAAATAGGACCTGATGCTGCCGATAGGACCTGATGCTGCTGATAGGACCTGATGCTGCTGATAGGACCTGATGCTGCCGATAGGACCTGATGCTGCTGATTGTTCCTTATGCTGCTGATGCAAGTCTGTATTTCCACCTCTTTTTTATGTGTTGTTTACTAAAAAACGCTTTCTACTGATCAGAGATGAAAATTGAAATATATTCTTTCTTTCAGATAACCTGGCTGACCAATATCTTCTAGCAGTTAAAAATGTCACTCCGTTTTGGCTGTGTTATCACTTGGCACCGAAACACCATTAAACCTAATGACAGTCACATGTTTACTCAAGCATGCAAAAGCGATGCGCTTTAAAATGTATTTGCATGTTCAATCAGGTTCTACCAATCAGCAAAGTATTTCAACATTTTTACTACAAAACACAGTAAACACCTGATTCTGACATTCACAGGAGAGCATACCCATGGAGAAATAGTTCTAGAGGACTGACTCCATCCCACAGTACCATAATTATGTCAAATAAAATACTTCAAATTGTCTTGCAGCGTTGGATCATCCTAGCCCCGCAAGCGTTTTTGTATATTGATGTGTTTGTTTAGTCAGCTGTGACTACCCACGGGCTGTTTACAATACAACGCTCATGCTTTGTCTCAGCAGAAGCCCTGCATTCATTACTGGTGTGTAGTAAGGCACAAGCACTCCTGCAGTACTACCCAGTGTTAAGTCTCAATTGATAAACATGACCCAGACCAGAATGTAACCCCTCTATTCTCTGTCTCTCTGCTTCTCTGTTGTCTTCTGAAGCTGAGAAGTGAAGATCTTATAAAGTAGTTTTCTTCCTCTGTTTGAGGAATGTGTCTAAAGCTGTAGAGTCTGCCACGATTGTAGTGTTTTTCTTCATGTGTGTTATGAATCATTTTGTGTGTGTGTGTGTGTGTGTGTGTGCAGCCCTGAAGTGTTACAATTGAATGCTACTGTGTAGGTGTTGTGGTGAGTGCAGGTCTATTATATTGGGTCTTATGTAAAATCCTTAATCTGTTCTCCAAAACAGTGTGATGTTTATCCTCTCATATTGGCACAGTCATCCTCAGTGGTCCATTCCAAAAAATAAGAAAGAAATATAGCAATTCAGGTTGGTAAAACATTTTCAGTGTAAACTTAAACGACTAAAACCAGATATAAAATATGTAGAGAAGATAATGGACCTTGTAATGGAGGGCTAAAGGTGTGTATAACGGTTTCTGGTATGGGTGTCTTTGCCTCCGGGCGTCGGTCAGCATGAATTTAAAATGGATTAAGGGGTGTAAAGCTCTTAGAGACTTACCCAGAAAGACTCACAGCTGTAATCGCTGCCATAGATGCTTCTACAAAGTGTTGACTCAGGGGTATGAATACTTATGTAAATGAGATATTACTGTTTTTAATTTTCAATAGATTTGCTAACATTTCTAAAAACATATTTCACTTTATCATTATGGGGTATTGTGTGTAGATTTATGTGGATTTTAATTTATTTAATCGAGTTTCGAATAAGGCTGTAACGTAACAAAATGTGGAAAAAGTCAAGGGTTCTGAATACTTTCTGAAGGCATTATACAGGGCTATGGCTTGACACCACTATGGCTTGACACCACTATGGCTTGACACCACTATGGCTTGACACCACTATGGCTTGACACCACTATGGCTTGACACCACTATGGCTTGACACTTGTGTGTGAAAGTGAATGTCGATGTGTGGTTTTCCTCTAGGAGGAAGCAAATAACAAAGTGCCATCAATATCAGGAATAATATACAGTTGAAGTCGGAAGTTTACATACACCTTAGCCAAATAAATTTAAACTCAGTTTTTCACAATTTCTGACATTTAATCCTAGTAACAATTCCCTGTCTTAGGTCAGTTCGGATCACCACTTTATTTTAAGAATGTGAAATAATGATTTATTTCAGCTTTTATTTCTTCTATTACATTCCCTGTGGGTCAGAAGTTTACATACACTCAATTAGTATTTGGTAGCATTGCCTTTAAATTGTATAACTTGGGTCAAACGTTTCGGGTAGCCTTCCACAAGCTTCCCACAATAAGTTGGGTGAATTTTGGCGCATTCCTCCTGACAGAACTGGTGTAACTGAGTCAGGTTTGTAGGCCTCCTTGCTCGCACATGCTTTTTCAGTTCTGCACAACTTTGGAAGTATGCTTGGGATCATTGTCCATTTGGAAGATCCATTTGCGACCAAGCTTTAACTTCCTGACTGAAGTCTTGAGATGTTGCTTCAATATATCCACATAATTTTCCTTCCTCATGATGCCATCTATTTTGTGAAGTGCACCAGTCCCTCCTGCAGAAAAGCACCCCCACAATATGATGCTGCCACCCCCGTGCTTCACGGTTGGGATGATGTTCTTCGGCTTGCAAGCCTCCCCCTTTTTCCTCCAAACATAACGATGGTCATTATGGCCAAATAATTCTATTTTTGTTTCATCAGACCAGAGGACATTTCTCCAAAAAATACGATCTTTGTCCCCATGGATAGAACGCGTCTCCTTCCTGAGCGGTATGACGGCTGGGTGGTCCCATGGTGTTTATACTTGCGTACTATTGTTTGTACAGATGAATGTGGTACCTTCAGGTGTTTGGAAATTGCTCCCAAGGATGAACCAGACTTGTGGAGGTCTACAATTTTTTTTCGGAGGTCTTGGCTGATTTCTTTAGATTTTCCCATGATGACGAGCAAAGAGGCACTGAGTTTGAAGGTAGGCCTTGAAATACATCCACAGGTACACCTCCAATTGACTCAAAATATGTCAATTAGCCTATCAGAAGCTTCTAAAGCCATTACATCATTTTCTGGAATTTTCCAAGCTGTTTAAAGGCACAGTCAACTTAGTGTATGTAAACTTCTGACCCACTGGAATTGTGATAAAGTGAATTATAAGTGAAATAATCTGTAAACAATTGTTGGAAGAATTACTTGTGTCATGCACAAAGTAGATGTCCTAACCGACTTGCCAAAACTATAGTTTGTTAACATTAAATCTGTGGAGTCGTTGAAAAATGTGTTTTAATGACTTCAACCTAAGAGTATGTAAACTTATACATCTATTATGCAGTGACATCGCATGACACCACTGACAATGTAAACTATAAGAGCATGACTATAACAGGTTACTACATATAAAAGTCTTAAACTCAAGCACCACCAGTAGTAACAAATGAATGACCACTAGGCCATTCCAATAACTGAATGGATGGAATCTCACTGAATTCCCATTAAGACAAAGGAAAGGATGGGAGCCAATTACAACACAATTACTCAAGTAACATGCACCGGCGCCATCTTAGGTTTAATCAACTAATAATTACTGACTCTGTAAACAGTCCTAATACACTGAAAAGGCACACTGCAGTTATGTCATAACCCAAATAGTATGCATAGGCAACACACCAATATAATACACAGGGTGTGTAATAACATCTTATACAACTAAAATGACTGGTATGCCCGTGACCCGTCGTCCACTATTAAAGAACTACCACGGACGGGCCGCACATGTTATAACCCCTCTGTGGTAATAACTAAACTGGTTTGCCTGTAAGTGGTTACTAAAGGAAGGGTGCTATACAAATGTTCTCTATGCATATACACAATACGAAGTGCTAAGGCGCTAACCATGCTACAGATACACCATGCTAGCTTACTTAGCTAATTAACACATTTAGCTGCTGACACACACGGCATTACAGACTTACTTAACTCTGAGGGAAATATGCATAATTGTTAGATATTACTGCACTGTTGTAGCTAGGAACACAAGCATTTCACTACACCCGCAATAACATCTGCTAAATATGTGTATGTGATCAATAAAATCTGATTTGATTTGATTTGGTGTGCTACATTAGAAATGTACAGGGAAGTACATTATAAACAGTGACATGAAATGCACCTTACTGTTTAGTAACGCACACTTGGGAATGGGGCTCCCAAGAGGCGCAGCGGTCTAAGCCACTGCATCGCAGTGCTAGAGGTGTCACTACAGACAACCTGGTTTGAATCCAGACTGTATCACAACCGGCCGTGATTGGGAGTCCTATAGGGCGGCGCACAATTGGCCCAGCGAGTTTGGCCGGTGTAGGCCGGCATTGTAAATAAGAATTTGTTCTTAACTGACTTGCCTAGTTAAATAAAGGTTAAATAAAAAACAATAAAAAAATGGGACTACTTGACCATGACTGAGAACTTGTCCGGGCATGCCTAGAAGGCGCTCATGTGCACACTGTGCAGGGAGTACAGGGCTAGAGTAAGAACAGGTCGAGAGAGGCAGCTTTTCGTACAGACAAGCCCCATGGCAAAATGTGTATAATTGCAGGAAACTAGCTCCATGGCAAAATAGCAACATTTTGTCTATGTGGCCAAGAGGAGGGCCTCTATAATGTTCAGTCAGAGAACACGCCATTGGCCACACATCCGCTGCAACCTAGGCCACATTTTGATCCCAAAAAAACCCTGGAGTGACAAGTTAAAACTTACAGTATATTTGTAGCATTTGATGCTTTGAGGGTTTTTCAATTAACTAAATGCAGAGGAGCAACCTAATGCTTCAGCAATGCTGCATCAGTTGGGCTACAGGTTCTAATGCTTTTAAAGTGGACATTATATTTCAGATGGTGTCAAAATCATTACATTTTCACTCATTTTGGAGTTGAATGTCCTTTTAAAATGTCACCAGACGTGAACTTCTCACAGTCGTTCAAAAATTCTCACGGGGGTGCAGCCCTGGACCCCCCAAGCAAAAGTTGATAAAACAAGATTGCTCAATGGCAGGGATATGTCTGGCTGCCATCCTATCTACATCCTGAAGTAGTCTACTCAGGCTGGTTAGAACTAAAACAGTATGGCTCTTCGCTCTTGTAGTGTGTTTGTGGTGGTTCAGTGTTGTTGTTTACACCGCGGTCCACTAACTCTCCTCCCGCCTGGTGTGACGAGCCCTCGGCAGTGACCCCTGCGAAAGCATCACTGTTTTGCCAGAGCGCCACCAGGGATTGTGGGAAAACAGGTTGCTGGTTTTAATGAGTGTGTGTAATGGGCAGTGTGGTAAAAAGACCCCTGCTGCTCTTCTTCTCTCCAGGCTAATGATGTCTGCCGCTCCATTCAATTAAGGAGGGAAGAAGGTCACTAAAAGGCTTACCTCGTAGACCAGACCATTCAAGCGTGTGTGTGCGTGTGCGTGTGTGTGTGTGTGTGTGTGTGTGTGTGTGTGTGTGTGTGTGTGTGTGGTGGGGGGTTCTATTGATTAAGACCTTAGCCACAAATCCTCTCTGCACGTCCTCTGCTCAGGACTTTTTATCCCCCACCCCCACTGTAAACTAATTAAAAAGTTATTAGCTAATGTTTTAGGCTTTCAATGTCCTTTTCAAAGACTCTCCCACACTCTTAGAAAAAAAGGGTTCTTCTGCTGTCCCCAAAGGAGAACCCTTTAAAGAACCCTTTTTGGTTCCAAGTAGAACCATTGTGGGTTCCATGTAGAACCCTCTGTGGAAATGGTTATACATGGAACCGACAATGGTTCTACTTGGAACCAAAAAGGGTTCCAAGTATAAGTATAAGTATAAGCCTCAATAACATTTATGAGGACAGATCTATTCAGTGCTACCACTATCAATCATAATTCTACTGGCAAAAAATTCATCAATAATAAGGATTATTATTAGGGAAAAAAAGAAAAAGGCTGAAAATCCTTTTCTCATTACGCTCACTCCATACCCAGCAGGGACCGTTTGTCAAGTTAGATATTGATACTTAAAAATGTAATTTTGCACTTAAAACAACATTAAACCTACAATATAACTTCATTTGTTTTCTCCTAAAACCCAGCTCAAGGTTGCTCCATAATTTTAAATAGTTGTTCTAACAAAAGGCCTCTTCACGGTGTTCCCCCACCAAAGTTACCTACATTTGTTTGCCAGTGATGGCCGCTGACACCTTGCCTCTTTGAGAACCCCCCTACACACACACACACCTCCTCCCACCTTCTGCTCATGGCAATTCTCCTTGAGAACCCGTGGTGTTTCTGTAGTCCACACTCATCCTTGACTGGTCCATCCATTTTAGTTCTCCCCCTTTCTCTCCCCCTCCCTCCCTCCTTCCTTCCATTTCTCTTTTTTTAGTTATTTTGTCTTTCTTTCTCACTCCCACTCCCTCCCTACTCTTTATACTAACATACAGTACCACTCCATTCTTTTCTCTCTCCCTAACCCACTTCTCATTTCTTTCTCCCTTTGCGTCTCTTCTCTTACTCTTTACAACCTTTCCCTTGTTCACTCTCCTCTCTTTCTGACCGTGTGTTTCTCTGTCTGTTTTGTCTGACCAGGAGCTGGTGGGGAGTAACCCTCCTCAGAGGAACTGGAAGGGAATTGCTATCGCCCTGCTGGTCATTCTGGTCATCTGCTCCCTGATCGTCACCTCAGTCATCCTGCTGACACCACGTAGGTGGGGAGGGGAGGGGAGGGGAGGGGAGACAGGGTTGACTCCCGTACGATATGGTACCAAATAAAAAAAAAAATATATATATATATATATATATATATATATATATATATATATATATATAATTAGTATTATTATTTTTTTACATATACACTTGTTGTTGTACAGGGTCAGCCATAGTAGTACGGCACCCCTGGAGAAAATTAGGGTTAAGTGCCTTGCGCAAGGGCACATCAACAGATTTCTTCTAACATGCAGCATGGGTCACAAAGTCTTACATGTCTCCTATGAGTACTGCACTCATAGGTGCAGTGCAGTTGGCTTGTACTCTCCACAAAACATATTCACTGCATGTAGTTGGAGAGTCCTGCGTATGTGCACTCGCTCTTTCTTTCTCACAAACACTTACACAAACACAAATTACAGGGTTACATACAGTGCCCCAGTCTCTCACAGGTGTACTTATAAAAATGTCACACACAGTAGCCTATCTTTATACACAGACCTTATTATTATTATTATTATTATTATTGGGGAGGGGGGAGGTTGGCTACCCCAGATAGCATATGAAAACGTCATAAGCCATTACTTTTTTTTTATGACAGGAAATGAGCTTTAAAACTGCTACATTTTCTCTCAGCCTCGTGGCAAAATGTGAAGATTAGCAGGAAATTAGCTCTAAAACGGCAACATTTTCTTTGCCTTACAACTCAAACTGAATTCTTCTGCTACTCTATGTTCACTACATACTTCAGTCTGCGACTGCCAACAATGACGTTGTTTGTTGTGACGTCAAAATGAGGGGTGTCGTACAAAACAAAGTAATCAGCAATTGGATCATCTCTAAACACTCAGAGGATCAAAACCAATTACACATTTTCAAAACGCCACTTTACCCACGTGTGTTATTGGTCTGGCACAACCCAACGGTTTCTGGGACCAATCAGAATGGCTAGAATGTGTTTGCGTTCTAGAAATCGTCTGGGAGATACTCGGAACCAGACTCATTGCGGAGAAGAAGCTAACGTCCGTGGGCGTAGCGTTTGGCCGGAGCAAGGACTTAGCCAGGCAAACATTTTCTCTCAGACTCATGGAAAAATATGTAAAATAGCATGAGATTAGCTATAAAACTGCACAACTTTCTCTCTTTGCCCCCCCCCCTCAAAAAATCAAAAATATTAAAACAATGTTGCGGGGCAAACTGCGCTACACCTCTGCGGACCATGACTGCCTGGTCTTTCTTCTGAAGCCACTCTAAGCTTCTCTAACATTCAGAATGACCTTTACGACCTGTTTGGGAAGATTTACATGAGCTTTTATATTCAGGAGGAGCCATATTGATCAGTATAAATGCCAATATATTAGAGGTATAACCAAGTTACTAAGGCAATAACCATTTTCCTTGGTTATGTATTGACTGTCACTGGTAATTATTACAAATAGTTCTCCCTGGAATGGGATCAGGTCAAGAAAATGACTGCGACTGCTTTTGAATGTTTAGCTTGAAGTCGATTAAATAATTATTTTGACATTCAACCAGATGCTTAAGTCATTTTCTTAATCTTTTGAAAAGAAATTGATAAATGTAATCCATGACTTGCATTTTTCCTACGTCTGTTATCATATTTGCATAATCAAAACAGGTAGCCTTCCCTCCACGTTTCACTATAGTGTATATTCAGTAATAGTGTATATTCAGTAGTGTATATTCAGTAATAGTGTATATTCAGTATTTCAGATCTGTTATTTAGCTTTTATGAAAGATTTTCATTTGGATGTGAAATCCCATGTGAAACTGGCTAATCACATTGTTAATCACTTATACTTATTACCATGTAGGGTTGCTGTGTTGTTTTAATTACTTTTACTGGTGGAGTCAACATGTGGGCATAATGTATTTCCTACCAGACTTTTATCTGGACTTTTCCAACCTTGATTTAGCATCCCAAAATATACTGTAGTTTTTCAATATCCCCCTCAATACTTTTCATTCCGATGCATGGACCCACCAAACCAACTGTATCAAAGAGAAAGTGTGCATGAGTTACATGTATAAAAGCACAGAAGATGTTCAGCCTTTCATTAGCACAATCTCAATCCATAGTAGTTTACAGGTAACTGAATCTGTAGCAAACTACCCAGTAGTAGATGGAGTACAATAGACCAAGTTAAGCTGCAGCACTAGAGTACTGTACTGTACCAGATGCCAAAGGGTCTCAACACCTTGTCAGCTCCTACTGTAGGTGTGAACTGTTTTCTCCTCCTCCTGTCATATTTTTAGAGCTGTATTTTTGAGACTGCTGTGAGGAGAAATATAGAGGTGAAAGTGACAGGCTTCATGACGTATCCGAGGATCAAACCCCGTCTGAGGCAATCTTTCTGGAGTTGGCAGTGCTAAACCATATTCTGGCACAAACTGTTCCCCTCTGCCTTTGCCTTGTCTGGTCTCAGACTCCCTCACACCCTCTGTCCATTTGGGTTGCCAGTAGTGGCCTGCCTTCTGGAACAGAGAGGGACAGTGGGAGTCCAAAGGGGCTGTGGAGACTGGACAGGTGGCATCTCCAGCTTGCATCCCTCCCTAAATCCTCCCCTGCCTCCCTCCCAACTCATATAATGTGCCCAAGCAGAACTCCCATTTATGGTCCGAGGCTTTTCACAAACAGAATCCCACTGGGCTCTCACAGACTGCCCATTCCTGGGAATATGGAGGGTTATTATAAATGGTATTATAAAAAAATCCCTTGGTTAATAAAAAGAGGCTTTAGGAAACTTAGTGGATTAATTAGCTATCCACAACAACCCAAAAACAAATAATGGATGATGGAGCTGAGTGATTTCTGCACTTCTGATATTTCTCCCCTTCTTTAAAGGGATTCCTTGAAGACTAATACATTGCTTTGACTGAGTGTGGTGTATTTTTTTAAGGATTAGGTTTCTGAGGTGGGAGTCCAACTCCCTGAACATACTGCACAACCTGTAGTCCAGTTGTGCAAATAGATACATATAATCCTGCAGCAAAATCACTACTTCCACCTGGTAACCCGCCCCTCGCCATCCTGAAATTATTCTGTACTGCTCAATGCAGTAAATAGTCATTTAAACTAGACAACTGATCCATCTGTACCCCACAGTTACAATAGAATACATATGAATGCTGTTATGAATTGAGATGGCAGGTCTTCTCCTACTCACTAACAGAAGTTTGTTGAAAAACCCTGGCTCTTTGTTTTCATAACCTCAACTTCCCTATTTACTCACAATGACAAGTGCTCTCTCTTGTATCTAAGTCACAGATCAATCTGTACCACAAGGATCGCACCTGCTCTCTACGTCAATGCAAGTGGGTCAAGGTTTCTCCACTGTCTTTCGGAGGTTGGAGTATTTCTGTGACTGAGGAGTGACATGCTGACTGAATGACTGACATTCTGTCTGATAAACTGACATGCTGACAGCTCATCAAGGTCGTCAGAGGAGGAACTAGACCCATCCAGTCATTGGAGCTGCTGCTCTTGTATACCCCTTGTCTCTGCCTCCAGCTATTCCTGGGAAAGGCAGTTACTGGCCTAGAATAGGTACTTCTGATGCTGTACACTGACCCCTGCAATCATACAGAACTCAAGTGGCAGGCTGGCTAGAATTCCCAGAAAGTGTTATTTCTGGATGTTTAGAGCAGGACAATACATGGGTTTTATGTGGTTTCAGTTACTTTAAGTTTCCTATTTATTTTTGGTATATTTTCACAGTAATTGATGCTCATAATGTATAATAATATCACCTTGTCATATCATCTTTGAATATTAGTATTGCTGCAGGTTATAGTTCCTGATAAAGGAAAGCTGATTTGGCCTCTAGAGAATGTTTCTTTAACTCTTGAACACAATTAGGAACTCAAATCTCAACAGACCTCCAGTCTTAAGTGGATGAACACACAGACCCACACACATGGACATACACAACATACAATTTATATATCATTTTACACACATCCAATCCATGTACATTCTGCCCCGGATGAAGTATGATTGGATTACAGTGACCATATTTTCCCTTTGTGTTGGTGTGACTGCAAGTTGGTGTGTGTGTGTGTGTGTGTGTGTGTGTGTGTGTGTGTGTGTGTGTGTGTGTTAATGAGGCAATTTGCTTCTCAAATCCCCGGAGAGGGAACATGTGTGGCACAGAGTGTTGTGTTCAGATTGGGTGCGACAGGCGGCCACGACACATTGGTTGTTGCCTCTCCAGAGACAAGAGTGACTGCTTGCGTGGTGATCCTTTCAGAGGACTCATGTGTAGATTGTCTCGGAACCTCCCGTGAGCTGTCTTGGTGAAAAAGCTACTGGCCTTGTTCAAATACTTCAGAAATACATCCTTCACTGATTTGAATTGATTAGATCCGTGTCAGTAAGAGGGTGATAACCTTGCTTTCACCTATACAATCACTTATAGATCTGTGCTAACCTCCAGGAAACAAGGGAGGAAGGACGCATTTTCTGAACATGGCCATTGTCACCAAGGAAACGGGGAAAGAGGTGACATAAGAGACTCTGTGGGGACAATTGTCCTCAGACCCAGTTGTGTGTGTGTGTGTGTGTGTGTGTGTGTGTGTGTGTGTGTGTGTGTGTGTGTGTGTGTGTGTGTGTGTGTGTGTGTGTGTGTGTGTGTGTGTGTGTGTGTGTGTGTGTGTGTGTGTGTGTGTGTGTGTGTGTGTGTGTGTGTGTGTGTGAGAGTGTGTGTATAATCTTTTCATTTGTGATATTTATCTGTAGACATGCTTTTCTCTGTGGAAGGTTGACGTTTATTGGGATGAGTCTTGTCCGGAGGCAGAACTGAGCGATTTCCACTAGATGGGCAAGCTGCAAAGTCATAATTGGCTATATTCTAAAGAAATTGGCTTTTTGGTCTTAATTCAAGGTTAGGCATTAGGGTTAGCAATGTGTTTAGGGTTTGGTTTTGGCTGTGCCAGCTAGTGACCACTCTGCAGAACTGCTTCCAGAACAAGATTCATAGCAAAACACGCTAACATTCTTCTCTGTTTGCCTTTTCTACCTCTCTCACCTCCAACATTCCCATGCACACCTTCATGGCGCCACACTCGCATCACTCTTTCACACGTCTTAAATAGCTATTAAGCTCCAGCATGTTTGTGAATTTAAGATGCAGAACATATTAATATTTATCTCATTGCAAGTAGGGGGTGGATGGTGGAGGAAAGATATGATTGAACCAGTAACAGAAAAGCCTAAGCATATTTAATAGGACATCCCCAACGGGTAGCCAGACCCCATGCTGGTTTCATCTCCTTCTTCATCTCTTCGCCTCATCTCTCTCCCCGCTCCGCACACGGTGGGGCTCCGGAGCTCGGCAAGCTAGCACAGGTTCAAGACTAGAAAATAACGGTCTTGCCCAGACAAAGTTAGACTTTAGCACCGAACGCCGTTACTTTAAAAACCCAGGAGAACAACTTATATGGATTTACCATTTTATCTTCAAATGCACTTTTCTCCGACTTTGTCTTTGGACACAATGAAAAAGGTTGAGGTTTTCTGACCTAACATTGTTATCTGTTCTGAAGTAATACTTTTATGTAATAAAGGGTAGAAAAGATTGCTTCTATTATTGCAGCCTGTACGAGAGCATCAAGTGATGGGTTTATGGTACCGAAAATACGATTTTGTCTTAGGTTGCTTCTAAACTTAGTGTCACTTCACTCAGCAATAAACTGACCTCAAAACTCTTGTTTGATTAAGTGAATTCTAAAAGCAATATTTGATGATTCCTTTAAACATTTTCTTTGACCTATGACCTTTCATATGCATTACGTTGGTCTTCATTAGACGACAGGACAGTGTAAAGAGAAATTGTGACAATGTAATTGCAGATCACAATGTGTTGAAAATACTAATGTGTTTTGAATAGCATTGTCACTGAAGGGAATAGATCCAGACGTGTCACTAGTCACACCCATTGAGTTTTTCCGCCATAAACTTTATTCAAAGCTCCCCTTATCTGAGAGTGTATCTTCACTGCATTTGTTGTACATAGGAAGGCTCAATGACGTCATATAAAGATGACATATAGAGTGATGCAGCACCCTGTGGTGCTTCTTGTCCTCCACCATAGAGTTATAAACACTAGAAGAAAGAGTTATAAACACTAGTGGAAAGAGTTATAGAGGAAAGATAGTTATACACACTAGTGGAAAGATGGTTATAAACACAAGAGGAAAGTGTTATAAACACTAGAGGAAAGAGTTATAAAACTAGTGGAAAGAGTTATAAACACTAGAGGAAAGATAGTTATAAACACTAGAGGAAAGATAGTTATAAACACTAGAGGAAAGATAGTTATAAACACTAGAGGAAAGATAGTTATAAACACTAGAAGAAAGATAGTTATAAACACTAGAGGAAAGAGTTATAAACACTAGAGGAAAGAGTTATAAACACTAGAGGAAAGAGTTATAAACACTAGAGGAAAGATAGTTATAAACACTAGAGGAAAGATAGTTATAAACACTAGAGGAAAGATAGTTATAAACACTAGAGGAAAGATAGTTATAAACACTAGAGGAAAGATAGTTATAAACACTAGAGGAAAGATAGTTATAAACACTATAAATAACTATATGTCCTCCAAACAGGGGTCTCAGGGAGATAATGAGCTTGCTTGGCTTGAGGCCTGACCATAAAGCAGCGGGTTAGGATAAAACTGTTGTTTCTGGCCTCAAGCTCAGTACCAGTTCTACCATCCAGACATTGACACAAATAACAATATCCTGACTTTCCCCCAAATGGCTTCTTCAATTGTGTGTGGTGTTTCTGTAATTAATTCAAACAAATGTGTGTTAATCGTGAAATTACCCTCTGCTATTATTTAGTTCTAATCGATAGTGCTCAAAATTGTAAATAGATAAAAAATGTATTTAAAATGTGTTTTCACTTGTTCCTTTGCAGGCGAGGATGACAGCTTGGCCCTCAAGGGGAAACTGACCGTGGGGGACATCTTCAGGAAGGACTTCAAGGTTCACGACCCTGAGGCCAAGTGGATCAACAGTGAGTACTCTATTGATGTTGTAGAGGGGTGGGCGTGGGACATCCATATGGGTGACACGTCATGTATTCACTGTGGACATTCAAACAGAGTTACATTTCCCACCAAAAGGAAAAGCTATTTCGTTATGCTAATTAACCTGAGTTGAAGACACATTTTGAAGAATAACTAAGGCCTTTGTGACTGTATAGCAGAATCTCTGTTTTCAGTTGGTCGATTTATAGGTAAAACTGAACATCAGGAAAGAGTTCCATTGAATTGAATGGAACACTTCCACTTCCTACTCTGCTAGCATGGATTTGGAATCATTATTGCAATGGTGTGAATAACATCGATTGAGCCCTTTGTTCTACTAACAACACCTTCTGCACCAATGATCTTATTGCCCAACAGTGAATCAGCTCATCTTTAGATGTTATCAAAACACAGTGTAATGAGTGTGTACTGAATCAATGTCATCTGAAACGGCTCATCTCACTATCTTGATAGGGGTGGCACCCTAACCAGTTTTACCACTCTCGGATCAGTGAATCGAATACACCAGCTCATCTCTAAATGTTAACAACCATGCTGTAATAATGTATGTTACTGAGTTGAATCAACATTAGTAAGGAGCCTTGACTGGTGATCTGTTATATACAGAGGGGTGATGCTATGGGTGATCTGACCAACTCAGATTATTAAAAGGCGTAATCTCACTGGGTTTTTAGAGTCAGTGTTGAACAGAGATGTCCAATGAGTGTGCTCAGTCCTCTACCGACTGCCTAAAAGGGTTACATTAAATGGAGCTTAAATGGAACCAGTATTTTTCTGAGACCACTTTCTCAGCCAAGCCAAAGATGACAGCATGCCAATTAGAGCTAGCTACGTGTGCCTGCGTGTGTGTGTGTCAGCCAGTGTGTAGGAGTCAGTATAGTTGGAAAAGGTCAAGGATAAGAGGGGTTGAAAGGTCAAGGATAAGAGGGGTTGAAAGGTCAAGGATAAGAGGGGTTGACAGGTCAAGGATAAGAGGGGTTGACAGGACTTTGCTCTATCGTCTTGTTTAAAGCAGTGAAAGGGTGCTTGAAGTCTCCAGTCGATCACATGAAAGTGAAGTATGTATTCTAGTTGGACATGTTGCCCGAGAAAGAAAAGAAAACAAAGTTGTTGAAACAGAGCAGATACATTATATTAACTTACTGCTGGATTGAGTAGAATGATCAGAGCCTGACTCCTAGAGGCACTTTACAGCCAAATGATTAATGAAGCAGATATAACTCATGCCTAATGAAGCCGTCTTCTCCTATCAGCCAATAGTCTCTCCTAAAGAGGGAGAAAGTACACTGAATCAAATCAAATCTAATTGTATTGGTCACATACACATATTTCTTTACTTCCTTTCTTTATTCTCCCCTTCCCCTCCTTGATATAATCACTGATCTGACACATTAAAATGGTTGAGATCAAAGCCTCTAAACATACTGCGTTCACCAATTCAGTAAAAATCTGATCTTATACCCAGTGTTTCTTGGGGCCCACAAAATGGCTAACAAGTCTATGAAAGTGAATGACTTGCAGCAAAAGGCAAGAAACTACGTTGTTTGGATGTTAACATCTGTGCTTCTTTAAAAGTCATTTTTCTCAGGAGATGTTCCTCGCCTCATGAAACACCAAGCAATTAATACTATAGTATTTTCCTGTGTCAATAGAATTCTGCGTTCTGTCCCTTTGATAAGCTGATTAATGATAGCCTCCATACGTCCTCCATACTGTGGCCTACGCAGCCACCGTGAAATGGGAGTCATCTTAAAGACAAGCCTTTCTACTGTAGCTGTTTATGGTTGACAGACGACAACCCTGCCTGCAGAGAAAGTCTTCTTAGGGAGGCTGTAGATGCAGCTGCCAAAGAAAGAAAGAGACTAGAGGTCCATTGTTGACTGATTATTTGTTGTTCGTTAGCGTGTCATATTCATTTAGCCTTAGCGATGTGCAGAATGCCGAGCAGTCGGAACTATCTGGAACATTAGCAATTATTGGCTTCCGAGGACAGGACTGGAATCGTTTTTTTTTCTTATTTAGCCTGGAATTATATATTTTTCGCCGTCCCTGGTTTTCTTGAGCCATCAATCAATTTCCTGGGAGACATTTGTGATTTAACCTCTATAATTTATAATGAATAAATGAGTTTATTTTGTTGCCGATAAGTCCAAATCCTTTTGGGGGTATTTTATGGCAGTATAAGCTGTGTTCATTATGAATTCAGACAACACAAGCTACTCATGAAGGTGTTGCGACTGATCTGAGTGTTGGAGTGTGTCCCTGGCTTTCCATAAATTTAAAAAACAAGAAAATTATGTTGTCTGGTTTGCTTAATAAAAGGAATTTGAAATTATTTATATTTATACTTTTGATACTTTTATCAATTACATTTACTCTTGTAAATGGCAGGAGGAGGAGTACAGGAGCACAATCAATGACTTTGTGTTGTGGTGTGAGAAGAACTACCTTCAGCTCAACATCAACAAAACAAAGGAGATGGTGGAGAAACAAGGCCCAACCGACTGCAGTCCCTATACAGAGGATGGATGTGGAAATAGTTGGGTCATACAAGTTCCTGGGAGTCCATATGGACAACAGGCTGGAATGGGCTGGTAACACCGGGGCTCTGTACAAAAAGGGCCGACTCTACTTACTGAGGAGACTCAGGTCCTTCAACGTGTGCAGTAAACTACTGCATACTTTCTACCAGTCTGTGGTGGACAGTGCCAGTTGTGTGCTGGGGCACCAACATAAAGGCTGGTGATGCTTCTGGGGTAAATAAGCTGATCAGGAAGGCTAGCTCTGTTCTGGGGATTAGCCTTGACACTCTAGAGGAGGTGGCGGAGAGACAGATCCTTCCCAAACTGCTGGCCATCATGGACAATGTCACCCACCCTCTGCATGCCATGGTTGTGATGCAGAGGAGCACTTTCAGTCACAGACTGATCTCACCACGGTGTGCCAGAGAGCGCTACAGGAGGTCCTTCCTGCCGGCGACTATTAGACTATTTAATGCCTCACCGGGGTGCCGTGCCTTTCGGCAACATAGACCTGGAACTGTTGGGGTGTTAGGACCTAGTTTAACAATTAGGCATCCATCAGTGATTAACTCTGGTCTTTAATCACTCATTCATTCAGGACTTATTTATTCATTCAGGACTGTATATGCATATTAATGTACAGTTGTTATATCATATCACGTGCAATATTGTAAGTAATTCTTGGATGTAGTCATTCACTCAGGAATGCATATTAGTATCCTGTCAGTTGTATATTTTTTCATTGCTTTTAGTATATCAAATGTGCAATACGTGCATTTATCTGTAATTAAACACTGCACTAAGACTGTATTTTAAGGGAATTATTATTATTACCCTAAATTATATCATACGCACATTTAGCTATTTAAGTATCTCTTCCTGTCATTTACCTGTACAGTTAATGTAACCATGCAAAATATTCACTTACCTGTTCATTTAACCAGACTGTATATTAAGTAAACTATTATTACCCTCACTTATATCATACGCACATTTAGCTATTTAAGTATTTATCTGCCATCGACCTGTATAGTATAGTTAATCATGCAAATATTCCTTATTTATCTATATCAACTTGCAATATTTTTATCTATTTTTTTTCTCCACCTAACACTCTGTAACCATGTATAGTTTACATATTCAGCCATTCACCCATACTATGCTATGTTTTTTTATAGCTTTTTGCACTCCAGACTTCTTGTATTTTTATACTTTTTCATACTGCCGCACTATATATCATGTATCGTTTATCTGTCTTGTGTATTTTCGTTCTGGCATTTTGCACCTGCCCTGTGTTTTTTCCTAGCTGCTTGGCGAATAAATTTCCCCTCGGGGATCAATACCTACCTACCTATCAATCAATCAATCAATCAATCAATCATGGGATCCGCAGTAGGTAGAAACAGCGCCATGGCCGGCTCACCAACGTTGTTATTGTTTTTGTTGCGTAGCTGAGCTGAGGAGCGTTCCGGAGCATGATAAAAAATGATTGCAATACATATTGCGCTCCTTTATCGCTCGTACAGTGTTCGTTGTTTGCAGTAACTTCTTTGTTGTCGTAATATCGCAAACAGACGTGGCTGTTTCACCATGAAGGATTCAGCTTTAAAGACCCCCATCACCATTCTAAACAAATACACCACCCATCATCATTGGATTGAGTCTGCTACATAATTGTGCAATTAGCATATCCCATTGATATTCTGTGCATGTCCATCTCCAACATAAAATCAAACGCATGCAGCAAAAGCATCAACATAATTTTCATTCAGCGATGATAAATTAAACCCTGGTTAATATTATTGCATGGTGTCTAGCAGCTGCTTTCTGTTTGAATGAAGCAGTACAACCTTGTCCGGCTATACTGACTCCTAGACACACACCACAAACACACACTCTTGTCCTCCTGGCTGATGTATGCTAAACATGTAGGGAGAAGAGATTTGCGAACGACATCAAGCAAACAGACACGATTGGCCACATAAGTATCTTTTAACCTTGATCAGAGCTGATTACTGACCTGGGTGGTAGGGCCCCCTAGTGTCAACGTTTAATTTTACATCTTAATTTTATAGAGAGTGCAAATCTTTCATGACGTTCAGATTATGATTGGAATAGTCTAGCATCATAGCCGCGGGAAGATGTTAGGAGGTGGAGCCCAGGAATGTGTTTTTTGCCTCTGCTACAGAAGGCTATATTGGTCCGCTAATAGAGGCCTAGTAAAGACACAGTGCACTACTTTTGTGAAATAAAAACATTTTCCTCTACTTCCTGTGACTACGGCTAGCACAGTGTTTCCCAAACTCTGTCCTCTGGACCCCAAGGGGAACACATATTTGCCCCAAACACCACACAGCTGATTCAAAGCTTGATTATTAGTTGATTATTTGAATCAGTTGTGTAGTGCTAGGGAAAAGAAACTAAACGTGCTCCCGTTGGGGTCCCGAGAACCGAGTTTGGGAAACCCTGGGCTAGTAGGTCATTCTAAAATAATTTGAATGGCATTAAGTGATTACAACAGTATCTGACCAATCCAGCCATTCTCCTATGTAGTCTGTGTGTTTATGTCCCCTCTTGAAAAGAAAAACTGCAATAACAAAACAAAAAACAAAGTGAAGCACACTTTAACCTCAGTGACCAGTGCTAGAAATTGAATAGGAAACTCTTTGAGCATAGCTGGCTCGGCCAACCACAACCCTGTCATGGTTTTGATCCATTTGTTATTCTGGAGTTTTTTTTAATCATCATGGCATTCATTATCTATACTATACATTCATTATCTATACGGAATATACATTCATTATCTATACAGTATATCCATTCATTATCTTTATGGTATATGCATTCATTATCTATACGGTATATCCATTCATTATCTATACGGAATATGCATTCATTATCTTTACGGTATATGCATTCATTATCTATACGGAATATCCATTCATTATCTATACGGAATATGCATTCATTATCTATACGGAATATCCATTCATTATCTATACGGTATATCTATACTCTATATCCTATTATGTACATATCAGGTTATTACTAAGAATACTAGCTCTTCTATTATTGATAATTACTGTAATGTTGAAAAATGTTGCAAAAGCATTTAGCTTTAAACTGTGTACGTGCCGAATAAATATTTGATGATATTTTATTTGTACTATCAAGTTGGTGTTTGAAGAGAGTTAGACAGCATGGGTCACCGCCACAGTTTTATATAAGGGACGTATGAAAGAGTGAGATTGATGAATATACAGTACATCGGTAGGATGGATTGGTAGTGCTATTGGTGCTTTTTGATACTATCAATTTGAATGTAGTATTTAATTCAAAGCACCCAAAACGATATCAATACACGCTATTGGGCTTACTCTGGATGTTTTAGGAAATGGCAGTCTGTTATGGTGGAACATAATCCTAATCATTATACCGTACACAGAATTCACAGCACATCCCAAGAAAGAGATTTATAGGCCTCTTTATAGGCCTATGTATTCCCTTAACACACTCTCACTGTCCTCAATAAGAAGCTTCACTACAGTATGTGCTCAAGAAGAAGCTTCACTATGTCCTCAAGAAGAAGCTTCACTATGTCCTCAATAAGAAGCTTCATTATGTCATCAATAAGAGGCTTCATTATGTCCTCAATAAAAAGCTTCATTACGTCCTCAATAAGAAGCTTCATTATGTCCTCAATAAGAAGCTTAATTATGTCCTCAATTAGAAGCTTCATTATGTCCTCAATAAGAAGCTTAATTATGTCCTTGTGCAATGTTGATGTGTATTAACCCTTTCCATACAGCAGGTATTGCAATACATGTTCCTGTTAAACCAAAACCATATTCTGTGTGTTTTTAGTCTTTTCATGTTTATTGTAATATATGCAAATTGTACTCTTGCTTGTTGCGTTGAGCGTCGTGCTGTGGCACTGAGGCAGAAAAAAACATATTTTTTTAAGAACGTGAAAGCCATGATAAGGAGGTTTAATGTTGCCGTTATGGAGCTGGTTTGATGCTGGCCGGTGGACTCGTAGGATTCAAGCTATGGGTCGGTGGTAAAAAATGTGTCTCAGTGGCGACCTTGATCGGTGTTGCTGATAACCATAAATCAAAGTAAAAACTCCCATCCAGCTCACCGTACAGGAGCCATCGGCAGCTCATACATTTCTATTCCCTCCCGTCTCTTACTTTGGGGAATGGGTTCATGCAATACGCTATAGAGATATTATGGCAAGGCTCTCTGCTGTGGAATTGTATTATTGTATGAGGGGGGCTTGACTATGGCCCCTTTCAGAGATAAGGTCATCCTATTCAAATGGTAAACGGTTTCTTCAAGTCAGGGGTTGAGGTGTAGAGCCTGGAATAAAGGAATGGGAAAAAGTTATAAAGTATATGTATTTGTTTTCTTCAATAGACATCCTCAAGATGACTAGAAACTCACTAGGGGGTAAGCTTCCCTCCACATATACAGTACAAAGACGTGAATATTATTCAAAATCTGACCTCCATCCTAAAAGATCAATCGTAATACAAACAGACAGGTTAAGGAGCAGATTAAAGAAAAACCTGAGCTATATTTAATGTCTAAAATTAAGCCATTTAAAATTCAGGGTATCCCGCAGGGGTTGATTCTGGGTCCTGTACTTTTTACTGTTTACATGGACAATGTTGACTTGTCTGTAAAATAATGTCACCAGCACTTGTATGGCGATGATACTGTTGTGTATGCTATTGCCCCCACGGTTGACCAGGCTCTATCCGAACAACAGTCTGCCTTCATTGTTTTACATAAAAACTAATAACATATTTTTTTATACTAACAGATCCCTCTGTACATGTGCCCTGTGCCCGGTCGGTAATTCGGCCATGATGACTACAAGTTTAGATAGCTGGCTAGACTAACTAGACTAATTTAGTGTAGATGTATGTATATATATATATATTTATTTATTTTATTTTTTTATGACATAGGCTAATTACAGTGCCTTCAGAAAGTATTCACACCCCTTGACTTTTTCCACATTTTGTTGTATTAGAGCGTAAATTTGAAATTGATTAAATTTAGATTTGTTGGTCACTGGCCTAGACACAATATACCATTATGTCAAAGTGGAATTTTAACAAATAAATAAAAAAAGAAAAGCTGAAATGTCTTGAGAAAGATACGTATTCAACCCCTTTGTTATGGCAAGACTAAATAAGTTAAGCAGGAGTAAACATTTTCAACAAGTCACATAATAAGTTGCATGGACTCAGACTGTGTACAATAATAGTGTTTAACATGCTTTTTGAATGACTACCTCATCTCTGTACCCCACATATACAATTATATGTAAGGTACCTCAGTCGTGCAGTAAATTTCAAACACAGATTCAACCACAAAGACCAGGGAGGTTTTCCAATGCCTCGCAAAGAAGGGCCCTGATGGTAGATACAGTGGGGCAAAAAAGTATTTAATCAGCCACCAATTGTGCAAGTTCTACCACTTAAAAAGATGAGAGAGGCCTGTAATTTTCATCATAGGTACATCTAACTATGAGAGACAAAATGAGATTTTTTTTTCCTGAAAATCATATTGTAGGATTTTTAATGAATTTATTTGCAAATTATGGTGGAAAATAAGTATTTGGTCAATAACAAAAGTTTATCTCAATACTTTGTTATATACCCTTTGTTGGCAATGACAGAGGTCAAATGTTTTCTGTAAGTCTTCACAAGGTTTTCACACACTGTTGCTGGTATTTTGGCCCATTCCTCCATGCAGATCTCCTCTAGAGCAGTGATGTTTCGGGGCTGTCGCTGGGCAACACAGACTTTCAACTCCCTCCAAAGATTTTCTATGGGGTTGAGATCTGGAGACTGGCTAGGCCACTCCAGGACCTTGAAATGCTTCTTACGAAGCCACTCCTTCGTTGCCCGGGCAGTGTGTTTGGGATCATTGTCATGCTGAAAGACCCAGCCATGTTTCATCTTCAATGCCCTTGCTGATGGAAGGAGGTTTTCACTCAAAATCTCACGATACATGGCCCCATTCATTCTTTCCTTTACACGGATCAGTCGTCCTGGTCCCTTTGCAGAAAAACAGCCCCAAAGCATGATGTTTCCACCCCCATGCTTCACAGTAGGTATGGTGTTCTTTGGATGCAACTCAGCATTCTTTCTCCTCCAAACACGACGAGTTGAGTTTTTACCAAAAAGTTATATTTTGGTTTCATCTGACCATATGACATTCTCCCAATCCTCTTCTGGATCATCCAAATGCTCTCTAGCAAACTTCAGACGGGCCTGGACATGTACTGGCTTAAGCAGGGGGACATGTCTGGCACTGCAGGCTTTGAGTCCCTGGTCGGCGTAGTGTGTTACTGATGGTAGCCTTTGTTACTTTGGTCCCAGCTCTCTGCAGGTCATTCACTATGTCCCCCCGTGTGGTTCTGGGATTTTTTCTCACCGTTCTTGTGATCATTTTGACCCCACGGGGTGAGATCTTGCGTGGAGCCCCAGATCGGGGGAGATTATCAGTGGTCTTGTATGTCTTCCATTTCCTAATAATTGCTCCCACAGTTGATTTCTTCACACCAAGCTGCTTACCTATTGCAGATTCAGTCTTCCCAGCCTAGTGCAGGTCTACAATTTTGTTTCTGGTGTCCTTTGACAGCTCTTTGGTCTTGGCCATAGTGGAGTTTGGAGTGTGACTGTTTGAGGTTGTGGGCAGGTGTCTTTTATACTGATAACAAGTTCAAACAGGTGCCATTAATACAGGTAACGAGTGGAGGACAGAGGAGCCTCTTTAAGAAGAAGTTACAGGTCTGTGAGAGCCAGAAACCTTGCTTGTTTGTAGGTGACCAAATACTTATTTTCCACCATAATTTGCAAATAAATTCATTAAAAATCCTACTATGTGATTTTCTGGATTTTTTTTTCTCATTTTGTCTCTCATAGTTGAAGTGTACCTATGATGAAAATTACAGGCCTCTCTCATCTTTTTAAGTGGGAGAACTTGCACAATTGGTGGCTGACTAAATACTTTTTTGCCCCACTGTAGGTAAAAAAAATGCAGACATTGAATATCACTTTGGTGAAGTTATTAATTACACTTTGGATGATGTATCAACACACTCAGTCACTACAAAGATACAGGTGTCCTTCCTAACTCAGTTGCCGGAGAGGAAGGAAACTGCTCAGGGATTTCACCATGAAGCCAATGGTGACTTCTAAGTTTAATGGCTGGGATGATAGGAGAAAACTGAGGATGGATCAACAACATTGTAGTTAGTCCACAATACTAACCTAATTAACAGAGAAAATAAGGAAGCCTGTACAGAATAAAAAATATTCAAAATCATACATCCTGTTCGCAACAAGGCACTAAAGTAATAAAGCAAATCACTTTTTGTCCTGAATGCAAAGTGTTATGTTTGGTGCAAATCCAATACAACATAATACTGAGTACTACTCTCCATATTTTCAATCATAGTGGTGGCTGCATAATTTTTAAGGATAAAAAATCAATGGAATGGAGCTAAGCTCAGGCAAAATCCTAGAGGAAAACCTTTTCAGTCTGCTTTCTACCAGACACTGGGAGATTAATTCACCTTTCTGCAAGACAGTAACTTAAAACACAATGCCAAATCTACACTGGAGTTGCTTACCAAGAATACAGTGAATTTTTCTGAGTGGCTGAGTTACAGTTTTGACTTAAATGTAAATGAACTCTATGGCAAGACTTGAAAAAGGTTGTCTAGCAATGATCAACAACCAATTTGACAGAATAGAAAATAATAATAATCCAGGTGTGGAAAACTCTTAAAGATTTACCCAGAAAGATTCACAGCTGTAATCTCTGCCAAAGGTGCTTCTACAAAATATTGACTCGGGGGACTGAACACTTATGTAAATGAGTTCATTCTATATATCATATAAAATAAATTAGCAAGCATTTCTAAAACCGTGTTTTCACTTTAACATTATGGGATTTTGTGTGTAGATGGATGAGAGAGAAAAAAATCTATACTGAACAAAATTATAAACGCAACATGGAAAGTGTTGATCCTATGTTTCATGAGCTGAAATAAAAGAGTTAGATAAATCAGCTTTTATTGTTTTTTGCGCTTTAAAATGTTCTTAAAAGTTTTGGTGCCTCTAGGGCAATTCAGAAAGCTGATTCAGGACCTTATTTTTATCAACGTGTTTATCTTTCTTTCTGCTTGCATTTTGTATTGATATTTGTATGTGTCTATTTACTGTAATAATATCTGTAAAAAAGACATGGAGTCATACTGGTCTCAGTATGACTCCATGATAAAATAAATACATGATGCATCTTTGCCCTCTTGCGATGTCAACTTCCTCCTTGGTCACTTTATCCTGGCGCCAGGTTTAGGCTTGTATAGTTTTTTTTTTATCAGTCTAACCATCAACATTTCACACCTAGCTTTACATTGTAACCTCAACTCACCTGTTGTTTAATGATGTTCAGGTTGTAAACTGGTTGTAATTTTAGAAGCAGAGGGAGAGAATAGAAGCAGAGGGAGAAATAGAAGCAGAGGGAGAGAATAGAAGCAGAGGGAGAGAATAGAAGCAGAGGGAGAGAATAGAAGCAGAGGGAGAGAATAGAAGCAGAGGGAGAGAATAGAAGCAGAGGGAGAGAATAGAAGCAGAGGGAGAGAATAGAAGCAGAGGGAGAGAATAGAAGCAGAGGGAGAGAATAGTCGTTCACATGGTTGGTTGAGGGGGTGACTAGTGTTTCTGAATCATTTGGTATCAAAACACTTTTTGAACAGATTTACTATGCGTTTGCAGCAAGGGCAAAGCTTGGATTTGTTTGTTTTTAAGGAAATTAAACGTTGAGTAATGGAAAAATAGAAAAATTAGGGTGAGAAGGTAAAATTTTAATAAATAGTTATATTTTAGCTTTGTCCTTGGTGTTTTATCCCTTAATGGCAAAAGCATTGCAAACACATAATACATATGTTTTAATAATAATCCTTGGATTGGGAAGTACCCTAAAGCTTTTCATCAGTTCCTTGGAAGCTAGCCTGGTGGCCACAGCAGTGCTGACTGTGGATGTGCATATTATCATTCTAATAAAGCTGTCATCTACAGTTAGAAAGGGAAAAACTACTTGCCTGAAGTGTCAATTAAGTACACAGTGGTACAAGATCATAGCATGCATAAAAGGTTAATTGGGAATATTCATAAGGTAAATGGACTTTGAAGTGTTGTTGGAAGGGGGAACGTCTATTGCACTCTAAACATTCAATATCTCTCTCACACATGCACACAGTCACACACAACACACAAACACACACACACCTGTCTTCCTGTGATCTGTAGTGAGGGAGGGATGTTGCCCAGAGCAGGAGGCTGAATGAATAAGACATGGTGCAGGAGTAGAGGTTAGGATCAGAAGGGGAAGTGAGCACCCTAGGCTAATACAGAGCCAGTGAAGGGAGCCCTGATGGAGAGGTGAGGAGGGAGAAGGAGGACAAGATGGAGTGTGGTAGAGTGACAGAGAGAAATCCCTGGGGTCTTTGAAATGAGAAGAAAGACGACAGGGGATGTTTGGGTCTGTATAGCGAGAGAGGGGGAGTGGTGGATGGTGAATGTGGAAATGGACTGTTGGGGTGGACAGTAAACGCCATAAAGGCAGTGCATGGTCGGAAGGAGAAGATGAAGTGATCTCAGGTGACTGGAAGGGTGGACAACAGAAAAACTCAGGATAGAGATGGAATAAAGATTGGACTCTAAGGGAGGGAAAAAGACAGGCGGATAGACGGTGGAAAAATATGGGCAGGGAAATTGGGAGTGAACAGATTGAAACTGGGAGGAGAAGATATGTAAAGATGATAGGAGATAGATAGATAGATAGATAGATAGATAGATAGATAGATAGATAGATAGATAGATAGATAGATAGATAGATAGATAGATAGATAGATAGATAGATAGATAGATAGATAGATAGATAGATAGATAGATAGATAGATAGATAGATAGATAGATAGATAGAAGTAGGGATGGAGTGAGGCAACAGGAGCTAGATATTCAGGACAGAGTCTGAATGGTAGACTGCCGTACACGAGGTGGAATAGCAAAGACTGTATAGGACAGGAAGACAGACCCAAACTGTCCTAGAGGGAATGAGTGATTACAGAACAGGGACCAAACAGAGAAGACAGATGGACAGAGTGAGAGACCGGAGGGATGACAACTCCAGCGGAGGAGTGAGCGAGATGAGACTCTGTCTATAAACCTGGGGAGGGGACAGGCCAGGTGTAGAGTACACAGACGTCGGAAAATTAAACTTCCCAAAGTCGGTGTGTTGTCACTGAGCCAGTCTCTGAACACAGAAGGTCACTTTTAACTGGAACAATGAACATCAAACGAATACATTCAAAATGCAAAGAGGATCATTTATATGGGTGCCAAACAAGGTCAAAGGAATATATTAAAGTGCAGAGAGAAGCAATTGAGCATGTAATGTCCTGAGTGTTGTTCATTACTATTGCAAAATTATCCACAGTAATGCGGTAGGTTTTAGTCTTTCATCTTGATACAAAGCTGTGAATATTGCAGTGAAGGGAAATGCTATCGATTGCATTCAGCATTTGGGCGGTTCATTCGTAAAAGCCAGAATTGTCACTGTTTCACACCAACTTTTTGAATGAATGTCATTATGATGGTCATTTTGCCACCTCTTATGGACAATTAGTTATTCTAGCAGATAATGAATGCTCCCAATAACAATCGGCCCCCAATTAACACTCAACCAGAGCCATATTCTCAGCTCTCATGGCTCTTGACTGAAACAACATTCAGAAATGGGATTTTATCGTCCTTGTCCGATAAAAAGGGCAAAGTCAGTGTGAAGATAAGAAAAACTTTTATCTACATTTTTCTACTCTCTCTGGAGCGGGCCTTTGTGACTGCAGGCATCTTGGAAGCCTGTTATTTGTTTCGGTGTGTATGTTGAAGGGGGTTGCAAGGAGATTTGTGTGAATGTGTGAAAGTGCTACCTGGCACATCCCTCTGTAGCTCCAGAGCATTCCTCCCACTTCTAACACCAATGTAGCGAATCACACTTATTTTTTCTTAGTATTTTTACCCCCCATTTTCGATCTTGTCTCATTGCTGCAACTCCCCAACCGGCTCGGGAGAGGCAAAGGAGGAGTCATGCATCCTCCAAAACATGACCTGCCTAACCGCACATCTTAACACCCGCCAGCCATCCGCACCAGTGTGTCGAAGGAAACACAGTTTAACTGGCATCCGGGGTCAGCCCGCAGGCACCCGGCCCGCCACAAGGAGTTGCTAGAGCGCAATGAGGCAAGGAAAGCCCCAACCGCCAAACCTCCCCCCCAACCTGGACGACACCAATTGTGCACTGTCCTATGGGACTCCCAGACACGACCAGTTGTGGCACAGCCCGGGATATGAACCCAGGTCTGTAATAACACCTCTAGCTGCAGTGCCTTAGACCGCTGCGCCACTCGGGAGGCCCCTGAATCACACTTCTAACACCAATGTAGAGAATCCCACTTCTAACACCAATGTACAGAATCCCACGTATGTATAGAACCACTCTGAATCCAAACACTTTGCTCTCTGATATTTTGTTTTTGCAAGTGTCCAATTTACGGACGATCGCAAGGATATTGCACATAGGACTATTGAAAAGTTTAATATACCTTTTGTAAAATGATCTTTCTTGCTCTGTTTCGTTGCTCTCTCTCTCTGTTGTACAGGTAATGAGCTACTGTATCGCACCCGTGAGGGGGATGTTGTCAGGCTCAACATGGAGACGTATGAGAGGACGGTATTGGTGCACAACAAAAAGTTTGTGAGTCTCTCCAACATAATTTTTTCCCCACAGTAGATGCATCACTATAGGCCAAAGAACAGACTGTGGTTTTTGCATGACTTTAAAACTTTTCTTTTTGCGTCAGCATCAAAAAGCACCCAAAGCTATTTTATTGTAAAGCGTACTGAAATGATCCATCATTAGCACATTGTTTGATCTGTCTCGTTAACATCTGGGTTCGCTCCCCATCGATTGTTTTTGACGAAAATGCAACGTCGGTGTCGAAACGGCCGAGGTGACGACACTAAATTATGTTCGTCCCTCCGAAATCAGAAAGAGCTGCGACAAGATTAATGCATCTCCCGCCCGCGTCCCGCGCCGAGCAATCCGTCAAACGCAGCCATTTAAGGATTGTTTTAATGAAAAAGAACTACGCATGGTTAAAGGTCTCATCTTCTGTCTGTTCTCTCTCTCTCCCTTTCTCTGCTTTTCAGGAAATGTACAAAGCCAGCAAGTATGAAGTGTCTCCTGACATGAAGCATGTGCTGCTCGCCTACAACGTGGCACCGGTGAGCTCCTTCATTTGTTTGCTTGTTTTTTGGAATTAGCAGAATGACAGGCACATACTTCAGCGGGCTCTGAGGGGAAACGAGGCGAGGCGGTGGGGGAGAAAAGTAATCATGGCGCCCGAGTAGAGGCCTGTCGCACCCTGCTGCCTCAGCCACGGTAGAGAGAAAACATCTGAGTGGAACTGTACTCTTCAGAGAAGGCCCAAAACACAAACAAACCCCATAACACAGCTGAGAGAGGGGGAAGCGAAAGGGATGGAGGGAATGGGAAAACAACGGGAGGGAATGAGGCAAGCAGGAGAGAAGAGAGATTTGGAGTAGAAAGAGTGTGAGAGAATGGGGCGAGCAGGAGAGAAGGAAAGTGGAAAGGAAAAAGAGAGAATGGGAGGTGTTTCTGCTACTACGGTTACTGCATTATGTAGTGGCTCAGGAAGCCAACCGCTGGAAGACTACTGCAATGTGGGTTCCAGGACACAGAGTCTGAAAAATAATCATGTCAGTGAAGAGAATCCCATTGGCCCTGAAAGACACAGAGAGAGTGTAGACACTGTTAGAGGGAGGAAAAGGTGTAGAACGGGGCTAACCTTGCCATATATATCAGGAACAGTGTGGTATCAGGAACAGTGAAGTGTCACCAAAGGTGCAAGACTGAGAAAGTGTAATGGCACAGCAAGGAGGCACTGATGCAAGTGTGTGTGTGTTTGTGTGTTAGACAGTGCATTTGTTATTTCATAATCACCCCTCCATAGCCCTGGGATATGACAGCCCTGTCCCCCAGCTGTCATTGCACGGACGCGCACTCTCTCTATGCATCATGCTGCTGCTTGCCCTTCAGAGCCCCCTCTCTTTCTCTCCCCCAACTCTGATGGACTACTGTAACAAGTGGTCCATACTTATCTCCTGCTACATTAAGAAGCATTCTACATGTCATGTCTCAGTCCAGGGCCTGCTAGCAGAATGCAGTGCAGACATGATTCCCGCTGGGGCCAACCATACGAAAAATGTATGCATGTATGACTGACTGTAAGTCTCTTTGGATAAAATAGTCTGCTAAATGGCATGTTTTATATTATGATCAGTGCATTTGTGCCCTGAACCTACTGACTCATTGACCAGGATTATTACATTTGACCAAATACAGAATGACTTTGTAGAATACAATATAACCTCCCAACCATATGTAGATCCATTCTGATGTTAGTTAGCTACTAAAAGTGTTTCAATGGTCTTCAATCATTCTTCTTCCAGGTGTACCAGCACTCGTTCACTGCCTTTTACATAATCTGCAGCCTGGAGACACCGTAAGTAGCTGAAACCAACCAACGCTTCCCCTCCCCTCTCCTCTACTCTCTTCGGCCCAGTCAGTCAAGTCTCTGCGCTGCCACCCAGTGAAGACGAGGAGAACTGCAGGCCAGGGGACTTTATGACCTCATCCATCCTCACCTCCAGACTAAGACAAAGGGCCTGTGACACCTCTAATTTTCTGTCCTGCAGCACACAGCACTTTTCTAAATGAACAGAAAGTGGCAGCGATATATAAAGCACCAGTATTTATAGGTGCTCTTAAACCTCTTGGGCTGGGCTGTACGACACTGGTATATCTGGTAGGCTGCTGTTGTGGTGCAGTGGAGTTTTTGTTTTATAATTCTGTGTTTTTTTGAGGATCCACTAAGATGTTATTTTTAAAGAAGGTTCTCTGTCATTTAATTAGGGGCAGTTAAAGGTGTGTGTTGTTGCGTAGTGTGGATGTGTGTAGTCTGATTGTGGTCTCTCCTCTGTGCTGCAGGGAGACGTGGAACCTGAACCCTCCAGAGGTGCGGAACGCCCAGCTGCAGTACGCAGGCTGGGGACCCATGGGCCAACAGCTGGTAAGAACTACAACTCCCAGCAGCACCCTCTCTGTCTCACCTATACTCCATACCCATATGTCACTACTATTTGGCAAACCATGTCTAGTTATAAGTTATTTCTAAACTGAGAGTACAATATGAATGCACTGTATCAATTACCTTTCCTATGGCCATGTATGTCTGGTAAACTATCACAACCTACCAGGCAGTCAAGTGGTTCTCAGAGCAGGCAGACTGTGAGTGGTTACATCCTCCAGCACAATGCAATGAATTACCTGTAATCTCCTCAGCGGATTAATTAGTGAAGTCACTGGATTGATATCACACTCTCTCCCAGTATTAATCATCAAACAGCCCTGATTTCAACAGTCAGTTTCATTTAAAGGATGCTTGTTGTCAACGATAAGATGCATGGGCGGGAGAGGAAGGTGTCTGCCAACGTGCGTTCACATAAACACGCATGTGTCCACACACACACACACACACACACACACACACACACACACACACACACACACACACACACACACACACACACTAACATCAACCTATCTGTTATCACACTTCTCAAGCCCCCTCCCCTCTTAATCCGCTCTTTCATTTCTCAAGCCCCTCCCCTCTTGATCCTCTCTTCAACACACACCAACACCCACAGCTGTCTTGTCCCATGTTGAAAAGCAGTGGAATTGGGTTAAATACACAGTGTCCTTTGATTCACCAGAGGACAGGCAGCTGTGTCTGTGTGGATGAACACTGTTCATATAACTCCAGCTTTAGCAGTAAGTGGTCCTCTTCCTTTAAATTGGAGTTGAATCCCCCACTGAGATGCTGAGCTTTGCTTGCTCTCTCCCTCCCTCCTTTAGTCTCCCTCGCTCTTTCTCCCACTCCTTCACCCTACCTTTCTCTCTTTGTGAGGCTAATCTCCAGAGTTGTCAACCAGTCCACGATATGACCACTCATCTCCCCAGAATCTGTATGTGTATATGGGAGGTAGGGCTGGGCGGTATACCATATTTTACGATATATACCGGTATTGATGCACGGACCGGTATGGGTTTTTACTTTACCTTCTATAACGAACGTTTGATTTGTTAAATGGGATACGCCGTGTGTAATATCCATCTCTCTCCGCTCTCTATCTCTCTCCATGCCGCTTTCATTACAGACCTGGCCCTGACCCCTGTGCCTCAAGGAGTGCCTTTGTTGTTCCTCGACCACGAGACACTTGAGTTCAGTCTGTATAGTCAATGCGCTGTTTTTACTTTGCTTCTTAATATAAATCCACAAGCGTTCTATAATTACGCTATTAGTTTGTGTTTCTTACATCTGCAAACAGCTAGTTTGTCTTTTCTTAGCAAGTTGGGCCTAAATCTTGTTAGCCGCTAATCGCTAGTTAGCTGGCGATTCCTTCAGAAGTGGGCCAAGTGTCGGTAAGATAGCACAAGGTCAAGACAAAAAAATATGGCAGAGGAAAGGTCACTGTGATGCTATTACATTGTCTTAACCGTGATGCTATTACATTGTCTTAACTGCTGCAAGGAAAGGGAACAGACCCTATCATCCCTGAGGAGAGGGCAACCATTGTTGAAGTATTTCTTTATTTAAAATAGAATATCTGTGTTTACATGGCATGATTCAGTCCATGTCAGAGAGATTACACGTGAACCAACGGAAAGCTCAAGGCCAAAGTTATTGAACTATCCTTAGTTTTTATTTTATCCTTTATTTAACTAGGCAAGTAAGTTAAGAACAGATTCTTATTTACAATGACGGCCGACACCGGCCAAACTCTGACCACGCTGGGATTCAAACCAGGGTGTCTGTAGTGACGCCTCTGTAGTGACGCCTCTAGCACTGAGATGCAGTGCCTTAGACCACTGCGCCACTTGGGAGCCACAAATGACCTTGGATTGATTTCAACATAAGCCCTACAAGTTCTGCAACTGAAACCAACCCGCTTAGAGCCTTTAATAACATGAGCATTATATTTGATCGTCATTGGCACGTAGAGGTTTTAAAGTTTTTTTTTGAGTAGAGAACCTGTAATGTGTGAAGAGGAACTATAATTCTCTGTAATGATGAAGCTGACCTTGAACTACCCAGCAGGTAGGGTATGCTAATAATAACTGTGGACAGAGAGGAGGGCAATGCTGTATTCCAGTAAAGGATCAATCTGCAATTAGGACTTTATTATATTTGTGTTCAATCTAGTGAGGTAAAGGATTCATTATGCACTACATTCTTTCACCTTCTTGTTCACCTTCTTGCTTTCTCTCTCATGATCTTCTCCTTTCTCCCTCCTTTCACTCTCTCTCTCTCTTTCTCTCTCTTTCTCTCTCTTTCCTGAGCCAGAGTTATGGAGCTATGGAGACAATATTATGTCTGTGACATGATGAAAGTATAATCCAATAACGAGGAGGCAGCAGGGTAGGCTGAGGCTATTTACTAGATTGTGCAGGTAGCAGACATGACTGCCATGTCGGCAGGTGACTGTGAACTTCAACACATGCAATATGTGTTTTTGATTGTATTCAACAAGGCCTGCTATATCGTGGCTTGCCAAACAAGCCAACAGCTGGCGTTAAGAAAAACAGATGCAGGCCCCCTTCAAACCTATCAGTCGGCCAACATTGCTGCAAAGTGTTCATGATTGAAGTATTGCAGTGAATAGGGGAGGATGTAAAATATCGATAGAACCTTTTGAGCTCAAATCCCTCATCTGATTAAAGCATCCTTCCGTCAACCTACAGGTCAGATTTAGTCATGCAGAACACACAGGCTACATCCTGTATCATTGGCTATCCTTTCTTCCATATTGATCACCTCAGTTTTTTCATCACTTTTTCTCTCCTCCCTCTTCCCTTAGATTTTTATTTTTGAGAATAACATCTATTACCGTTCGACGGTGGAGAGCCGATCGATCCGCTTGGTCTCCACCGGCAAGGAGGGAGTCATCTTCAACGGGCTCAGCGATTGGCTGTACGAAGGTGAGATGACACTTTTATTGGCTGATGTGAATATTATTGGTGTTCTTGGTGGTGGTCTAATGGCGTGTCTGTCCCATTGCATTGTCGTCCCCAGAGAATGCGGCACTTGAGTCAAAATGATTCTTGTCTTGAAATTTAAACACAACAGAACTGGTATTAAGGCCAGTCAGAGGTGCAGTAAACAATTGATTTAGAGTGATACCGAAATAGAAAAGCGACCAATTTGTTCCAGTTTTCCTGAGTTCTCACCACGACTGTTCTACATTAGTAAATTAGCATTCATTCAGCAAAATTAATCTTCACCATCTGTTCTCCATTCCAATACAGATGTCTCCCTGATGACTCGACCGATCCAAGCTCTGACTCCACCTCAGTGCCTCTGCCTCGTCCCCTGAGGAACAGACTGCCTCTCTGTGTTCAACTTGACTAATTCATTTATTTATTCCGCTCCTCGTGTATTTGGCTCTCTGCTCCAAGACTCCTTGCTTTTAATAACATAGAGACAGAAAGAGAGGGAGGAGTGTCAGGGAGGGCGTGGATGGCTTACTTTTAGTTAGGGCCTGGGGTAGTGCTCATTAATGGGTGGGGCGGCACCTGCCAACCTTTCACTAGGTCTCTCGTGACATACTGCTAGTACACTGCTAGATATGATTGTGGTTTCCGAGACTAATCGCAAACTGGCAACAATATTGCAAATGTTACCGTATAAAGGCTGAATTCTGTACATGCATGTGCGTGATTGCGACGGTCATGTCTGCATCTGTGTGTAAGTGCAAGGCCGCTTGCACTATGTATGCTCTCGTTTTTTTACACTACCTCTGTGTTAACTGTTAAAGTGTGCATGTAGCCTCTACAGTATGTGTGTGTGGACACACCCCTACCCCCAGATTAGTTTGACTGAGATTTTAAGCTGCACTGGAGCTCTTCCAACAGCAATATTAGTCTAAGTCCATTGAAACTTTAATCACTGTCTGACCCCTGCCACATAATTCTGAAGCGCTGAGGGCCTGGCAATTTATACTCATAATTTATTAAGAAAGATTAATCTTTCAATCGGACGGGAGGGAGTTGAGCCTGAGTTTGACCTGCCCCACAACGTAGACCTGCGACTCGTATCATGTCACTCAATGGAGATCTCTTTATGACAGAGTGCAGTCTTTCTGCAATAACACATTCAACGTTTGTAATGTGTATGTGTGTGTGTGTGTGTGTGTGTTTAGTGGTGACATAAGCTGTGAAGGGGAGTGAGACCTTGCCAGGTTGTGTAACATCTGTTTAGATCTGCACCAGATGACAGCATGGTCAATCACAGTGTCAGACATGGGTAGGAAAGCTCTCGCTGGAGGAAAAACACCATGCTTGCAGTCTAATTTTGTAGTAACCGTCTAAAACCAAGATGAGATTATCATTGTGTGTGTGAGGTACAATGACAGTCTTGCATAAGGGGAGTCAGACAGACACCCAAGGCGATTATAGAACGCTTTGTCATCAGTGGCCTGTCTGTCAGATTAACTGACGTGGTGGAGCAGGCAACATCCTGAAATACGATGTGGCCCAGGGATAGAACCAGTACTGGAGCAGATAACATCCTGAAATATGATGTGGCCCAGGGATAGAACCAGTACTAGAGTAGATAACATCCTGAAATATGATGTGGCCCAGGGATAGAACCTGTACTAGAGTAGATAACATCCTGAAATACGATGTGGCCCAGGGATAGAACCAGTACTGGAGCAGATAACATCCTGAAATATGATGTGGCCCAGGGATAGAACCAGTACTAGAGTAGATAACATCCTGAAATATGATGTGGCCCAGGGATAGAACCTGTACTAGAGTAGATAACATCCTGAAATACGATGTGGCCCAGGGATAGAACCAGTACTGGAGCAGATAACATCCTTAAATACAATGTGGCCCAGGGATAGAACCAGTACTAGAGTAGATAACATCCTGAAATATGATGTGCCCAGAGATATAACCAGAGCAGAGTCTGGCACTCTTGATAGGAGCTGTGTGTGTATGCCCCCTGGAGTTTTGGCTGGTATTGCACTTTTCTAAACACGAGACGATTTTGTTTACGGCAGTGTTCATATCGGCACTCCAGCTGATTATGTATGCTTATTTTCTAAAAATATATAGTGATAAACAACTGTGTTGTGTGTGTGTGTGTGTGTGTGTGTGTGTGTGTGTGTGTGTGTGTGTGTGTGTGTGTGTGTGTGTGTGTGTGTGTGTGTGTGTGTGTGTGTGTGTGTGTGTGTGTGTGTGTGTTATATCCTATCTATGCTCTCTGTAAGCAGGAAATTCAGTTGAATCTCCGTCTTGCTTCTACTGTCATCCACCAGTGGGGCTTAGTTCTAACACGTATCACTACTGCCCCCTATTGGACGGGACTCATTCTGCACCATGTGTTCTTTGCCTCAATTGACATTTCTCTGAATTTCTTCTAGTCCTATCACGCCTTGTCTTCGTAAAAACGTCTCAACAAAGGAAGCACTACTCTTATCCTAGCATATTGTTTTTGATCAGTTAATGGTTGTTGAATCATGTCCCTGTAAAGAAAGATGTCTATCCTTCTCCTCCTCATTAGTTTGGCCCAGCTGATTCTGTCACATTACATTCATTAACTTCTGTTGCCCACCTGCCTCAGTAACAGGGCGGCTCATGCATAAGTAATGTGTGTGTTAGGCAGTGAATAATTTAGACTCGGGAACAGCGAGTCTGTGAACCAGGGTGAATGGAGGAGTGTGAGACTGCTCACCTGGGTAATCATAGCTATGGAGATAGAAACGGAGATAGAAATGGCTCGGAAGGACATGGAAACAAAGGCCGGTTCGGCACACACACACACACACACACACACACACACACACACACACACACACACACACACACACACACATTTTAAATACTTTATTTGAATCCACAAATCACATTACATCAAGAAGATCTTGGATACATTGACACTGAAGGATGCAAGGATACATATACACACAGGAGATGTAGCGCTGTGTCACAGACCACTGATCTCCTTCTCAAGCTAAATGCAATTAATATACATACACACACACACACCCACTTTAACAGCTGGGTGGGGATGGATGCAGAAAAGATTACATACATTCATTGTTTTTCTGCATGTGTGCACGTGGGCGTGGACATGGGCGTGCCCGTGTGTGTCTTCACCTGCACTGCATCTCAATAGATCCCCCTTTGGAATGTTAGTGTGTGTCCTGTTGTCCGTATCAACCTGCATTATTTCAAACACACATGGGCTCTGTAGGGACGCACAGAGGTCACAGGTTTTTGATTAAGCAAGCCAAGTTTCAACAGCATGCTTTCTGTGTGCCTCAGCAGCAGAAAGGGGCTTACACACAAACTCCAATTTCCCTACATACACCACCCTACACTGTTGCACCTGACTGGGAAATTACTTTTCCTGTTCTCTTTCCTGGTATGGCTCTCGACTGGCGATTGGTCGATGTTCCTCTTTTGTGAGATTAAAAGCATTGTTTTGATTTATTGCCGGAACATACAGTACTTCAGCATTTTAGGGATTTTATGACAGCATTGAGCCAAACTGACTCTGCTTTGCAATTGATGTTTGGGTCAGTATTTAATGTAACCGATGTATCTGATGCAGGTCTGCACTGGGTGTTGTAATGTGGTTCCATCGAAAAACACATAGTAGGTTTCTGTAAGGGTTCCATCATCTTCATTATTACTGAAAACTAAAGGACATTTCTCTCCGGTTCTTTTCCAGAGGAGATCTTCCAGACCCATATTGCCCACTGGTGGTCTCCGGATGGTGCCCGGCTGGCATATGCCACCATCAACGACACCATGGTGCCCAAGATGGAGATCCCCATGTTCACAGGAACTACTTACCCTACTGGGATGGAGTACCACTACCCTAAGGTTAGAACAGTATGATTGCTAACCTAGTACTGACTGAAAACATGTACTCTACTGTGCAACACAACACTGCAGTAAATTGTACCACCACTCAAAGGTAAGTTATCATTAAATACACATAAAGATAAAACAAATTATATTGGGAAATTAATTACATATACATTTGAGTAATTTAGCAGACGCACTTATCCAGAGCGAGTTACAGAAGTGAGTGCATACATTTTCATACTGGTCCACCATGGGAATCGAACCCACCCTGGCATTGCAAACGCCATGCTCTACCAACTGAGCTACACAGGACTATATACCAGCATGGAGTTAATTCTAAGGCAGATGCACTTAAAATGTCCAGTATGAAAAGTTATTTTATTGATGGCATTGGAACTCATATAGTCTCTCTGTCCTCTTTGAAGGCTGGGGAGGAGAACCCAGTCATCTCTCTGTATGTCGTCAACCTGAATGGGCCCCTGCACACCATGGAGATGAGGAGGCCTGAGGACCAGAGGATAGGGTACACCACACACTATACTACTCAACTGCTAATAGTATATAGGCCTAATACAATTAACAGACACTCTTATCCAGAACAATTAGGGTTAAGTGCCTTGCCTTGCACATCAACAGATTTATCACCTAGTCGGCTTGGGAATTGGAACCAGCGACCTTTCGTTTTACTGCCCAACACGCATAATCTCTAGGCTACCTGCTTCCCCACTACTACTACTATTTATAAACTGGGTAGTTTGAGCCCTGAATGCTGATTGGCTGACAGGCGTGGTATATCAGACCGTATACCACGAGTATGACAAAACATTTATTTTTACTGCTCTAATTACGTTGGTAACCAGTTTATAATAGGAATATAGCACCTCAGGGGTTTGTGATATATGGCCAATATACCACGGCTAAGGGCTGTATCCAGGCACTCCGTTGCATCGTGCATAAGAACAGCCCTTAGCTGTGGTATATTGGCCATATACCACACCTCCTCGGGCCTTATTGCTTAAATATAGCATGGTTATATACCCTTATGTCTTTCAAGGGGATGAACTCTGTTACACATACAATCTGTCAGTAGGACATTCCTAGTCCTTTATCCTAGATTTTGTATTGCATGAATAAATGTATAGTCACAAAAAGTTTTGGTTTCTGTTGGACAGAGAGTACTACGTCACTATGGTGACATGGGCGTCTACCACCAAACTGGCAGTGAACTGGTTAAACAGAGCCCAGAACATCTCCATGCTCACGCTGTGTCAGGCCACCACTGGCGTCTGCACCAAGGTGTGTATCTGTGTGAGTGTCTGTGCGTCTGTTTTTCAGCCCACTTCATTTCCTTTTCTTATGCTTATGGTTGACTTTTTTCTTTCAAATTGTGTTTTTAGAAACACGAGGACGAGAGCGAGAGTTGGCTACACAGACAGGTAAGAAACAAACACATGATTCAAGTACAGTTATAAACTGGGTGGTTCGAGCCCTGAATGCTGATTGGCTGACAGCCATGGTGTATCAGACCGTATACCACGAGTATGATTACATTGGTAACCATTTTATAATAGCAGTAAGTCACCTCAGGGATGTATTCAGGCACTCTGCGTTGCGTTGTGCTTAAAAACAGCCCTTAGCCGTATACCACACACCGTGCCTTATTGCTTAAATAATGCCTAAGGGCTCTAAAAGGTAGGCTCAGCGAAATGACGTTGCAGATAAAGAGATGAGCGAGATGCAAGAAACTCTCACACAGTCACACACAGTATCTTTGCATGTGCAAGGGCACGGGAACAAAACTTGCTTCAACGCTCTTAGTTGTTGCGGAAATTGACCCACTATGCTGTTTACTTTCTGCATCCACGTCATATCACAGAGTCTCCCTTTAATCATTTTAGTAGTGCCATGCCATCATTTCTAGATATGTTAGAAATATGTTTATAAATGTATATATATATATACAGTATGTGTGTTCTATGACTGTTGTGCAGAATGAGGAGCCACTGTTCTCTAAAGACGGTCTGAAGTTGTTCTTCACCAGGGCCATCCCACAAGGAGGCAGGGGCAAGTTCTTCCACATCTCCATGTCCATCACACAGGTACTGTACACTCCCCTTCTACACGCTCTCTTCTGTGCATGAGGGCTTCCATATGCTACAATTTCTGCCTACAGCATAGCATAGACAACACCCACTTCCATAATATCTTCCATCACAAGTAGCACAGAAGTCAGAAGTTAGTTCTACTAAGTGTGCACTCCTAATGTGACAAGACATTGAGTCCAGTGATTTTTAACAGGCAGTATATGTATCTCCCTTTCCCTCTCCCTGCCTCCCCCCTCCCCTCCCCTCCTCCCTCTCCCTCTCCAGCCCAACACCAGCACAGACACGCTGCAGTCGATCACGTCTGGAGACTGGGATGTCACCCAGGTCCTAGCCTACAACGAGGACAGCCAGCTAATGTGAGCTCCCTGACGCAGCTGGGCCACACACACACACACACACACACACACATTTTTTATTTATTTTATTTCGCCTTTATTTAACCAGGTAGGTCAGTTGAGAACAAGTTCTCATTTACAACTGCGACCTGGCCAAAACAAAGCAAAGCAGTGCGACAAAAAACAACACAGAGTTACACGGTAAACAAACGTACAGTCAATAACATAATAGAAAATCTATATACAGAGTGCAAATGAAAGTATATATGCACTCACAAGTAGTATACACACATTTATGCTGTGATTATGACACAAACACCCACCCACAAAACCTGAAACAAACAATTCAACAAACCTCTCTCCCCCTATTTCCCCTCTCTCTCTCTCTCTCTCTCTCTCTCTCTCTCTCTCTCTCTCTCTCTCTCTCTCCTCCTATCTCTCTCCCCTCCCCCTCTCTTTCCCCCTATCTCTCTCTCCTCCTCTCTCTCGCCCTATCTCTCTATCCTCTTCCCTTCTCTCTCTCCCCTCTTGTTCTCTCGCTCTCTCTCTCCCTCCTCTGCCCCCTCTCTCTGTCTCTATCTCTGTCTCTCCCCTCCCTCCCTCCCTCCCTCCCTCCCCTTCTCCCTTCTCTCTGTAACCAAAGCTAACTCAGCTACAGCTCACCTACAAAAGCTACTTTGAGGGTTTTCTGTCAGATTTGTTCCTGGCCTACTTTAGTAAAAAAAAAAAGCCTCTGCATCTCTCTGACATCATATTTAATTTATGTTACATCTTTTCCAGTGGCAAGTCTATGCTACTCTTGCTTATACCTCCCCTGAGTCGTAATGTTTCTGTTCAACTGTACTGCTGGAATCTTTACACTAACCTACTTTCAATCTCACTTCATACACTCCTTACACTTTGTGACTACTGCAATGTTTAAATTATGTAATGTTGTGTGCACCCATGCATTTGTTATATTATCTATTAGTTGAACATACGTCCAACTTTAAATATTTATTATGTATCTTGCAGATACTTCTTGAGCACTGAGGATGATCCGAAGCGAAGGCACCTCTACAGGTAACACATACATAGCTCTGAATAACTGTCCATAATGCTGTCCTCTTGTGTTGTGCCTAGCTCTGTTGCCCCCCACCCAAAATCAATCAATCAATCAAATGTATTTATAAAGCCCTTTTTACATCAGCCGATGTCACAAAGTGCTATACAGAAACCCAGCCTAAAAACCCAAACAGCAAGCAATGCAGATGTAGAAGCACGGTGGCTAGGAAAAACTCCCTAGAAAGGCAAAACTCTAGGAAGAAACCTAGAGAGGAACCAGGCACTGAGGGGTGGCCAGTCCTCTTCTGACTGTGCCGGGTGGAGATTCTAACAGTTCGTGGTCATTAAGGCCAGATCTTTCTCCAATATGTTCAAACGTTCATAGATGACCAGTAGGGTCAAATAATAATCATAGTGGTTGTAGAGGTTGCAACAGGTAAATACATCAGGAGTAAATGTCACTTGGCTTTTCATAGCCAGGCATTTAGATGTGGTAGATAGCGCAGGTGCAGTAGCGAGAGCGAGAGAGAGAGAGATGAAAACAGCAGGTCTGAAACAAGGTGGCACGTCCAATGAACATGTCAGGGTTCCATAACCGCAGTCAGAAGAGTTGAAACCGGTGCGGCAGCACGACCAGGTGGACTGGGGAGTCATCAGGGCAGGTAGTCATTAAGCATGGTCCTATGGCTCAGGTCCTCCGGAGGGGAGGTAGAGTGGGAGAGAGAGAGAATTAGAGGGAGCATACTTAAGTTCACACAAGACACCGTATAATAACATCAGATTTAACTAACTGACCCTAGCCCCCCGGCACATAGACTATTGCAGCATAGATACTGGAGGCTGAGACAGGGGGGGTTGGGAGACACTGTGGCCCCATCCAACAATACCCCCGATAATACCCCCAGACAAGGCCAACCAGGCAGGACATAATCCCACCCACTCTGCCAAAGCACAGCCCCCACACCAATAGAGGGATATCAACAACCACCAACTTACTACCCTGAGACAAGGCTGTGTATAGCCCACGAAAGATTCTCTCCACTGCACAAGCCCGAGGGGGCGACAAACTGGACAGGAAGTGACGCACCCCTCCTAGGGATGGCATGAAAAGCACCATTAAGCCAGTGACTCAGCCCCCATAATAGGGTCAGCGGCAGAGAGACGGGAACCGGCCAGGCAGAGACAGCAGAGGCGTTTGGGCGCAGGTAGCTCAGTGGTTAAGTGCATTGGGCCAGTAACCAAAGGGTTGCTGGTTCAAATCCCCAAGCTGACTAGGTAAAAAATATGTCCATGTGCCCTTGAGCAAGGCACTTAACCCTAATTGCTCCTTTAAGTCGCTCTGGATAAGAGTGTCTGCTAAATGACCCCCCCCCCCCAAGTGTCCTCTTGTTGTGTTTGTAGTGCGGACACGGTGGGCCCCTTCAACAGACGCTGTCTCTCCTGTGACTTCTACGAAAGCTGTGGCTACGTCAAAGGCTCCTTCAGCCACAACATGAGCTTCTTTCTCCTCAGCTGCAAAGGTGGGAGCCACCGGTTGGTCAGTCTGTTGATGGGTTGGTTTGTCTGTCTCTCCCCAAGAGAATCTCATATGAACCTTTGGCCTCTCAATTCTTTCTGAGAGAAGCACTAATATATACACAATGTATTCAATGCTTGTGTTGGTTACAGATGATATTTGGTCACAAACACAATCAGTTGTGCAGGGTATTTAAACCTCTACAATGCCTCTACCAGAACTCCTGAATTATTTCAACATGGGGCTATGGGTCCAATAGCAGCATCCAAAGATTGTCATCCTCACTGAGCTCCCTGGAACCACACAGGACAGCCGTGTTTACTGAGCCTGTCTCTACCTCATTCACTTTTAATCCCTCACTCCTGTCCTGCCTCTTGCCCACTTTCATTTATTTGACGGGATTGTGATATGATTACAGCGCTGTGAGAGATTGCCTGGCCTACTTTGCAGACTCGGAGCCGCAAATGTTTGTTCCTAGAACGTTCCCAATTTGATAAGTGTATCTATAATTTTGTTATGTGTCCCTTCCTAGTGCAGCGCTGTGGTTTAGGAGACAGAGACAGAGTGTTTCTACCGGGGCTTGTTTGTTTGGAAGCCAGCTCCTGAACACTGCAGAAGTTATTTGGGTTGAGTTCAATTAATTGAATAAGCACACAATAGCCTCCCTAACAATAGCAAGGAGGTCTGGACAGAATCTTTTGTGCTTGTAGAAAAACATGTCAAGTAAAACATTCTTTGTAGAGGCTTGAGTCTGTTATCTGCAAGCAGATGTCGTCAGGCTTTCAGACTTTAATCAATTATGTTTTGATGTTGTGTCTGAACTTCTTCAATGATTTAAACAGTGGGTTTGAGGTTTTGAAAGAAATAAGCAACTTTGAGGCTGTACTATATTGTGTCTCAGTCTTCTATCGTCAAATTGCCATTTTAATTTACAGATTCTAAAGGACAGTGTATTGAGTTCAAATGATTAGATTATGAAGTCTAGATAGAAATCTTTCCCGTTCTCTCGCTTCCCCTAGAACTGGGGACAGTGGGGATACATTTTGAACCATGCAGTCACTTGTACATAACAAGGAGCCACAGATGTACTCGTAAACCCAGACAGAGACAGACACGAGACAGAGTAGTGCCACCACAAACTAATGGACACGTATCTTGGTTTCAATGCAAGATGTCAATGTCTTTTTTGGTGATCTTTGTTTCTGTTGCGGTCTTTCTCCAGGCCCTAATGTCCCGTTTGTAGCAGTGTTCAGCACACAGGACAGACAGAGTGAGTATTCTGGTTAGGATTCTCTTCAGATGGAATCAGTCATCTTCTGTTTATCTCTCAAACACACACCACACATACACCCTCTGTTTATCTCTCGAACACACACCACACATACACCCTCTGTTTATCTCTCAAACACACACCACACATACACCCTCTGTTTATCTCTCAAACACACACCACACATACACCCTCTGTTTATCTCTCAAACACACACCACACATACACCCTCTGTTTATCTCTCAAACACACACCACACATACACCCTCTGTTTATCTCTCAAACACACACCACACATACACCCTCTGTTTATCTCTCAAACACACACCACACATACACACACTGTTTATCTTACTCTTTCTTTCCTCTATCGTTAATATCCTGCTTTCTCTCGACAAACACACACACACACACACACACACACACACACACACACACACACATACACATTAGCTCCATTACACTGAGATCTGATTTCTGACTTGCCATGTGACTGTCAGGAAGCAGATGATTCGTGCTAAGCCGGGTGTACACTACACAATGATTCTAGCCATGATTTAGATGTCCCAGACATTTTCTTTGAGATCAGAGACAAAATCCCCATGTCGTTGCCTACACTGTGCGCGCGGCTGTCACCGACACTCGTTTAATGTGAGCGGGTCAGAGACGCAATCTGAGGGCTACGGATCCCGTCTTTAAGCTGTCCGAGATGTTAAAACCTGTCCGATATTTTCAAACCTGTTTGATTTTATCGGCACAAAATCTGCAATGCTCTTGTAGTGTGTGATGAGAGCCAGTGAGATGATGACGTTGTTTTGCCTCACCCAGAATGTGTAGACTCTGGAGCAGGAGCGATGACTACTACTAGTATGCATTTGTACTTGTCTTTAACCAAAGTGTCAAATGGTTACAGCTCTGAAGTTCCCCAGCAATGTTATTCAATTCAAAATGATGGCTAGATATTTCAACTCTGTATGGCAAGCGTGAATGTCTGACTGAAAACGTAGGAGGCGGCATTGAGCCACAGCTCGTTGTTTTGGCGAGAGAACGTGGCGGTATGGAGAATCCTCACAACCAAGTGAAGAATCGTGTCTGCTCGTTTAGTGTGCGTACCACTAGGTTGGCAAGATAACAAAACGTCATGTTTATTGTGATAGGCTCAGCGATGTTAGGATTTAGTAAGTCGAGTAGTGTACATCCGGCATTCCTGTAAGACATCCACTCCTCTCCATGAATAAACATTGGCCCGGAAATACAGTTCTTTAACACCGTAGAAATTAAACAACTGTATCTATCTCTGTGTTTACAGACCACAGAATTAAAGCCCTCCCCTCCATCCCTCATTCACAAAATGACCACCCACAGCCGTGTGGCCTCCATCAAACAGGGACAGCACAACTAGGCCACCTCTGCTTTCTGCTGAGTCACTGTTTACAGCCTCAGCCCAGTCTGTTGGCAGCCATACTGATTACATGACCTAGTTGGATGGTCGCCCTCATAACAACATGACCTTCCCACTGTAAAGAAAGACTGTACTGTGTTTACTGTTGATCACAGCATGTACACTTGGATGAATAGCCATAACAATGTGTACAAAGGGGACTAAATAGCCTACTCTGCAGTCATATTTTACTGCATATAGTCAAGTTTAGAGGACAAGGGAAAAGAACTCTGCTTTCTAACTGGAACCCTTAAAGTTCTTCTGAAATTGGAATGTTTGTGCTGTTGTGGGGGGAATAACAACCTGGCTACATTTTCTGTGTTGTACTCTGCGGAGACACACACACACACACACACACATAGACAAGGTCAAAGAGAAATACCTCTTATTACCAGTCAGACAGACAGTCATGAGAGAACTCTCTCCCTGACCAAAACATCCACTCATTTTGTTACTAGTCCAATCTCAAACTCAGCATGCCAAGATAAGCCTCTTTAAGGCTCCTGTCTCGGTAGCCAGCCATTCTGAAGTCTTCGTTGATATTTACAGCCTACGTTGCTGTTCTGTCTTTATCACGGTGATTCAGTGGAGGGAGGGAGGGAGGGATGTCTCTGCATTCTGTTCATTTCCCTCTGTCCTCTTCTGTTATGTCTCTTGCTGTAAGCATGGCTTTATCACAACTTCCAGCCCAACGTTCTTCCACAACACCCTTTGAACACCTACACTATGTGCTCTTAGAACATGGTAGCCATAGCAACCTTAGCCATAGACTAAGGCCATGATGTTTGTCACTGCAGAAGTGTTTGACCTGGAGACCAATGAGAATCTGAGGATGAGGCTGGACTCCATGCAGATGCCCCAAGTGGAATACAAGGAGATCACCATAGAGGATTACAGTATGTTATGTTCTGCTCTAACGCTAAGGGAGATTTCAACGGCAGATCTGTTTTTTTTTTAGAGTTTTCTTCAGATGAACAGATAATGAAGCTGATGAACTCATGAGAATTGTGTGGTGGCAGTGTAATCATATCGTTACAAATACTGATCACTTTGTCTTGTTGTGTAGCACTAACTATGCAGATCCTCAAACCTGCCAGCTTTGTGGACTCATCACACTATCCTCTGCTTCTCCTCGTGTGAGTATACGCACGCACACGCACGCGCACGCGCACGCACACACACACACACACACACACACACACGCACACACACACACACACACACACACACACACACACACACACACACACACACACACACACACACACCTGCTCTAGTATAAAACATGTAGCTATCCAACTCCATAGTTTCTCATCAGCTGTGGACACACAGAGGTCTTCACCAACTCCGTGCCACGTGAGGACAGGTTGCCTCATCAGGAGAGATAATCACCCTCCGACTCACTCAGTGCTTTAATCAGGGCTATTCATCTAAGGCAGAGACGTGGCAACTCTCTCTCCTTAGCACTACCAGTAAATCCACTGCAAATGAGAAGGAATCCATCCCCCCTTTAATTAACCCTACTCTCCTTTCCTCCACTATCACACCATCTCACTCCATGCCCTTGCCTGCAGGTTGGAGAAACATACACTACATTAGATTCTTCAGTCCCTGTTTCTAGTCTTTTCACCCTGGCTCACCTCTGGATGAAGTGACGCTACTATCAAGACAATGTCCTTTTCTCTGTCTTTGCTCTATGAGGACACACCTCTAGTTTAAATGGGACCGTGAGAGGTTTGTGTGCCATTATTTAGTATTAGATGGGTTAATAAAGACTAAACATGCCTTCTTCCCTCGTCACCAGCGACGGCACCCCCGGTGGTCAGATGGTATCGGAGCTGTTCCACATGGACTGGGCCACGGTGCTGGTGAGCAGCTTCGGGGCCATGGTGGTACGCTTTGACGGGCGGGGCAGTGGCTTCCAGGGGACCAACCTGCTGCACCTCGTTCAGAGGAAGCTGGGCGTGTTCGAGGAGAGGGACCAACTGGAGGCCCTCAGGTAAGTACCTTCAACTGCGGCCTGATTCTCCACCCTTCTCCTAAGTGGTGCACTTGCAGTCATGGATTTAAAATCATTGTATTGGTGTAATAATTGGCTGGAGGGAGTTTCCACCATTTATTAAATCCATGACGGGAAGTGTGCAGCCTTGGACTTCTCTGTCACAAGACAGACTGCCCTAACACTGTCATATGAACTGAAGAGCAGCCAATAGGCAGAAGTCTGGATATGTGTAGTGATTTGACATGTAGAAAGGAAAAATATTTATTCACACACACGTTTAGGCAGCTGTACCTGTAGATTGGGGCTAAATTATTTTATTTTCTAAGTGTTATGTTCCACTGGTCTGTACCTCGTCAAATCAGGTTTGACTTCTTTCTGTATTATAGCCGAGTGCTAACGAGCTATGACATGGACAGCTAGCTAACGAGCAATGACATGGACAGCTCGCTAACCAGCTATGACATGGACAGCTCGCTAACCAGCTATGACATGGACAGCTCGCTAACAGTTATGACATGGACAGCTCGCTAACGAGCTATGACATGGACAGCTAGCTAAATAACTGAGCAGAAACAGGGTTCAGTCTTCATTCTGAGATGAAGTAATCCAAATTTAATTTATTCCATTTCAGTATAATATCTAAAGAGCCCTACGTTGACAAGACCAGGATTGGAGCTTTCGGCAAAGTAAGAGACGTTTTCTCCTGATAATTATGAGGTTAATTGGTTGCATCTAGTTACATTTAAATTGGATCATGTTCCCTTGAACCCCTTGTATTGTTCAGTATCTATCTGCCAACTCTGATGTGCTAACCACCCTTGTTTTAAAGATTGAAATCACTCGGAAGGCTCTTGAATCTTTGCTTATTCATATCAACATATTGAGTGTAATTTTAAGATTGCTAGCTACACTCTTCAACTGTCAACAGTGTTTATACCTACCCTTGTGTTTGTTGTACTGCATTGCTGGAATTGTGTGTTGAAAGTAAATTTGATGTGTGCTGCTAGCTCAACATTTACCTTTGGACCAAATAAATATAGTTTTAATAGATTCTGACACCTCTGTGAGGATGTTCATAAAGAGAAGCTTCATTCTGTTGCCTCTGGCAAAGTCCATACTTCTTACTGGCTGCTGATGTATTAGAGATTATTCTGAACTAATCATCCACATTGTGGAAACATACACTATAGAGGAAGCTGCAACTTGCAGTAATGGACATGGGATATTTCATATTATTCAATTCCCAGTCAGGGCCATTGTCAACTAGCCTGGTCCCAGATCTGTTTGTGCTCAATGTGCTGAATAGCATGACAATGACCATAGGAGTTGGCAAGACGGCACAAACAGATCTGTGACCAGACTAATGATCTACTGTTCTTGGGTCTCCAAACTCAATCTTTAAACTGAGCTTGAAATTAACCCAATTGGTATCTGTCTGTAGGCAGCAGTTAGAGTAGCCTGTAGAGAAGCCTGGTGTTAATGCTTTCTGCCTGTCTGTCTAAGGTTTATGGAGGCTACGTGACCAGCCTGTTACTCAGCGCCGAGGATTCCCCAGTGAAATGTGGTGCGGCCCTCTCACCCATCACAGACTTTGACCTATACGGTAAGGTGTGTGTGTGCGTGCTCGTGCGCGCGTGTGTGTAAAGGCTTCTTATCAACATGATGGTGCAGACACCCCTCCCAGACAGATGTACCTATGAGAGAGAGAGCATGTGCTTTCCAAAGTTGTAAGACCAGTGATACTTGGGAGGGAAGTGTGAATGACAGCAGAAGCAGGTGTGGGGGTTTATGACTGAGACTATGGTTTCTATCTGAAAATATGTCAGGTGAGCACTCAAACCCATCCAAGAATGATGCTTATGGTGTATTGAGGTATAACAAGAGGTGTGTATATATATATATATATATATATATATGAGGTACAGTGCATTCGGAAAATATTCAGACTCCTTTAATTTTCCCACAATTTGTTACGTTACAGCCTTATTCTAAAATGTATTAAATTAATTGTTTTCCTCATCAATCTACACACAATACCCCATAATGACAATGTGAAAACATTTTATTTTTATTATTGCAAATATATTAAAAAAACTGAAATACCTTATTTACATAAGCGTGCCATGAGACTCGAAATTGAGCTCAGGTGCATCCTGTTTTTATTGATCATCCTTGATGTTTCTACAAATTGATTGGAATCCACCTGTGGTAAATTCAATTGATTGGTCTATATAAGGTCCCACAGTTGACAGTGCATGTCAGAGCAAAAGCCAAGCCATGAGGGTCCGAGACAGGATTATGTCGAGGCACAGACCTGGGGAAGGGTACCAACACATTTCTTCAGCATAGAGGGTCCCCAAGAACACAGTGGCCTCCATCATTCTTAAATGGAAGAAGTTTGGAACCACCAAGACTCTTCCTAGAGCTGGCTGCCCGGCCAAACTGAGCAATCGGGGGAGAAGGGCCTTGGTCAGGGAGGTGACCAAGAACCCGATGGCCACTCTGACAGTGCTCCAAAGTTCCTCTGTGGAGATGGGAGAACCTTCTAGAAGAACAACCATCTCTGCAGCACTCCATCAATCAGTTCTTTATGGTAGAGTGGACAGACGAAAGCCACTCCTCAGTAAAAGGTACATGACCGCTCGTCAGGATAGAGGGAAAGATGAACTGAGGTAAGTAGAGAGACCCTTGATGAAAACCTACTCCAGAGCGCTCAGGACCTCAGACTGGTGCGAAGGTTCACTTTCCAAAAGGACAATGACCCTAAGCACACAACCAAAACAACACAGGAGTCTCTGAATGTCCTTGAGTGGCCCAGACAGAGCCCGGAACCCGATCGAACATCTCTGGAGAGTCCTGACAATACCTGTGCAGCGACGCTCCCCATCCAACCTGACAGAAATTGAATGGATCTGCAGAGAAGAATGGGAGAAACTCCCAAAATACAGGTGTGCCAATCAAGAATATTCGAGGCTGTAATCACTGCCAAAGGTGCTTCAACAAAGTACTGAGTAAAGGGTCTGAATACTTATGTAAATGTGATATTTCAGTTTTTATTTGTAATACATTTGCAAACATTTCTAAAAACCAGTTTTTGCTTTGTCATTATGGGGTATTGTGTGTAGATAAAAAAAACAATTTAATCCATTTTAGAATAAGGCTTTAACGTAACAAAATATGGAAAAAGTCAAGGGGTCTGAATACTTTCCGAATACACTGTATACCATGCTAAATTAGGGTTATTAGCACCAGCGTTTACCTACCTTTTTCCCAACCACTCTTCCAGCATCAGCTTTTTCCGAGCGGTACCTGGGAATGCCCAAGCCTGACCCAAGAGCATATGCGGTATGCCTTTGTTCTTTATTCTTTATTTCTTCACTTGGATTTCATGTATGAGCTGTGTTGTTCTATTGGCTCGTAATATTATATAGATGTAATATTATATCAATGTAATTTAATATCAATGTAATATTAGATCAATGTAATTTAATATCAGTGTAATACAGTATATAATAATATCAATGTAATTTCTCCACAGATGGCAAATCTAGCACACAGGGCATCTCAGTTCCTAGACAAGAAGTTTCTGATTGTTCATCCAACAGCAGATGGTATGAGGTCCTTGAAACCTTTCTAGCCTAATAACATACTTTGTGTTTTTAACAATAAGATGGCATGTGTTGGTCTCCTTTTCTCTCACCAGAAAAAGTCCATTTCCAGCACACAGCTAAATTTATCTCCCAGCTGATCAATGAAAAGGCAAACTACACTCTACAGGTGAGAGGTACTTCCCAGAATGGCACGTAGAAATGGGATGTATAGAATGGCTACCATCAATAAGGTGCACCAATTTAACTGTAACAAACAAGACAATGTGTCAGGGGAAGCAGATACATTGCTCATTTACTAATCCAAAATGCATCCCAGTGATTTACCCTATCTAGGCATTCTAATTCTATGGTGGCATATTTTGGGCTGGAGTTGTTGTACAGAGAAACCATCAAGGAGTTCTGTAACCCCCCCCCCCCCCTTAATGAGATTATACTCCCCTCTTATGAGGCTTGCTTTAACAAGGTCAACTAATCCCATTAAGATATGGAGCATTTAGAAGTCCGCATTTAGGTCATCGCTGCCTCTATACTCTGCTATGTGTTGACTGAGTAAGCCTCATCAGTAAATCAGCCACTAGGAGTTGTCTGATACACTACATTACCAAAGGTATGTGGACACATATCATTCCAAAATCATGGAGTGGGTCCCCCCTTTGCTGCTATAACAGCCTCCTCTCTTCTGGGAAGGCTTTCCAATCGATGTTGGAACATTGCTGCAGAGACTTGCTTCCATTCAGCCACGAGCATTAGTGAGGTCGGGCACTGATGTTGGGGAACTAGGCCTGGCTCGCAATTGGCGTTCCAATTCATCCCAAAGGTGTTCGATGGGGTTGAGGTCAGGGCTCTGTGCAGGCCAGTCAAGTTCTTCCACACCTATCTCGACAAACCATTTCTGTATGGACCTTGCTTTGTGCACGGGGGCATTGTCATGCTGAAACAGGAAAGGGCCTTCCCCAAACTGTTGCCGCAAAGATGGAAGCACAGAATCATCTAAAATATAATTGTATGCTGTAGCGTTAAGATTTCCTTTCACTAGAATTAAGGGGCTTAGCCCGAACCATGAAAAACAACCCCAGACCATTATTCCTCCACCAAACTTTACAGTTGGCACTATGCATTGGGGAAGATAGTGTTCTCCTGGCAACTGCTAAACCCAGATTCGTCCGTCGGACTGCCAGATGGAGAAGCGTGATTCATCACTCCAGAGAACGCGTTTCCACTGCTCCATAGTCCAATGGTGCCGAGCTTTACACCACTCCAGCAGCTCTAACAGGGCAGAAATTTTGACGTACTGACTTGTTGGAAAAGGAGGCATCCTATGACGGTGCCACGTTGAACGTCACTGAGCTCTTCAGTAAGGCCATTCTACTGCCATTGTTTGTCTATTGAGATTACATGGCTGTGTGCTCGATTTTATACACCTGTCAGCAACGGGTGTGGCTGAAATAGCTAAATCTATTAATATGAAGGGGTCCACATACTTTTGTATATATAGTGTACTTTGAAGGGGCTTGATTGATGATAATAATACCATGTTTATTATAGCGTCTATATGAAGCTGCATGTACATCCAGAGCAACATGAATGGATATGTAGTGACCAGTGTGTTGTGTTTCCCCTCAGATCTACCCAGACGAGGGCCACTTCATCCACAGCGAGGCCACAAGGCAGCACCTCAGCCAGTCGCTGGTCAACTTCTTCGAGGAGTGTTTCCGGCTACCGGACAAGGTGTTCGAGGAGAGACTGGAGGAGGAGATTGAGGAAGAGGGTTAGCCCAAAAACAAACACCCGCCCCCCCCCCCTCCCCCAAACCAGTGCTCCAGTCCGCGCCTAAGCACAATGCCAGCCCCCATTCCTGGTTTCCACAATCCACGTGATATGCAACCTTCTCTTGGGTTCAACCCTCTTTAGACCTTTTTTCAGTTTTCACCTTCTGGTATTCCCCTGCGATTCAGCATGATCAATCCTGAGACTGCCGCGTTGCAGATCAACCCTGGGACTGCCGCGTTGCAGATCAACCCTGAGACTGCCACGTTGCAGATCAACGCTGAGACTGCCACGTTGCAGATGCTTGCTTATCGCCTCATCCTCAGTTTTTCTTCTCCTACTCTTCCTCACATTCAGCACGACTCCACAAGAGACACATTGGCAGCCATGTTTTTGACATCAACACAATGAATACAACATTGCGATGAAGCACCACTAGCTGACGTCATATCTGGAACGTGTTGAAAAGGTGGTCGTGCCAGGAATAGGCACTCTCCAGTGAGTCTGATTAAAAGGACAAGCTCCTTGGATTCCAAACGACTGGTGGGAGGGAAGGAACATCAAAATCTACACACAAACTTTACCAGTCAGTGAAGAGAGGGTAGAATTTATAGCACAAACTTTACCAGTCAGTGAAGAGAGGGGAGAATTTATACCACAAACTTACAGACCCACGTGGTATCTGACGGATCAAACTGGCTCCAGCCCAGTGTCTGAGGGGGTGGGTGTCTGTAGAGAAGGGAATGCTCCTATTTTGAAAATAGCGAAGAGACCTTTTCATGTTGGACTGTGCTTGTGTCTGTTGTTCCTCTGTCAAGTAGCACATTAAAAACATTCCCTTCTTTGGACATTGATACTTTGTTTATTCAGTGTTCAACTCTTGTAGCCTCAAGTGTGTATTTAAATGGTGTAGTCTCCATTTTTCCATGTCATGAAAAGATAAGCAGTGTGAAGGATGTGAACCGACTGTTTTGTTCTTCATTCACTTTGTCTTGGTTTTGTTGCAACTTGTTCTCCTCAACTCGTTTGAAAATCGAAGCATATTATATTTTAGTCACTGTGCCTTACTTTGGGAGCAAGCAGTCCTTTTTGTGGACTCCTTTTGTGAAAACAAAATACATGGCTCATTGTAAAGAAATGCTCTGTTGACCATGGCACCAACTTCTGATGGTTAAACCTTCACTCTGAACACTTTGTAATGTTGTCATAGAGTAAGTATATGGCATTATGTCAAGTAAGACATTTTCTTCTCTAGTTCCAAATATAACCAATTTCCAAAATGGTTGTAAACAGTAGTAGTTGCATGTATCCTTACGTTATTTTACAGATGTTCAAATGTTAATGAAATAGTTTGTCTGGCTAACGACCACATAAAATGGTTGTTTTAGTTCATGTTGTGGCATTCCAACCCCTCAGTATTAAAATTCAAACCCATTGGTGGGTTTGAGGTGCCACTGTAGAATTGGTGGTGTTTTATGGCCAAAAGTAGTAGGTGTACAAGTGTGTATATAAGGTAATTAATAGCTTAGAATCATTATCACAATCTTTACAGTATGAAATACAAAGGAATTCTAAACATTTGAATTCTTGAGGCACAAGTCTGCATTTTTCATTTTATCTGAATGCTCATTCCTGTTACTTTGTTAATGCATGTTATCAAGTTATTTGCAACTCAATGCATTCTTTGATTTCTCAGTTTCAAAATAGTATTTTTGACATCTTGAATGTTCCATACTGGCATTAAATTTACAGTAGTATTGTGATTGAGATCCAAGTCTCGTCAGCTTGATGTGTAAATGTTACTCAAATGTCATTTTAGTCTCTTAATATCTGAGTGTTATTTGTGCATAAATGCATTTTGAAAGTTATATTTGAATATTCATTTTTGTTCTCCTGTTTCTGTCCTTGGGTTGAGTTTAAAGTGGACTTGACTCGTCAGCAGCAACAGTGAACTTTCTGACACTGGCGATTGAATGTGAAGATGGACTTTTGTTAAGTGACCCAAAATAGTACAAGAGACAACTGTGGCAACATGGCAGAATGTGGCATGGTGGTAAATATTAGAATAAAAAGTATTTTATCGTCATACTCTTTGTAGTTGACCTATTTTGGTTCTTATTGCACAATTGTGAATGTTCTATACGCTTTGAATTGTGCTTCATATTCAAAAAAATAATCATCAGGCTACACAAATCAAACAACTGTCTTGTTGGATAATGTAAGAATAAGATGCTTTTAGGTATGTTCAAAAACATAGGACGTCCATAGTCATACAAACAACTTTATTTTTCTCAGTTAGCCTACTTTATCTTTGTAAAACCTTTAATCAAAATATACAAATCAAACATCAAGCTTTTATTTTAAAGAAATTAGTTTTGCTGCAAAAATACCATTACAATTATTAAAATAAAATGTACAATTACATACACTACCGTTAAAAAGTTTGGGCTCCATTTAAAATAACATCAAATTGATCGGAAATACAGTGTAGACATTGTTAATGTTGTAAATGACTATTGTAGCTGGAAACAGCTGATTTTTAATGGAATATCTACATAGGCGTACAGAGGCCCATTAACAGTAACCATCACTCCTGTGTCCCAATTGTGTTAGCTAATCCAAATTTATCATTTTAAAAGGCTAATTGATCATTAGAAAACCCTTTTACAATTGTTAGCACAGCTGAAAACTGTTGTGCTGATTAAAGAAGCAATAAAACTGGCCTTCTTTAGACTAGTTGAGTATCTGGAACATCAGCATTTGTGGGTTCGATTACAGGCTCAAAATGGCTAGAAACTCGCCAGTCTATTCTTCTTCTGAGAAGTGAAGGCTATTCCATGCGAGAAATTGCCAAGAAACTGAAGTTCTCGTACAACTCTGTGTACTACTCCCTTCACCGAACAGTGCAAACTGCCTCTAACCAGAATAGAAAGAGGAGTGGGAGGCCCCGGTGCACAACTGAGCAAGAGGACAAGTACATTAGTGTCTAGTTTGAGAAACAGACGCCTCACAAGTCCTCAACTGGCAGCTTTATTAAATAGTACCCACAAAACACCAGTCTCAACGTCAACAGTGAAGAAGCGACTCCGGGATGCTGGCCTTCTAGGCAGAGTTGCAAAAGAGCCAGTTTGGGGATGGTTGCTGATAATGGGCCTTTGTACACCTTTGTAAATATTCCATAAAAAATCTGCCGCTTCCAGCTACGATAAATTTGACAAAATTGCTTTTCTTTCAAAAACAAGGACATTTCTAAGTGACCTCAAACTTTTGAACGGTAGTGTACTCACTCACAAAAAAACAATACTCCATCAAAAGTAATATTGTTCAAAGGCAGACTTGATTCCTGTGTAAACACGATTGTAGGTTTATATCAGTACCATTACAAAACAATAATTTGGGTCTTTCCACCAATTAGGTTCCTTTTGAGTAGTGTAACTTGGTGATTTATTTAACATTGTCATAAACAGCACATGTTCAACTTAATGAAACAAATTTCCCCATGTCAAGAGGTTAAATAAAATAGTAAGTGCCAAATAAAGTAACAGGGTTGACGACATCTTAAATCAGCCATAAATCCCTTTGTGACAGGGGGAATGGACACGTGTTGTGTACAACAGGGAAGGGCAATTGAATTCAAGCTTCACAAAAAAAAATAAAGTATTGTTAAAACCTTTCTAGCCTGACCATCTATGGGTAACAGGGTTGAAGTGTTACGCTCGACCCGCTTAAAATATCAAAAGGCACTAATTTTGTGGAACCCCTCTATATCAAAAGTAATATATTTGTTCGAAGGCAGACTTGATTCCAGTGTACACAGGATTGTAATTGTATATCAGTGCCCTCTTCTCCACCTCTTCATCCTCAAATTTGTGAAAGTTTTTTCTAGCTGAAAAAAAAAAAAGCAGTGGCATAGATTAGTGGTTGAAACATATTGTAACAGGTGAAGTTCAATCTTGACCACACCCTTCATGTTTCAGCCAAGGGGGGTACATTCAAGAACTCTTCCTGTTACAATAACATCAAGCTACATATTGAGACAAACATACAATAATGACATTGTGTAACATTACTGTAATAACCTTCATTGACGAAGAAATCAGCCATGAAGAAAGTGGTCTTCATGGCCATTGGAGAGTGTGGAATGTACGGCTTTGTCCATTCAAATGCATTCTTTTCAGGATGCCACTGGGTTCCATAGATGGGGAAATCATGTGCTACAGAGACAACAATTAACCTATCAATAACTGTCATCTTATGCTAGTACATTTTCCAGTTTTTTATATATACACACACTACTGTTTGCTAAATTAGAACAATGAAAGTGGTTTACCCGCCATAGTTGACACAAACTCGGTTTTCCCATCACTGCTTGTGGTCAGGACTTTGTAGAACTTCATAAGGTCTGCATTGCTGTTATATGTCTGGATTGCAATGTTTAACAAATAGTTCACAATTAATGCTACAGAGGATACATAAAAGCCTACCACTTGGTGATTGTACACAGACAATGCACATACTGCCAGAGTGAGGCTCCATTCATGGGAGTTTTCAGTGATTGGCTCAGAGGCCAGGGCATCCAGGACCTCTGCTGGGAAGCCCTTGAACAGCATACTCTCTCTTGATCCTGAAAGTGTAAGAATTTCACATTACTTCCAAGTTGCAGATTGTTGTTTTGGTGAGACTGTGTGCATTCTTGCAGTATTTGGATAAGTGTACCTGTTCCATTTGTGATCATTTGGGAAATGTAATTCTGGTCAGATCTGATGAGTGATGCTTTTCTCTTATGTCTGTATGATAACATGCAATACATATACAACATACTGTTAGTAAAAACCAGTGGCAATGCCACACCACTGGTGTTAGTGTTGGATAGAAGCATCTTTCCACTGGTCAGGTACGTCAATTCCTCAAAACCAAGACACGTGCCCCATACAGGAAAATAGTCACCCCTTGAGTTGGCCTAAAAAGTTTTAAAAAAATAAAAAGTCATTAGGAACAGTCCGTCCTCCCCCACACACACACATTTGGTAAGGTCAAATGAAGCTCCAGAGACAATATGTGCAAGTATCAAAAGGAACATGTCATACCTCTATGGCAAGCTCGTAAAAGATTCTAGCAGCGTTCGCATACCCAGACGTGAGGATGCTAACATCACCACCAGGGTAGAGTATTCTACAGGGGGGAGAAATATGTAGATCATTAAATATTTTATTTTTATAGATTACAAAAGCAACACGACAGTTGATGTTGTACAGCAAATAGCATAGTTGACACCTACCCGTTGATGGAGTTGAACAGTGATTTGTACTCTTCCAGTGTCTTATTTATTCTGTAGAAATCACAGAAAAGTTCGTCAGAGGTTCATAGCCAAGTAGTTGGGAAATTAACATTAGGCCTATAATATTCAGTCCAATTTTATGAGTTATTCATAACAATATTTGAAAAGCTGTTGTGCTCAACTATAGTACATTGTCAATATTCTACATGAAGCTTACATCACAGGGAGGACTCTTGCTCCAGCAGACTCCAGGAACTTGACATACGATGCGGCTATATAAGACGCCTTCTGTGGTTGAGGGGGGTATACCTCCTGAGCCAAAACACCTTAGGAAATCGCAGATACAGTTTAGAAAGTGACTTACAAGGAGTTGAATCAAGTTTCAATGTATTTTCAGTAAAGCTACAATAAGATTTTAAAATGATTTCATGTAATAAAATATCCCTTTGATTGAAGAATAACCTGTACGGTACACCTACTCTTAGAGGGTTACATTTATAATAGAGCACAGTACAGCTGTGTTTGAATACCCATACTAACATAATGTATACTACATACTTAATGAGTATATACACGACATACTTTTAGTTTGTTTTAGTATACTGTAAACCAAAGGTATCCTTTCATTTGAGGGTGCTAGCGCTTCGCCTGTCTACCAGAGGTTGATGCCAGTGCTATCCAACCTCTTGCTAGCAAAATAAATTACTAGCTAGACATTTTACAACTTCGGTTGTGTTCAATCTGGAGTGCCAGAATGTGCTCAGAGTGCACTCTGGGCATTTGTAAATTATAAGCGTTTGGCACCCAAGTTCAGGACTCTCTGTCCAAGGAGTAGGGTTGATTTGAGCATTCTGACCTCACAATGGCACCCAAGTTAACTGGCTAACTTGCTAGCAACTTCCAGACACCTCACTCCGACCATTTTCTCGCCATAGCAGAGCTGGTTAGGCAGTTTTCATGTTTTCCAGAGCTTTGGTGAATGCAACTGTGCTGCTGACAACTATTTAATTACACCTTTTTGCCAACGTTTACTGACACCGGCCATATTCAAACGGGTGTTGAGCGTTTGTAAATTCATCAGTTATTATTCTGTGCTCTGTGTAACACTCAGACGAGATTGCTCTTAAATCGGAGTAGAGCCAGAGCGAATTTACGAAAGCACCCGAATGTCCATTGAGAACGCACAACAACTATACCACTTAGCTAAGAATTACGGGAATATTCAAGTCAATAAACGTTGGGTAGTTAGTTAGTTTGCATATAGTCAATAAACGTTGGGTAGTTAGTTAGCATATAGTTTATATACTGGCAAGTTTGATGTATTAGTAGCCAACTAACCCATTTATGTCACAAATAGTACGGTTAGTATGAGTATTCGAACACAGCTTACTTATCATTCTGAGGACTATTTGTAGCTACATGGTTTATGTTTTGTTATCAGAGGGGACTTTGAAAAGATCGAACTAGTTATGCAACATTCTAAACTCACATAATCATATATTAGGCAGTGTTAATAGGGAACAATTTATAATAAATATCTGATGTAGGGCTTTAGTTTTTTTGTCATGTGATACAGAACCTCACCAATAATAGGCTCGTTGTTCCTCTTCGGCGCTGTGCACGAGGACACAGTTAAGACAGCAAAACAAACCAGTAGGGCAAAATTGCTCATTTCCTAAACGTGTTTCCACGTGTGGATCAAATGTGTCTTGTTAAAAATTGAAACGAGCTTCTCCGTCTAAAGACACTGAAAACTAGGATACAGCTATAGGTTGCATAGTTTATGCTTCTCATGAGGAAGATCTCAATTGCGTACTCCTGGCGTCCTCGTCTCTTTCTCAAAACCTATAGGTTGGGACCTTTGGCTTTCTCATCCAATGGGTTTTGAGGAGACGAAGGAGAGGAGAGGTTTTTATTTTTTCTCTATTATCTTTGATAAAACTGTCCCTGAACCTTACATTTGGGCTCCCGAGTGGCGCAGAGGTCTAAGCCACTGCATTTCAGCTCAAGTCGCTGGTTCGAATGCAGGCTGTATCACATCCGGCTGTAATTGGGAGTCCCATTGGGCGGCGCACAATTAGCCCCGTTTTTGGCCGGGGTAGGCCGTTCTTAACTGACTTGCCTAGTTAAATAAAGGTAAAACAAACAAAAAAAACACATTGAAATGTCAATAAAAGTTAAAACAACTATATATTTAATTGTTCTTAAAGTGTTGGTTAATTGAAAATACGAAAAAAAAGATGACCTAATTAACAATTACTTTTTAGATATAGTGGACTCACAGGAGGCTGGTGAGGGGAGGACGGCTCATAATAATGTCTGGAATGGAATGAATGGAATGGTATCAAGCACATGGTAACCATGTGTGTAATGCGTTTGATACCATTCCATTTACCCCGTTCCAGCCATTACTATGAGCCCCTCCCCAAGTAAGGTGCCACCAGCCACCTGTGATTGGACAGTATATTAAATATAATTATTGGACTGTATGCATCAGCTAATCTCAAATATGAATGGCTATTCTATTGAATACCTACAAATTGAAAACAAATGTGTGGCACGTACAGCAGTTTCTGTACAGCGTGTCTTCAGACAGGCATCCACAACGTTATTATATGAGGAACAAAAATGACAAAGCATTTTTACATTTATACATCCTTAGTGATGGGAGGGATTAGATAAATGCATCAATTCTTCATCCCATTTGTTTTTGTTTTTAAATAATGATGAGACGAATGATTAAAAAAAATCTCCCACAGTAGTAAGTATTTGGCGCCCTCAGTTGTTCATATCTTAGAGGTGCATAGAGCAGGATGCATAAAGCTCATGATGTGTTGAACAGGTGGGAAATTTAATTTAGTTAACAGCGCCACAAAATCTGTAGGGCATGCAAACACACATGCAGTGGCGGTTCTAGCTTGTATGTTGCCCTGGGCGAAACCCCCCACCAGCGCAGACATTTGGAACAACACAAATAAATAATAATAACATTTACTAATGCATTAGTTCTGTACAAAGTTAGAGGTGCGCTATTTGATAGATTCCCCCGCTCCCCCTACCTCTCGCTTCCAGTGGGGAGACCTGAGGTCAACCTAACCCAGCCCCCCTCCCCATCTCGTACTTCTGAGTGGGAGACTTTCCCAGGCAGTAGCCTGCCTAGCTCACAAACTAGAGTCATCATTTGCATCAATGATATCATTGATGCAAATGAGCGATAGAAAACCGATCGGGCAAATGTCACTATTCCAATTTTTTTTGTGCAGGCAAGATGCCACCCCATGTCGCCTATAACTTAAATCCACCACTGCACACATGCCAATGTCCATGGGGGAAAGCACAACTATGCTCTTATCTGATCTGTATTCTACTGTATTTTAGTCAATGCTCTTATCTGTATACTGTATTCTACTGTATTTTAGTCAATGCTCTTATCTGTATGTATATACTGTATCCTACTGTATTTTAGTCAATGCTCTTATCTGTATGTATATACTGTATCCTACTGTATTTTAGTCAATGCTCTTATCTGTATGTATATTCTGTAATCTACTGTATTTTAGTCAATGTTCTTATCTGTATGTATGCACTGTACGCAACTGTATTTTAGTCAATGCCACTCCGACATTGATCATCCCAATATTTATATATTTCTTAATTTCATTCTTTTACATTTAGATTTGTGTGTATTGTTGTGAATTGTTAGATACTACTGCATTGTTGGAGCTAGGAACACAAGCATTTCATTACACCCGCAATAACATCAGCTAAATATGTGTATGTGACCAATAAAATGTTATTTATTTTATAGTAGGTGTGTTTTATTATCGTAACGAGCTGTGCATGGCATTCTCCAAGATGCTCTTGGCAAACTGTCCTCGCAGATTCGGATTCGGCTTGCTTGGCCAGTTCAGGATCGGCAGGCCCCATCATCTCTCTCCATTCTGCGATAGCGTTTTTATTTTCTCAGGATCATAATGATGGATGGACTTCTGCAAAAGACAAATCAACTCATACGTTAAAGCTGATGTTGTGTTAAGACCAGTGTTGGGGTCAATTCCATTTCAATTCGATCAATTCAGGGAGTTAATCGAAATTCTAATTTCTCATTTAAAATGAAATTACACTTTTAAATTCTTTAATAAGAATTTCAATTCATCTCCTGAAATGGAATAGATCTCAACTCTGGTCAAGACTGAACAGATTAACTTTAGCAATTAAACCATAAACTCAAATGACTGTGGTTCATGTCACCGTGACATATAGTCAAACAGGTGATTGAAGAAGTCCTTCCCATTGTGATCTTTGTAGAACTTAACTGCCATCTCTCGTGTCAGCTTTTTTTATTCTTTCACTTGTGAAATGCTTAACCCAGCCTCTTAAATTCGATTCATAATGGTATCTAAAATAAAGATCAACAACCACCATTTTCATTGACATCCAATGTCATTACAGAAACAATACTTTATCTTTAAAACAACCATTTGTAAGTGTATCTGTTGTAGAGGAACTTCAAATACATTCAAAGTGAAATAATCTACAATAACCATCTATCCATCTAGCCTGGATAAATAACCATTAAGCCAGGACAGAGACCCAGGAACTGTACCTTTGTGTTCTTGAGGTTTGATCACGGCAAGTGTGTGCTCTGTGGGGAAAAAGCGGTTGAGATCTATTTGAGCCTCATCGGGAGTGGAGCTGCCATGAAGCTGGTTGATGGTCACATTGTCGATGGCAAACTGGGTTCGCAGACAAGGAATTAAGCACAATTACAGTGGAGAGATAAGCGAGATGGTTATAGTTATTTATTTTTATTTAACCTTTATTTAACTAGGCAAGTCAGTTAAGAACAAATGCTTATTTACAATGACGGCCTAAACCGGCCAAACTCGGACGACGTTGGGCCAATTGTGCACCACCCTATGGTTAATTTAACATACAGTTGAAGTCGGAAGTTTACATACACTTAGGTTGAAGTCATTAAAACACATTTTTCAACCACTCCACAGATTTCATGTTAACAAACTATAGTGTTGGCTAGTCGGTTAGGAAATCTACTTTGTTCATGACACAAGTAATTATTCCAACAATTGTTTACAGACAGATTATTTCACTTATAATTCACTATACCACAATTCCAGTGGGTCAGAAGTTTACATACACTAAGTTGAATGTGCCTTTAAACAGCATGGACAATTCCAGAAAATGATGTCATGGTTTTAGAAGCTTCTGATAGGCTAATTGACATAATTTGAGTCAATTGGAGATGTACCTGTGGATGTATTTCAAGGCCTACCTTCAAACTCAGTGCCTCTTTGCTCGACATCATGGGAAAATCTAAAGAAATCTGCCAAAAAATTGTAGACTTCCACAAGTCTGGTTCATCCTTAGGAGCAATTTCCAAACGCCTGAAGTTACCACGTTCATCTGTACAAACAATAGTACGCAAGTATAAACACCATGGGACCATGCAGCCACTCAGGAAGTCTCCTAGAGATGAACGTACTTTGGTGCGAAAAGTGTAAATCAATCCCAGAACAAGAGCAAAGGACCTTGTGAAGATGCTGGAGGAAACAGGTACAAAAGTATCTATATCCACAGTAAAACGAGTCCTATATCGACTTAACCTGAAAGGGCGTTCAGCAAGGAAGAAGCCACTGCTCCAAAACCGCCATAAAAAAGCCAGACTACGGTTTGCAACAGCACATGGGGACAAAGATCGTACTTTTTGAAGAAATGTCCTCTGGTCTGATGAAACAAAAATAGAACTGATTGGCCATAATGACCATTGTTATGTTTGGAGGAAAAAGGGGGAGGCTTGCAAGCCGAGGAACACCATCCCAACCGGGAAGCGGTGGCAACATCATGTTGTGGGGGTGCTTTGCTGCAGGAGGGACTGGTGCACTTCACAAAATAGATGGCATCATGAGGAAGGAAAATTATGTGGATGTATTAAAGCAACATCTCAAGACATCAGTCAGGAATTTAAAGCTGGGTCGCAATTGGGTCTTCCAAATGAACAATGAACTCAAGCATACTTCCAAAATTGTGGCAAAATGGCTTAAGGACAACAAAGTCAAGGTATTGGAGTGGCCATCACAAAGCCCTGACCTCAATCCTATAGAAAATGTGTGGGCAGAACTGAAAAAGCATATGCGAGCAAGGAGGCCTACAAACCTGACTCAGTTACACCAGTTCTGTCAGGAGGAATGCGCCAAAATTCACCCAACTTATTGTGGGAAGCTTGTGGAAGGCTACCCGAAACGTTTGACCCAAGTTAAACAATTTAAAGGCAATGCTACCAAATACTAATTGAGTGTATGTAAACTTCTGACCCACTGGGAATGTGATGAAAGAAATAAAAGCTGAAAGAAATAATTCTCGCTACTATTATTCTGACATTTCACATTCTTAAAATAAAGTGGTGATCCTAACTGATCTAAGACAGGGAATTTTTACTAGGATTAAATGTCAGGAATTGTGAAAAACTGAGTTTAAATGTATTTGGCTAAGGTGTATGTAAACTTCCGACTTCAACTGTACATAAGTAATATGTACAGGTAGCCCAGTGGTTAGAGTGTTGGGCCTGTAACCGAAAGGTTGCTGGATCAAATCCCCGAGCTGACAAGGTAAAGATCTGTCGTTCTGCCCCTGAACAAGGCAGTTAACCCACTGTTCCTAGGCCATCATTGAAAATAAGAATTTGTTCTTAACTGACTTGCCTAGTAAAATAAGGGTAAAAATAGGAAATGAACTAGGACTATCCAAATGCAGTTGTTACCTTTCAGGGGATTTTTCTTTGTACTCATCCAAGACCTTTGGACCCAGTAAACCTCTCCAGTGTTGGATTGCATCATCTCGAGTAAAGCCATAGCCAACAAGGGGCCACTGCGATGCAACAAGGGAACCAAAACACTTCTGTCACATTGACCTAATAGAGGTCACCCAAAACAAACATATTTTGTATTCATTTGGCTCAAAATAAACTAATTTGAAAGATTAACTAGATACTGCCAAACTGGCTAACATTCTGAAGTTTAGGAGCAATAGATACAAGGACATTTTAGCTGATTTCTGGTATGTTTTATTAAACCCCTCAAGTCCGCCTGACATGCTACCATAGTGCATCATGCATAATGAAGTATAATTACAAGTATTCCATAAGTGTCAAAGGCTTTCATTGACATTGACATTCAGTTTATGCAAATATTCAATATTTGCAGTGTTGACCCTTCCCGCAGCATGAAATTTCCCCCCCGGGGGATCAATAAAGTACCTATCTATCTATATATCTTTTTCAAGACCTCTGCAATCCGTCCTGGCATGCTGTCAATTAACATCTGGGCCACATTCTGACTGATGGCAGGCCATTCTTGCATAATCAATGCTTGTAGTTAGTCAGAAGTTGTGGGTTTTTGTTTGAGCTCAGCGTGTTCAGTATGTATGATGGCTGTCAATGAAGGAGACTCTCTTTCACCCATGTAATCTCCCTTGGAAAGAATCAAGGTGTGAATAGGCCCACTAGACATGGCCTTCACTAATGCTAGCTAGAAGAAAAAAAATCCCTCTAGTCAGATTGTGAAAACATTTAATTTTTTCATTACTTGTTTTTTTCTTCTTGTTATTAAACTAAAACTTCTGCTCAAGGGTATCTGGATGCAATTGGGCGATACAATGGTGTTTACTGAAGCCTCATTCTTTTCACAGTTGCAGCATAGTAAGAAGTAATGTTCTTTGTCTGGCTTTCATCCACCTCTCCAGCTTTCTCCTTATAAAAAGCATGAGTCTGCACTTCATCCAACACCCTCTCCTCCTCCGCTACAATTGAAAACCTAGCATCTAAAGCCCATGTACAAACAACACATTTGCGGCCATTATATAATTATTCAAGTCAATTGAAATAACATGAACAAGGAGATATTGTAAGAATTCAATGTGGAGATATTGTAAGAATTCACTGTGGAGATATTGTAAGAATTCTCTGTGGAGATATTGTAAGAATTTAATGTGAAGCACTAAGAGGTAACCACCTTACTTTTTGTATGATTCCTTCCACTTGACCTCCTGCTACAGCATCTGGCTTCATGATGACCACATAGTATGTACCATGATCTAATAAATACACACAGAAAATACTTCCTCAAGTCCCCTCCATTCAAACTTTCCCAAACCATTTCATATCATGAAAAGCTCCAAACTAAAATATGTCTTTACAGTAAGGAGACCGATGTACAGTGGCAAGAAAAAGTATGTGAACCCTTTGGAATTCCCTGGATTTCTGCATAAATTGGTCATAAAATGTTATCTGATCTTCATCTAGGTCACAACAATAGACAAACACAGTCTCCTTAAACTAATAACACACAAACAATTATTTGTCTTTATTGAACACACCGTGTAAACATTCACAGTGCAGGGTGGGAAAAGTATGTGAACCCTTGGATTCAATAACTGATCTACCCTCCTTTGACAGCAATAACCTCAACCAAACGTTTTCTGTAGTTGCGGCTCAGACCTGCACAACAGTCAGGAGGAATTTTGGACCATTCCTTTTTACAAAACTGTTTCAATTCAGCAATATTCTTGGGATGTCTGGTGTGAACCGCTCTCCCAAGGTCATGCCACAGCATCTCAATCAGGTTGAGGTCAGGACTCTGACTGGGCCACTCCAGAAGGCGTATTTTCTTCTGTTGAAGCCATTCTGTTGATGATTTACTTCTGTGTTTTGGGTCGTTGTCCTGTTGCATCACCCAACTTCTGTTGAGCTTCAATTGACGGACAGATAGCCTTACATTCTCCTGCTAAATGTCTTGATAAACTTGGGATCTCATTTTTCTGTCGATGATAGCAAGCTGTCCATGCCCTGAGGCAGCAAAGCAGCCCCAAACCATGATGCTCCCTCCACCATACTTTACATTTACTCACTTACTTACTGCTGACAATGTTACAAATCACTTACTTCACTTACTTACTGCTGACAATGTTACAAACTACTTACTTCACTTACTTACTGCTGACAATGTTACAAACTACTTACTTCACTTACTTACTGCTGACAATGTTACGAACCACTTACTTCACTTACTTACTGCTGACAATGTTACAACATATTTTGAGTCAAGTCCTTGTTTCTTCTCTTGATCCACCAGTTCCAACACCGTTTTTTTGTAGAAGAGGCTCATTGACTCCTCTTACTATTGACACCAATGTACTACCCTGAAACAGCAGAGCAGGCCACAAAGCCAAATGCAGGGTTTACTCTGTGGACAAATGTCAAAAGAGTATGTCACTAACAAACATCAGGACATTTTTTGGACACCCACTCCACTAAGTGACGTGTCATTATGTCATAACACCTGTCAAACCGTTCCGATGCATTTAAAATGACACTGTCTGTAACTTTACTCTCAGTGATATAAGATCATGACAATATTATATGACAATATTATGATGCTGTTATACAGCACAATACTTCCAGAGTAGAAAAGGAAGACCGGTTGACATTTACCTTTAAGTGAACTTAACTCTCCTGAAAGTGAGTTAAACAGAACACTTAATAAAATGTCTTGCAGTTTCCTTTTCGAAAAGGGTATTGATCTCCAGAGGCCCACACACGAAAGTTGTGTTCTTTCATTGCACACCAAAATGAAGAAAACAAACATGGAGGGACTACCTGGAAACCCTTTTTTTCGTTTTCTGTTGCAAAACTTTAAAAAATACTTTCAGTTATATGCCCAAATGAACACGACACAGGTGTTGACATTAAACTGGTCCCAGATCTATTTGCCTAACAGTTTGTGGGCACCGTATGTCACCGTTATAGTGCAATTAATGTATTGTTTAGTGTTGTTTTGTCTTGTGTTATGTAGTGGCTTTGCTGGCATGCATCTAAAAAATTTTGTTTTGTTTTGCCCCACCAATATTTACATGCTAATATCGCCACTGCATGCGTACATTGCTTAATAATACACTGATTTCATGCTATGTGAGACTGTTTAGTGTTTATGCATCCATGATTCGTCAATGTAATAGTTTGTTGTTATAATATACTGCAGTAGCAGTCACAGGAGGTTGGTGGCTCCTTAATTGGGGAGAACGGACTCGGGGTTATGGCTGGAGCGGAATCAGTAAAATGTTATAAAATACATCAAACACAGTTTCTATGTGTTTGATGACATTCCATTTCTTCGGTTCCGGACATTATTATGAGCCGTTCTCTCCTCAACATCCTCCTGTGTTAGCAATAGATAGGCCGCTACAATGTTGCAGATGGTTGTTGTTTAAACCAGCAGGTACATAGCCTAATCAAGTTAAAATAGATTTTAAAGTTATTTTATACTCTAATTCATGTATTTATTTATTCATGCATAATTTGTTTGTGTAGCATATTATTATACATTATTTTTTGCCATACATTCAACTGGAATTCTAGGCTGACATACTCTGGGCACATACAGTATCTGAGTATTATTTTTGGCTAATTATACTTCTTAGTCACACGGTCATTAGTTCTTTATACATCACACTTAACTTTTGAAGTAATTAATGTGTGTGGGTATGTGGTGTTTTCTATTTTTTTTTTTATCAATCTTTACAACAAAGTTATGTAAGCGCATTCACAGTTGATGCACTGTGAACCTCAAATGACATGGTAAAAGGCCTGGGTGGAAACAACCACAAAAGAAGCTGATTGGACAAAGGTGCCCTCTACTGCTCTCTATTCATGTTCTAATCCACACTAAGTGCTTCTTTCACTTATTGCTCAGTCTTCTATTTGCTTATGAAAGAAAGCTACTATTGTGCGAATGGATGAGTGTGTCAATAATACAAACAGTCAGTAATTTTCATGAATAACCTCACAATGTTGATAACTGAATTACAACAACACACATACAATTAATGGACATCAATCAGTTTTCATGACTGGTATGTTTGTGTGAAGGTGAAGCGAGACGCTCTCTCCATTTAAAATGAGACTTTATTCAATAATAATTTAAAACCTAAAGTAGTGTGACCTTTCAGTCGCAACATATGCTTGGAACAGATTTCAGAAGTGTGAGAACATGGTGAACAGAATCAAAGTCACCAAAACACTTAACCCGCAGTATTTGTGACAGTAAACCATGTCTTCACATATTGAAGGCATGATGGCGGCCCCAAAGGCACAATTCAGACCAATATCTGATCAAAACAGTCCACACTTGTTCTCACTGTACATAAATTAATTAAAAGAGGTAGACATCAGTATAGTAGTTAGTAAAAACACTTTGTACCAACATTTTCCCAAGGTTCTATACTTCTGGAGAGGAAAGGACAGCTGTAGACCATGTGTACTGTAGACAGTAGACCACAGCCAAGAGACACAAAACAATTTTTCCCCTACTCAACCTCCCCACCACCCATAAGTCAGTGAAAAGGAGGTCTCTGAGGAGGGCACCCATGCAGCTTCTGCACAATAGCATCATCATGCCTTAGGGGGATGAATAATGAGATTAGTCGCTGGGGCCAAGCCTGCTTCAGTCCAAAGGGGTCAATCGCTGGATTAGTGCTGCTCTTGCTAAGGACTTGGACACCACTATCACATACACAACATTTTGTAGTACTCGTTGACTTTTTCTACACCTGACTTTCTTTGAGGAGGGGGGGATTATTAGGTGGAAGGTAAGAGTGGGAGACCTCATGTTTGCCTTTTTTGACGTTGCAAAGTTTTGGATTAAGAATTATGGTGCACGACTTTGTAGCCTGCATGGCCATGGGATTCTGACTGTCCCGGGTGCAGAGTGTTGAATGAGGGGTCTGGCTGGGAAGTGAGTGCAGGGGTGACCGGTGGACTAAAGGACGGGTGGGCTTTGTGCTCGCCTGCTGTGACAGAGTCTGCAGCTCTCGACCAGCAGCCCTCATGCCACTCATCAACAACAAAGTGGGTGATGATGGCACTACCAGCTCACCAAAGACTCTGGAAGAAGGGAAGGCTCTTATCGACTCACTTATAAAGGTGAGATGCTCAGGTTGGCAGCTATGGTTTTGTCGAGTTATGGTTTTGTCTACAAAGTACCTGTTCAAAATATCTGTACTCCATTCTTCTCACAAAGGGGTTAGTCAGTCCACTTATCTTCTGATTAAATGAGGAAGATAGACTATACTTATGGAAAAGTTCATGTGTAACAAAGCTTAGAGCATATACTATCATTTGAATGGCTTGGTCTGTTGTGCTCATATTTAATAATATATCAAGATATCTTAGCTTACGATGCATGTACTGTATATATATACACTACCGTTCAAAAGTTTGGGGTCACTTAGAAATGTCCTTGTTTCTAAAAGAAAGGTAAATTTTTTTGTCCATTTAAAATAACATCAAATTGATCAGAAATACAGTGTAGACATTGTTAATGTTGTAAATGACTATTGGAGCTGGAAACGGCAGATTTTTTATGGAATATCTACATAGGCGTACAGAGGTCCATTATCAGCATTCATCACTCGTGTGTTCCGATTGCACGTTGTGTTAGCTAATCCAAGTTTATAATTTTAAAAAGCTAATTGATCATTAGAAAACCATTTTGCAATTATGTTAGTACAGCTGAAAACTGTTGCGCTGATTAAAGAAGCAATAAAACTGGCCTTCTTTAGACTAGTTGAGTATCTGGAACATCAGCATTTGTGGGTTCGATTACAGGCTCAAAATGGTCAGAAACGAAGAACTTTCTTCTGAATCTCGGCAGAGTTGCAAAGAAAAATACAAATCTCAGACTGGCGAATAAAAAGAAAAGATTAAGGGCAAAAGAACACAGACACTGGACAGAAGAAGATATGGCTTTTTCTTTGCAACTAGAAGGCCAGCATCCCGGAGATGCCTCTACACTGTTGACGTTGAGACTGGTGTTTTACAGGTACTATTTAATGAAGCTGCCAGTTGAGGACTTGAGAGGTGTCTGTTTCTCAATCTAGACACTCTAATGTACTTGTCCTCTTGCTCAGTTGAGCACCGGGGCCTCCCACTCCTCTTTCTAGGAGCCAGTTTGCGCTGTTCTGTGAAGGGAGTAGTACACAGTATTGTACGAGATCTTCAGTTTCTTAGAAATTTCTCGCATGGAATAGCCTTAATTTCTCAGAACAAGAATAGACTGATGAGTTTCAGAAGAAAGTTATTTGTTTCTGGCCATTTTGAGCCTGTAATCGAACCCACAAATGCTGATGCTCCAGATACTCAACTAGTCTAAAGAAGGCCAGTTTTATTGCTTCTTTAATCAGCGCAACAGTTTTCAGCTGTACTAACATAATTGCAAAATGGTTTTCTAATGATCAATTAGCTTTTTAAAATTATAAACTTGGATTAGCTAACACAACGTGCAATCGGAACACACAGTGATGAATGCTGATAATGGGCCTCTGTACGCCTATGTAGATATTCCATAAAAAATCAGCCGTTTCCAGCTCCAATAGTCATTTACAACATTAACAATGTCTACACTGTATTTCTGATCAATATTATATTATTTTAATGGACAAGAAATGTGCTTTTCTTTCAAAAACAAGGAAACTTCTAAGTGACCCCAAACTTTTGAACGGTAGTGTATATTCAATATTTCAGATAGTTCTTAAATAGGCAGAAATCTATTCTCCTAAACTATGACCCTTGCTGTATCTGCTTTAGGTGAATTCGTCAGAGGTGAAAATTAGATTCTAGTTCTATTAAATTGAAATTGAAAGACTGAATATGCCAAATTATTTACTGTACTATTCCAAATAAACACTGAGCATATGGTAAACAATGCAAATATGCATTATGTGAGTATTCTGTATTAGTCTGTATCAATATAATATGGTATTAATGCAATCCCTGTCTCACATAACACCCTGAGTTCACTGAGCACAGATTATTGTCATCCTAACATGGCTATGTTAAGAGCTGAAACCAGGCCAATGAGTTCTAAATACACTTAAGATTTTCCATCCATAGGGCAATAGTACGTCTTACCTTTCTCATAATACCTGAGCATGTTAAACTAGATTCTTTTTCCAGAAAGGTCTAATTTATATGATTAAATAAACATGAAATAATCTGCAAGTACTCATTTGATTTAAAGACAAGGAATCTTAGTTTACTGATCCTCCCATGCACCACTTCCTTACAAAGCTGCTGTTATGGTAGAACTGGTAATGCACTGAACCATTATGCCATATCTTTTCAGTGAAAGTGCTTTTTTACCCAAGGGGTAAAAGCACATGTTTTTTTTGTCTAGGTCATAGTTGGTAGTAAGTGTCTGACATCCTTATACAAGAAGTGCAATAGAACAGCCAGGATGGCACTATGACTACAAAATGATATCAACATACACTACCGTTCAAAGGTTTGGGGTCACTTAGAAATGTCCTTGTTTTTGAAAGAAAAGCAATTTTTTTGTCCATTAAAATAACATAATATTGATCAGAAAAACAGTGTAGACATTGTTAATGTTGTAAATGACTATTGTAGCTGGAAACGGCTGATTTTTTATGGAATATCTACATAGGCGTACAGAGGCCCATTATCAGCAACCATCACTCCTATGTTCCAATGGCACGTTGTGTTAGCTAATTCAAGTTGATCATTTTAAAAGCCTAATTGATCATTAGAAAACCCTTTTGCAAATATGTTAGCACAGCTGAAAACTGTTGTGCTGATTAAAGAAGCAATAAAACTTCTTTAGACTAGTTGAGTATCTGGAGTATCAGCATTTGTGGGGTTCGATTACAGGCTCAAATTGGCCAGAAACAAAGAACCTTCTTCTGAAAATCGTCAGTAAATTCTTGTTCTATGCAATTCTATGAAACTGAAGACCTCGTACAACGCTGTGTACTACTCCCTTCACAGAACAGCGCAAACTAGCTCTAACCAGAATAGAAAGAGGAGTGGGAGGCCCCGGTGCACAACTGAGCAAGAGGACAAGTACATTAGAGTGCCTAGATTGAGAAACAGATGCCTAATAAGTCCTCAACTGGCAGCTTCATTACATTCAACTGGCAGACTTTTGTTACATTACAGCCTTATTATAAAATTGATTAAATTATATTTTTTCACATCAATCTACAAACAATACCCCATAATGACAAAGCAAAAACAGGTTTTTAGATTTTTTGCAAATGTATTAAATATAAAAAACAGAAATACCTTATTTACATAATTATTCAGACCCTTTACTATGAAACTAGAAATTTAACTCAGGTGCATCCTGTTTCCATTGATCATCCTTGAGATTAATAATACCTGTGGTAAATTCAATTGATTGGACATGATTTGGAAAGGCACACACCTGTCTATATGGTCCCACAGTTGACAGTGCATGTAAGAGCAAAAAACAAACCATGTGGTCGAAGGAATTGTCCGTAGAGCTCCGAGACAGGATTGTGTCGAGGCACAGATCTGGGGAAGGGTACCAAAAAATGTCTGCAGCATTGAAGGTTCCCAAGAATACAGTGGCCTCCATCCTTCTGAAATGGAAGAAGTTTGAAACCACCAAGACTCTTCTTAGAGCTGGCCGCCAGGCCAAACTGAGCAATCGGGGGAGAAGGGCCTTGGTCAGGGAGCTCCAGAGTTCCTCTGTGAAGATGAACTTTCCAGAAGGACAACCATCTCTGCAGCACTCCACCAATCAGGCCTTTATGGTAGAGTGGCCAGACGGAAGCCACTCCTCACATGAAAAATGTAAAATCCACATGACAGCACGCTTTGAGTTTGCCAAAAGGCACATAAAGGACTCTCAGAACATGAGAAATAAGATTCTCTGGTCTGATGAAACCAAGATTGAACGCTTTGGCCTGAATGCCAAGCGTCACGTCTGGAGGAAACCTGGCACCATCCCTACGTTGAAGCATGGTGGTGGCAGCATCATGCTGTGGGGATGTTTTTCAACGACAGGGATTAGGAGACTAGCCAGGATCGAGGGAAAGATGAACGGAGAAAAGTACAGAGAGATCCTTGATGAAAACCTGCTCCAGAGCGCTCAGGACCTCAGTCTGGGGCGAAGGTTCAGGACCCTAAGCACACAGCCAAATCAACGCAGAAGTGGCTTTGGGACAAGTCTCTGAATGTCCTTGAGGGGCCCAGCCAGAGCCCAGACTTGAACCAGATTGAACATCTCTGGAGAGACCTGAAAATAGCTGTTTGTCATTATGGGGTATTGTGTGTAGATTGATGAGGAACATTTTTTATCAATTTTAGAATAAGGCTGTAATGTAACAATGTCAAGGGGTCTGAATACTTTCCGAATGCACTGTAGCATATCATAATCAAAATGTCAAGATATTGATACTGATAATGAATATGACTGTGTGTGATTGAAGGATGGACACTGTGCCAGAAATGCACAGTGTGGTAGTAACTTGACCTTTGCTGCACACCTGCAACTATCCCATGCACTCACTCACTGCCTGTAATATCTCCAATCCAGCTCTACCTTACAGATTGCTATGATGACTAGACAAGCCCCTATACAAGGTCCTTAGGCTTATCCAGAAATAGATCTATGGCAATCAGATTATTAGTCATAGTTGTCATGTAAACCAATCTGTCAGGCTAATCTCTGAAGGCCTATTAATAACCACTCGTATGATTTGAATAAATGAAACTGTCATACTTTGTTGGAATTTGTCTAACCTGGTGTCGGGCTCAGAGCTAGTTTGGAGATTCTGATTTTCAGAGCAACATTAGGTAACTAATAATTACCTCAAAGCGTAGTTGTTACTTTCTAAGTACCATTGCACCCTAGCAGCCTTGGTTATCACAAATAGTAGAGCCATTGCACCTCCTAATGGCCAAAAAGGAGATTACAGTATTTATATAAAGTAGCTTGGCCACTAACTACATTCTTTTCACGAGAGAGAATAGTTGCAGAACCAATGATTGTTGTTGACATAGTCCTCTCAAATATGAAAAATTACTAGAATTACTGTGGTCGAGGACCACAACAAATGAACAATCAAGTTCCAGGCATTACTACTGGCCTAAAGGTGCTAGTACAGCTTAGTAAGAAACCTCAGACATGAAGGTATACATTCAAAGTACTTAATTTGTTTAAAGCCACAGTTCATAATGTTTTAACTCAACGGCAGCCCAGCCACTAAAGCTGAGAGATGAGGTTGGAGAAATGTTTAGGCATGGCCTCATCTAAAGGAGGGAGAGAGAGGGAGTGTGAGTGATTTTGAATTTATCAAATAAAAATGGAAGTAAATTGTTTACCAGTATTTGAATAGCAATTTCTGCTACATACCTATGCCAATATTAAGCGTCATGTTGGTCAGACAACGAACCTACAACTTTTGTGTGGAACAGTAAGTTACGCTTTATACTTTGCTGGCAATTTTTTTTAGTTGCAACCAGAGAAGATATACATACATATTGTTTCTGGTTCTAAATTTAAACCCTCATACGTTTTTACACAATCCACCACTGTCTTTTGTAATCTCACCCACACCACAAAATGATGCAGTTTGTAAATACATACATTTCACCTAAGACCATATGCAAACCAGTGGTGTTTACAAAACACAGCACATATCCATGAAGGACTTGCAGTTCCATGGCTTGTCTCCTGACCTACAGACACAATGGAAACAAGTATTTAGACTATATTGTGTTTAGATCTTTGATGAGAGATTTTGGTATATGCATCGTTTGCCGGGTGTAACATTTTTCATGAATTTTAAATTGTCAAATCAAATCAACAGATCTAAGCAAATTCAATAATCCACCCCCATTGTGGCTCTCTGCCTCCTACAGTCCTACAATAGTTTCTAGCACACGTTGTCTATTCTCACAGATCTAGACAATACGATACAAATACTGTAGATTGTGTCCAATCAGTCAACCCTTTTCACACCACTGAGTCTTGGGTGAGCTGTTCTGCACTCACTGGCCTGGTTACACATCCACCATAGTTTCTGGAACAATGATGATAAGATGAGATATGTAAAAAGAAAATATCCACGCCAGCACAGTGTGATTGGGATTGGCACAATAGTATGAATATTATATTACAGTATGCAATGATTTGTTTTAACTTGAGTGACCTGTAAATATTTTTTTTCCCCTCATGGCTAACAGGTGGTGGCATGTTACCGCCACCTGGCCTCATGTGTGGGTGGGTGCACGGACAGCTTGCACCTGCGCGATGAGCTGCGGCTAACGCGGGAGAAGGCCCAGAAGTTAGCGGTGGCCAGCCGTCACCACCTCACGGCACGGCTACGTGATAAGACACTGCCCCAGGAGGAGAGACAGGAGATGGAACTGCTCTGGGTGGCCTTCACCTCCAGCCTGGAACTCCTCCACGCAGACATGTGCAAAGTCTTCAATATGGGTTCCAACTTCTCCCTGGTCAATAACAACACCTTAGTGCAGACTGGCATACAAGGTTAGCAAGTGCCACAGTCAGATGGGCAATTTTTCGTATTGTTTTCCACACAAACCAATCCTAAACTGCAGTTAATAAAAACCCAACGGCCGCTGACTCTTTAGCTCTATAGCAGGGGTATTCAAATCTTACCCTACGAGGTCCGAAGTACTGCTGGTTTTCTGTTCTACCTGATCATTAAAGCACCTACCTATTGTCCCAGGTCTAAATTAGTCCGTGATTAGAGAGGAAGAATGAAAAAAAGTAGTAGAACTGCCTTCGAGATCCAGATTTTTCAAAAAGCAGTAGAACTGGCTTTGAGATTCAGATTTGAAAAAAAGCAGTAGAACTGGCTTCCAGATCCAGATTTGAATTTGTCTACATCCATATAGTCTACATCCTAGTCTGGGCATCCACAAGCTGTGGTAACCTTATTTGCATTCATGGCTAGCTCTCCTTCTCACATGTCTCTTCTCCCACTTTCCAGGGGAAACCAGCGAGGTGGCAGCGCGGGCCCTCAGCCTGGCAGACCTGACCCACGCCGAGGACCAGATTCCCGCCAGCCTGGAGGACCTGGAGCAGAGCCAGTTGGAGAAGGAGATCGCCCAGGTGGATGTCATGCTGGAGGACATGGAGGAGAAGGTCAACGTCCTGCGCTGGATGGTGGAGGCCAGCGGGCCCCAGTACGCCGACCCGGCCAGCACGGACAGCGCCTCAATGGGCCTCTTCTCCACAGATGAGGAGGCAGGTTCCCAAAGCCAGCAGTGCTGCAATCGCAGCCAGGTTTTCATGGTGCTGGTGCTGTGCGGCATGGCAGTGGTGATGGCTGTGCTGTCCGTCTGCGTGGTCTATTTCTCATGAGGAGGCTTGTCACCAGTGGATTTCACCCAGGTTTTGTTGAGCCGCTAAAAGCAGTAGGACCTTATGTTGCCATAAATTCCATCCTCATGTCAATTGATATCAGACAAATGGTTGTTTGAAGAAACTGGTGTTGTTGAAAGGGCAGGGTACTTTACATATTTCTTAATTTGAATAAAGAGCCACATTTAGAATGAATACACTCCAGTTTACATAGTTTGATGGTCCCATTTCTGTTAGAAAGTCAATATCAAACACATTCAAAAAGAGTTAGATGCCCTGTGTAAAATAGTTTAGCTAATGTTATATACAGTATGTATTTTAGCAGAATGAAATTGAACAATTTATGCTCTTTACTAATGTATGCTGACTACTGTATGTGGTAGTAAGGGTCATTATATTTTATTGAAATGTGTTGGACATAATCTGTTTATACAACTTGACAGTGATTGACAAAGTACACACACCACATTTAGGTCCAACTTGTCATTGACACTGAAGGTATTTGTGCTGCCAGATTACAATGAAGATATTTGCACGTGAGTGCAATGTGTGGGAGCATATCAGTTTTCTGACCTATTGTGAATATTACATTCAAATGAAGAAATTCATGTGAATATTTTCAATATTGTGGCATCCATGACACTTCAACCAATAGGTTAGCTTACTGCATCACTGATATTGTGTCCAGGCTTTTGCAATACAGTAATTATTACAGGAATATGTATTCTATCACATGTGTAGTATTCTGTTTATATTCTGTCTTCAGATATCTCCCTAACCCAAATACCAGAAACCTGACTCGGGTCTGGAAAGGGTTCTACAGTAAATCAAATGGAACAAGTGTTGCTGTGTCCCCAGCATCAAATTCAGGTTAGTGGTAGTGCAAGCAAAATACAAACATTGTAAGTGGCATACAGTAGCTGCGAATGTGCTGCCTAAACACAGTGCATAATTTCATATATTACCAAGGATACACAGGGCCGGACTACCACATTTGGGGCCCCGGATCACTGACCCAATTTTTTGTGTTGACATTGTTTTTAGTTTAATAGCTAATGCTATTGTAGACATTTTGTCATGAGGCTAAGAGAAAATGTTGCAGTTTTAAAGTTATTTTCCTGCAATTCTACATGTTTTGCTATGGGTCAGAGAGAAAAAATATCTGTTTTATAGCTCATCTAATGCTATTGTTCACATTTTTCAGTGAGGCTGAGAGAAAATGTTGCCGTTTTAAAGCTAATTTCCTGCTATTCTACAAATTTTGCCAAGAGACTGAGAGAGCATTTAGCAGTTTTTAAGCTAATTTCCTGCAATTCTACACATTTTGCTATCATATGCTATCTGGGGGGCCCCCAACAACCCCCCAAAAAGGAGGTCGGGGGCCCCGTGGGACGTGCCCTGTGTGCCTGTTCGGTAATCCGGCCCTGAGGATACACGTCAAGGCATTAACTAATGTCTCTTAATTCCAGATTCCAAAAGTAAAACCAAACGTTTGTGTAGCTGCTGTATTAAATTACAATATGCTAAATCTGTCAACACCCAAGCTGTGGTGTAAAAACTGTGAATAACATATTTCATTAACAGAGCATTACAACTTTTGATTAACTGCAAAGTTTCAGATAATTTCTTACAATACAATTAACTTTGCCAGCTTGTATAATACCAAAGGATTTATCTAACTATTTTATTCAAATATGGTATGGAAGTAGTATAATAATAGCTGATGTAATAAATAATATGTCAATGTTTATTCATACCCATCAACTGTCATTAGTATTAGTGATGAATAATTCATACATGTTCTGTGGCAATTTTAGCTCAACATTACTTTCCTATCAGTTTCCTCAGTCTTTGGTTGAACACACATGTGCATTGTGCACTGACTAGACTACTGACCCTTCAGGGACATTAGACATTAAAGAGATGCAGCATACTGTAAATACTGTGTACGACAACATGGTAAAATCTACTCAAAAACCACTCTGCAATAGTATGTTTAATAAAAATCAAAAGAAAAAGCAAATAGCATTTATTGACTGTTGACTCAATTGGCCTATTGACGACGCTGACCTGGACGACGCTGGGCCAATTGTGCGCCACCCTATGGGACTCCCAAACACGGCCGGATGTGATACAGCCTGGATTCGAACCAGGGACAGTAGTGACGCCTACAATAACAACTTTATACTTCCTGATAATTTGTTATCGTTCTGCATTGGTCATCAATCCCTGAGAGAAGAAATGTGCGGGGGTCTGCTCTGAAGAGCTGCCTGTCCATCCTGTAACAATTTTTCCAGTCCCACTGTAAATTAAACATAACTTTAAAGGCTTAATGAAGCATTTATAAACCATATATGGCATTCTTCAGAAATCATACATAAGGCACCACTCATTCTTGTCAGTCCCGCCACACCTCAAAATAATGATTTTTATATTGGTAAAATAAAAATGTGCAACATTCATATGCATTTGCTTCACATTCAAAAATACACATATTAATTTCAACAAATACAGGAAAAAATGTCAAGTGATTCAGGACTAGCTATTTTAGTTGTAAGAAAATATAGTAAATTGTCGCTTTAAAGTCACACTGACAACCCTAGTTATGTTATAGAGTCAAATTGGTTACATCAGATAATGGGAACTCAGGGAAGTGAAGTCTCACTACAGCAGAGAGGAAGAGAGAGGCCCAAATCCCTCCAGCAGGTGGCGTTTCTTTGTTGTTTCGCAAGGAGTTTTTGTATGGAGGTCAATGAGTGTCGAATTTGGTCAACCAAAAAATGTATGGCTTATTTTCTACGTGAGATTTATTTGATCAAATATAAGTTGTATAATGCTTAAGCTTTTACGAGTGTACTGATATAAGTAGGACACGTGACATCCTGGCAATAACACCTTATATCGGAGTTGTCTCGAGATAGCTATGCATTTTCATGGCTAGTAACATAGCATCTCGCTTCACTGAATACAGGCTGTTGACATCAACAATCCTCATCGAATATTCAATCACACTTTTTATTATTTCCTTCGATTATTGACAATGAACATAACCTCCGGCCATGCAAGGCTCGGTCACGGTAGACACTCTATCATCCCCCCCTGTCCCCATAACCTGAACCCAGACAACTTAAAACCACATAACCACATAACATTAACTCGACTAACAAAACATAAACACATACTATAATCGTTTAATCAGTAAACATTGAACTACCCACAATCCCTTGCCCCCTTCAACTACCATGCAATGCGTGACTGTCGCATGCCTGCCCAGATCGCTACAGTATTTGAAACGGAGTATTTTTATTTATTTATTTTTTTACGCTTATTTACCAGGTAAGTTGACTGAGAACACATTCTCATTTACAGTAACGACCTGGGGAATAGTCGCAGGGGAGGGGTGGGGAGGGGTAGTAGGCGAGGACAAAAGTATTGGCATAGTAGGCGAGAACAAAATAACCGGTGGCGGTCTGTACCGTTTAAGATGAGGGAGGACGATTATATTTTTTTTAGCATGGCATTATACAGCATATTGGATGACTGTCATTCATATTCCATTCACCCAGCTCAATGTAACATCAATAGGTTTAGGCTACTACATGATACTGAAATTATCATGAGGTTGCTACAACCTAGCCTATAAATTAAAGTTTACAACGTAGGTGCACACAGGTCGAGATAAATATTTTAGATGACAGACAGTGACACATTCAATACCACCTTACACACTCTTGCCTGCATCTAGCTGATTTAAGGTGTAATCATTAGTCCAACAGTTGCAAATGAGAGTTTATATTGGACAAATTCAGCTATGTTTATCCCTGTTTTGTTCCGTTTACTTCTGTTTAAGAAACGTTTTTCAACAGAATCGAAGTAATGAATGCACCCCTGATCACACGCAAACAGATCACTTTCATAGCCACATACAAACAGTCATTGTATTCCTTCTCGCATCTATGCACTCTCCTCTCACCTTTTTCATTTGCTTGTGTACTTCAATGCACAAAACCAGCTGTCTGTGACCAGGGGAAAAAAAAACTTTTCAAGCCAGACCTTCATATCATAACTGCTACACACAGCCTACCTCGTTGTCACCATATTAGGTAAAGTAACGTCATCGTCAACATAGGTAATAGAACTAACTCATTAGTTAACCCGCTACAATCATGCAGTACAGTCAGTAAGCAGTTTAGTAGTTACACCGGCGTGGCAATAAATTAATAAATCCCAAAGCGTACCTTGAGTTGGAAGAGTTCCTGTGTTGGATGTCATAGCCAGCTAGCTAACATAGCATCTCTCTGTTTGAGCCTAGTGTTTGAGTAGGCTAAACTAGCTCGCCGCATTTGCTAGCTAAGTAAGTGAAAGTGAAACAAAATGACGAAATATAATAATTGTATCCATAGCCTCCTAGGTTTTGTATGGAAGTCAAGGTCCCAGAGGAGGACGGAAGCTCGCATACAGAGTGCTGTTGAGGCTACTGTAGACATGCTGCGACATAAACAAAAACATCCAGTCAGTGGCAGTTCTGTGGGCTGAAACAGCTAGTTGATGAGAGAGGTCGAAGGAGAATGGCAAGAATCGTGCAAGCTAACAGCCAAATAACGGTGCAGTACAACAGTGGTGTGCAGAACGGCATCTCAGAACGCACAACTCAATGGTCCACGGAATGGGCTATTGCAGCAAATGACCACACCGGGTTCCACTCCTATCAGCTAAAAACAAGAGGAAGCGGCCAGTGGGCACACAATCACCAACACTGGACAACTGAGAAATGGAAAAACATTGCCTGGTCAGATGAATCCTGGTTCCTGCTGCGTCATGCTGATGGCAGAGTCAGGATTTGGCATAAGCAGCATGAATCAGGCTGTTCTGGAGGCAAAGGGGGGTCCGACCTGGTACTAGATGGATGTACCTAATAAACTGTCCTTTATAGGCTACCTGAACCTGCATGACATGAGCCGTCCTCACGCTCTCTCCCAGTTTGGTTAGAAAGTTGTTGTGTGTTAAAACAGTCTATTAATACAGTTAGTCCACCCTCAAAACACTAGCTTACTACAACCACATAACTCAAACGCCGGTTCACCAGTATGAACAAAATTCGCAAATATATGTTTTTGTTCAAACCCTAAAGAACAGTTGTCTGCTAAATATGATAATCTGTTTGCATCTACCAATTTATTGGCTGTCCAGTATACAGATGACCTGTCCCAGAGCTTCCTATACAGTTAATATATTTCTGTAATGTGTTGAGGCTGGCAATTAAGGAGGATGTGAGAGGCTCAATTAAAGATGTGAAGCACTTTGAAGCACCACCTTCTGCCCAGTTCCCCTGATGCTGCTTCAGAAATCAAGCTGTTTTTGCCATCCCTGTAACTGTCGCTTCTGCTGAAAGATCGTTTAATAAACTAAAACTAATAAAAAACTACTCTTGGACTGATATGAGCGTTTGAACACCTGAGGAAGCTCCACTCATTGCACTGGTACGGTCTTAGCCTTGACCACGGCATTTGATCGCTGATATCTCCGTTATACTTTCAATCAGTTGATTTTGTTATTTTTCTAGTCACATTCCTGAAGCCCAAGAAACACACTTAGTACATATGGGAATTAAAGTGTTTTATGAATGAATAACATTTACCTCTGATAGACTGTTTACTTGACTTTCAGAAAGCAGAGAATGACATTCCATCATTCCATCATTCCAGTGATAATGCTAATCTGTAATTTATTTCGCCACTATGGCCTATTTATTGTCTTCCTAACCTTACTGCATTTTGCACTACATTTGCACTCTGTATATAGATTTTCTATTGTGTTATTGACTGTACGTTTGTTTATTTCCCATGTGTAACTCTGTGTTGTTTTCTTGTCGCACTGCCTTGCTTTGTCTTGGCCAGGTCGCAGTTGCAAATGAGAACTTGTTCTCAACTGACCTACCTGGTTAAATAAAGGTGAAATAAAAAAAATGAGAAGAGACTTCTGGAAAATCAGACATTATGGAAATGGTCTGCATACTGTACATCATGATTGAACCATTCCACTTTAGAACTCTTAAAGTATTACTTCATTCACCATACATGTGTAGCACCCATCTTAATTATGTATTTTTACAATTTCTTTGTTATTTATGTGTTATGATCATAAACATATCTGTGGTTTATGTAACTAATAGCTAAGTCTGTCTGTTGTAGAATGCTGAGCAAGAGCAGAGCAGTCCAAAAACCAGGACTGAAAACCATGTTTGAATTTCACAAACTTGACACTGTCAAATAGTTTGCAGAAAATAAGTAAAGAGTGAACTTTGGTTTTAGAAGTGGGAGGGACTGCTCGGATTCTATCGCATCTGGATGTGACACCGAGAAATAGAGGATGTGCTGATCATCTGTACCACTATAGCTCAAAAAGAACACATTTGGACAGCGGGTCATGAGTTGACCACTGGCAACATTTTGTGTTTGATAAAGGTCAGTCACTATAGGACCAAACAACCACTGGCAGACGACACCATTCTGTATACATCTGGCCCTTCATTGGACACTGTGTTAACAAACCTCCAAAAGAGCTTCAATGCCATACAACACTCCTTCCGTGGCTTCCAACTGCTCTTAAATGCTAGTAAAACTAAATGCATGCTCTTCAACCGATTGCTTCCCGCACCTGTCTGCCTGACTAGCATCACTACTCTGGACCTGACTAGCATCACTACTCAGACTTAGAATATGTGGACACCTACAAATACCTAGGTGTCTTGTTAGACTGTTCACTCTCCTTCCAGACTCACATTTCCAATCCAAAATTAAATCTAGAATCGGCTTCCTATTTCGCAACAAAGCCTCCTGCACTCATGCTGCCAAACATGCCCTCGTAAAAATGACTATCCTACCAATCCTTGATTTCGGCGATGTCATTTACAAAACACTCTCTAACACTCTCCACAGCAAATTGGATGTAGTCTATCACAGTGCCATCCGTTTTGTTACCAAAGCCCTACTCACCACTGTGACCTGTATGCTCTCGTTGGCTGGCCCTCACTACATATTCGTTGCCTAACCCACTGGTTACAGGTCATCTATAAGTCCTTGCTAGGTAAATCCCGCCTTATCTTAGCTCACTGTTCACCATAGCAACACCCACCCATAGCCTGCGCTCCAGCAGGTATATTTCACTGGTCACCCCCAAAGCCAACACCTCCTTTGGCCACCATTCCTTCCAGTTCTCTGCTGCCAATGACTGGAACTAATTGCAAAAATCCTTGAAGCTGGAGACTACCATCTCCCTCAATAACTTTAAGCATCAGTTGTCAGAGCAGCTTACCGATCACTGCACCTGTATATAGCCCATTTGTAAATAGCCCACTCCAACTACCTCATCCCCATACTGTTATTTTTGCTCATTCGCACCCCAGTATCTCTGCCCGCACCAAAGGCATATTTGCACATCATAATCTGCACATTAATCACTCCAGTGTTAATGCTAAATTGTAACTATTTCGCCACTATGGCCTATTTATTGTCCTACCTCCCTAACCTAACTACATGTGCACACATTGTATATATACTTCCTATAGTGAAATTTCCCCCCCGGGGGATCAATAAAGTACCTATCTATCTATCTATTGCCTGTAAGTTTGTTTATACCATGTGTAACTGTGTTATTTTATTTTTTGTTGTCGCACTGCTTTGCTTTATCTTGGCCAGGTCGCAGTTGTAAATGAGAACTAGTTCTCAACTGGCCTACCTGGTTAAATAAAGGTGAAATAAAAATAAATAAAAAGCAAGCAGAGAAAATGCTTGGATGTGTATTGACATTGAAATGTCTAGTTTCAGGACCAAACTGTGAAATGCGGAAAGCTGCACTGTCCAACTATCTCCTGTATTTGTAATTTGTCTGGTGTGTTTTCATATTACAGAGTACCCTACAACATGAATTAAATGTTATTTATGATAGGATTGTGACCAGAGATATTAACATATTGCAATTTATATGAATGCATTATTTTCATGCACTGTTCAACAAGAAACCTTTGTATTTTGTATTTGAGTATGCTGTAGAAATTCATTGATATATGTGCAATGCTGTCCAAAGTGTGCATTTCCGGCTATGTATTCACAGTAAAGAAACTTGCTATGATGCAGCTCCATATTCTAACTCAGACTCTGGTGAGTCATTGAACACACATTCAATTTCTGTACAGTCCAATGGATGTGTTTAATGACAATATATTGTAAAACTGTATGAAGGAAAGCATCACTTAAGTATGACAAGTATATAAAATATAATTGTGCCCATATCAGACTTGTTTTTTAGTATTATTTACTATCCCAGAGGAATAATCATCTTTGCACAGGGGACCTTTATTGTGAAATGTGACGGAAACAACATGGAAGTTATTTCCTGTGGTCCTACACGTGTGTTTACACCGCTAAACTTAGCCTGTCAGGTATAATGCAATTTATCGTAGTTTGTTATCTGAATTGACGAATTCTTTATTATTGTGGTCATGTCTTTATGAGAAACTTGAATCCAAGACTGTCTATGCCTGGGTCACCTCTCTAAAATATTTATTTTGACATCACGTTGGGTCATCTACGACACGTAGCTAGCTAGCTAAATGTACAGTAGCCTTTATCGACATAATAATTTGCAGAATACCCAACAGAAATTCCACGTTCTGTTGTAGCAGCAGTTATCATAGACGAGGAAATGCTACATTTGAACAAAGTGCATCCGGTGATTTTGTGGTCCTTAGAATGAGATGCTAATTCCAATAGCTATTTTCCATTCCTAGATGTTACAATGACTGATGCATTCAGCACCAACAGTGAGCTGGTTCTTCAGCGCGTACTGGACGTGACAGCAGAGAAGAATGTTCACTCTGGGAATCTAGATGAGCTTTATCAGATCAAGGAGACATGCAATTTCATCAATGATCATCAGTTCAAAAAGGTATGAGGATTCAACAAAGCAGTTGCTAGCTAACTAGCTACATAAATTGTCACTTGAATAACAGTTTGTGAGTGTAGGCTAATTTATTAATCATTTGTGCTTTAGGTTGCCTTGCAATTTCCAGATGAGGTGCTGGTTGATTCGATAGCAATTGCTGCAGAGATAGAGAAGGGAACCAAAGCAAAACTATTCGTCCTTGGAGACACTTCCTATGGCAGGTAGGACATTTTCTTTGTGTTGTTATCAAAAACATGAAAGTGATAGAAAGTTCAACTTATTTAATTATTTCTTATTGAATGAGACTGCATTCATTTGGCCATTATTTGTTTAATAATTTGAGATTCATCACTATAACCTTATTGTCAATACACTTTATACAGTTCAAGTCGGAGGTTTACATACATTTAGGTTTAAGTTAACTCATTTTTCAACCACTCCACAGATTTAGTGTTAACAAACTATAGTTTTGGAAAGTCGGTTAGGACATCTACTTTGTGCATGACACAAGTAATTCTTCCAACAATTGTTTACAGACATATTATTTCACTTATAATTCACTATATCACAATTCCAGAGGGTCAGAAGTTTACATACACTAAGTTGACTGTGCCTTTAAACAGCTTTTCCAGAAAATGTCATGGCTTTAGAAGCTTCTGATAGGTTAATTGACACCATTTTAATCAATTGGAGGTGTACCTGTGGATGTATTTCAAGGCCTACCTTAAAACTCAGTGCCTCTTTGTTCGACATCATAGGAAAATCCAAAGAAATCAGCCAAGACCTCAGAAAAAATATTGTAGACCTTCACAAGTCTGGTTCATCCTTGGGAGAAATTTCCAAACGCCTGAAGGTACCACGTTCATCTGTACAAACATTAGTAATCAAGTATAAACACCATGGGACCACGCAGCCGTCATACAGCTCAGGAAGGAGACGAAAGTACTTTGGTGCGAAAAGTGCAAATCAATCCCAGAACAACAGCAAATTACCTTGTGAAGATGCTGGAGGAAACAGGTACAAAAGTATCTATATCCACAGTAAAAAGAGTCCTATATCGACATAACCTGAAAGGCCGCTCAGCAAGGAAGAAGCCACTGCTCCAAAACAGCCGTAAAAAAGCCAGACTACGATTTGCAACTGCACATGGGGACAAAGATCGTACTTTTTGGAGAAATGTCCTCTGGTCTGATGAAACAAAAATAGAACTGTTTGGCCATAATTACCATCGTTATGTTTGGAGGAAAAAGGGGGAGGCTTGCAAGCCGAAGAACACCATCCCAACCGTGAAGCACGGGGGTGGCAGCATCATATTGTGGGGGTGCTTTGCTGCAGGAGGGACTGGTGCACTTCACAAAATAGATGGCATCATGAGGAAGGAAAATTATGTGGATATATTGAAGCAACATATCAAGACATCAGTAAGGAAGTTAAAGCTTGGTCGCAAATGGGTCTTCCAAATGGACAATGACCCCAAGCATACTTCCAGAGTTGTAGCAAAATGGCTTAAGGACAATAAAGTCAAGGTATTGGAGTGGCCATCACAAAGCCCTGACCTCAATCCTATAGAAAATTTGGGGGCAGAACTGAAAAAGCGTGTGCGAGCAAGGAGGCCTAGAAACCTGACTCAGTTACACCAGTTCTGTCTAGAGGAATGGGCCAGAATTCACCCAACTTATTGTGGGAAGCTTGTGGAAGGCTACCTGAAACGTTTGACCCAAGTTATACAATTTAAAGGCAATGCTACCAAATACTAATTGAGTGTATGTAAACTTCTGACCCACTGGAAATGTGATGAAAGAAATAAAAGCTGAAATATAATCATTCTCTCTACTATAATTCTGACATTTCACATTCTTAAAATAAAGTGGTGATCCTAACTGATCTAAGACAGGGAATTTTTACTAGGATTAAATGTCAGGAATTGTGAAAAACTGAGTTTAAAGGCTAAGGTGTATGTAAACGTCCGACTTCAACTGTATTTCCAGTTGTTGTGTAGATGAAGTTGCAGCGGAGCATGTGGGCGCAGACTGCATTGTGCACTACGGGAGGGCTTGTCTCAGCCCATCCAGAAGACTCCCTCTGATGTACGTCTTTGAGAGGAGACCTGTGATCCTGGAGACGTGTACCTCCTCCTTCAGAGAGCTCTACCCCGACAGACAGAGTCACGTCATCCTCCTGTACGATGTCAACTATGCTCACATTAATGGTAATCCTCTCAGCGTCACACAATGACGTATGTCCCTTTTTTCCCATTGTGTGAATGTTTTTTAAGACTGGAAACTTTGAGTTTGTGATATCCTTACAAAGGAATGTGAGCAATTTATACATTTTTTTCCTCCGGTTGCATTGCAACATAGTTTTATAAATATATTCAAACGAGACACATTTTAAAAACGTACTTAATATCATATATAACATCGTAATGTCTCTCCTCAGACGATCTTCTGGCGCTGCTGTCCTCTGAGTATCCGAACATTGCCGCCTCAACCCTTCACGTGGACGGAGAACTTTGCTACAGTCACGGACAAACACACAGACAACACAATGCCAGCAGTTCTCACTGTCAAAACGGTGATCAAGTCGTTCATCAGTTCGGAAGGCAGTTTGTCTTTAAATGTGGACAGACCATTGAGGACTATAGTGTGTTCTTTATCGGTCACGAAGGTGCAACTTTGACAAATTTCATGATGACTTGGAACCGCTGCTCTTTCTGCTCTTTTGACCCTGTAACAATGACAGGGCGGGCTGAGTCGATCAGTATCAACAAAGCTTTGATGAAGCGATACTACGCAATAGAGAGGGCAAAGGATGCCAGTGTGGTGGGCATTCTTGTGGGTACACTTGGCGTGGCAAATTACCTCACTATCATTGAGCAGCTGAAAGAAACTATCCACAGAGCTGGGAAGAAGAGCTACATGTTTGCTATGGGGAAACTGAATGTGGCCAAACTGGCTAACTTTCTTGAGATTGACATTTATGTACTGATCGCATGTCCTGAGAACTCTCTGTTGGACTCCAGTGAGTTCTACAAACCGGTCGTGACCCCCTTTGAAATGGAGGTGGCCTGCAACAAAAACAGGGAATGGTCGGGAGAGTACATCACAGACTTCCGCGATCTGCTTCCAGGTAGGATATGATTGACATTGATTTGTTCCTGAATTAAAGTTTTGTGAGTAAAAATAGACTTTGTGCTTTACTGTGAATATCTTAGCCTGGTCCCAGATCTGTTTATGTCATCATGCCAGGAGTTGGCAAGACATTACAAACCGATCTGGGACCAGGCCATAGGTATCAAGACTAATAGGAAAACCTGTTGTAGGTGGATCTAAGCATGTGGCCTTGGCGAACCCTGACGACCTCGAGGATGGTGATGAGACTGATGTCTCCCTCATCACCGGAGCTTTACGAACAACCCGCTTCTCGTCCAGTGAGCCAGTGTCTTCTTCACGCGACTCCTCACTCGTCCTACGGAACCAACCGCTCACTGTGGCCAATGCTAACACAGCTGGTACGATATATGGGAAGAACAGACATAAATATCTAAAACAGGCCAAATTCACAGAATCGTGACAGGCTCCGTTGGGTTGGGGTTTAAACTCCACTCTGGGATTCAAAAGACCATTAATAAAGATGCTGCTGAGTGGTAACTTTTCTCTTGAGTTACAATATTCATAATTCCCTCATCTGTTTGTTTTAGCCACGTTCCTGACGAGTCGTAGCTGGCAGGGACTGGAGCAGAAACTGGGAGAAACACCGGTGGTGAAAGCATTAGAGGGAAGGAAAGGCATTGCCATTGCCTACGAAGAGGAGCCGACGACTGACAGGGCCTCATCACATCCAGATTATTAGTCCTCATTGCTCATCTTTTTACACATATCAATCAATATATTATGTTGCTTCATAGCTCAACAGTTTCCAATTTAAGTAATCAATCTTCTGACAACTTTAAGGCCTTACTAGTATTATTGCATAACTACGCTATATAAGGTGGATTCAATTTGTGGGAGTCACGACAACATAGGCCTTTTTCTTTTTTACAGCTACACTGAAGTGTGTCATGGAAGGAAACTGAAAACCTTTTCCTGTTATATTTATGCTTTTTTGTGCACATCTCTTAGACTTGAAGCATACGTATATAAAGGTTTATAGATCAGTTGTGTCTGGAAAAACAATGCCTGTCAAGAAATATGCAGCTAGTATAGTAGTGCTTTTAGTTCTTTGAATGTGATGAACTGTTTTTAAATGTAACGGATAGAACTTTGAAAATGTGAGACCACATACTAGGATTTAAATGAGCTCATCACTGTTGTGAATGCACATAATTATGATTATTTATTCAACAACTACTGTAAATCACAATTGAGATATACAAAAGAGATATTCAAGTTATGTCTGATTTATTTTCATTAAAATCAATATAGGCTATTGGTGTTAAATCAGTCGTAGTTCAAATTAATTGCTGAACAGATAATGTTCTTTGAATGCTGTTTTCCTGTACAAATATAACAAAGGTCTGAAAACTGTAATTCAAAATAGTCTATGGCTATACCCAATGTTTAATTTGTTTAACAATTTTTGTTGTCCAATACATACAGACAACAAATAATTCAAAACATACAACTGCATTGCATTCAAATACGTAGAAAGCCAGGGCATTCTTGATTTGTGCCTGCCAAAACAGTTATTGAAACTTTATACTTTAACAATAACATCAAATAAATCAGTAAATATCAGTCTAGTGAAGAAAGGTCCTTGCTTAGGTAATGATGTTTCGGATCTAAATGCCTTTTTGTCTATGCTTTTTTACGTTTCTCTTTTATGATGGTATTTATTTAAATCCCACAATCTCAATTAAAGTAATTGTTACTTAGCCTTTTGTTCTGATCATATTATTTATCTTTCATAGGAACTTCTTCCACAAAGGATGCCGGGAATATGCCAATCTTTCCGTTGCACTGTCCCTCAAACCAGTCTTCATTGACTGAAAAGAAAGTCATGAAAATGGGAATTCTGTATTTTAAGTAGGTTACAGCTCTTCCAGGATATCATCTAATAACAAGATAATAAACACTGACACACTGATTTGTGAATTGTCGAGAGAAATTGGTAGCTCACCTTTGGAGAGAAGTAAGATGGTATCTCCTTTATGGAACTCGAGGTCCTCTGGAGTTGAAGACTTGTAGGAATGAAGAGCCATCAGGTGAGTCTGGCTTTGCAGCTGCTCACTCATACCCTGTAGTGTATATTACATGAAATAAGGGAAACTGGTACCCATGATGACATCTAAGTTGTCTTGTCAGTCAAGTTGTATGTCCCATACCCTCTTTTACTAGGAGTTGACCATTACACTTGTAACTTAAAAGTCTACAAAGCAAAAAAACGAACACTACCGTTCAAAAGTTTGGGGTCACTTAGAAATGTACTTGTTTTTGAAAGAAAAGCACATTTTTGGTCCATTAAAATAACATTAAATTAATCAGAAATACAGTGTAGACATTGTTAATGTTGTAAATGACTATTGTAGCTGGAAACGGCTGATTTTTAATGGAATATCTACAGAGGCCCATTATCAGCAACCATCAATCCTGTTCCAATGGCACGTTGTGTTAGCTAATCCAAGTTTATCATTTTAAAAGCCTAATTGATCATTAGAAAACCCTTTTGCATTGATGTTAGTACAGCTGAAAACTGTTGTGCTGATTAAAGAAGCAATAAAACTGGCCTTCTTTAGACTAGTTGAGTATCTGCAGCATCAGCATTTGTGGATTCCATTACAGGCTCAAAATGGCCAGAAACAAATAACTTACTTCTGAAACTCGTCAGTCTATTCTTGTTCTGAGAAATGAAGGCTATTCCATGCGAGAAATTTCCAAGCTGATTCTCCAGATACTCAACTAGTCTAAAGAAGGCCAGTTTTATTGCTTCTTGAATCAGCAAAACAGTTTTCAGTTGTTGTAACATAATTGCAAAATGGTTTTCTAATGATCAACTAGGCTTTTAAAATTATAAACTTGGATTAGCTAACACAACGTGCCATTGGAACACAGGAGTGATGGTTGCTGATAATGGGCCTCTGTACGCCTATGTAGATATTCCATAAAAAATCAGCCGTTTCCAGCTACAATAGTCATTTACAACATTAACAATGTCTACACTGTATTTCTGATCAATTTTATGTTATTTTAATGGACCAAAAATGTGCTTTTCTTTCAAAAACAAGGACATTTCTGAGTGACCCCAAACTTTTAAACAGTAGTGCATATGACATTATATACTGTATGACCACATTACCTCTTTGAGATCACACCACAGGGTTAGATGACCATTGTGGACACAGCTCCAAACATCTTCCATCCTCGTGTCCTCATTAATCACTATTTTACCAGAATCTATGTGGGCATAGCTTGAGAAAAATCACAAAAACTCTGAGCTTGGTTTTGTAACAGTAATGAATGATGAATTAAAGTTTTGAAGCCAACGTTTAAACAGTGCCATACCTCAAGGTGATTGCCATGGCAGGAAGGCCCAGTTTGTTACTGATTTTCTCCAGAATGGTTGTGTAGGGAAGTCCAGGCACCATGCAGATTGCTATGGTGTATCTAAAGTGCACTTTCACTACACACAGTGAAGAGTTACTTGACTCTTCAATCTGGCAAGACTAGGGAATGAAAGAAATGTACAATTATATTTTAAATGTGTACAAGTAGAGTACTGATAAACAATTGGTATCTACTTTGGATATTGCATGCTGTACATTTTATTTAGTATTGAAATCTATTTTATATCATTCTCATACCTCTGTTTCTGTGTCCCCGATGCTCGGATTTTCAGCAGCCAAAGCTGTTACAAAAATACCCCCCAAAAAGTAAATGTATTTGTTGCATAGCCAATAATTAAAATGTTAACTATATAACTTCCATTCCATATTTTTACATAACAGATCTTTACCAGATTGTCTCTGAGGTCTATTTGGTGGTTCTCGTCTTGGTTGCGCTGGGATGTCACCCTTGTCTGTCCCATCCTACAAGAAAGCAATCAACCCATGTAGGAGGAATCAATTAACATAGCAATTGAAGGGTAGGCTTTATTTACCTTCATTTTTGGGATTGCACCTTAAAGGATTTTCAATTTGTTATAGCTCAGCATTGACACACAGGTGTTAAGAGTCAATGCCATCTTGTGATGAGGAAAAAACACAAAATATATGGTAGAAATGTACCTGATCTTGCTTAGATGATAAGGTTATTTCCAAACGCTCCAGGAAATTATAAGGAACAAGCCCCCTCTATAAATGTAAAGGTTAAATTAATTCACTGAACATAGTATAGTATACGTTTTTGAATAAGGATGCTCTTAATCAACCGATTGGCTATCAGCATAATGAAAACAATTAAAGCACATTTTTAATTCAAGCATTTTTTCAGTGTAATGTTTGTAATCATACTCTTTCATTGAAGATGACAGATGCCCAGTTGTCTGCTCCGTTGTTCAGCACAAAGACGATGTTCCCAGGCACCACAGCTAACTCATCACTTGTCTCAGGGACAAACTCAAAGAGGACAGTGTGAGGCTCACCCTCCTCCAGAGCCCTGTGGGGGGCCACAGAGATATCCTGCATTAATATACGGTTTCTACATGCTTGCATTTTTGCATTTAGCATTTTTGGCACAAATCCCATTCAAGTCATGGGACAGATATTAGCATTTTTCAGTGACTTGGTTGAGCTTCACAATCAAAGATACTTTTAGTTGATTTGGACGCAAAATGATTTGGTGCGCAAAGAATTATAATATCACTCCCATGGATTTGTGCCACAAATGCTAACATGTTAGCATGTGTAAACAATACTAGGGAAACTAAACCAAAGCATGGATTCCCGTCATAAATTTAAATTGTACTATAATGCTGAACTTCCGCGATAAGGGTTGAGTGTCAAACCAGTTCCAGAGTCTCTGCTAGAAATAACATCAAGATCACATTAACTTTACCTCAGAACTTCAGGCACCTTTGGTCTGGTATGAACCTCTTCAACCTATTCTCAACGTAAAACAAACAACACATCCCATTAAACTGAATATTCCTCCTCAGTCAATTGTTCAATTTTAATTGTTCATAGTTTTTATTTCTTTTATTGTTGATCATTTTTAAGGCACTATTAAAACATCACATCAAATCATATGATACTTCACCTGTGGCTGTAACGGAGCAAAGCCAGAGAACTCATCCTGGAAGACGATGGAAGAAACAACCTGAGGATAGAAAGTAAAACAGGTTCAACATGAAACAATACTTTATGAAATGCCTACTGATAAAGTGCCAAATAGCTAACTAAAGAGAATCCAAGTAGGTAATTGACATGCATTTTGTATACACATCTACAAAGTCGCAACATTTTGCTGTTTAAGAGACGGTGCCTATAGAAAGTCTACACTGCCTTGAACCTTTTTCACATCAGGTCTATTTTATGAATTTTTTGTCATTGTTCTACACAAAATACTCCATAATGTCAAAGTGAAAAGGACATTCAGCAAATTTGTACAAATTAATGAAAATGAAAAAGCTAAAATATACACAAAATACACCCTTTGTTTAGACAAGCATAAATTTGTTCAGAATTAAACGTTGGCTTAACAAATCACATAATAAATTATATGGAATCACTGTGTGAAATAATAGGGGTTTACATTATGTTTGAATGACTAGCCCTTCCTCTGTCTCTCATACAGTGTCTTCAGAAAGTATTCACACCCCTTGAGTTTTTGTTGTGTTACAGCCTGAATATAAAATTGATTTAATTGAGATTTTGTGTCACTGGCCTACCCACAATACCCCATAATGTAAAAGTGGAATTATGTTTTTTGAAACTTTTACAAATGTATAAAAAGTAAAAAGCTGAAATGTTTTGAATACATTAGCAAACATTTCTAAAAACATGTTTTCATTTTGTTATTACGGTGTATTGTGTGGTTGAAAAACAACAATTGAATCCATTTTGAATTCAGCCTATTACACAAAAAAATGTGGAATAAGTCAAGGGGTATACATTGGCTACTTCCTGTAAGGTCCCTCAGTCAAGTATTGAATTTCAAGCACAGATTCAACTATAACGACAAGGGAGCTTTTCGAAAGCCTCAAGTTGGTCAAGTTAATAATTATGCTGTGGATTACTTATTAAACGACCCAGACACATCAAAGATGCAGTCATACTTCTGAACTGAGCTGTAGGACAGGAAGGAAACTGCTTAGGGATGTCACCATGAGGCCATTGGTGATTTAAAAAAAGCTCAATGGCTGTGATGGGGGAAAAATAGTTAACACTTATCTAATCAAGGTATATTAGTGTTTAAATTTTTTATTATTCTTTGACATTACAAAGTATTTTGTGTAGATCGTTGAGGAAAAATAACAATTAAATAAATGTTAATCCCACTTTGGGACACAATTAAATGTGAAGAAATTCAAAGGGGTGTAGACGTCCTATAGGCACTGTATGTTTTATTTTGAGAGAGAGATGAAATGGATACCTTGGCCTTGCCCAGGTAGTCCTTCTTCTCCAGTTCAGCCACGTAGTGCTTGTTTGGCTTGAACATAACTTTCGCCGGGACCTCAACTGGCTCAAACAGCTTCTGCTTCTATAGGAGTAACAGAGGATTTACAGAGGATCACCAACTTTGTTGAACACTCAGACATGGGTGAAAATACTACACGTTAATACAGTTTTCACACTACTGAGCCGAGCTGCCCGGCCTGGTCACTCATCCACTGTAGTTGCTGGAAGTGTGCTGGAACGAACAATGTAAAATAGAACATTCCAAGCCAGCACAGTATGGTTTGGGTAGACATGACAATGTGACAAAAAAAGTAATAGAGGAGGGCCACTGACCAAGATGCACTCCAGACCTCTGTCAATGTGGCTGAGTTTGGCCTCAGTCCTGAGGTTCAGAGCAGTCAGGAGGGTCTCCTTGGCTTTCTCCCACTGACCCAGATGAGCATGGGCCAGTGCCATGTTGTGCAGGACCTGTGGGAGTGAAAACTACAGCTATACAGCACTTCCCCCAAGGTCTCAAAATGCTTTACATTGAAACACCCACCTAAGCACTGCAGCTATTGTTCTCTGCGTGTACATATTGTGATGTTTAGGACAGGTTGTAATGCAGACACTAAAATACACATAACATATTCAACATCCACTTATTGTTACACTGGCAAGACTTCCATCATATCTTTACCTCACAAGCATATAATTTGTATCTCAGACCAAGAGGTTTGTAGTCGATCAGCTGGTTCCCCCTAAACTCCCTGAAGGCATGTTGGAAATCAGCAAAAGACTCCTCATACCTGCAGGCAAAATGAAGAGAAAACCATAAGTAATTCACTGTCCTGCTATACAAAAGGGTTATTTGGCTGTCCCCATAGGAAAACCCTTTTTGGTTCAAGGTAGAACTCTTTTGGGTTTCATGTAGAACCCTCTGTGGAAAGGGTTCTACATGGAACTCATAAGGGTTTTACCTGGAACCAAAAAGGGTTCGCCAAAGGGTTCTCCTATGGGGACAGCCAAATAACCCTTTTAGGTTCTAGATATAACTTTTTTGTCTGCGAATTGATTATTCATTTTAACACACCATTTGGAAGTATGGGATTATTTTTTATTATAATGCATCCAGTCACCAATCCCTAATATGATAGATTTGTCTTGCCTCTCTTTTTTGTAGAATGTCAATGCCCTTTGAAAGAATGCAACAGCCAAGTGTTCATCCTTTCCGATACTGCCATCGAAAGCCTGCGTGATATTCAGAAGAAACTCAGTGACTTCCTCCCAATGAAATAGTAGGCTACCACAAGTATTGCATGCTATAATGGCACTTCCCCTTTTTCTGTGACTTGCATTTTTGGTAAAATAACATAATAACTATTAACCTTAGATGCGGTCTTATTTCTTTAGTAGAACAGGGAAAGAGAGGATTGTCTTTCAAAAATGATGAAATTTGGTAACAACTGCCATACCTTTTCAGCTGCATCTAGGTTCTTGTTGATCAAATGTAGACAGCCAATGTTGAAAAAGATTTTGGAATTCTTTTCCTGGATGTCCATAAATGTTCCAAGGGCAGCAGCAGAGTCCCCCCGTTCGAAAAAGGCCACTGCCTCATCCCACTGTTTGATAGTGTTCACAAATGACATGGTTCCAAATCAGGGAACTGAGCTACAGTGATATGGAGAGATGAGAACAGTGGAACCACTCTTCGTAGACTGACACATTTCCCACAAGGAGGTAGGAAGTGTGACGATGATGACAAAGTGAGTTTTTTTTCCACCAGTTAATTGTGTTGGATACAACATGGCTAAAGATAGTGTTTGAAATAAACATGCGTTTGGTTTCCATGTAAAACTGCTCTGGGCTCTAAACAAATCTATCCTGGGTGCTGCCAATTTATTTATTAGCTACTGCTTCTTCTTCTTTTTGGTACCCAGGATGGAGAAAACTGAGAGGCCTAAAGACTCCATTGTTTATTTTGTTATTGAATATTCATGATTGTGTACAGTTTTTTTGTGTATTGAAATGAAAGTAAGATCAATAAACTGGACAAATACAGGTGATCTGGAGCTTGTTTGCGGAGTGATCTGTTAACGGCAGTTAGGAAATATTGCACAATGTACTTTGTGCAACATTATGTGATAAAGATAAGGAGGGACCACTTCCTGCCCAGGTCGTCTTTGGCCAACTAAAACATTTTAAGTCAATAGTGTAGTACTGTAGTAGTACTGTAGTAGTATGGAGTTAGATATCTGCCACAGGGTTGAACACAATGAGGTTAAAGCATGTGAATGCACACAACAATTTTCAGAATTTCCGACTTCTCATGATGCAGAATTAACGGTTGGCCGTCTCTCTATTCTGTACACAAGCTGGAAAGTTGGTGTCACATGGAAATATGGCCGTGTGGGATCTGTGTTCAAAAGGTTTATAGTAATTGTACCTATTGTTTTTTAAAGATTCTTTCTCAATGATATCAAAGTAAAATTCTGAAGGTTTCCAAAACTGTATCGCAAGTGATGATTATTTAAGCAGTAAGGCCCAAGGGCGTGTGCATGTGGACAATATACCATGGCGATGGGCTGTTCTAAGGCACGACGTAACGCGGAGTGCCTGGAAACAGCCCTTAGCCATGGTATATTGGCCATATACCACCAACCCCCAAGTTGCCTTATTGCTATTATAAACTGGTTACCAACATAATTAGAACAGTAAAAATAAATGTTTGTCATACCCGTGGTATACGGTGTGATATATATATATATATATACACTGCTCAAAAAAATAAATGGAACACTAAAATAACACATCCTAGATCTGAATGAATTAAATAATCTTATTAAATACTTTTTTCTTTACATAGTTGAATGTGCTGACAACAAAATCACACAAAAATTATCAATGGAAATCAAATTTATCAAATTTATGGATTACTTGGGTTGTTACCAACATCTGGTGAATGTCAATAGCACCTTTGGAAATACAGCGGGTGAAATAAGTATTGAACACGTCACCATTTTTCTCAGTAAATATATTTCCAAAGGTGCTATTGACATTACATTTTCACCAGATGTTGGTAACAACCCAAGTAATCCATACATACAAAGAAACCAAAACAAATAAGTTCAGAAATTAAGTTGTGTAATAATGTGAAATGACACAGGGAAAAAGTATTGAACACACTTACTGATATTTATTTAATACTTTGTACAAAAGCCTTTGTTGGTAATGACAGCTTCAAGACGCCTCCTGTATGGAGAAACTAGTCGCATGCATTGCTCTGGTGTGATTTTGGCCCATTCTTCCACACAAAGTCTTCAAATCTTGAAGGTTCCGTGGGCCTCTTCTATGAATCTTGATCTTCAGTCCTTTCCATAGATTTTCAATGGGATTTAAGTCAGGTGATTGGCTGGGCCATTCTAGCAGCTTTATTTTCTTTCTTTGAAACCAATTGAGAGTTTCCTTGGCTGTGTGTTTGGGATCATTGTCTTGCTGAAATGTCCACCCTCGTTTCATCTTCATCATCCTGGTAGATGGCAGCAGATTTTTGTCAAGAATGTGTCGGTAAATTTGCCCATTCATCCTTCCTTCAATTATGTGAAGTTTACCAGTACCATTTGCTGAAAAGCAGCCCCACACCATGATGTTCCCACCTCCAAACTTCACTGTTGGTATGGTGTTTTTAGGGTGATGTGCAGTGCCATTTCTCCTCCAAACATGGTGTGTATTATGACATCCAAACAATTTGCTCTCATCTGACCACACTATATTCTCCCAGTATTTCACTGGCTTTTCCAAATGTTGTGCAGCAAACTTTGAACGAGCTTCAACATGCCTTTTTTTCAGCAATGGAGTCTTGCGTGGTGAGCGTGCATACAGGCCATGGCGGTGGAGTGCATTACTTACTGTTTTCTTTGAGACAACAGTACCTGCTAATTGCAGGTCCTTTTGAAGCTCTCCACAAGTGGTCCTTGGCTCTTGGACAACTCTTCTGATTATTATTTTCACTCCTCTGTCAGAAATCTTGCAAGGAGCACCTGGTCGAGGCAAATTTATGGTGAAATGATTGTCTTTCCACTTCCGTATTATGGCCCCAACAGTGCTTACTGGAACATTCAGAAGCTTAGAAATGCGCCTATAACCAATGCCATCATTATGTTTTGCAACAATTAAGTTGCGAAGGTCTTGAGACAGCTCTTTGCTTTTACGCATCATGAGATGTGTCTTGTGTGACACCTTGGCAATGAGACCTTTTTGTAGGCCATCAGTTGGGACTGAACCAGCTGATATTAATTTGCACTGACAGGGGGCTGGATTGCTTTTTAATTACTGATAGTTTTCAGCTGTTGTCTTGGCTTTCCATTAATTTTTGCACCTCCCTTTCTTCATGTGTTCAATACTTTTTGCCTGTGTCATTTCACATTATTACACATAACTTAATTTCTGAACTTATTTGTTTTGGTTTATTTGTATGTATGGATTACATGGGTTGTTACCTTAAATGTCATGTCAATAGCACCTTTGGAAATATATTTACTGAGAAAAATGGTGACGTGTTCAATACTTATTTCACCCGCTGTATATTTACTGAGAAAAATGGTGACGTGTTCAATACTTATTTCACCCACTGTATATATATATATATATATATATATATATATATACAGTGGGGAGAACAAGTATTTGATACACTGCCGATTTTGCAGGTTTTCCTACTTACAAAGCATGTAGAGGTCTGTAATTTTTATCATAGGTACACCTCAACTGTGAGAGACGGAATCTAAAACAAAAATACAGAAAAATCACATTGTATGATTTTTAAATAATTAATTTGCATTTTATTGTATGACATAAGTATTTGATCACCTACCAACCAGTAAGAATTCCGGCTCTCACAGACCTGTTAGTTTTTCTTTAAGAAGCCCTTCTCCACTCATTACCTGTATTAACTGCACCTGTTTGAACTCGTTACCTGTATAAAAGACACCTGTCCACACACTCAATCAAACAGACTCCAACCTCTCCACAATGGCCAAGACCAGAGAGCTGTGTAAGGACATCAGGGATAAAATTGTAGACCTGCACAAGGCTGGGATGGGCTACAGGACAATAGGCAAGCAGCTTGGTGAGAAGGCAACAACTGTTGGTGCAATTATTAGAAAATGGAAGAAGTTCAAGATGACGGTCAATCTCCCTCGGTCTGGGGCAACATGCAAGATCTCACCTCGTGGGGCATCAATGATCATGAGGAAGGTGAGGGATCAGCCCAGAACTACACGTCAGGACCTGGTCAATGACCTAAAGAGAGCTGGGACCACAGTCTCAAAGAAAACCATTAGTAACACACTACGCCGTCATGGATTAAAATCCTGCAGCGCACGCAAGGTCCCCCTGCTCAAGCCAGCGCATGTCCAGGCCCGTCTGAAGTTTGCCAATGACCATCTGGATGATCCAGAGGAGGAATGGGAGAAGGTCATGTGGTCTGATGAGACAAAAATAGAGCTTTTTGGTCTAAACTCCACTCGCCGTGTTTGGAGGAAGTAGAAGGATGAGTACAACCCCAAGAACACCATCCCAACCGTGAAGCATGGAGGTGGAAACATCATTCTTTGGGGATGCTTTTCTGCAAAGGGGACAGGACAACTGCACCGTATTGAGGGGAGGATGGATGGGGCCATGTATTGCGAGATCTTGGCCAACAACCTCCTTCCCTCAGTAAGAGCATTGAAGATGGGTCGTGGCTGGGTCTTCCAGCATGACAACGACCCGAAACACACAGCCAGGGCAACTAAGGAGTGGCTCCGTAAGAAGCATCTCAAGGTCCTGGAGTGGCCTAGCCTGGTCAAGAACTACAGGAAACATATGATCTCTGTAATTGCAAACAAAGGTTTCTGTACCAAATATTAAGTTCTGCTTTTCTGATGTATCAAATACTTATGTCATGCAATAAAATTCAAATTAATTACTTAAAAATCATACAATGTGATTTTCTGGATTTTTGTTTTAGATTCCGTCACTCACAGTTGAAGAGTACCTATGATGAAAATTACAGACTTCTACATGCTTTGTAAGTGGGAAAACCTGCTAAATCGGCAGTGTATCAAATACTTGTTCTCCCCACTGTATATATATATATATATATATATATATATATATATAATTTAACCTTTATTTAACTAGGCAAGTTAGTTAAGAACAAATTCTTATTTACAATGACGGCCTACCTACAAGGTCAGCCCCTGGAGCAGCCAGCTCAGCACCAGCTACCAAGAAGGGAGATATCACTGGGCAGTCTTCTTGGAGTAGCCTAGGTGCAGTGATCTTCAAGATGGATATTGGTAGCCTATGCATGTGGCATGGAGTGGAAAAACAAATACCTGTGTTTTGTTTTCCTATGTATTTTATCTCCATCCTGCAGGCCTGACTTCCTCAGCTCGGCTTATTAATCATTTACTTTCTCAGTTCAGTGTGCATAATATGCATAACATATTAAAATCACTATATATGCGTTTCTATATATATATATATATATATTCACCTGACAGTTTATTAGGTAGGCTACACCCATCTAGTACCGGGTCAGACCCCCCTTTCCCTCCAGAATAGACTGAATTAATCTGGACATGGATTCTACAAGGTGTCGAAACATTCATTGCTCAATTGGTATAAAGGGACCTGACATGTGGCATTAAAACATTCCCCACACCAGTACGCCACCAGCCTGTACCGTTGACACACTCCTCAATTGCCAATGTTGGTGATCGCATGCCCACTGGAGCTGCTTATTCTTGTTTTTAGTTGATAGGAGTGGAACCCGGTGTGGTCGTCTGCTGAAATAGCCCATCTATGTCAAGGATCGACAAGTTGTGCATTCCGAGATACCGTTCTGCACACCACTATTGTACTGCGCCTTTATTTGTCTGTTTGTGGCCTACCTGTTAGCTTGCACGGTTCTTGCCATTTTCCTTCGACCTCTCACCAACTAGCTATTTTCGCCCACTGTACTGCCACTGATTGGATACGTTTTGTTTGTTGCAATCATACCACACACAAAGTCGCTCAGGTCACTCGTTTTGCCCATTCTAACGTTTAATTGAACCTAATAAACTGGTAGGTGAGTGTATGTTATATGCATACCATTATGTTTGTCAGACTGATAGCTGTTTGAGTAGGACACAAAGTAAAATAAAGACTTGAATTAACTCTGATATTCTCTCTTGGGTTTCAGATATAGTACCCTATGCTCCCCTGTTTGTGTTGAGGCGTGTGCATGACCCTGCAGTAATTGCAACGGCTGACTGGCAGACAAGGGAATCGTTTTGGAAGTAGACGTCTGGCATGTGCAGATATCGATGGTTTCAATACATGGCATTTCCTGTCAACTTAGGGGTAACTAGCATACGAGCTAGCGCGGAGCTAACATGGCTGCGCGACTATTCATGATAGCTAGCTAACGTCAAAGTAAACAAATCAACCATACGAGAATTATAGGTTACATGAGTGAACAATGCATAGCTAGCATCAACGGGTGCGTTCATGCGAATGTGTCCTGTGTTTACAAGCTAACATGGACCTTGGATCAATGCTGTACAACAATTTGAAAGATGTATCATGGAGCACGACGTCTTTACCCTTAGATCGACTTGTCAGTGTTTATAGACTGCCGCAAATTGTCAAGTTGGACAGTGGTAAGGCAACTTTTGGAGCAATTTATTGTTTTTAGGAGGGGCTACCCAGTTGATTTTCTGCATAAAATGCAAGTTAGCCAATTAGCTAGCCTTCAACATAGCTAAGTTGGCTGGCTAGTTAATACGCTAACTAGCCTAGTTGGCTAGCCGTACCGTCTCTGTAACGTTACTCTGTCAATGTTGACATCAGATAGCTACCTACTAGTCAAGAAAGATGTCAAAGCTGAGCTAGCCTTGAGCTATTTAAAGTTGCCCAAATACAATACATTGATAAAAGCTTGTAGTTAGCAAGGAATGCATCTAGATAAATAGCTATCTTGTTAAGTCTTTATTGTTATCAAGCTTAAACCACACAAGTTGGAATGCAAAGATCGAGGAATGTATTGCAGGAGCCTTTTATGTAGTGGCATAGCTAGCAACCCTCCTTAGCTAGCTACCTAACTTGATAGGTACAATGCACGCATACAGAAAAAAAAGCTACACTCACTGTAATATGCAGTCCACCAAGAGTAGGCTACCAACTAAACTATTGAGTAAATGCAGACATTTTCACATGCAAATGGAATTTGGGTTAGGCCTTGATGATAGCCATATTTATAGTGCAAGGAATGACATTCCATGAGAGCAATACTTGTTATTATTTGAAGCTTTAGCTAACTACATAGGTAGCTAGGTACACTACATGACCAAAATTATGTGGACATCTGCTTGTCGAAAATCTCATTACAAAGTTATGGACATTAATATGGAGTTGGTACCCCCTTTGCTGCTATAACAGCCCCCACTCTTCTGGGAAGGCTTTCCACTAGATGTTGGAACATTGCTGGGGGGACTTGCTTCCATTTAGCCACGAGCATTAGTGAGGTCGGGCACTGATGTTGGGCGATTAGGCCTGGATCACAGTCAGCGTTCCAATTCATCCCAAAGGTGTTCGATGGGGTTGAGGTCAGGGCTCTGTGCAGGCCAGTCAAGTTTTTTACACAAATCTCAACAAATCTCTTTGTGCATGGGGGCATTGTTATGCTGAAACAGGAAAGGGCCTTCCCCAAACTATTGCCACAAAGTTGGAAGCGCAGAATCGTCTAGAATGTCATTGTATGCTGTAGCATTAAGATTTCCCTTCACTGGAACTAAGGGGCCCGAACCATGAAAAACAGCCCCAGACCATTATTCCTCCTCCACCAAACTTTACAGTTTGCATTATGCATTGGGGCAGGTAGCGTTCTCCTGGCATCCGCCAAACCCAGATTTGTCTGTCAGACTGCCAGATAGTGAAGTGTGATTCATCACTCCAGAGAACGCGTTTCCACTGCTCCAATGGCGGCGAGTTTTACACCACTCCAGCCGACACTTGGCATTGCGCATGGTGATCTTAGGCTTGTGTGCGGCTGCTCGGCCATGGAAACCCATTTTATGAAGCTCCAGACAAAAAGTTATTGTGCTGATGTTGCTTCCAAAGGCAATTTGGAACTCGGTAGTGAGTGTTGCAACCGAGGACAGACTATTTTTACGCACTCAGCGGTCGCGTTCTGTGAGATTGTGTGGCCTACCACTTCGCGGCTGAGCCGTTGTTGCTCCTAGACGCCGGGCAGAAATTTGATGAACTGACTTGTTGGAAAGGCATGCCATGATGAAAATCACTGAGCTCTTCAGTAAGGCCGATCTTCTGCCAATGTTTATCTATGGCTGTGTGCTCAATTTTATACACCTGTCAGCAACAGGTGTGGCTGAAATAGCCGAATCTACTAATTTGAAGGGATGTCCACATACTTTTGTATATATATTGTATGTAGTTATTTTTACAAAGTCTACATAAAAAAAACAGTGATATGAAAATCATGTAAAATATATATCAAGTTATACATTTCAATGATTAATATTACTGTAGTCAAAAATGTGTAAAAATTCCTTTGTTAAAATTTTAATTTTTTATGGAAGTAATGTCGTTTTAAATCAGTGTCTCTCTTCTCCAGGTGAGTTGGTGGACGGCATACGAGACAATGACTACCTCTTGATTCATTCCTGTCGGCAATGGACAACAATCACTGCACACAGTCTGGAGGAGGGCCATTATGTCATTGGGCCCAAAATAGAGATCCCAGTGCATTATGAAGGTTAGTCAAATCGCTCTCATGGCCATGTTTATTCAGATGTACGTGAATGCCTTTCAGAGTAATATTAATCAGTACGCTACTACCCACTCAACCTAACATCTACTATGACTCTCCTTTGCCACAATCTAGCATATATTTTAACCAAAATATTTTATATTACACAAATAATCTGTTATGAACTTTCTAGAGGCTATTCATTTTGCAGTAATACACACTTTATGTGGACTGATTGCAGACAGAGTTTTCTTCATTGGTTCATTGTCTTGTCAACAAGCTTCACCATGCTGTTCTAAAGCCATTTCAGTTAATCAAGAAAAATACATGTACAATCAGTGCTTTATAAATCCTGCAACATGCAAACATGCACATAGTACTGTTTGCTCAGGGGAATTGGTTTAGAACAGGCACAGTCCCATTTCACTGATCTTAAAAGCCTCTCAGGCTCGAATCAATGATTACACAGATAGGTCCATTTTACATCAATGACTCGCTGCTGCGCCTGCGCCAATCCAACTGATCTGGCTGATGAAACCTCACACACTGACATATGATCAATGCTCTCACCTCACTTACATTATAGGGGAAGTGTACTCAGTCAGTGCACCAAACTGTAAAACTGATTCACAGAAACACTGTACATAACACTGGAAGTGAGGTTGCAATGCTAATGCAGGCTCAGGCTACTGCTGGGAACCAGGGGTATTCACATAGTAATGTTAAGAGATAGATAGATAGATAGATAGATAGATAGATAGATAGATAGATAGATAGATAGATAGATAGATAGATAGATAGATAGATAGATAGATAGATAGATACTTATACGAAAAACACAGGGCAGGTGCAAAATGCCAGAACGAAATACACAAAAGACAGATACATGATACATAGTGCGGCAGTATGAAAAAGTCAAAAAATTGTCTGGAGTGCAAAAAGCTATAAAAAGACATTGCATATATAGGTGAATGGCTGAATATATATACACTATACATTGTTACCGAGTGTTAGGTGATTTTTTTTTTATAGTTGATATAGATAAATAAGGAATATTTGCATGGTTAAATATACTATACAGGTCGATGGCAGAGGAGTACTTAAATAGCTAAATGTGCGTATGATATATGTGAGGTAATAATAGTTTACTTTATATACAGTCTGGTTAAATTAACAGGTAAGTGAATATTTTGCATGGTTAAATTAACTGTACAGGTAAGTGAATATTTGCATGCATACATTAACTACAGGTAAATGACAGGAAGAGATACTTAAATAGCTAAATGTGCTTATGATATAATTTAGGGTGATTATAATAATTCCCTTAAAATACAGGTCTTAGTGCAGGGTTTAATTACAGATAAATGCACGTATTGCACATTCGATATACTAAAAGCAATGAAAAAATATACAACTGACAGGATACTAATATGCATATGAGTGAATGACTACGTAAATTCAGTCCAAGAATTACTTACAATATTGCACGTGATATGATATAACAACTGTACATGAATATGTATACAGTCCTGAATGAATAAGTCCTGAGTGAATGAGTGATTACAGACCAGAGTTACTCACGGATGGATGCCTAATTGTTAAACTAGGTCCTAACACCCCAACAGTTCCAGGTCTATGTTGCCGACGGCACGGCACCCTGATGAAGCATTAAATAGTCTAATAGCCGCCGGCAGGAAGGACCTCCTGTAGCGCTCTCTGTGGTGAGATCCGTCTGTGACTGAAAGTGCTCCTCTGTATGCAGAGGGTGGGTGACGTTGTCCACGATGGCCAGCAGTTTGGCCAGGATCCGTCTCCACCACCTCCTCAAGGCTGAGTGTCAAGGCTAATCCCCAGAACAGAGCTAGCCTTCCTGATCAGCTTATTTAGTTAACTGAGAGATTACAGAAATGTTTTCTTTCATGCACAGACTAAACTAAAACAAGGGCCTATCCTATCCAGTAACATAAACAAGGTTACATACAAGCAAATTCTCCCATCTGATGTAGGTCAGTTTAAGCTGCTGGAGCAGGACAGAGATGTCAAGGAGCCGGTGCAGTATTTCAACAGTGTGGAGGAGGTGGCCAAAGCATTTCCCGAACGGGTTTATGTTATGGAGGAAATTACATTCAATGTGAAGGTCAGTTGCTATTGGTTGCTATTTAATCAAAAGATGATTTTAGCGTTATAAAGTGACTTGCAAGTTATGTACATTTCCCGAATTATTCAGATGTGACAGTGTCATAGTAGGAGTTCAATTGGAGTGTTTTTAAGGGGTTATAGTTGTATGTGACTTTTAGGCAATGAGACTACAGTCTAACACGTTCTCGTCTCACAGATGGCTTCGGGCGAATGCAACGAGGACACGGAGGTGTACAACATCACACTAAGCACCGGTGATGAGCTCACCCTCATGGGCCAGGCAGAGATCCTCTATGCCAAGGCGTCCAAGGAGAAGTCGCGCTTCAACACCATCTTCAAGAAGATCAGCAAGCTCAACTCCATCAGCAAGATGGCGAGCCGTGGCAAGATGCCATGCCTCATCTGCATGAACCACCGGACCAACGAGAGCGTCAGCCTGCCCTTCCAGTGTAAGGGTCGCTTCAGCACTTGCAGTCCCCTAGAGCTCCAGATGCAGGAGGGCGAGCACACCATCCGTGACATTGTGGAGAAGACCCGGCTGCCCGTCAACGTCACGGTGCCTGGCAGCCCGCCGCGCAACCAGCATGACTTGCACCTGATCCGCGAGGGCCACCGCTACAAGTTCGTCAACATCCAGACCAAGACGGTGGTGGTGGGCTGTGTGCTGCGCAGCAACAAGATCATCCCCGTCCACTTCCCGCTCCACATGGCCTCCATGCCAAAGTTCATCATCCCAGAAGGGCTGCTGCAAAGCGAGCTGTGGCTGGACACCATGGTGCACCGCTGGTTCACCTTCTGCCAGGAGCAGTTTGACATTGATGACTATTCCCGTGCCGTGCGCGATGTCAGGACCGACTGGAACGACGTTGATGGGAAGAGCCCCAAGAAGAGCAGCGGGAGCGGTAGCGGTAGCGTGAGCGGTGGTAGCAGCAGCAATGGTTGCCCCTCCCACATGCACGTGCCCAGCTCTCTCACGTACGCCCGCGATGAGCTTACCCAGTCATTCCACCGGCTCTCGGTGTGCGTCTATGGCAACAACCTGCACAGCAACAGTGAGGTCAACCTGCAAGGCTTCATGACCCTGTGTGGGGACTGGGCAGTCCTGCCACCCGAGGGCGTGCCGGTCGACACAGAGTACCTCTTCCCTGAGCTGCTGGAGAATATGAGCCAATCCGTCCTTCTGAAGTCTGATGTGCCCTACGAGGAGCTGTGGCTGGACCACTTGAGATCAAGTCGGGGAGGAGGGCACAGTGTTGGTGGTGAGGACCCTAGAAGCACCAGCAACACCATCGGCACCTCCATGGCGGTCCTATCGTACCCCATCTCCTCCAGTCATGTGGGCCCAATGATCAGCTCTGAAATCTGTCTACCTCCGCCCCCAGTCCCTCCAAAGTCTGAAGCTGTGAGTACACATGAATTCCATCACCATGGCTACATTTACCAACTAAAATTAAATTATTATTACCAAGCAAATTGGGGAAAATATTTAAATTACTGATATAATTTGTTTGAGACATTACATTGTAACAACAATTGTATATTCTTTCTGGTGTAAACATCCTCTCACAGCTAAAAACAAAGAAATTGTTAACACGCTGTAATCATTTGTAACGTTAGCTGATTTTCCTTCACCTTCCTCTCTAGGTGAAGGAAGAATGCCGTCTATTGAATGCCCCTCCCATTCCCCCCCGAAGTGCCAAGCAGATGATGTCCACCCCAACGATGTCCACCCCAACGATGTCCACCACAACGCCGACTGGAGCTAAGGCTCGGCAGACGGAAACGCGCTCTCCAAGCCCTACTCTCTCATACTACGCCTCAGGCCTACACAGCATGTAAGGACTGGGGGTCAAATCCCAATATGTAGCCTCATCTTTTGCACACACCTTCCATTGAGTTCAATCCAGGATTTACACGAAGGTTCCATATCTCACACGCCTCTTAAGGATTTGGCCCTGCACAGCATATAGTTGTTCTTCTGATCCTAGATGATACATTGAAATGACAATAAAAAGTACTTATGTACACACTCCCTTACATATTGCTGACTAGTCAATAGCTTTTGTTTCCCTCCCAATGGTCTGGAGTGTTGGGCTACATTTATCCCTATGTGACATTATTTCAGAATAGTTTAGTAGTGTTAAATCTCAACTTGTACCTAGTTCTTTTCACTAACTTTGGTATTTTTCTTTTGCTGCCAGCAGTGGAGGAGGAGAGAATGAAGTGACCGAGGTGGAGGAGCAGAACCACGTGTGCTACCCCTGCAACTGGGTCAAGGCCAACGCCAACGAGGAGAGCCCGACAACGTCCCAGGTGAGCCCACCGTTCGACGGTGTGCCCTCCTGCCCTTCTAGACTATCTTGGCCCAACGACTTCTGTGGAGGGGATTCTCAAGGCATGGAGGAGTTCCTGCCCATCCACTGTCGAAGTTACTACAGCTATCCCCGAAAAAGACCCCAGGGCACGCCTAAGTCACCCTGCACTTCCAGCCTTTTTGACTTTGACGGAAGAGAGCAGAGCAGTAACGCTGTCCCCTTCAAAGCCTCGTACACTAATCAGTTTTGCACCAAGTCGTCGAGCTACACCCTGGAAATGTACCGAGATAATACTATAGAAGAATGTAACACTAAACAAAGCCTGTCGTGCCCCATCTTGCCACCGAGGACGCCCAAATCAAATGAGACAAGTAAAGGTACAGATGCAGTCGAAGGTACGGCGCAGGACACTCTAAAGTGCCTGGTCAGCCAACAACCCGATCAGGTCACGATGACAGACATATTCTCCATTTCCTATCCGCCCCTACCTCCACCGTCACTATGCTCCCCATCCGCACCAGCCCACGGAGGACCATGGCAACCACCCACCAACCTATCTGGACTCTCCATCGAAGAGGTGTCCAAATCGTTACGGTTCATTGGCCTCTCCGACGACATTGTGTCTTTGTTTGACACTGAGAAAATCGACGGAAATCTTCTCCTGCAACTCACGGAAGAGATTCTGTCGGAGGACTTCAAGTTAAGCAAACTCCAAGTGAAGAAACTCATGCAGTTTATTAACGGTTGGAGGCCTAAAATATAGCCTAACCCTTTAACAAAAGTACTAGTCTAGGAAGAAAAAAAACATGCAATGTGCAGGGAATGCCGACGTAAACTTTTGCCTTCAGTTTTCTACTCTAATTCTGGGGGTTATTTTATAGCATGAGTTGGCCAGCCGATTTTCCTCAACATTCTGAAACAACTCTGCCTATTCTAGTTCTTTGAGAAAGATAACACTTGAATTGGGCATGGTATATAATCGCTCTCAATAACCCATAATCCACTTTTTAAGCTTTCTTGTGGAACCAGAAAACCAAGAGTAATCTCAGTGTATCTGGAAGTTGGCTGCCTAACTTGTTGATCCAGCTCTCCGAAGTCCGACCCTGGTAACCATTACGGTTGTCTAACTATGTAACAGGGATGTGTTGTATATTAACTCTTGTCATGTTATATTTAAGCAATAAGGCCTGAGGGGGTGTTGTATATGGCCAATATACCACGGCTAAGAGCTGTTCTTAAGCACGATGCAAAGCGGAGTGCCTGGACACGGCCCTTAGCCATGGTATATTGGCCATATATCACAAACCCCTGAGGTGCCTTATTGCTATTATAAACTGGTTACCAACGTAATTAGAGCAGTGAAAATAAATGTGGTATACGGTCTTATATACCATGGCTGTCGGCCAATCAGCATTCAGGGCTCGAACCACCCAGTTTATAATATCTGTTTGATTTTCTCTTTGTCCTCTTTAGGGACATCTCCCAACTCTGTTACTACTTGCTTTAACCCAAAGCCTTTCCACAGAAGTATTTGGAGGTTATTCATGAAAGTTTGCAATAGCAGGCACAGCTGCTAAATCCAAGTGATGGCATTCAACTCATAACAGTGTGCACTTATTATAATACTGAATTAATATGCAAGTAACCACAACCAATACAATGTAACTTAAGATTCTGCATAATGTAAGATGTACTTGTCTAAAAAAGCCTTTGCCAGTACAAATAGACTGTGACAATCAACTCATGACATTGTAAAAAAAAAAAACAACGTTGACATTGTGCATTAGCTAAAGAAGGGGATGCTTTGAGGATCAAGAAGAAACTATGTACCATAACAGAAGGAACATGTATTTGACTAAATTAAATGGAGAACTTGTTATATAGACTGCAAGGATATGTTACATTGGTGCTAATATTTAATTACTGAAATAGCCATTGATTCATTTGATATAAACTGAACTAACAATATTTTCCCTTTATTGTGCACATTCACAAATACAGACTTTCTCAGACTTGAGACAGACCTGACTAATATGCCTTTATTTAACCCTCCACAGAACTTAAACTTAACTACATTTAGCTGGGGGCCGTTCAAGAGGGTGCTGCATTATGGAACGTTAATATAAGACATGTATTGTATAGCACCGATGATTCTGTCAAGTATAGAAAAGAGAATCATGTTGGCTCTATTCATTACATTTCTATCTGTAACGTTCTGAACGTTTCATCTCACTGAATACACTTCAGGTGTCATGAATTTGTGTAATGTTATGCAAGTGATAAAAGGGTGGTAAGTAACTGTAACTGTAAAATGACCAGTAGCACAGGACTAAACTGTAAAACGCTCATCAACAAACTGTTATTACGGTAACGTTTAAGAACAACCCCCTATTATATTTTGACTTAACTCTGTTTGCTCAATTTCTATGGTTGTGTATGATCAATAAAAATTGACACTGTTGTCTTTTGGCTGAGTTACAATGGCGATAACCTTAAGCTTTTCGCACAAATGCACATCGAAGGACTGCTGTTTAGTAATTATGAGCCATGTAGTCCATTCCAAACAAAATGAAAAGCCTGTTAAACAATATAAAAGTGTAATTTGAGTGTGTGTGTTCGGATTCATTAACTTAATGTTTTCAAGCATAATAAATGACTGACAAGGCAATAAAGTGGTCCTGTGTGGCTCAGTAGTCAACAGCATAGCGCTTGCAGCGCGTGGGTTCGATTCCCACGGGAACGGTACTAAGAAAAAAATAAAAATGAAAATGTATGCACTCAAATCGCTCTGAGCGTCTGCTAGTTGACAAATGTAAAATAAGGCTTCATGTACTAACTTCATAATCTGTAGGGAACAACATCGGCACTATATCACGAGCAACAGTCATTAATCTGCGTTAGAATGAACCCTGGTCAAAGTGTTTTAATTTTCTTGACCCTAATACTGCCCATGCAAAGCTGACAGTCTGCACTTTGACCTCCTAGTCATTGTATCGTGTCAAATTCAAAGTGCTGGAATACAGCCAAAACAACAGAAAATGTGTCGCTGTCCCAATCCTTTTGGAGTTCACTGTAGTTCTTCTTCTAAAACATGAGTAACTGCTACTCCACGACCAGCAAACTTAAAAACATTGAGGCACTGTGACTTGTTGCATAGTGGTCTTGGTGTATTTATTTAGTATTGTTCTTTTTTTAATTAAATTTTTTTCTGACTGCTTAGAAACTATAGGCTATTTTTGCAATTATCTACACACTAACCACAAAACCTTACACCAAACCAGAAAAAACATATGTCTCTTGCAAAAGCAAACAATTCTTGCCAAACTTTTCAAACTCTTTAAAAAAAAAATGTTTTTGCATCAATACAGTATACACAAACCATCATTTGAATAAGCACACGAAGCACCGGTAGTATAAATGAAAAACATTTGTGGCTTTTGCTTTTTCTGTGTGCAGGGCATAGCAGTTTGGTAATTTATTTTAACCTTTATTTAACTAAGCAAGTCAGTTAAGAACACATTCTTATTTACGGGTTGGGTTTAAGCGCCTTGCTCAAGTACACATCGACAGGCTTTTCACCTTGTCGGCTCGGGTATTCGAACCAGCAACCTTTCGATTACTGGCCCAACGCTCTAACCGCTAGGCTACCTGCCGCCCATCATGTAGTAAACACACATACACACAAGTATCCAAGTGTATAAAGTATAGATGTGTATTCCGAACATAACATACGATCAATGCAAATAAGGGGTAAAAAATATGCATTTTCTCAAAATGTTCTAACACTCCTCAAACAACAAAAGCACAGTAGAAGAAAACAAAAACATTTGTACAAAAAAAAAGAACAGAAAAAAATCTTGCCTTCTTTGTGGGTCTGGCCATAAGACTTCATCCACATCACATGCGATGTTGTCTTGAGCTAGGCAGCGTGGAAAGTATCGCCTGGAGTGCCGTATCCAGGCTTGGCATGACTCCTGATCGATGTCTCCACAAGCCTCCTCCATTGCCTGTAGAAGGGGTATGCGTTGGTGGGGCTTAGAGTTAGTTAGTGCAGTGGTGACATCATTGAGGACCTGTAAGGTTGCAGTGGCACATCCATAACCTGAGCGGAAACCAGATTGCATACCAGAGAGTATACTATAGACATCAAGAAAGCCAGTCAGTTGATTATTGACATGTTTTTCCAACACTTTTTATAAACAGGGCAAAATAGAAATAGGCCTATAACAGTTAGGATCAGCTTGATCTCCCACTTAAAATAAAGGACTAACAGTGGCTGCCTTCCAAGCAATGGGAACCTCCCCAGAACGGAGAGACAGGTTAAAAAGGTCGGAGATAGGCTTGGCGATGATAGGGGCAGCAACCTTAAAGAAGAAAGGGTCTAAACCATCTGACCCAGATGGTTTTTTGGGGTCAAGTTTCAGGAGCTCCTTTAGTACCTCGGACTCAGTAACTGACTGCAGGAATGTCCACAAAAGCTGTTGCCAGAGAATTGAATGTTAATTTCTCTACAATAAGCTGCCTCCAGCTTCTTCACCTGAAGGATTGTCTGAGGGGGGGCTGCTGAGGAGTATTTCTGTCTGTAATTAAGCCCTTTTGTCAGGGGAAAACTAATTCTGATTGGGTGGGCCTGGCTCCCCAGTGGGTGGGCCTCCTTTTATGAACTGTAACTCAGTAAAATCTTTTATATATTTTTGTTCAGTGTATATTTGTTTAGAAAGTAGTAATGTTACTGTCCCCACTACAACAAATACTTAAATACATGTAATTTTGTCCATGAAACATTTAAATGAAATACTGTAGAATTCTATTCATTCCTATGGAGGACTGCTTACTGAAGAGTGCCAATATGGCAGACCGGTGGATTAAAAGCATCTCATTGCATAAGCAATATAGGTTTTATATACAGTATATTATTGATCCATAGGCTTACAACCAGAAAGAACTCTCAAAAAAGTGATGCTCTTGACACTCCCACCAAAGGTATATTCAAAAACTGTTCAAAAACTTCACAAACCGGGATGTTCAGATCTCAACTGTTAAAAATGTTGCAATCTCAATCAAACTCAAATGTATATGGCAATTGAATTTCATCCTAGCATGGACCTAGCCTTTCAATAGGCAGTTGTTGTTTTCAAATGCTCAAGCAATGGTGAAAGCATCCTGAATACACCCCAGTAATCAACAATGCTAAATGCATGCAAATATAAAGTGCTTAATCTACATGCCGCCACCCTTGTAGACAGGCGGATCAATTTCTCCCCAAAAGACAAACAAAAAATGATTTCAAGGGGAGGGCGCTAAAATGTTTTCAGACTAAAACATACTTACTTTGTTTACACACAAATCATGAAACCTTGTACAAGAAAACATATTATAAAACTAACAGTAGTGAAATAGTAAAAAAAACGTTTTTAAAAAATAGGACAAATAAAAACAATAAAGGAAAACAATCTTCCCTCATCATTCAAAAGTTTGGAATATTACTCATTCAAGGGTTTTTCTTTATTTGCACTATTTTTTACATTGAGAGAATGCCAAGAGTGTGCAAAGCTGTCATCAAGGCAAAGGGTGGCTACTTTGAAGAATCTCAAATATAAAATATATTTTGATTTGTTTAACACTTTTTTGGTTACTACATGATTCCATATGTGTTATGTCATAGTTTTGATGTCTTCACTTTTATTATACAATGTAAAATATAAAGAAAAACCCTTGAATGAGTAATATTCCAAACTTTTGACCGGGGGTGTACATCATCACCATGTGACAATCTTAATCCCAGCCTCAAAATGTTATCTCCCAAATTCATTATGACATTACGGGCCAGTTACCCAGACACATATTAAGACTAGTCCTGGACTCAGAAGCATGTTTAATAGAGATTCTTTATGTACGTTATGTACTTTTTAGTCCAGGACTAGGCTTAATCTGTGTCTAAGAAACCGTCCCTGAAGGTCTGTTCTCACTTAGTACATTACCCGGCAGTCTCAATCTCAGCCTAAAGGCTTTCATCTCCCACATACATTAAGGCATGACTAGGTCTGTTCTCTCTTAGTACCCGCTCTCTCCCTCTACTGCATCTCCCCTCTAGGTCAGCAGTTGGCATGGCAATAAAGGATGGCCGCACATCAAGTTGTGCTCTGTCGGTAAGCGTCAGGGCACTGGGCGTGGGGTCGCCAGCCCCTTGAGGTCCCTTCGAGGAGGGGGGTCTGTGCTGCAGCGTCCTCCCACACTCAGCAGTGCTCTGGAACGCTGGCGTCCAGTAGACTCTCCTCAAACCTGGGCTATAGGGTCATCTCTGACCTAGAAGGATGGTCCTCAGTCGCAGCGTGGCGCTGTTACCTCTTGTTGGAGGTGCGCACCTGGTGTCGTACCCAGCCTGTAGGAGCTACAGGACAGAATTAATGAGTTTTAGTGAGTTCCGGAAGGATTATTATTTTAATTTTTAAGTATCACTGCATTTCGATACAATTAAAACCATTTCAAATGTTATTTGAAGAACAGCAACAACAAGCTAAAACGACCCCAGCCGTTATCACTTTGGCTGCTGTGGGTTCAGTCACCTTATTCAACCTAAAAACAAATATCCTATTAGCTATACAATTGTAATATTATACCCCTGAAAGGGGAGAAATATGAGAAATGATTCACACTGACACATAACATCAGCGACTGTTCAATCAGTTGTAATGATGAATTGCATAAAATCAACTCTTTACATAGATCTCCTTTCTCAAATTACATAGCGTTCACATTTGTATTCCTAGGCATTACTAATCAAGCTTCGCACAAACAGACATCAATGGAGCACACAGATGATTGTATTATCACATTCACATGAATTATTAGAATATTACTTACGATTCTGTATTAATATTAGTCATGTAGTGGTAAAAAGAAGCTGGGTAATGGACAAGACGAACATCCACCGATATAAATGAAAACTTATGACACTTTTAAGAACTGTATTGTTTGCATTATAATTATTTTATTTAACCAGGTAAGTTGACTGAGAACACATTCTCATTTACAGCAACGACCCAGGGAATATTTGTTTATTTGTACTTCTCTCCAATAGGTAGTTGCAACTCCCCCCCGAAACATGACCATGCCAAGCCGCACTGCTTCTTAACACACTGCTCGTTTAACCCAGTAGCCAGCCGCACCAATGGGTCGGAGGAAACACGGCGACCAAAGTCAGCTTGCAGACGCCCGGCCCGCTACAAGGAGTCGCTAGGGCACGATGGGACAAGTAAATCCCGGCCGGCCAAACCCTCCGCTAACCTGGCCGAAACTGGGCCAATTGTGCGCCAGCTCAAGGGTCTCCCGGTCACGGCTGGCTGTGACACAGCCTGGGATCGAACCCGGGGCTGAAGTGACGCCTCAAGCACTGCGATGCAGTGCCATAGACCGCTGCGCCACTCGAGAAACCTGTGAATAGTTAAAGGGGAGAGGAATGAGCCAATTGGAAGCTGGGGATGATTTACCCCTTAGCGCCACATCACTGTCTGTCTCAGTAGCCTACTCTCTGTAAAGCAACGTTATTATGAGAACTTAGTAGCCTATTTGTTGCTCCTGCTGAGGTAGGCGCTGTGTAACGTTAGGTTCTTACTTCATCCTTCTAGCTGGCTAAGCAATACTAGCCAGAGCCCTTAAACATAACTGCAATAGAAGTCTCTGACATATCTATAAGCGACTACCAATTGTGCACTCACTCTCCAAGTCGTTTTTTGTTTGTTTGGGGGGATGTCTGTAGACACGGCAGGAGTCGTGGGACAGTTTTAAAAATTGTCTTTAGTCCGCCATCTCGCAAACACACTGTCAGCAGCGTCTTTAGTTTTGCCTACTCTGAGCTGGGGTGGTTCGTTTCAAGTCTCGGGCTCTTGGCACGTGCCACAAGAGGGCGTAGTTAGCTGTTTGAGAGCGTGGTGAATGTGCTGCTAAAAAGGCAAATCCATCCAGGAGTCAAATCCGGGGGACGCAGGCGAACATAACGAACAAACCACTCATCATGATTCCACTTGTTCGCAAAGAGGCAGGTGCGATTAGACCTCAGTCAGATCAAGAATATAAGTGTTCTGAGCTTTGATCAATGGTGGACCAATATTTAGATGTTGACTCATAATAGATTTTCTGTATTGTGTACAAAATATATTTATATTTTTCGAATTAGAAAACATTACAGAGGTTGTTTTTTTTACTAGGTAAGTAAAGAACAAATTCGTATTTACAATGATGGCATACTACAGGGTCAGCCCCTAGGGTTAAGTGCCTTGCTTAAGGACACATCGACAGGTTTTCACCTTGTCAGCTCAGGGATTCGATCCAGCAACCTTTCAATTACTGGCCCAACACTCTACCCACTAGGCTACCTGCCACCCTTATATGTAGTTAAGGCCATGATTACCATGTAGGCCCACTAATTACAGTCAGGCTATGTAAGCAACTTAAGGAAGTGTTGGAGACATTGGTTTATAGATGGGATGTTAACTTGTAATATTGGATTCGGACGCAATGTGTCCTGCTTCCTGGTTAGGGGGTGTGTGATGTCATAACACTCACAGCGTGGATGTCCTGGTGGTCTGGGGTTGCTGGCACTGCTGCCAAAGGAGGACTGGAAGTTGTGGATGGTCTCCTGCAAAATCTGCCTCTCTCTCCCCTGCAGCAACGATGCAGGTGAATAATAATACATTGTATTTATACAAGCTGTGATCCCTCTTTGGTAACTAAACACAACACAATAGAAATAAAACAAATAGATAAGCACGGAACACAGAGGTGGGTTAGTAAATATTGAAAACACACCTTCCCAGCATTTAGTTCAGAAATAGCTGCCAGTATTTGTTGTCTAGGCCCTTCCGTCTTAATCCCCAGTTCCTTTAAATCTCCATCTGTTAGAGTAAGAAACGCCTCCATATCCACCTGTAATGGATGCACATTGACTGAGTTAGTGGATGACATGAGATTTAAACCAAAGCTTTGAACATTTTAGGATAAGTAGCAAATAAACATTGGCTTAAGCTATAGTGAGGATAACGCATACCTCTTGCTCTTCAAATATGGGCTGGTATTTCTCCAACGAAAGTTTCTTCAGGATACTGGACAGCTCATCTGGGTGTAGTGAGAGACCAGCAGAGATTAGCAGAGGAAGGGTGTGTTTTTAAAGTATTCATACCAACCAGAGATGCACTGGCTCACCCTCGTCAGTGATGGTGCCACTGCTGGAGCCGCCGCTGCTCTTGGAGCGGGGGTGAGAGGAAGCGGAGGACAAGGAGTCCCCCGGGGGAGGCTTGGGGGTGGGGGATGGAGACGGGGTCAGGGTGGGAGAGGTGCTCTTGGAGGTAGAAGAGTTCCCAGACTGGGGTCTCTTCTTTAGGTCAGCTTTCTGTAAAGAAATCACTTTGATCATGTTTTGCAAGTTAACACTGACATTGTTGTTGTTGTAAGTGTGTATGAACCTTTATAATGTCTTATAACAAGGCTTGTAATGTGTTGTCTTTCTACGTATCAATATTGTATCTGACCCGTCTGGAGTGGACGTCGCTGGACACCAGGCTGGGGGTGCTGTGGATGTCAGGGAGACTGATGTCAGGCACAGTGGAGGCAGGAGCAGGCACAGGGTTGGGATTTGGCACCTCTGCTGCCTGCGCCTTTGGATCTAACAGGCCTGCGGCTCTCTTCCTCTGGGCAGCAATTTGAGACAGGACGCTGTCTGAACTACCCCCTGTGGGGAAGAGAGGAAACTAAGCCCATGAGGAGTAGCACTACCATTGAGTAGTACTAGCACTAGCTATCTGCTGAAATCTCATAGATTAATAGACAAATTATCTGAAAGTGTGTGTGGATGTGGTGTGTGTGTGTGACACCTAGCCATGTGTGTTTTCATGTGCCTGTACCTGAGCGGTTGTGTGAGTCTGGCCCGTGGCGGTTGAGCCCTGCCACCCCGTTGGAGCCCCCTGAGGAGTGGGGGGAGTGGTAGTTGCCAGAGTTGGAGGGGGAGGTGGATGAGGGGCCCTTGGTGAGGCTGGGGAACTTAATGGACCTGCTCACCACACGACTGATAGACGTCTGTGACACAGTATGGGAGGAAATAATAATTTCTCTTCACTCCAAAATCACAATTTATCAGTGGTTTTCAATTACAGTGAAAAAAAAAAATCTGAAAATCGTCAACAACGTGTGACTCACGATGTCAGAGTTGCCGCTGCTGTTGAAGTTGGCTTTTCCGGGCCTCTGTGGCATGGGCAGCCGTGAGGCTTCACTCTTGCCCTCTTTGATTACCCGGGAGCGGTCTGAGTTCCACGGCTCAAAGTTCGACGGGGGCAGAAAAGGTGGGATCACTGCCTTCAGCTTGTCATTGGGCAGACGGGTCAGGGGCGCCCCATTTCTCAGCTGAAAGTTTAGTAGAAGTTTCAATCAATTCAATCAAACCAGCATTGCATTATCTATGCAGTAGCATGCACAGTAAATAGGCTATGGTCCCCAGTCCGGGCAGAGCATCTCCATTTTCAGTTTTCTGTCAATAATATTCACAATGTGTAGCAGTTTGCCACACGACTCCATTGTTAACTTCAAATGACGTTTCAATGAAATGTAGCCACAGGGCTTATCACGGTTAATTCATTTAAATTCAAAACCTCTTCAAATGTTAAGATTCCTACCATTGTGGTTATTAGAAAGTCATCCTTCTCTGTGCTCGTTCTACCAAGACCTATGAAACAGATACAAATTCACTTTCAAATAAATAAATAGGTAGTTTAGTAGAACCATACTTGACATTCTCTCATGTTCCTGTATTCAAGGCCCAACTGTTTCAACCATTGACCACAAAATAGACTGTTTCAACTAAATCTTTCAGGGAGAATATGGCCATTGTGAAAAATGAACCGTTTCAAAACATCAGGGAATCAAGATGTTTCTAGGAAATGCCACTCACAGACATTTACCATACTTTTGTTAAATTCCCATTTCTCACAAACAATCCATGTACAATCATTAGGACAGCTTATACAATACTAAAGTATTTACTATACTGTAAAAATAAATACTGCAAAAATTCAGCTTCCAAAACAAAAACAGCAACTGGAACATTGTTATTTGGAAAGGTCTTATTTCCCCCATGTCTCACCACTGTCTTTGCTCTTGGCTGTCCAGGCCGTGCTGATGTCAGTACTCCCCAAGGCTGCAGGGGGCGCCACCGCTCCGCTCAGGATGGAACTCTTCCTCTCAGCCTTTATGGTGGCGTCCAGAGGCGCCTCGGGTTCGTCAGGGAAGGGTGCCAGGCGGTTGGAAGACAGCCCGTGCCTTAGAGTGTGGGTCAGCTTTAGCCTCCGGAATCTGTTAGACATCCTGTTCCACCACGACTGGACAGGAAGGAGACAGTAGTCATGTGTCATATGATAATAAACCCTGAGTGCACAACATACAGCCCGGAATCTGATTTAATTTGGCCCTGATCTAAACAGTGCCTGACCTTTAGTCCTCCTCTGTCATCGGGTGGTAGGGGGACGTTGTTGAGAGACTGCCTGCTCTTGGAGCCAGTGAGGGGAGTCCTGCTCCGGTGTTTTCCCTTGTCTTTGTCCACCTGCATGCAGACGGACGCCAACAACCTCACCAGCTCGGTGTCTGTGGGGAAGAGAATGTCAGAGTGTGACTGAGGTGCATTGGGTTTACCAGGTGTACTAAGCACTAGCAATGATAACACAGTACAAATGCATTACAACACTTCACACTGACTATCTGCACCAGTGCACCCAGAAGCAGCAACAGGCTGTGTTGTGGTTTACCCGGGTCATTCAGCAGCATGACCAGGTCAAAGGCTGTGTATCCATTCTTGGCTCGCAGGTTGACATCTGCACCCTGACTGAGCAGATACTTCACCACATCTTTATTCCTATGAGCACAGGTAAGAAATAAGAAAATATTAGACGACAACATTCAAAAAGCAACCTGTATATGTGCTTTAGCCATTGTGTGTTTGTGAAGGTGTCTGTGTAGAACAAGAAAGTATAATCAAAATGGCGGTCACAGGTCACATATTTACCCATGGTACGTGGCCTGCATGAGGGCCGTCCAGCCATGTACTCCATCTTGTTTGTCCACGTCGGCACTCTTCTCCAGCAGGAGCTGCACCACCTCCAGCTGCCCACTGACGGCTGCTATCATCAGGGGAGAGGCCCCGTCCGGGTTGGCCATGTTCACCTGGGATGGGTCTTCCTCCAAGATCTCCTTAACCAGCTGGGAGTTGCCTGGGACACACACACGCATGCACAAACACACATGCACACGCGCAAACACACAGACTCACACAGATATGCGTATGAACGCACGCACAAACACGCACACAACACAGACCACTCAATTCCAGCTATATACATTCTTATTGAAACAAAGGTCTCTGGCCTCCACCCAAAAATGTCAAATGTTTCAGTCCTCTCAGACCCCACACATTCCTCCCTCCCAGGGTTTTACACTTACGCCAGACTGCATTGAGCAACCATGTAAGACTTCCAAGTGCACATGCCATGTTTGATTCTCTCAAACTCACATAGTCCCTACTTCAGGAATGTTTAGGTATGACTTTTTGGTTGAACTACATGCATGGTTGGTTTACATTACAGCGTTATGTCCACTCTTGCAGACATAACTCAATATGACATCTTTCCCCTCTCACAAGGTATGTGTCTGCGTCCGCTAAACTTACCTAACTTCAAGGCACTGAAGACGTCTGGTCTCCTCTTCTCGTCATCTATGAGAGGGTTAAAAGAACAGAAGACGAATGTACTAAGAACTAAAAACCTCTGTGGGTAAAGCAACAATCCTACATGGTCACAATTACCTATGTTACCCACCACCACCACCACACACTACCCCTACTGGTGAATCCAGTCACATTGGGTACTAGATGAAGACAGGGAACACTTGAACTGAGAAATACTGGAGACTTGTACAGGCTAGAGTCAACAAAGCTCAGTCCAAAACCATCAGGAGACCACAATCACATGACTGCTAGCCAGGGACACGGATCAGGGAACTCAAAACACGTGACTGGTCCTTTTCGTCCTGAATTGTAGTTAAGGTTAATGTGCTTACCATAGAAAATCAAATAACATTGTATTTGTCACATGCGCCGAATACAACAGGTTGAACCTTACCGTGAAATGCTTACTTACAAGCCCTTAACCAACAATGCAGTTCAAAAAAATCGAGTTAAGAAAAATATTTACTAAATAAACTAAAGTAAAATAAAGTAATAAAAAATTACTTTATAAATAGTCCAGGTGGCCATTTGATTAACTGTTCAGCAGTCTTGGGGGTAGAATCTGTTAAGGAGCTTTTTGGTCCTAGACTGGGCGCTCCGGTACTGCTTGCCGTGCGGTAGCAGAGAGAACAGTCTATGACTAGGGTGACTGGAGTCTTGACAATGTTTTGGGCTTTCCTCTGACACCGCCTAGTATATAGTTCTGGATGTCAGGAAGCTTGGTCCAAGTGATGTACTGGGTAATACGCACTACCCTCTGTAGCGCCTTACGGTCAGATGCCGAGCAGTTGCCATACCAGGCGGTGATGCAACACGTCTGGATGCTCCCGATAGTGCAGCTGTATAACTTTTTGAGGATCTAGGGACTCATGAAAGGTGTTGTCGTGCCCTCTTCACAACTGTCTTGGTGTGTTTGGACCACCAGTTTGTTGGTGATGTGGACACCAAGGAACTTGAAACTCCCGACCTGTCAATGTTAATGGGGGCCTGTTCGGCCCTCCTTTTCCTATAGCCAACTATCAACTCCTTTGTCTTCCTACATTGAGGGAGAGGTTGTTGTCCTGGCACCACACTGCCAGGTCTCTAACCTCCTCCCTATAGGCTGTCTCATCATTGTCGGTGATCAGGCCTACCACTGTTGTGTCGTCAGCAAACATAATCATAGTGTTGGAGTCGTGCTTGGCCGTTGTGGGTGAACAAGGAGTACAGGAGGGGACTAAGCACGCACCCCTGAGGGGTCTCAGTGTTGAGGATCAGCGTAGCAGATGTGTTGTTGCCTACCCTTATCACCTGGGGGCGGCCTGTCAGGAAGTCCAGGATCCAGTTGCAGGGGGAGGTGTTTAGTCCACAGGTCCTTAGCTTTGTGATGAGCTTTGAGGGCACTATGGTGTTGAACGCTGAGCTGTAGTCAATGAACAGCATTCTCACATAGGTGTTCCTTTTGTCCAGGTAGGAAAGGGCAGTGCAGAGTGCGAATAAGATTGCATCATCTGTGGATTTGTTGGGGCGGTATGCGAAATGGAGTGAGTCTACGGTTTCCGGCATGCTGGTCCCAATGTATGGTACCATCAATGCATACAATACTAATGTATGCATTGTAAGAATTCAGTAGTGATATGGAGAAAACTTGAGATCTCTGATACATCAATTGAACTACCAAACAATAGGGAAAATGCAAACAGAAAATATGTTATATATTTTTTTAGGTTAGGGCTCAAAGAAGGCAAGATTCATTGTACACAATCTGCACCAAACCGATTGTCTTTCCAGCTATACAGGCAGATATAGTTCATAGTCATGACTGAGTCGGGTTTATCATTAGAATGGGTAACTGACTGAACAAATTCTAGGAAGCTTCAGATGTTTAAAGGGATAGCTCACCCCAAAATTTAAGTTTGTTTTCATTATTGGGGGCTCCCAAGTGGCGCAGTGGTCTAAGACACTGCATCTCAGTGCTAGAGGCATCACTACAGACAACCTGGTTCAAATCCAGACTGTATCACAACTGTCTGTGATTGGGAGTCCCATAGGGCGGCGCACAATTGGCCCACCGTCGTCCGAATTTAAAATAGTAATAATAAAGCTCAAAAGGTGGTCTTGCATCTGTTTTTAATGGATAATATTGGCACTATCCATCTAACTACTAGGCTTAAATGGTGCCAATATTTCCCATTAATTTGGAATTGAGGTTTGCAGATTTCTCCTAACGCATTTTGCAGGATCTACACAGGAATTTGGGGTCGAAAACATCCCAAAATGTTTTATTTTGGGGTGAACTGTCCCTTTAAGGTGGCACTTCATTACCTACATTCAGAGGGCCACAACGTTGTGGGACATTTAGATAGAAATACATTATGTACAAAATACTTGCCTCTGACATGTAGTGAGGAATCATGTCAGCTCTATTCGTGCCATTTCTATCTGCAGCCTTCAGTTTGTTGCCCGCTGCTGAATGCAGCCCTGCTATAATAACAATTTGCCAAAGAAATGCAGAGCTCAGACGTTTTCAAGGGTAGGTCTCAAATTCGTGGTTCCCTGCTGTGTACTTCCTGGCCAAGAGGCACATCAAAGAGAACAGGTGTCTAAAGAGGGAACTCTAACAATGTCTCTTTCTTTTAGACACCCAAGGTGTGACCACTGCTTTACTTTCACTTGAGTGTCAATTGTAGTGTTACAATAAAGCTTTGAGTTAATAAGAAAATGTTCATAACAATTGAGACTACTACCTATGAGGTACCAGGACAAGATCTGCCCAATACTTCCTTTAAGTCTCAAAGATTAACTTGTTGCAATCTTATCTTTGTATTGACTAATGACACTCATATCAAAAATAGAAAAACTCTGCTTTGTGCCTTGTTGGCCTAATTTCACTGCATATCAAATGAGTGTTTCTCCTGAATGTTTCTTCAGCGGGACAGAGATTCCTGAATCAGCATCAAGGCTTGCCAACAATAACATTTCCTAAACCAATTGAAACCTAGCCTAAAGGTTTTGGGGCAGGGGGTAACAGAGTTAGAAGGGGGTCTGTTCCAGTCCACCTAAGTAGGCTCAATGGAAATACTGGAAAACTGATTTCCGACAGTGTGCAACCGACCAGGGTTCAAATCCGGGTCTCATGCGTGTCACAAGACTGTGTTAGCCCACCAAGCTAAAGCCTAGACGTTAGCACGTCTTCAGGTCTCAGGCAGGGTTACTCATCACAATAGTGTGGTTCACAGAACCAGCTTCGTTACACCTAGACAGAGAAGTTAACTCGTGGCTGTTCCATACCTGGCTGTGGGCGCACGGTGGTGATGGAGTCCAGGTAGGCCTTGACATCCCTCTGCTTGAGCTGCAGCGACAGCTCGAAGGCAGTCTTGGCCAGCACGTTGACCTGGTCCGGGTCCGCCCCCCGCTCCACCAGCTGCTGGGCCACGCCCACCTTCCCGCTTAGCGTGGCCAGCATGAGGGCACCCCAGCCAGTGGTCTTCTGGGAAAAGTTCACCTCCGCCCCCCACTCCAGGAGCAGGCGAACGGATGCCTCGTGCCCATGCTGTGAGGCAGCAAGGAGCGCTGTGATATCCATGAACTCCCTTCCGCCCTCGCCTCCGACGCTGTTGTTGCTGTTGGTGACGCCCTCGGCGAGCGCCAGGTGGTCGTAGTCGTCGACGTAGGCGCCACTCTCCAGAAGGAGCTTGGCCACGTGGGTGTGGCCGCCTCTGGCCGCCATAGTCAACACGCTGGCCCCCATCCGGTTCCTGCCGTTCATCTCCGCCCCATTCTCCAGCAGGATGTGGGCCACATTTAGATGGCCAAACCTAGTGGACGACAAGACAATGTCATGGAACTGTCCAAAGATTTCCAAAAACGTACTAAGACCATCTTAAGTCCATTGGTAGGCAATGGACGCACAATGATGTTAATGCTTAATGTTTTAAAGACTAGGGGCATTCTCACATGGGGTCATAGGTCACATGGCGCACAGGTGACCAGGAAGTGTTAGGAGAGAGGTCATGCCTAGTGGGATACAGCTTATGTCAAATTGACAAATTGTGACAAATTGCCTTTTTGCTAACCCTAACCATTTTCCTAACCTTAACCTAATTCTCCTAACATGCCACGTTAATTATCCTAGCCTGCTACGAAAAAGTCAATTCTGAGAAACTGTATAGCATCTAGTCAAAACCGAGGATAGCATATGGTTCTTATCATTAAGATGATCTATCCCTTTAAATTATTTAAAAAGGTAGACTCAGCGATATGACATAGGCAGTTAAACAACATAGTGGATCAATTTCCGCAACAACTAAGACCTTTGAAGCACAAGCCTACTTTCAGCACCATGAGTTGTCCATTTCCGATTGATTGTGCTGCAGCTGCTTCAAGTTTCAGTACCACAATGTAAGTTACTCGAATCTGGCTTATTGTGAGCTCAATAACTATAATAAACAGGCCTACATCATGGGCAAGAAACGTAATAAAATCAATCATAGTAGTAGTAAGATATCAAATTTGACCTCCGGTTCTCCTTCTCATCTTCGCGCTCTCCTTCCCAAACTGAACCTAGGCTAGAGCAGGCCTGGGCAAAGACCGGCCCCCAGCGACCTGATTCACTACGGCCTGCGGAATCATGCTCAGATCACATAAAGAATTTGCGATAGTAAATTCAAATTAAAAGTCCAATGAATACTCACCATTGTGTAATGATTTAACTCCCACCGCTAGTGGGACATTTATTTTGAAGGCACGTATAAATAACAACTGCACGAGGACAGCCAGTGACTGACAGGCTGACACACAGGTCACAGTTACAAATAGTAGCTAGCTAGAAATTGTGCAAAAATGAGTTTTTCAAAGATTTAAAAGAAAAAGAAAGGAGACAATGAATGTAGGGTGTTCCAGTAAGCGGGCATCGAAATATTTATTTATTTATTCTTACGAGGCATAATCCCAGACTTTGAAATTACAGAGGAGCTTGCTTAAATTCAGTCAATGAAGAGTACAACCACATGGAAATATTTATTGGAGGAGGTTAATAAGTGTGTGGCAAAGCTTGGACTGAGTTTTGAAAGGTTATCCAGTGTGACCACTGATTGGTGCCCAAACATAACAGGAAAAAGCTTTGGCCTTTTGAAAAGGATACAAGATGAAGAAGTTGAGCTGAATCCAGATCAGAAAAGTATTTTCCTGCATTGCATTATTTCATCAGGAGGTGCTCTGTAAATGTGTTCTGAAAATGAGCCATGTTGTGGATACAGTCACTAAAGTGAAGAGCAACATCTTTAAACCACAAGCAGTTTGTCTCACTGTTGGAAGAGACAGAGTTGGGTCATGCAAATCTCCCCTACCACACACACACATGAGATGGCTGAGTTTGGGGAAGGTGCATAAAAGGGTGTGGGACCTGAAATCGGAGATTGCTGAGTTTTTGTAAATGAAAGTAAAATATGTGGATTTCCCTCAACTGCAAGATAAAGAATGGTTGGCTGATTTTTCCTTCAGCGTGGACATCATGGCCCTCATGAATGAACTGAATTCCAAACTACAAGGGCCTTTTTGCACATCATATGTGCAGCCTTGTCAAAGCCTTCAAGGGAAAATTACTCCTCCTGACCCGCCAAGTAGAAGCCAACAATCTCACCCACCTTCCGACACTACTAGTCTGTTCCCTATCAGATAACCAGCGGGAGAAGTATACATCGCTGCTGCGTGCTTTTAACGGTGAGTTCTCTCGTCGTTTAGAGGATTTCAAAGTGTTGAAAATGACATGCTGTTGGTTTCCTCTCCTTTCACATTCAATGTGGATAACGCTCCCACTGACCTGCAACTTGAGCTTATCGATCTTTAGTCTGATGCAGTGACTGAAGAATTATTCAAAACAATGTCACTGACGAGGTTCTATGCATCTCTCGATTAACAAAACTTTCCAAAGATTAGGAGTCTTACTCAGAAGATGTTTGTACTGTTTGGGTCAACCTATGTATGTGAACAGACATTTTCAGTGATGAAATATAACAAGTCAAGGCACAGATCATCTCTTACTGACTCTCACCTCAGCAATCTGCCCCTGAACAAGGCAGTTAACCCACTGTTCATTGTAAATAAGAATTTGTTCTTAACTGACTTGCCTAGTTAAATAAAAGTAAAATAAATAGCCTATAGGCTATGGATCATCATCTTCTTCGAAGGGCTTTAACGGCGGTTGGCATCCAATGTTAATCGTGCATTACCGCCACCGGCTGGATGGGGTATTGAATAAGAAATTTTAAAAAACGTTGCGGGAAAGGAGGAAAACGTCATCATACAAAATAAAACCCCTCCCACTTCTTCAATCACAGTCCACTCCAAAACCCCTCCCACTTCTTCAATCACAGTCCACTCCAAAACCCCTCCCACTTCTTCAATCACAGTCCACTCCAAAACCCCTCCCAATTCTTCAATCACAGTCCACTCCAAAATACATCCCTACACATGCTCAGGGGCCTGTGATGGCGGAACATTCACACACAGGATTTCTTGCACGGCCTCGGCTGTGAAATCACGAAAACCCCCAAAACAGCAAATCAGCATTCACAATGATTCCAATTTTCTTTGACTTCTTCTCCGCTTGTGCTGTACAGTTTATAACCATTGCAATAAATAATACTAAGTCCACCTTTTTAACATGGTGGCTCTACAGAACCCTTCCCTGGTCGTGGTGGCTCTACAGAACCCTTCCTTGGTCGTGGTGGCTCTACAGATCCCTTCCCTGGTCGTGGTGGCTCTACAGAACCCTTCCCTGGTTGTGGTGGCTCTACAGAACCCTTCCCTGGTCGTGATGGCTCTACAGAACCCTTCCTTGGTCGTGGTGGCTCTACAGAACCCTTCCCTGGTCGTGGTGGCTCTACAGAACCCTTCCCTGGTCGTGGTGGCTCTACAGAACCCTTCCCTGGTCGTGATGGCTCTACAGAACCCTTCCCTGGTCGTGGTGGCTCTACAGAACCCTTCCCTGGTCGTGGTGGCTCTATAGAACCCTTCCCTGGTCGTGGTGGCTCTACAGAACCCTTCCCTGGTAGTGCTGGCTCTATAAAATCTTTCCCTGGTCGTGGTGGCTCTACTACCATTGTTTCTTCCCCACAACTCGTTCCTTCCAATCTTCTCACCGCCTCCAGATAGGAGACACTCTGAACACTCCTTACCCTTGCCACCTCATTCTCCTTCACAGGGCACTCCAGGAATTCAGGTGCATGTTCACCTCCACAGTTGCAGGATTTCACGTCATCTGGCATATGATCCTCTTCCCTTCTCCACACCCTTGACACATTACCAAATCTTTTAGCCCTGCTACGAAAAACCATACAGGACATATTCCACTCCGATATCTGTTTTTCTTAAAACATGCTTCTTCTGCTCCGCAGACACACAAAAACAGACTCTCATCGACTCCACACTATCCTCCAACAAATTCCAGATTTTCCTCAAGACGTTAAAAGGATTTCCCAAGTAGCATTGATCCAAAATCCTCACTCCGACTAAAAACGAGTCTAGTGGTTTCCTATTTTCCACCACGGCTTTACTTCTCGTCTCCCATTTTCTTAACACTGTAACCCACTTATTCTCACTTTCTGTACTATTATCTTCACCCGACTCACTAGCAGTTTCAAACAAAACCTCAGTTTCCGCCGTCTTCCCGACCAGCTATGGATAATTTGATTGAAACCACACTAAATACACCCAATGGATAGTCAGAGATGAAGAGTGGCATCAGGCACACAGTGATATATAGCCTATTATGCAACTAATTTAAAAGAAAAACTGAGAAATATTGAAATTTCATCAATTACAAATAGCATGACCCTCCCCTGGACTAGATTACAAAAATACTAAACCCTCCTCTCGACTGAAATTGAAAAAGCGTAACCCGCCCACATTTCCCTCCAGGTACATTCTGTGGCAACATCATTTCGTTGAGTCTACCTTTAAGATTATGCTTATGGAAACTCACCCCTGGCTGGTATGGATTATTTTATTTTGTTTTATTTATCATGCACAATCTTATGTGTTGTGCATATATTATAATACAATTATAACGTTTTAATCGGGGACACACCCATTTAACATCTGTATACCTTACTGACCAATTTCATGAGCACATAAACTGGTAGCAACCACACCTTGTAGCCTGCATGAGAGGCGTCCAGCCATAGTTGTTACGGCTGTCCACCGAAGCCCCCTTTCGAAGTAGAAATCGGACCAGATTCTCATGTCCACTCGCCGAGGCGAACTGTAACGCCGTGTTGCCCTCTTCATCTGTGCAATCCACTGGCACCAGCGAGAGTCCCCTGGTGATGTCCACAACATTGCATTCCGATCCCGCTTCTGACCGCAGTCTGCTTTGCCTTCCGGACTCTTTCGCCCCGGGATCAAGAATCCCTCGAGCAGTTTCGTAGTCTCCTTCATCACAAGCACGAAACAACAACAGTGCGTTTACTGGAACACCTAAATTCATATCCGAGGTTAGTTTGAGTTCCAGTTGTGGTGTTCTAAAACTTTTCTCCTACTTAATCCAATGTCTATCGGCGGCCCATCTTTGAAAAGCATGACACACTTACAAGAGTAAAGTTCTCTCCTCGAGTAATATGGCGTTTTGGTTTGTACTATATAACAAATATTATCATACAAATAAAAAGCAAAAAGCTTTTTATTTTCTAATGTAAATCGTATTCGCAGCCGGTTAACCTCTCGTCTCAACCTCTGGAAATGTTGCCATTCTGCGCGTGCGCAAAATGAAGAAATGGAAGAAAACGTCCTTCTTCGATGAGGTTTAACGGCGGGTGGCATCCAATAAACATTACCTTACCGCCACCTACTAGACTGAAATATAACCCCCTTATACTTTGCTTGAAAAAATAATAATTAAATAAATAAAACAAATACCCCACCATCTAACACTACACACACACAAAAAAAACATACTCCACTATTTAAATCTATTTAGTCCTACTTCAGGCCAACAGTCTGAAAGGATGGGACACCAGCACTTAACACACAATGTAACTCTTCTGAGGTCAAATCTCATACACCCAAATACCTCTCTGCAGCTCCACCACAACCTCTATTGTCTGCGACTTAAGTTCCATCCCTGCAATACAGTTGATAACCATTGCTATAAATGCCAAAAGTCCAATATTACTGACACCATATATCACTTGTTGGTTTATCCATCTGTACTGGTACAGATCTACTACTAACACAAACCCCCCCCCATGTAACCTCCCTCCTACACACTGCTGCCACATGCCCATAAGCTTGACACCTGTAACAACGTAATGTATTTGGCACAAAAGCTCGTACAGGATAACACATATATATCCTAACATCACATTGTCGGGCAATGACTCTGTTTCACCGTCGCACCAAACGACGAGCATCACAAACAAATCACTCTTCTCTTGAGAGCAAAACAATTCACATCTCTTGCCCCCATTTGTTAAACATGGAGCGCCTGCTCCCTCTGACCAGCACCAACACTAACAGTTATCACCAGAGAGAACAGTCTTTTTGGGACCACCTCTTTTTATTAGAAAAAAAACAACAACATATTATTGGACGAAAGGAGTCCCTTGGAACATTAGACTAAATAGCTAAGAGCTACAGACCGTGATGCATGGTTAAAATCGATCACATTAATTTATTGTATATCAGCCGAATATTCATATTTTTAATGGTCAACTTTAATATTCATTTAGGCATGATAAAGGACATGGGATTTTGGATATAGACCTACTGTTTTCTAGGCTTATAAATGAGAAAACAGCACTTTTTTAGTATCTGAAACAATGTGTAGATTATGACGTTTCTCTTTACGCCACTGCTATTGTTTTATATCGCTGTTTATTCATTTGGAGTTGTGGTTGTTCATTGAATTGGCTGTTGTCTTATATGAATGAATTATAAACATGCATTGGATCATTATGGAACGGTGAGCTGTTATGAATACAATTAAAATAGTATGAGGATCAGATTTTCTACTCTACTCCCAGAGTGTGTTCGTTCACTTCTCCTCATAGATTGCAAACATTGGATGGGTGTAAGTGTGGGCTCGAGGTAGTCTCCACCTTATTAATCTTACACTGATCCATTCCTTTTAAATCTTTGGGGGGTATGGAGGGAAGTGAAAGAATGTACCCTACATTTTGGGGAGACTGATTGAGGACCCTATTGGTTTGATCAGCATTCAATACTTCAATGTTGCATCACACATAGACAGCAGATGGAGCCATTCTCCTATCAAATGCATATCTAGTGGAGTTGTGTTCCATTTTTTTTTTAAGGTCAATTAATTTGAGGGTCACTTTCTCCTCTCATAACTCAACTCCACACATAGTTTATGAGCCTAACTGTAAGGATCCTTCTAAATTAGTAATGTTCTTTCCAACTTGTGGCAACCGGCCAAGTACAACAGGCATGGCCCACGCATCAACCTTTTCCAATTACCCCGTCAAACAATGATATATATATATATATATATATATATATAGCTCAATATCGTCAGCACCGAATCAAGGAGCTGGAGGTGCACTCACCAAGAGAAGACAGGGACAATTTTTTAAATAGAAACAACGCCTATAAATGAAAATGTCTGCCAAGTCCGTTGTAGTTTGTCTGCCCTTGGCTAGTACATTTAAAGCACTAAAGCTTTTTCATTTTTTTTCTCTTGTTTGTTACTGTAAAGTCATGTAAAATCTCACTGATCCATAGACACCAGCACTGCTGGGAAATGGGATCGTCAATCATCAGCTCAGTGCCGTTATATTGGCTCCTCAATGGGACATGGTTGCAGCCAGGTTCCACACAACATTTTTTAAATATAGTGTTGTGATTTGGGACACCAGCACTTCCTAGGCCGTCATTGTAAATAAGAATTTGTTCTTAACTGACTTGCCTAGTAAAATAAAGGTTAAATATTTTTTTTTTTTTTTTTTAGATATTCAGCAGCCCAATTCATGCACTTCACATACATTCAGATGAACAATTGGGCAACACTTTACTTAAAGCCTGCAGGTATGAGCCTTTGTAGTGTATTTTAACGAGGCGTATAATATGTTGTCACTATGTATCAATATTTCAACTGATTGAGAATTGCTGGTATTTTGTCAAAATCAATCTGAGATGAAGAGAATAAGAATTTATAAGAGGTCATACATGCTCACGACAAGACATAATTAATTATACCTGCATGTTTTAAAGAAAGTTCTGCGTAAAAATATACCTTTTTGCGATGTTCAAGAGTTACATGTTTGTTTGTCCCGTAAGGCAGGTATATAAATAGTATGTAAATTGCTGATAAGAGCTGTTGTAGCTCATTATGTAAATGTCAACACAGGCACAGTCACTTAGATTAAATCATGAGTGGCTATTTCAGTAAAACTGGTTTAATTCCTCTGGTTCATATTTAATTATAACGGTAATTAAACTTCCTGCAGACTACTAATGTGCGGAGGGGTTGCATGATCGGAATGTATCAAGAGGATTTGTTCCAAAACTGGAGGGTCAGTCTATTAATTCCACCCCTATTCCCACGCCTTTAACCGCATAGAATATTAGACTGTTGGAGTCATGGGCTGTTTTAATGGAATCCGGGAACTGAAGGAAACAGGGTCTGAAGCCTTCAAATGTCACACTACCTCATGCATCGAAACAGTCCCAAATATGAAACATCTGCGTAAGCTTTCACTGTGCAGGGAGCTTAGGGCCAAAGCAACAATAACTTGAAATGCATTTTGAAAACACACAGATGTCCTCAAATTATTGACCATGTCATGGCTTGGTTGTGGTAAGGCCTCTTACTCCCACCTAGGGGAGGAGAGAGGCACACAACCAAGTCATCACACACTATTAGGGAGATTACCATCCCCAATCAGAGACAGCTGTATAGCGTTGTCTCTGATTGGGGATAGTATTTAGACTCCACACACAGCCACCTGTGTGTGGATCATTGTTCGTGGCTGCCTTGTGTTTCAGCACGTGAGTTACTTTGCTTTGTTGGTGTTTTTTAGTCATTAGTTAAGTCATCTCCTTTTCTGTTATTTTGTGCTTCGAGAGAACATCTCCAAAATAAAAAGGAATGACGCTCCATCAGCGCTCCGTTTATCGTCCCATTATTCCGCATCGTGACAGAATGATCCACCACCCTGGGACGCAACGGGGAATAACGTTAGGAGATATCCTCCTCGGTATGGGGAAAATTACCGAGGAGGAACACTCTTATTATCGCTCGGTGGAGGAAGGCTGGGGTCCGGATCAGCAGAGGCGCCGGAGACGGAGGACACGTCACCGGGCGAAAGCGAAGGACCAGCCTGGAGCCCAGAAAAACCCCCAAACTGATTTTGGGGGGGGGCTATGGGGGTGGTCGGGGATCGAAGGAGAAGAGCCCCGACCACTGCACTTGTGGGGGTTCCAGGAGGAGCCCCTACAGCCGTGGGAGCAGGAGTACAGAGAGGAGTCGGAGGAAGACGACAGCGATGTGCTTCTGTTCCCTCACTTGTGGGGGTTCCCGGAGGAACCCTCACAGGATGGGGATTGGCGTTGGAGTAGGGACGACAGGCACAGTCGTACTCCAGCGTCAGTTCCCAGTCCGGTGCCTCCAGCGCCGGTCCAGAGTCGGAGGAGGAGGAGACCGACTCAGCGCACCAAACCATCGGTGCGCAACAATAGCCCGGTACGGCCCGCACCTGCTACGCGCACCGACCCAACGGTGCGTTTCCCCAGCCAGGTACAGCCCGTTCCAGCTACTCGCACCAGACCAGTGGTGCGTTCCCCCAGCCCGGCGCGACCCGTGCCAGCTCAACGCACCGACCCAACGGTGCGTTTCCCCAGCCAGGTACAGCCCGTTCCAGCTACTCGCACCAGACCAGTGGTGCGTTCCCCCAGCCCGGTACGGTCTGTGCCTGCTCCTCGCACCCAACCTATGGTGCGTTTCCCCAGCCCGGCGCGACCCGTGCCAGCTCAACGCACCGACCCAACGGTGCGTTTCCCCAGCCAGGTACAGCCCGTTCCAGCTACTCGCACCAGACCAGTGGTGCGTTCCCCCAGCCCGGTACGGTCTGTGCCTATTCCTCGCACCCAACCTATGGTGCGTGTCTCCAGCCCGGTGCGACCCGTGCCAGCTCCTCGCACCAGACCTATGGTGCGTTCCCCCAGTCCAGTATGCCCCGTGCCTACTCCTCGCACGGAGGCTACCGCGACGGTCGCCAGCACAGCTCTGTGGTTGGAGACCATCTCTGCGTCGGTGCCCAGAGTGGGCACGACGTTCAGCCCCGCTGTGGAGCAGGAGCTCCATAGCGCGTCGGTGCCCAGTCTGGGGCCGACAGCCAGCCCAACCACAGGGCTGGAAACCCTCTCTGCGTCGGTGCCCAGTGTGGGGCCGACAGCCAGCCCAACCAGAGGGCTGGACACCATCTCTGCGTCGGTGCCCAGGGTGGGCACGACGTTCAGCCCCGCTGTGGAGCAGGAGCTCCATAGCGTGTCGGTGCCCAGTCTGGGGCCGACAGCCAGCCCAACCACAGGGCTGGAAACCCTCTCCGCGTCGGTGCCCAGGGTGGGCACGACGTTCAGCCCCGCTGTGGAGCAGGAGCTCCATAGCGCGTCGGTGCCCAGTCTGGGGCCGACAGCCAGCCCTACCAGAGGGCTGGAAACCATCTCTGCGTCGGTGCCCAGGGTGGGCACGACGTTCAGCCCCGCTGTGGAGCAGGAGCTCCATAGCGCGTCGGTGCCCAGTGTGGGGCCGACAGCCAGCCCAACCAGAGGGCTGGAAACCATCTCTGCGTCGGTGCCCAGGGTGGGCACGACGTTCAGCCCCGCTGTGGAGCAGGAGCTCCATAGCGCGTCGGTGCCCAGTCTGGGGCCGACAGCCAGCCCAACCAGAGGGCTGGAGACCATCTCTGCGTCGGTGCCCAGGGTGGGCACGACGTTCAGTCCCGCTGTGGAGCAGGAGCTCCATTGCGTGTCGGTGCCCAGTCTGGGGCCGACAGCCAGACCAGCTGCAGGGCTGAAGACCACCTTTGCGTCGGTGCCCAGGGTGGGCACGGCATCCAGCCCGAGGTCTCCGGAGAAGGTCAGCAGCCCGAGGTCTCCGGAGAAGGTCAGCAGCCCGAGGCCTCCTGTGACGGTCAGTAGCCTGAGGTCTCCTGTAAAGGTCAGCAGCCTGAGGCCTCCTGTGAAGGTCAGCAGCCCGAGACCTCCGGAGAAGGTCAGCAGCCCGAGACCTCCGGAGAAGGTCAGCAGCCCGAGGCCTCCAGTGAGGGTCAGCAGCCCGAGGCCTCCAGTGAGGGTCAGCAGCCCGAGGCCTCCAGTGAGGGTCAGCAGCCCGAGGCCTCCAGTGAAGGTCAGCAGCCCGAGGCCTCCAGTGAAGGTCAGCAGCCCGAGGCCTCCAGTGAAGGTCAGCAGCCCGAGGCCTCCAGTGAAGGTCAGCAGCCCGAGGCCTCCAGTGAAGGTCAGCAGCCCGAGGCCTCCAGTGAGGGTCAGCAGCCCGAGGCCTCCAGTGAGGGTCAGCAGCCCGAGGCCTCCAGTGAGGGTCAGCAGCCCGAGGCCTCCAGTGAGGGTCAGCAGCCCGAGGCCTCCAGTGAAGGTCAGCAGCCCGAGGCCTCCAGTGAAGGTCAGCAGCCCGAGGCCTCCAGCGAAGGTCAGCGCCACGCCACCTCCAGCGAAGGTCAGCGCCCCGCCACCTCCAGCGAAGGTCAGCGCCCCGCCACCTCCAGCGAAGGTCAGCGCCCCGCCACCTCCAGCGAAGGTCAGCGCCCCGCCACCTCCAGGGAAGGTCAGCGTTCCGCCACCTCCAGCAAAGGTCAGCGTTCCGCCACCTCCAGCGAAGGACAGCAGCCCGGAGCCTCCAGCCACAGCTCAAGGCCTGGAGCCTCCTCCACCGGTGCCCAGTCCGGGGCCGGTCGTCTGCTTCGCTCCAGTGCCGGAGCTGTCCGCTCCACCGGTGCCCAGTCCGGGGCCGGTCGTCTGCGCCGCTCCAGTGCCGGAGCAGTCCGCTCCACCGGTGCCCAGTCCGGGGCCGGTCGTCTACGTCGCTCCAGTGCCGGAGCAATCCGCTCCACCGGTGCCCAGTCCGGGGCCGGTCGTCTACGTCGCTCCAGAGACGGAGCAGTCCGCTCCACCGGTGCCCAGTCCGGGGCCGGTCATCTGCGTCGCTCCAGTGCCGGAGCAGTCCGCTCCACCGGTGCCCAGTCCGGGGCCGGTCGTCTACGTCGCTCCAGGGAAGGAGCAGTCCGCTCCACCGGTGCCCAGTCCGGGGCCGGTTGTCAGCCCCTCTCCAGGGTCGAGGGCTCCCGCACCAGGGTCCAGACAGGACTTGGTGAATGGCGGGAGTACTGAGGGGGGAACCACCGCGCCGGGGTCCGGACCGGACCGGGCGTGCAACCGTGAGGTAGGAGGGAAGCTACTCTCACAGCCTGTGCCACGTCCGGAACCGGAACCGGAGCCCCCACCAGCAACCACCTCAGTACCCCGCCATGTCCCCCCTAGTTTTGGACATTTTTTTTTTTTTTGTCTTTCAGGAAGGGGGGGATTGTGTGTGCGATCGGGAGTCCGCACCTTGGGGGGGGGGGTACTGTGATGGCTTGGTTGTGGTAAGGCCTCTTACTCCCACCTAGGGGAGGAGAGAGGCACACAACCAAGTCATCACACACTATTAGGGAGATTACCATCCCCAATCAGAGACAGCTGTATAGCGTTGTCTCTGATTGGGGATAGTATTTAGACTCCACACACAGCCACCTGTGTGTGGATCATTGTTCGTGGCTGCCTTGTGTTTCAGCACGTGAGTTACTTTGCTTTGTTGGTGTTTTTTAGTCATTAGTTAAGTCATCTCCTTTTCTGTTATTTTGTGCTTCGAGAGAACATCTCCAAAATAAAAAGGAATGACGCTCCATCAGCGCTCCGTTTATCGTCCCATTATTCCGCATCGTGACAGACCAGAACGTATGTGTTTAGTTGAAAAGGATTGAATGTCATTCCAAAAAGAGGCTCTCTTCTAAAGTGATATACTTTTAGTCTCAATGTCCTGTCATTCTCTGTATCCAAATCCCATCTAAAGTTCTGTAGGGGGATCAGTACATTTTTTAAAGTGATCCATTCTCAACAACACCTACAACAGGTGTAATTTATCCCTGACAAATCGAATCTGCAAAACAGAATAAAAATAAAGTAATCGACAACTAATTCGCAGTATAATTTCTCTCTCTCGCTCGCAAGCTCTCGATCTCCCTCTTTCAATTTTTTTAAATCCCTGCATGGAAGGAAACGTACCTGCTATTATATATGTCTTTATACACATATATATAATATATACAGTTTATACTTTTTTTGAATTTTTTTGTTATGTGCGCTTCATCTTGACTACACAAATTAAAATATTTGTGAATTTGGGTCACACCCAATTCCAAAGATCTCTATAATGCCAATTTCCCTCCTTTGATATTCCCCCTGAAACAGGATCTTGAACGCTGGGATTAACACTGTTAAAATGAATGTATTACCGACGTTTGTAGACTTATTTCAATGTATTCCTATCTTTCTGACAATCTTTTTTTTATCTTCGTAGACAAACTGATATCGGGAACAAGAAAAACGCTCGTATATGTAAGAGCGTATTGCATATACAGTATGTCACGCCCAGGGTGGTCTAGCACTTCTGAACTTTCAATATTATTACTGGGCAACTAATATAAGAATCATTCTATATTGGATGACAGAAATCCCTGATGTTACAGGCCCGAAATGGTTGACCTTGGCTGCCTTACTCTGCTCAAAACTTGCATCAGCTGAGCCTAATACACTAAAAACCCTATTGTGAAACATTCTTTACAAATCTGTAAACAGTTCAGGCGATCGTTTGGTCTCAGTGAATTTTCAACTTCTGCCCCATTATTAAAGAACCATACATTCTCTCCATCATTATTAGGTGTTTCATATCTGGTCTGGAAAAGGGATCTCCTCACTGAATGACTTGTACATTGATATGGATTTTGCATCTTTTGAACAGTTAGTACAAAATATTCCTAGATCCCATTTCTTTAGATAACTGCAATTGCGTAGTTTTGTATCTTCATACTCTAGTCACTTCCCATCATGCCCACCTACCTCCCTTCTAGATTATATTTTAAAGTAAACCCTTATATCAAAGGGGGCATAAACTTGATCTATACGTTATTAAACTCACACAATTTGGATTCCCTGAACTCTCTTAAGAACCAATGGGAAGAAGATTTAGTTGAGCAACTTTCAGACGGAACTTGGCAGAGTATGCTTCAGAGAATACAGTCTTCATCTATATGTCTAAGACCATGCTGTAATTCAATTTCAAATAGTTAATTGGCTGCATTGGTCAAAGGCAAAATTATACAAGATTAGACCAGAAATAGATCCCAATGTAATTGACAGATTTCAGATATGGTAGGGGATCCGTGTGTGTTCTGCCCTATACCTGTTCTGTCTGTATCTGTATAAATAATGCCAAATAAAAAAACGTTATATATATATATATATATATATACACACACACCTGGAGTGTGCAAAGCTGTCATCAAGGCAAAGGGTGGCTATTTGATTAATCTCAAATATAAAATATATTTTGATTTAACACTTTTTTGGTTACTACATGATTCCATATGTGTTATGTCAAAGTTTTGATGTCTTCACTTTTATTCTACAATGTAAAACATTTTGCAAATAAAGAAAAACCCTTGAATGAGTAATATTCCAAACTTTTGACCGGGGGTGTATATATACAGTCATGTGAAAAAGTAAGTACACCCCCTGGAAGGTTGTCTTTTTTATTTTTTTAATTATTTTTACATTTTTGGACAGATGGATATGTAATCTTCACTTCAACACCATTTACAGATAAAGGTAACCTAATTTAACAAATTACACTGAAAGATTATACTTTGCAATCATGTATTCATAAAAATCGACAGAAATGCAATTCTATAGTGAGGAAAAAAACAAGTCCACCCCTAGTTTCAATAGCTTGTGTTTCCCCCTTTGGCTGAAATATCTTAATGTAGACGTTTCTTGTAACTGTCTATTAGTCTCTTACATCGACTGGGAGGAATTTTTGCCCACTCTTCTTTACAGTACTGCTTCAACTGTGTCATGTTCGAGGGCTTTCTTGCATGTACAGCCCGCTTCAAGTCTCCCCACAGATTTAGATAGGATTGAGATCTGGGCCATTCCATAACCCTCCATTTCTTCTTTTTGAGCCATTCTGTTGTAGCTTTGCTTTTGTGTTTTGGATCATTGTCCTGTTGCAAGATCCATGTCTGGTTCAGCTTCAGATTTTTGACAGATGGCTTCATATTCTCCTCAAGAATTCTCTGGTACAGTATAGAATTCATGGTTGACTCAATTTTGGCAAGTTGGCCATTCCCCCGAGGCAGCAAAGCAGCCCCAAACATAATGCCACAGCCTCCATGCTTTACGATCAAACAACTCCACCTTTGACTCATCTGTCCAGAGCACTTTGTTCTAGTAGTTTTGGTCTTTACCCAGGTGTTGTTAATCTGGGGTTCTTAGAGACTTCTATGAGCATCTTTCGGTCAGCTCTTGGGCTGAATTTGGTGGGATGACCTGTCCCAGGTAGATTGCCAGTGGTCTGGAATTTTCTCCATTTGTAGATGAGCAGTCGGACAGTGGAATGGTGTACTTCGAATTGCTTGGAAATGTATTTGTAACCCCTCCCAGACTCATGGGCATCAATAATCTTTCTTCTTTTGATCTTGGCATGATGTTTTATCACACACCCATATGGTTAAGACCAAACCAGACCAATTTTCTTATCTTTATGGAAGGCTGGACCCTCTCTCTAATGATATTCTAATAATTTGCACCTGTTTTGGTGCACCTGATTTTAAAATTATAGCCATTTTATGCGATGGTTAAGGTAGGGCTGTACTAACTTTTTCCGCATAAGGAAAAGGCATTTTTGTATATTTTAATTGCATAAAATTTTTAAAGTAAAAATATGTGTTTTCTATGCTTGTTTTCGTTTAATGCTTTGGGATACTTGCGCTATGTTGGATTTTATGAGGGTCGCAAGATTGGAGTAAAAAGCTGTATTTGTCAGGCTTTTTTTGTGGTATCGATGAAGGTATTTGATTGGTGAATGGTGGTACATTTTCATGATGGGAAATTAATTGATCAATAAATGTGGGGAAACAGAAGTCCTGCAAAAAAATCTGTTTGGTTTATTCCCCTGGTGCAACTGCATGGAATTTGAACTATAACAAGTCTGGACTATGATCAATTAAGCCATATCAATGTAGTTAAACAGATTCATGTAAAATAATGAATGATGTTAGCTTACAAGGCTGTTTCATGATGATTATTATGGTCGTGTCAATCATGTTATATATTTAGGCTATTGTAAAGGCATATGCCAGCATTGTGGGCCGTTAGAGCTCACTTTGAAACGTATCAGCCCTTGTTAGAATCCCTGTTGCAGCTTTCACTTACTTCCTTTACGTTGGTGGCAGCGTTGGGATCACGTCCAGCTGTCGTCTAGTTATGTGATCTAGTGGTGGGAGGCATTCTGTTTTTCAACATTGTTTTGTGTGTAATTACATTGATATATCTAGTGAACAATGGATGAGCAACAATGGGCATGATGGATAGATGTAGTCACTACAGGTGTGATCAAGCCTTACATCAAAGTTGCATGAAGCTGATTGGAAATGCTATGCCCTGGCCAGTTATTCAGAAGAAAATCTGTAATTTACATACGTTAACTTACCAGTGTGGACCCAAAACAAAGACATTCTACACATTTCCAAACTACCTGTTTAAAGTGTTGTTACAACCATGGTGTTCTTTTGATACTGCAGCTTATATATCAAATAACCTGACAATTATCCACATCATATGGGTAGACAAATAATGTAAGTGTGTTATGCAGCAAAACACAGCTATCATTTTCTTAGAAGGCAAACCATTAATATGAATCACCGTTGATCCATCCTGTTCTGATCTAATGAGATGGATGTAGGATTTTCTATGGCCTAGAATCTAGGCCTTTCCCAGCCATGGAAGACGAAGCTAGGCCCCTCTCAAGTTAGGGGTTATATGTCAGATTCCCCTATTCCACTTTGCCCAACATGTTATACCCCAGAGGTTGTAAAAAACCAAGCCATGAGGTCGAAGGAATTGTCCGTAGAGCTCCGAGACAGGATTGTGTTGAGGCACAGTTCTGGGGAAGGGTACCAAAACATTTAGGCAGAATTGAAGGTCCCCAAGAACACAGTGGCCTCCATCATTCTAAAATAGAAGAAGTTTGGAACCACCAAGATTCTTCCTAGAGCTCACAGCCAAGATAACACAGGAGTGGCTTCGGGACAATGCTCTGAATGTCCTTGAGTGGTCCAGCCAGAGCCGGGACTTGAACCAGATCGAACATCTCTGGAGAGACCTGAAAATAGCTGTGCAGCGACTCTCCCCATCCAACCTGACAGAGCTTGAGAGGATCTGCAGAGAAGAATGGGAGAAACTCTCCAAATACAGATGTGCCAAGCTTGTAGAATAATTCCCAAGAAGACTCGAGGCTGTAATCGCTGCCAAAGGTGCTTCAACAAAGTACTGAGTAAAGGGTCTGAATACTTATGGAAATGTGATATTTCAAAACTTTTTGGTTTGTCATTATATGGGGTATTGTGATGAGGGGAAAAAAATATTTACTCCATTTTAGAATAAGGCTTTATGTGAAAAATGTAACACTTGGAAAGAGTCAAGGGATCTGAATACTTTCCGAATGCACTGTAACTTGTATCATTATTATAGGGCTGTGAAACCCATAGCCAAATGGCTTCAGACTGAGCATTTCTCACATTTTATTTACGGAGAGCAATTTCTGTTTTACAACAGGTATTGTCCATTTATTTACAGTAGTGTGTTGAATGCCAAATATACCAACAGCTAAATCAAGGAGAGATTTACCACTATTTAACCAGGTTAATCATTACTGAAACATGCAAACTACAAACATTTAACCAGTTAAAGATAATCAATATGTGACAACTAGATACAAACATTTATAAAACATTTATACAAAAGTGGAAAGTTGGCTATAACATGAGTACAAACAAAGTGATTGTGTGTGTGTATTATGATGTCTATTATAATTTCCCATCATAAAAATGTACAGTGGTGTAAAAATACTTTAAAGTACTACTTGAGTAGTTTTTTTGGGGGTATCTGTACTGCAGGATTTGAATCCATGACGGCGTAGTGTGTTACTAATGGTTTTCTTTGAGACTGTGGTCCCAGCTCTCTTCAGGTCATTGACCAGGTCCTGCCGTGTAGTTCTGGGCTGATCCCTCACCTTCCTCATGATCATTGATGCCCCACGAGGTGAGATCTTGCATGGTGCCCCAGACCGAGGCAGATTGACCGTCATCTTGAACTTCTTCCATTTTCTAATAATTGCACCAACAGTTGTTGCCTTCTCACCAAGCTGCTTGCCTATTGTCCTGTAGCCCATCCCAGCCTTGTGCAGGTCTACAATTTTATCCCTGATGTCCTTACACAGCTCTCTGGTCTTGGCCATTGTGGAGAGGTTGGAGTCTGTTTGATTGAGTGTGTGGACAGGTGTCTTTTATACAGGTAACGAGTTCAAACAGGTGCAGTTAATACAGGTAATGAGTGGAGAACAGGAGGGCTTCTTAAAGAAAAACTAACAGGTCTGTGAGAGCCGGAATTCTTACTGGTTGGTAGGTGATCAAATACTTATGTCATGCAATAAAATGCAAATTAATTATTTAAAAATCATACAATGTGATTTTCTGGATTTTTTATTCCGTCTCTCACAGTTGAAGTGTACCTATGATAAAAATGACAGACCTCTACATGCTTTGTAAGTAGGAAAACCTGCAAAATCGGCAGTGTATCAAATACTTGTTCTCCCCACTGTATATATATATATATATATATATATATATATATATATATATATATATATATATATATATAAAATGTATACCAGCCCCCATCCCCGCAGGAGGTCTTTTGGTATTTCCCAATTTAGTATGTTGCCCCTCTGAATTGACATTAAAATATCCTATCTCAAGTATTGCTTTATGTGTGGGAGCTTCATATCGAACTATAGAACTGGTGGCGAAATGACCCTTTAAGCCTCAGTTACATTCTGAGTTACATGCGATATATGCCAACTGTGCATATATTACAATTTTCATCTATTACAATAATTGCAAAAGGGTTTTCTAATGATCAATTAGCCTTTTAAAATTATAAACTTGGATTAGCTAACACAATGTGCCATTGGAACACAGGAGTGATGGTTGCTGATAATGGGCCTCTGTACGCCTATGTAGATATTCCATAAAAAATCAGCCGTTTCTAGCTACAATAGTCATTTACAACATTAACAATGTCTACACTGTATTTCTGATCAATTTGATGTTATTTTATTGGACCAACAAATTGCTTTTTTTTCAAAAACAAGGACATTTCTAAGTGACCCTAAACTTTTGAACGGTAGTGTAAATATTAGGAAAAATGGCTTGCTTCAGTAAGTAAGGGACTTCCCTACAGCTGTTTGAACATTAGTGAACATCTTTTGCTTGGTGTCTAATTTTCTTACCATTACAGATACAGTATGATCATTGACACAGGAAGTTATACTTATGGGTATTTATATCTCTGGGAAGTTATACTCACTGACCATCAGGACAACATTCAGATAGAGGTGGACAACAGTGAGTTTCTAGACATTAATGTGGAAGGCTGTGAAATTGTTGGTTTTAATGTTATACACTGTAATACAAGTGAGACTTCTCCAGAAATGCAATAATTGCAAAAGGGTTGCAAATTGGTCGAGGCAAATTTATGGTGAAATGATTGTCTTTCCACTTCCGTATTATAGCCCCAACAGTGCTCACTGGAACATTCAGAAGCTTAGAAATGTGCCTATAACCAATGCCATCATTATGTTTTGCAACAATTAGGTTGCGAAGGTCTTGAGACAGCTCTTTGCTTTTACCCATCATCAGATGTGTCTTGTGTGACACCTTGGCAATGAGACCTTTCTGTAGGCCATCAGTTGGGACTGAACCAGCTGATATTAATTTGCACTGACAGGGGTCTGGATTGCTTTTTAATTACATAGTTTTCAGCTGTTGTCTTGGCTTTCCATGCCTTTTTTAACCTCCCTTTCTTCGTATGTTCAATACTTTTTCCCTGTGTCATTTCACATTATTACACATAACTTAATTTCTGAACTTATTTGTTTTGGTTTCTTTGTATGTATGGATTACTTGGGTTGTTACCAACATCTGGTGAAACTGTCATGTCAACAGCACCTTTGGAAATATATTTACTGAGAAAAATGGTGACGTGTTCAATACTTATTTCACCCGCTGTATGTAAATAAGGTATTTCTGTTTTTATTTTTAATAAATGTGCAAACATTTCAAAAAACGTGTTTTCACTTTGTCGTTATGGGGTATTGTGTGTAGATTGATGAGGAACATTTTTATTTATGTAAATCCATTTTAGAATAAGGCTGTAACCTAACAAAATGTGGAAAAGGTCAATGGATCTGAATACTTTCCGAATGCATTGTATATAGTATGTAAAAGCTGGAAGTAGAAGCATAAGCCTAAGTATGGGTAGGGTTAGGGGAAAATAATAAAAAATGTATTATGTCCCCCCCCCACTTCTAAAACCAAAGTTGCGCCCCTGCTGAGGTGACTTTGTTTAGCAGAGCATACAGAGAAGATAATTGGACTAGAAGATGAAACACCTCCTGGATGTGATTAGAATGAGTAGTGATCGAGACAGAAACAGATTAGTGTTGTATTACTTGACATACTGTAGGTCTAAAACATGCTCTGTTTACAGTGAAGACTGCCCTGTGCTCAAATGTTTGGATCTACCAATTGTGTTCCCATTTACAATGCATTGAAATTATATTGCATCATTTGTTTAAGTCTGTGTAACATCTCATGTTTGTTAGCTGTATTATACTTCATCCATGGAACCATTTTGCCTGTATTAATCAGCTGAATGGTCTTGAGCATTGCAGATGGTTTGCTGCAGAGGGGCTTTCAATCCCCCTTCCCCCTTTCTCTCTGAGACATCCTGTCAAGTGAGGTTTCACCTTGGAGATGAGGACCATCAGAAAAGTACTGCTCTGAAGTACGGTGTACATTTTAGGACACTTTAGGCTGAGGGTGTTAAAAATTTGCCATGTATTACAGTACCGGCAAGAGCAGTTAGAAAGCAGTTTCCTCATACTGTTTATACAATATCACCAGTCTCTGAGGCCAAGGCCCCTAGACCCCAGCATTCTAGTTGTAACTAGTGGGACTAACCTACTATGAAAAAGTAACTTCCAGTCGTAGCTGTACTCCCTCTAGTCAGAACCCAGCATTCTGTCAGCATGTAATGCTCTAGCCACTGTTTCAGTCTCGTTAGTATGACAGGAATGATTAAGACTTCTCTGTATGCTGATAAGAAGAATCTTCATGCTCTTTACTTTCCAAACGGCATCCCGTTGATGATTTTTATGCAGCTAGCTAGCTAAGTTCTCCTGAGCTTTTGTTCTGATTCCAATGGTAGTGGAAGCATGTTGAGAAACCATTGTTCCAGTTCTGTTCTAGTTATCTTTCGTCCTAGTTCCTCTTGGATATTGAGATGCTGTTTCGCTAATGGAGAAACAGCGTCTCAATATCCTAAAGTGTTCCTGGCATGCTCCTTTTCATCCTCTGCAATGATCTAATGCTTATGAGTGGGTTAAATATGGCTGAATATTCAAGCCGTCAATGGAAATGTTCTTCTTCGCTCAACTCCTTGTTTGGTCTTGTTGTGCTTCAATGGAAAACACCTTGCTGACATTAATTTATGTAACAGACAAAACCTTTTGGTAATAGTAATTTGATCGAGTGAGAGCAGAACAAAGAAACTCTGCCATTAGGCCCACATTAATGATTCACCCTGGCACCTTACAGAAAGGGACTATTATGTACCACACAAAAGACTGCATTAACTGAAATGCTCCTGCAACAAGGTAGGTGTCAGGCTCTGGCCATAGGGAGGCCTTTGGCTCCTCCAGATAGCCATGGTCAGAGCCTGACAGATCTAGACGACCTAGATCTAGGTTTATGTTTTGAATCCCCAATTAGAGACAGCTGCGAGACGTTGTCTCTGATTGGGGATTCTATTTAAGTTGTTCAGTCCCACACTGATTGGGTCATTACATTTATGTTAGGTGTATATGGAGTGTTTGGGCACGTAGTGTAAGTACTTCTCTAAGTCTTGTTATTTTATTTACCTGTATTATAAATAAAATGTTTGGATGTTTGGATACAACTACCCTGTGTCTTGGTCTGCCGACACACCACACCGTGACAGTAGGCGAAACAGAGGCACAATGAAGTTCTGTCTCACTTGTTGTGATAAGGTCTGTGCTCTGTACGCTTTCATTTGCATGAATAAAAGCCAGGCTGAAAAATATAAGTTCCCCTCCCGAGACACATTACTTTGAAAGCTTTATCGCAGCCTTTGTAAACAGTGAGAGCTGGTGGCTAAAATTGCCTGTTTTAACTGTATATTCAGTCAGGTCCAAAATGATTGGCAACCTTTATAAAGATGAGCAGAACATACTGTAAAATATATAATAAATACTAAGCTGTATTGTAGGCTCCCAAATTTTGTACAATTATATTATTACAAAGAGCTCTATTTTCATGTCATCTGACCATAGCACTGGTTCCAATCCATGTGCCAATGGTGTTTAGCAAACTCCAGGCGTTTACATTTGTTGGAAATATGGATACATAAGCAGAAAATAACCCCATACCTACTGTAAAATATGGTGGTGGATCTTTTGATATTATGGGGCTATTTTGCTTCCACTGGTTCTGCGGCCCTTGCTAACGTCAACGGCATCATCAACTTTACACAGTACCAGAACATATTTGCCAAAGTTAATCGTCCAGCAAGACCATAACCCCAAGCACACATCAAAGTCTACAAAGAAATAGTTAATTTACCATAACGTCAACATTTTGCTATGACCATCTCAGTCTCTGGACCCCATTGAAAACCTGTGGTTTGAATTGAAGAGGGCAGTTCATAAGCGCAGGCCGAAGGATCTGGAAAGATTTGGCATGGAAGAATGGTCTAAGATCCCTCCCAGTGCTTACTCAAACATGCACACACACTAACCATCTCCACAGGATGTTGAGTTGATAAACTATAAAAACGATTTAGAAAACTAAACTGAACTGATTTACATTTATTGATCGGTCAGATACTTTATCTCTACGCCTTCACTAAAAGCACAGAGCTCTCCTGTTATTTTCCAAATGCGGCTCTAGACTTTTACTTATATCAGTAAGAACTCTAATGCTTTGGCAAACATCTTCACTCCTACATTGTGTTTGTCTTGGTGTGGTCCCTGACTTCCTTCTTAAATCGATCACAAACTTGTTAATTCATCAGCGTCTATCTTACTTTCAGTTGTGATTATAAACAAGCTCACAAACTTTGTAAGGTGGGGTCCAGTAAAGGGTCCTGTTCCTTAGGCAGTAGGCACCAAACAGAAGACAATTGACTGAAACATGGAGGCACTACCTGGATTTGTCCAATAAGAAACATATTTATTTTCCCGTTTCAAAAAATGTTCTGTGGCGTGTCGTAATGAACATGGCCCACCTGTGCTGCCAGAATGAAGGAGGAGCCGTTAAGCTCGCTGGAGGCTGTCAGGTGTGACCAGGGGAGAGGTGCAAGTCAATTGCACAGATCTGTCACTAACAAGGCCCTCAGGATGCGGGTGACACGACATGAGATAAGTCTAGTAGAGCCTGACAAGCAGTTCCAAGGAGTTTTATTTTATTTAACCTTTATTTAACTAAGCAAGTCAGTTAAGAACATATCCTTATTTACAATGACAGCCTATCTACAGGGTCAGCCCCTGGAGCAAATTAAGGTTAAGTGCCTTGCTCAAGGACACATCAACAGGTTTTTCACCTTGTCGGCTGGGGTATTCAAACCAGCAACACTGGCCCAACGCTCTAACCGCTAGGCTACCTGCCGCTCTTAAAGGGGATGCAGGTAAATACCAGACCTGGGTTCAAATAGTTTTATTTTGTATAATTAAGCTGTGGTTGATTGAGCTTGTCTGGCCAATGGAGCCAATAGACTGGTCCTAAAAGTGCAATGCAGGTCAATGAGATGTGATAACAGCATTAGCATATTTGCCTTGTCAGATTGTGCATGGTTTTCAACTAAGTGCAAAAAGCAAGGCATTCAAATGCTGCAGGTTTGGAGGCTCTATACAGTATCTGGGTTCATTTGTTTTCTATACAGTTCTCTTACTGCACAGTATGTTCTTTGGGTCACTGCAACCTCCACAACAATCGCAATATTACCAGCAGCATAGCCTGAGCTGCTATATATCACTATGACAACTTTATAGTACTTTTGTCACCTCTAGCAGTTAGATTTTTCTTTTTGGTTGGCACACAGGCCAAAAAAAGAGTGACGCAAACGAGTTCACAAGCTCAAGGACAGAGTTAGGGACAAAGAGTAATACTTAACACAATAAACATACCTCACGCTAATAAAAGTGTCAGTGCCGGCTAAAAAGTAGTGACATTAATAGTGAGTTCATAAAAGGGCCCGTCTTCTCTCAGCTCAAACGTCTCAGACATCTGATTGTCTCGTCGCGGTGGGCGGTGGTTCTGCTGGGAATGGTGCGATCACTCACGTTCTGGGGACAAAGGTTTCGGTAATGAAACTGTCGCAACGAGTGGTATATCGTGTTTTATCTTCAACCGTTTTGCCCCTGTGCACACACATCCCTCGTCTTTGTTTTTTATTTTAAAAAATTACAACCCCAATCTCTGCCGTCCTACTTTTGCTCTGTTCCTGAACACTCTGGCGGTTCCCTCGTTGTCACAGACAGAAGTTCTGTATTCTTAAAGGGACATTACAAACCAAAGATTGTTAGATGTTTTCAGACCTCGAGTAGTCTTCTGTTGAGATAAGTCAGCGTCCCAGGCCATCTGTTTTGTGGATCCAGCAATAACCAACAATAGAACACTTGTGTAAAAAAAATGTTCACAATATAATTTAAGGATTTGCGGTGCTTTATCGTCAACATTAATTTGGGGTTGATCAATAAAGCAGAATGAGATTCCAACTCACGTTTGTTAATGTGTTTTTAAATATGCGTTTACTCGAGTGACACCCTTACATAGGAAGCTAATTAATTTTGCTTTGGTCGAAGAGACTCGGAAGAAGGAAATAGAAGTACATATTGACTGTGTTTCCTTCCTCTGGTGGATTGACAAAAACACACCAGTAGCACTTTACGAAGTGCGTTTCACAATCTAGCACTCTGGTTCATAAAATCTAAATGAACACATGGAAATGAACAATGCACAGCGCAGAAAACAATTTTGGATAAATTAACTGTTCTATTTTCACTGACATCCAGTCACAACAGTAGTACGTGACAGGATGTAATATATTTTTTTGCATGTTGCTTGCTAAACAGAAAATGTATTGTGTATCAGCATGCTGTCTCAGATAAATGAGTTTTAGTAGAATGAAAAAACATATCAGTAGTCACTGGACCAAATGTAATGTAATAGCTGGAGCACAGCCCATAAGAGGTTTTTGACAGTAGTCTTAGATTAGATGTTTTTTTATTGTCTGATTTTTACAGATATTTGCTTTACGTACAAGAAAATGCACTGTGATATGGTGAGAGACATGGAATAGGCCAGACATAACATAACATAACACGTACACAATCATGAAAAAACAAAACAAAACAGCTTAAGGACTCATCCCTTCCACATTACATAGCTGTCCCTCCAATATTCAATGTTACACATCCCTTTAATGTCCAAGGTCCCTGAACATTTCACATAATGTTATTGCACAACTTTATAGTTTCAACACTGCTTAGTGTCCTACATTGAACCTTTGCTGATGATTCAGAGTAGAGCTGGGATGTGATGCCTGGGGGATTCAAGGACTGAATTGTTAAAGCCCATTGAGGCCTCACTGATCGTTGACCGATCTATGACTGCAAGAAATATGGACTTACAATTGGGGAAACAGAACAATTTTCAATGAGGAAGAATGCCAGACTGACATGTGAAGTGTCAGTCAACCTCATAACTAGTTACCAAGAATACATTTCAGGCTATCAATCAAGTTAGAGTAGCTAGCTTGTCTATGTTAGCTGGCATGCCTGCTGGCAAGGTTGGTAGACTTCAGAAAAGCAAGCAATCCCTTACAAAAATGAATCTGTTGCGCAAGTTTGTTGTAAATTTGCGGCAAACTAAATAGTGAGCAACAAAATGTTGCCAGGAGTTTGCAAATGTTTGCCACTAATTGTAAATCTGCTGCAAACCTTTGGCAATGATAATGTTGATGACGTATCATGACATCTGAGGAGTATACACTTGCAGTAATGGACTGCCCTTGCCCGGAAATGTGTTCATTCCGCGATGATTGTGCTTTCAGCCATAAATACTCATTTACAGGGATGTAAACACATTTTAGGAAAATAAGCTTTTTGTACGTATGGAACATTTCTGGGATCTTTTATTTCAGCTTATGAAACATGGGACCAACGCTTTACGTGTTGTGTTTATATTTTGGTTCAGTTTACTATAGTATTCACTGTAGTGTTTACTATAGTATACTGTAGTATTTACAGTTAATTATAGTATAAATACTGTAGTAAAAGAGAACTGTATTATATACTATAGTAATTAATGTAGTGTTTTTGCAGACTGTAATATACTGTAGTATTTACTGTAGTGTTTTTGCAGACTGTAATATACTGTAGTATTTACTGTAGTGTTTTTGCAGACTGTAATATACTGTAGTATTTACTGTAGTGTTTTTGCAGACTGTAATATACTGTAGTATTTACTGTAGTGTTTTTGCAGACTGTAATATACTGTAGTATTTACTGTAGTGTTTTTTTTTTGTTTTATTATCTTTCTCATTGAGGAAACTACTGGAGAAATACTAAAAGCGCACATTTTCCATAACCTGTAGGTAGAACTGGGGACTGAACGGATAGTTCCGAGCTTCTGCTCTTTTCTATAACCTGTATGGAACACAATATCATCTATACTTGGCATGTAGGTTTCTCACTTATGGATGGAACAAATGTAGATATGGGGGAGCGGAATGGGCAGGGTATATGCAAATTAAACACTGTAGTATTTACTATAGTTTAAAAAGTATAGAGTTTTTGCGGACATTGCTGTATTATTTACTACAGTGTTTTTTTTTTTTTTACAGTGTATAGTATACTGTAGAATACTATACACTTTAGTATTTACTATAGTATTCTACAGTATACTACAACATTCTATAGTAAGTAACACACATGATTGAGGGATACTACAGTGTGTAGTATTCCACAGTATACTACATTGTTTTCATGTGGGATGTTTTCTCACTGCTGTCCCAGGAAATGTTCCATCTAATTTTATGTCGGTGAGTTTTGCCAACTGCCTTCATTGTGTTTACATTGTCAGATTTCACGAAACTGACAACATTGGACAGTTGGAGAGGAAAGAAAATGACAAGAAGCACAAAACACAATATGGGACTCAGTCTGCCAGCTCTGTCTGCCACAATCTGTTCCACTGTTAGTTGCAAACACTCTCCAAGGCTACTCTCTTGGACAAGCGCCATTAATTACAAAAGTGAAAAATGTTCTCCAGTCTCTGTCATTTGATTTAGTTTCCTCAAAGACAAATATAAATCTGGCCAAGTCTTCCATAATTCTCACTGATTTAGAAATTATGCAAAATGTCAGACAACAACATAGCAACACCCTAAGCTCCTCTGTCTCTTATTGCTCTGTCTGTCAGATAATAATGAACTTTGAAGTGTTTACAGTGTCTGTCATTCTGTGCGTACCCGTGTGTAGCTTGGTGGGGAAACTTTGCAGCTTTAATTAATTGTACAGTATTGCAGAGCCCTTTGTCACAGAAACCTCAGCAGAGGGAAAGGAGAGAGGTGGCATGATTTTTAATAAACCTGTCAGACCTTGTCATGGACATTTTTTAAATAACTTGATTTTAAGAAGCCAATTTACCAGCATTTGAAGTGCGGCCTTCGTTTGCAGTGATTTCTCAAATGTTGATTTAATGGCACATTTACTCAGAGACCCAATTGAAGAAATCACTCAATGTGTCAATACATGAGAAATAGACTGGGCAATAATAACACACCATTGAATCAAAATGTAGGTTTTGTAAAGTGGATGGTAAGAATGTCCCCTCTCCACAGACACAATTTACTGTATACATAATGCACCGTATTGAAAATGGTAAATTAATATGACCTCACTGTGGAAATGGGAGACCCTTAAGAACACGATGGGGTTCTTGGTTTTGCTCTACGACCCCCACAAGTGTCACTGGACTCGTCTGAACTTAACCCATACAAGTGAATGGAAGTTTGGAGGTAGTTTTGTGGCAACAAAAATAAGGGGTTAAATATATGTCCCAAAAAATGAGTTTTCTTATATCTACTAGATCAGTGGTTCCCAACGCTGGTCCTCGAGTACCCCCAACAGTACACATTTTTTGTTGTAGTCCCGGACAAACATAGGGGAGAGCGCATTTTGGTTTTGGCTCAATTATTTAAAAAATAATTAGGTTAGATTAATCTTTTTTTTACACAAGAAACATACACATCTCTGCTACAAATGAACACTTAAAGTTTTTTTCTAGGACCTTCCATTTTTGTACAGTTGCACTGAAAGTGACAGAAGTGCAAATGTTACAACTTACCCCATATGCGGGGTTAGTTGTAACAGAGAGAGGGGTTAGTTGTAACACTTGTGTGTAACACACATAATTCAGTACTATTTTATCTGTATAGTTTGATATTGTTTGTACATCTGTATAGATAGATATCCATACATCCATCCCTCATCCAATCATCCTTCTATTATGGATCAATATCATGGATAGAGATATAGGAAAGGGCTGCACAGTTTTGCAATAAATAAATAAAATCATCAAATATTGTAATTGCATTGAATTATATTTTTGTGTGCAAAATTGCATGCAAAATTATTATTATTATTAATAGTAACAGTAAACAAGCTTAAAATCACATTTGAAAGTGTTTATTACATGAAAACAGGCAATATTTTTAATAAATAAACAAGTGATCAATATAGTAAACAAATCCCATAGCCTACAAAGTGAAAAATAAATAAAAAAATCATAGTTTGACTTTGATTCAAATTCCAACATTGTTTTTATTTCAATATCGTGAACACTTGGCGGCTTAGTTGTAACACTGTGCTACAACTAACCCCGCTGTGTAAAAAATATTTTAAACCTAGCTAACAGTTGCTAGGAGTTGCTGACATGTTTCAAAATGGTGCCATGTTTTAGCCAAAAAGACAGTGATTAAGGCAATATAAAGTTAGATTTGGTGACGTACACACACAACTCAGAAACAGAAAAATACGTATGATGAAAAAAAATACTTACATGGTGTCAAAACACTCTTTGTCCCGTATCTTCACAAAATATTACCAAATCTTTTTACAAATCCACGGGAGACCGTCTTCTGGCAGCGAGAGAAAAAGAGCGTAAACACAACCCGCGTGACCCTGAGTAACTACGTAAAAGGTCCGTGTTACATTTAACCCCGCGTTAGGTTGTGCCCCGCGCTCCCCTACCTGATTCAACTAATCGAGGACCTGATGATTAGTTGATAAGTTGAATCGGGTGTGCTTGTCTGGGGCTACAATAACAATGTGTACTGATGGGGGTAATCGAGGACCGGTGTTGGGAACCACTGTACTAGATAAACCTTGTTCCTTATGATTCATTTTTGGACTGTCTTTTTTTCCATTTATTCAATGGGCTATTGTATATTTTATCAACTGGTTTGATTTGATTTTAAATATAAACCTAAAATTAAAAATCAAATAGCTAAATGATCCATGGTATGACCATCTTAAAACAATTCCATGTGTTAGCTTAGTATACACTATCTACATTGGTCATCAAATTCATCCTCAACTTCCATTTTGTAGCGGTTACAGTTTGTTACCTTCACAGTCGTTTACAAGCCAGAGTGAGAGAGAAAGGCAGGGAGATAGGAAGGTGTTGTCCAGACTGTTCAGACTGTTTTAACACTCTTGGTTTGAACACCAGACAACAGAAAGACAAATAAAACAGTTCTGAGCTGAACATAACAGTATGCCAGTGGAAGGAGGACACTAGCAGGTGACCCAACTGTGGTTTGTGACTACTATGATTCAGTTGCAGTAATTCCGTTACTGATTTTTGGGTAAATCCGTTACCAATTTGTTAACAAAATTATGCGTTTAATAATAATGAATTTAATAATTCATAAACAAATTTTACATCAGTAAAATCCTTATAACCAATTGTTAGGTTTACCATTACTAGTTACTTCTGTGAACTTTCATTATCATCTTAAAAATGTATGGGGTTTTTGGTAATAGAATTACAAGGCATGATTTCTTAAACTTACAGAAGGTAAACAATTTCTCCAAAACTAAATATAAGTATTGATATTAGTTGGCAGGGGTCTTTACGGCAACATTATTGTGTTTTTATGTATTTCCGATACCTTTTAAGCCTCTTTCTGGTAGATGTTTTCTAAGATCCCTTTTCCATCTGTTTATCCAAAAATAATAATAATTTTTAAGATGGAAAAGGGTTATTTGACACCCAATTTGACATGATACTATGAACTTCACATGTTGGTGCTCATGGCTCCATTATGATGGAAACGTCCATATGTGTTCCTCATATGATAGAAACAACTGCATTTTATATTTTTCTCAGTTCCACGCTATGAGCAGTTACTGCCTTTTTACTTGGTAGGGCAGTATAGTCGTCACATAAATATTCACCCCCTTATTTTAGGCAAGCCTAAATTAATTCAGAAGTATAATTTGGCCTAACAAATCACATAATAAGTTATGTGGACTCTGTGTGAAATAATAGGAGTTGACATGATTTATGTAAGACCCTTTCCTCTGTCCCTCATACATACAGTATCCAGATCCATTGGATGTAGTGATCACAATGTAGTAGCCATATCTAGGAAAACCAAAGGATGGGCCTAATATAGTGTATAAGAGATCATACAATAAGTTTTGTAGTGATTCCTATGTTGTTGATTGAAAGGAATATTTGTTGGTCAGACACTGCACTTGACACATTTCTGAAATTGCTTATTCCAGTTAATAATAAGCATGCACCCATTAAGAAAATGACTGTAGAGACTGTTAAATCCCAGTGGATTGATGATGATTTAAAAAATTGTATGGTTGATAGGGATGAGGCAAAAGGAATGGCAAATAAGTCTGGCTGCACAACCGATTGGCAAATGTATTGCAAATTGAGAAAAGAAGAAACTACACTATGAAACAAAGATAAATTATATAAAGAATCACAAAACCAACTGATATTGCCAACTACTTTAAGGATTTTTTCATTGTCAAGATTAGGCATGACATGCCAGCAACAAACGCTGACTACACATCCAAGTATATCTGACCAAATTAAGAAAGACAAGTATTGTAAAGTGAGTGTGGAAGAGGTGAAAAAACTAGTCTTTTATCAACAATTACTGAGGATAATCGCGTAAGATATTGCCACTCCAATTTACCATATTGGGGCAGCAGGTTAGAGTGTTGGGCCTGTAACCGAAAGATTGCTGGATCGAATCCCCGAGCTTATCTGCCAGATACAATAAAATCGGTCAGATAGGACAGGTTCGGCCGGCCAAACAGATAGGATGTCTGGCAGATGGAAAAAGTCGGTCAGCTTCACTGTCCAAATAATTACGCAGGGGAGTGTATGTTTAGTAATATGTATCGTAAAAAATCCATATTGTAGCAGAGGGGAACTTGCTAGGCAGTGTTGGCGAGCTAGCCCATCATGCAGCGACATCACCTGCTCTTTAGAACTGAAAGAGTGTATCCCTTGCCACACCAATGGCAGGTTGATGGTTAGCGCCCTTCGGAGGAACAAAGTGTTTTTTTGGACAAAGTTTGAAGGTTTCAGTTTTTTTTAATGTATTTTGCAATTACTTTCTCTTTTTCAACATTTGGCTATATAATCAACAATGTAGAGAGAAAAATTGAAAGATAATAACACAAGGAATAAAATACACAATGAGTAACCATAGCTTGACCATATACACAGGGTACCCGTATATGACTTGTTCCCTCTGAATATTTATCATGTCTCCTGAATAATACATGTTATGTAAAGATATTAAAATGTCATATTGGCTCCCATTCTTATGTTTTGAACATGAGTAACGGAGACGCCGTCAATGTGGATAATTTTTCAGGCTCTATTTGATGCATACATTTGCTCTTGAGGGAGCACACTGAGATGTTCTGTTGACAGAGCTCTCCTGATGCATTGTGTCTGTGTTATCTACCGAGAACCCAGGAGCATTCACTTCATTCATAAATGTATGTTCTGCTCTGTTGGCTCTACGACTCGTGTGTCCCTTGGAGTTTGTGCAATGCTACCGTTGTTTTCACCTCCATCTCCTGTTCAAATCTTAATGTTTTCCTTTTGTAAATTTGTAAAGAACATTTTCAATCGGAAGAGCATGTTAATAGCAAATAATGATTTAATTGGAAGAAGTGCTGGATGGCTTTGGTCATTATGGGGAGTGTTTTATGAAGGGTGTGAACTCCATCGTCTCTTCTAGGATTCTTGAGATAGGATTATTCATGGTTATATGGACTCATTGAAGATTTTCTATACCAGATTGATGTTACATGGAATGTGAATTAAATTTCATGTAAGTCTCTGGTATACCTGGGGAGATTCCATTTTTCAACATAATGCCTGGGTGAAATATACAATGCATTCAATCTCATCTAAAAGGCTGTGCTGTCTACAAATAAGTGATTCATGTGTATCAGTAGACGGATGAAGTGGAAGGGTAGACATACAGCTTACCCTTCTTATCCTCTATTGACCTGTCGTTATGGCAAGAGATGTGAGCGGAATACTGAATATAGATTAGATTTTTAATTGATCCATTAGTCAATTATTTTAAAGAACATTCTCAGTTAGGCAGAAGAAGCCTCAGGCCTCACATCATCAAGGGGCCTTGTGAGCTGAGAATAATAATTAAAAAAAATGTTAGTAATCATATTATATATATATTTATCCGATAAATGCCCCCACATGCTCCCCTTATTTTGGATGAACGTGCGAAGGTAACCTACTTTTTGAAGTCATTTGTTTGACAATCGGATGAAAACATCATGATTGGTTGTGTTCATGGCACATTAAAAGGTAATGCATTTTTACAGTTATATTACATCTTTACTATAAAACCCATTGGACCCTGGCTCTGTGTGTCAATATTCAGGATGTGTACAGAAGATGATTGAACTCAAAGGATCTGCCACATTCCCCTTTAGGAACTCAGCCCTTATTTCATATCATAGGCAAAGTGATGACTAAATCAACGTATTAAGGTTGATCTATCCCTCCCCACCTCAAGATCAAATTAAGTAACAAGGCACTGACTCACCTCACAAAAATATTTGTAGCTTCAGCCTTGACTTTCATGGTTGTAGCTCAATGAATTTGGCAGCTCCACAACCCAGCTCCAATCTTCACAATGGACATTTTGAACTCAGCCACAGAACATTTCCAATGAGTGGCTTTTTGGCACAGCGTTTTAGACCTATTCATTTGACTGGTGCACACTCTTCATTATACATTCGGATGTGGGCTCCATGAAGCTTTCAGCATCAAGTCAATCCTCTGAAACTGGAAGCCCCTAATTCCAGCAATGAATTCGAAGTCGGGCACCGCTAATGTGAGTGATAATAAGGGCCGCTGTGAAAAGATGATTTCTGGGCCTCAGTGGACATCTTGTTTCACCAACAGAAACAAGAGAGTGCAGAGTTGATTTCCAATTATGGGACATTTAATGGCTATTCTAATAAGCTCTCAGACAGTTAATGAGGACGATTGGCGCGATGTCTGACATACTTCCGATTTTTTCTTTGGGACTTTTCCCTCACATTAATTGTGCAGGAAGCCTTATTGCAGACCATGTCATCAGCCCTGTGTCAATGCTTTTTAAACACTTTATGTTACTGCCCAATATCCATTCACATTTACACTATGTGTTGTACTGGTCTGAGAATTGGATCTGAGATTACAGAGGTAGATTATTTAATCCTGATAGGACGCATGGGGAGTGAGTAGCTTTGTTTTGTCAGAGTCAGATGAACTTGTGGATAGTTTTGATGTCTCTGCGTCCAGTATGAAGGAAGTTAGTTCCCATAGACTTCCAGTCATTGCGCTAACGCTAGTTAGTAACTTCTTTCAAACTGTACGCAGACATAAAAATGGTGACTACGAGTTCATCTGACTCTGGGGAAGTAGCTAAAGGGCTTCATTGCCAGAATCCCGAAGTATCCCTTTAAGATGTGGTAGATCTCTTTGTATTGAATATTTTTCTTCAAATTAGTAGACTTCTACTATACACAGTTGAATAGGTTTATCAGATACAACATGGGCAATCTCTTTATTTTGTATCTTGGCCATAGATCTCATCAATCATTGGACGCACATTTTCACTTTAGAGGCTATATAGAGCTTTTGCCTCTGGGGGCAGCCCTAACTTTGATCCAAAAGTGGTCCCCTATATGGACATTGTGTGGCTGCATGAGTGTTAAGAAATGTATTCATCATTATGTGTATAAACCATACAGGCAACACTCAAACCAGAATTTGACGTAAACAATTATCAACTAAACTTCCATACAACCTCTTTAATATAATTGAAAATACCCTGCACATATTTTGGTACAACAGTTTCAATCACGGGAGCACTGTTTCATTGTCTTGTTCTGTTGCTGGCCTCTGGCTCTCCAAAGCTGTTGTGTCTAAATAAAGTGGCTGCTTGGAGATGAGAACAGTGATGGGAAGCAGGGAGGTAGAAGGGGGAGTCGGTGCTCCAGCGACCCCAGGAACAGATGCTTCCTCTTCCCACTCCAGCTGGGTCTTTCATAAGGTGTCCATATGAGGACAGTCACACACATCTATGGCAGTTGTCTCCAACTGAGTCTGACACAACTTCCGTTGGATGTGTGACTCCTAGTATGATGTCCTATTATGGACACCGTACTTGAGGGGCTTTGTCCTTGAGCGCGCTACCATGTGGTTTCTATATTTTCATTAACTGTTTGATTAATAATCCCCCATTGTTTGGATTTTGCATGCTCATTCAATGTGGTGTTATTATTAATGTGATGCCGGTAGTCGTAGCAGAAAGAGTTTACATGATATCAAGCTATTTTTGGGTTCATTATTCTTCTGCGTTATTGGCCTGACCTTGTATAATCTAATGGTTCATAATTTGACTCTATTTTGTCAGTCAAATTATTTTTTTATTATTTTGTCATTCTTTGACAGTTAGATCACAGGGATGATTATGAGAAGTTTTTTTTTGCCATTTACTTTAGGCCTACTTAATAATGGCTTTCTTTTGGTTTTAAAGAAATACCTACAGTTGAAGTCGGAAGTTTACATACGCCTTAGCCAAATACATTTAAACTCAGTTTTTCACAATTGCTGACATTTAATCCTAGTAAAAATTCCCTGTCTTAGGTCAGTTAGGATCACCACTTTATTTTAAGAATGTGAAATGTCAGAATAATAGTAGAGAGAATGATTTATTTCAGCTTTTATTTCTTTCATCACATTCCCAGTGGGTCAGAAGTTTACATACACTCAATTAGTATTTGGTAGCATTGCCTTTAAATTGTTTAACTTGGGTCAAACGTTTCGGGTAGCCTTCCACAAGCTTCCCACAATAAGTTGGGTGAATTTTGGCCCATTCCTCCTGACAGAACTGGTGTAACTGAGTCAGGTTTGTAGGCCTCCTTGCTCACACAAGCTTTTTCAGTTCTGCCCACAAATTTTCTATAGGATTGAGGTCAGGGCTTTGTGATGGCCACTCCAATACCTTGACTTTGTTGTCCTTTAGCCATTTTGCCACAACTTTGGAAGTATGCTTGGGTTCATTGTCCATTTGGAAGACCTATTTGTGACCAAGCTTTAACTTCCTGACTGATGTCTTGAGATGTTGCTTCAACATATCCACATAATTTTCCTTCCTCATGATGCCATCTATTTTGTGAAGTGCTGTCTGGCTTTTTTCTTTGTCCCCATGTGCAGTTGCAAACCGTATTCTGTCTTTTTTATGGCGGTTTTGGAGCAGTGGCTTCTCCCTTGCTGAGTGGCCTTTCAGGTTATGTCAATATAGGGCTCGTTTTACTGTGGATATAGATATTTTTGTACCTGTTTCCTCCAGCATCTTCACAAGGTCCTTTGTTGTTGTTCTGGGATTGATTTGCACTTTTCGCACCAAAGTACGTTCATCTCTAGGAGACAGAATGTGTCTCCTTCCTGAGCGGTAGGACAGCTGCGTGGTCCCATGGGGTTTATACTTGCATACTATTGTCTGTACAGATGAACGTGGTACCTTCAGGTGTTTGGAAATTCCTCGAAGTATGAACTAGACTTGTGGAGGTCTACAATTTTTTTCTGAGATCTTGGCTGATTTCTTTTGATTTCCCCATGATGTCGAGCAAAGAGGCTGAGTTTGAAGGTAGGCCTTGAAATACATCCCCAGGTACACCTCCAATTGACTCAAATGATGTTAATTAGCCTATCAGCAGCTTCTAAAGCCATTACATAATTTTCTGGACTTTTCCAAGCTGTTTAAAGGCACAGTCAACTTAGTGTATGTAAACATCTGACCCACTGGAATTGTGATATAGTGAATTATAAGTTAAATAATCTGTCTGTAAACAATTGTTGGAAGAATTACTTGTGTCATGCACAAAGTAGATGTCCTAACTGACATGACAAAACTATAGTTTGTTAACATGAAATCTGTGGAGTGGTTGAACTTAAGTGTATGTAAACTTCCGACTTCAACTGTATACTACATTTGCCTTACTTGACACACCTCACTATTTTATTAATTCAGAAAGGGAGAAAGAGGTGACTTTTTTGTACTGTAGACCGTCCCTAACATCTCAAGGTTGAATGAAGACTTAGCCGTGAAATCTGCTTATCTTTGATGTAGCAACAGGCAATTTACAGGCTTACAATCTCTATGTCCATGACTTGGATGATGCTTCAAATGTAAATTGCCTCGGCAGTGCTCTGAAACTCATGTAGCTACCATCCATTACAAGGTGACTGCAATCTGTGTATTCAGGAGATGAGCTGTTCACCAACTCTACCGTCACGTGTATCATTTATGATGACAAAAAAATAAGGTGAGGTATTAACTGGAATCCTTCATTTTTCTAGGTGCACTGGTGCTCGTAAATAAACTTCCAAGGTCGCACAGCAAATTATTTAGTCGCATATACGAGTAAAATGGTCGCACTGTAGAACATTTTCCCGCAAATATTTTTCGTCACTAAGCAAAATTCCAGCTCTGCTGAGTGCAAACTTGAACGTTGTAGAAATTATGTAGAACTACTGGTGTGCGTTTACTGTGAACACTGAGGCTGTACCCGCTTTAAGTTACTGTTATAACCGTGTCCAAGTAGGCTACTGTGGCTATTTGATCATAATGTAGGCCAATCAGAGTGGCCTATCATCAAAAACAATGGAGATTATGCATCCCATTACATTTTAACATGGAAATACCTGTTATATCATTCAGCCTACAGTAGCAGACAATGTGTGGTGTTCAATGTAGGCCTACATTCCGTGAGACCTTTGGAAAAAACATGCAGGGCTTGACATGAACCTGTTTATCCACTTGTCCTTCAGATAAGGAGGTGACTGAAAATACAACACTGCTCCTTTATGACAGAAACAATGCTCTTTACCTGACTTGATTTTCAAAGATGGCTAAAAATGCACATGTTTTGTGCTCTTGTAGGAAGCAACCAATCCCCCATTGCTGACTAGAAATGAGCTATAACTGGGCAAAGAACTCACTTAATAGCAAGGAATATGAACAAATGTGCACGTCTTTCGCTTTGATCGCAAAACATTACATTTTAGTAATTTAGCAGACGCTCTTATCCAGAGCGACTTACAAAAAACAAGCCGTCTACTCGCAACCACTTGGGGCGGCAGGTAGCAGAGTGGTTCAAGTGTTTGGCCCGTAACCGAAAGGTTGCTGCATTGATTCCCGAGCTGACAAGTTAAAAGTCTGTTGTTCTGCACCTGAACAAGGCAGTTAACCCACTGTTCCTGGACCGTCATTGAAAATAAGAATTTGTTCTTAACTGAATTGCCTAGTTAAATAAAGGTTAAAAAAATAAAAAATGCTGTAAACACAGTCCAGTTCAAAGGGATAGTGCAGCTCTGATTTGTTATGAGTCGTGCCTGTCAATGCAATAGAATCCTACTCCGGTGTGTTCTGCCTACAAGAACATCTCTTGCATAGTTTGTTTTGTTTCGGTGTGTTGCTTTGAAAGTGGCTAATATTGGCAATTCCCACAGTAGAGGGAAACGTTGATAGTGTTAACTAATTGGGAAAGTTGAGTAATGTTCAATCTCGTGCTTCTCTGCACAAGCTGATACAGTATTTCTTCTGCTTAGCAGTCCAGGGGGAGCTGCACGCCCGTGCACACCTGCAGTTTAGAGGGAACATTGCCCACGGGTCACTTTGCTTTCTTCTGCATGCTGTCTGTCCACTTTTAGCACAATTGTGCTACTGGTTATCATAAGAGTAGGACACATTTGCATTTTAGGGTGTGTCTGATTTCCTGTAAAAACATACAGTCAGAGATCATGGAAGTTATAATTGCAAGATCTAAATGTTTAGAACTTTATGATATGTTAAGAACTGGAGCAGTTTTATACACAGTAGCCTGAAAAAGCTTGTGTTACTTTTTTATTTAGTAAATATTTTCTTAACTATTTATTGAACTGCATTGTTGGGTAAGGGCTTGTAAGTAAGCATTTCATGGTAAGGCCTACACCTGTTGTATTCGGCGCATGTGACAAATAAAGTTTGATTTGAATTGATTTGAACAAATGTGCATACATTGTATGGCCTCTTGATACTATATAATACAATGCAGTTCATATACTGTAATTAGTGTTCAGGCACTGTAATGTTTATAGTAAGTACTTTTGGTATGTAACAATTGCTTGAAATGGATAATTCACTTATGAAGCTTGCATTTGGAGTATGTTGTTAAAATGTATTATTAGAAGACGCACCATCGGCGCCTCTGTTTAACTCTTGTTACGCAATGTTTATAGTTCACGTGAACGTTCGCAAGACTCATGAAATGGAAGTTCTGTTTATGTAATTCAATGTATGGTTTCCTTTTCATATTTCCTGGGTTATGTCGGAGTTCCGTGTGTCTGTGTCCTATAGCTCTGTCATTTTTGTTGTGCGTAATAGAAGCGTAGACTTCCAGTCATTGCGGTAACGCTAGTTAGTAACTCTCGACCTTCGCCTCTCCGGAGTCCGTACGGGAGTTGCAGCGACGGGACAAGAATGTAACTACCAATTGGGGAGAAAAAGTGGTAAAGAAATTTTCATAAAAAATATGCTGTAATAGAAATAAGTTCATGCTCATGAAAAATGTTTTTGTCCTCCATCATCATAAATGGCACTGACCGCCACTGCTCGATCCCATCCCTATTGACTGTACAGTTTAGCAGCACCATGAGCTTTCCCGCCTGGTCAGAACCAAGCAAGTACACATTGTTACATGTTGCTGACCTATTCTTTAGGAAGATTCTTCTTTGTTTTGCGGTATTCAGACTTGAGATCCGCCCACTTGAAACCCTAACTGTGGTAACAGTGGTTGACATGGGGCAGATCAGACAGAGTGAATACAAATTAACCTCAAAATGATATTCTCAAAGGACTTTATTTTGGCAACAATGTGTATTTAACATATTCTTGGCTTGGTCCCAAATGACCACTTGCTATAAACCTTGTTGTTTCTGATATCGATTCTTGGATTGCGTGTCCATTCAGCCGTCCTCTGGCATCTTGCTGAAGGCAAAGTTATTTTCTTGAAATAGCTACAGTCGTGGCCAAAAGTTTTGAGAATGACACAAGTATTGGTCTCCACAAAGTTTGCTGCTTCAGTGTTCTTAGATCTTTATGTCAGTAGTTACTATGGTACACTGAAGTATAATTACAAGTATTCCATAAGTGTCAAAGGCTTTCATTGACAATGACATTCAGTTTATGCAGAGTCAATATTTGCAGTGTTGACCCTTCTTTTTCAAGACCACTGCAATCCGCCCTGGCATGCTGTCAATGAACTTCTGGGCCACATCCTGACTGATGGCAGGCCATTCTTGCATAATCAATGCTTGGAGTTTGGCAGAAGTTGTGGATTTTTGTTTGTCCACCCGCCTCTTGAGGATCGACCACAAGTTCTCAATGGGATTAAGGTCTGGGGAGTTTCCTGGCCATGGACCCAAAATGGGATTCATCAGAGAAAATGACTCTACCCCAGTCCTCAGCAGTCCAATCCCTGTACCTTTTGCAGAATATCAGTCTGTCCCTGATGTTTTGTGTCTTCTTTGCTGCCCTTCTTGACACCAGGCCATCCTCCAAAAGTCTTCGCCTCACTGTGCGTGCAGATGCACTCACACCTGCCTGCTGCCATTCCTGAGCAAGCTCTGCACTGGTGGTGCCCCGATCCTGCAGCTGAATCAACTTTAGGAGACGGTCCTGGCGCTTGCTGGACTTTCTTGGGCGCCCTGACGCCTTCTTCACAACAATTGAACCTCTCTCCTTGAAGTTCTTGATGATCCGATAAATGGTGGATTTAGGTGCAATCTTACCAGAAGCAATATCCTTGCCTGTGAAGCCCTTTTTGTGCAAAGCAATGATGACGGCACGTGTTTCCTTGCAGGTAACCATGGTTGACAGAGGAAGAACAATGATTTCAAGCACCACCCTCCTTTTAAAGCTTCCAGTCTGTTATACTGACTCAATCAGCATGACAGAGTGATCTCCAGCCTTGTCGTCGTCAACACTCTCACCTGTGTTAACGAGACAATCACTGACAAGATGGCAGGTGGTCCTTTTGTGGCAGGGCTGAAATGCAGTGGAAATGTTTTTTGGGGATTAAGTTCATTTTCATGGCAAAGAGGGGCTTTGCAATTAATTGCAATTCATCTGATCACTCTTCATGACATTCTGGAGTGTATGCAAATTGCCATCATCAACAATGAGGCAGCAAACTATGTGGAGACCAATACTTGTGTCATTCTCAAAACTTTTGGCCACGACTGTACTACCTTCTATACTCTCAATAAGTGTCTGGCCACATCAGCTTTGGACCAGAGAAAACCAGTCCTAGGGAAAGATGAGACAGACCTCTCCACTGCTCCTAATAAAGAACAAAGCATGAACAACTATTACATATTGAGGCAGCCAATATCTTCATTATCAGTCATCATTACTGTGTTGGCAAATTGACTGCAAGGCTTTTTACTGCTCCGACTGAGTTAGCTACTGAAAACAGCTGAGAATCTTTAACAGGCAGAAGTTCAATTTGATACAATGACACTCAGATAGGAAGTCAGTCCCCTCTGGTGACTGTAGAGTATACTATTGATGTGACAGAGGTGTGAGGCAGAGAGAGGATAAACCTGCTGTGGTTCAGTACTCATAGGGAGAATATCAATTGCATTTCCTTGATTCCTCATGTCCTCTCCGCTTACTTCTTTCTCAAAACCCATTGGATGAGTAGGTCGGAGGGGAAGGACCTACTCTGACCTTCTCATCAAATGGGTTTTGAGAAGGAGGTGAGGAGAAGACGTGAGGAATCATTTAAATACAATTGAGATTCTCCCTAGAGACTCCCTGCATTTGTAAACAAATGAATAAAATACAAATATTAAAAGAGCAAGTACCGTGTGTGGGATGCTCTAATCAAATCACCACCCATTTTTGTGTTATTGCTATGCTAAACATAGTCGTATGCTCCACGGCATTTGCCCATTACTGACAATGCTGTTTTCTGAAAATGTTTGATTGTATATTATCATACAAAGAGATTCTGTGACTGCAGTGTTGTGAAAATAAATTAATTGCAACCGGAGAGATAATTAATATTCGATATGTAGACTGTAGACTAGCCAGTATACAGTACGTGAGGGATTAGCAAATATGCACAGCAATCTTTCAGTCAATAGGACTTTAGTAACAACTGTAACAGTAGTGCCCAGGTGCCCTGTGGAGCAGATCAAAGAGATCTTATCTACTCTACAGGAGAGAGAACCAACCTTGGCAGTCCACCGCTATCAAAGCCCACATGTGAATTTAACATGAAAACAAAAATCACCATGTCATTGGATTTAGGTTAAAAGTATGCTGAAAAAAAGGTCAAAATTCCCTTACGTTCATTACTTTTTTCAAATCCAAACCGTATTCCACATTGATTCATGAAATAATTACAAAAACAAAATTATGACGTGGAAACAATGTCAACAATGACCACTGTAGCTATTTCAAGAAACAATGGGGGGTCCTCTGGGCTGGACACTGGGCCTGTCCTCTGGCACGCCGACGTGGAGCCCGCCGGGGTCGCCGCTGCCCTGGATTGGGTGGTGGTTCCAGGACTGGACAATGGAGGTACTCCTCTTCGGAGACAAGTTGCTTACCTCCCATGAGCTCCTCCATTGTCCAGCTCTGTGCAGTCCTGGTGTGGTGGGTTTTCCTGTCACGGTTGCGGTTAGACAGGACCCGAGGCGCAGAGCTGTGGTGCAAAGACATTCCTTTTATTTGGTGCAAAATGCGAGACCAAAAAGGCGAGACCATGAACAGGAGTGCACCAAAGGAACACAAAAACCTACAACACAGGTGGGAATTAACTGAACTTAAATAGGCTCCCCAATTAGAGACAATGCGGCGCAGCTGCCTCTAATTGGGGACCAAATCCAAACTAAACATAGAGTATTCCAGAGAGGTCTCTGGACACTAAACCGGACTGCTCCGGCACTGGAGTGGGGCTGGCGACTGGTCCCGGACTGGGCACCGGCGCAGAGGGAGGCTCCGGCCATGGAGCCACCGGGCTAGGAACCGGTACTGGCACTACCGAGCTGGGGACACGTACTGGAGCTACCGGGCTAGGAACCGGCACAGGAGCTACCGGGCTGGGGACACTCACCGAAGCCACCGGGCTAGGAATCGGCACTGGCGCTACCGAGCTGGGGACACGCACTGGAGCTACCGGGCTAGGGACCCGCACTGGCGCCATTGGGCTAGGGACCGGCACTGGCGTTCCCGGGCTAGGGACCGGCAATGGAGCTACCTGGATAGTGAGCGGCACTGGAGCTACCGGGCTAGGGACCGGCACTGGAGCTACCGGGCTAGGGACCGGCACTGGAGCTACCGGGCTGCGGACCGTACCTGGAGGCTCCGGGCTGCGGACCGTACCTGGAGGCTCCGAGCTGCGGACCGCACCTGAGAGGCCCCGGGCTGTGGAGGCGCACCGGAGGTCTGGTGTGTGGAGCCGGCCCTGGAGTCACCGGGTTGGGCACACGCACAGGAGGTTGGGTGCGGGAAGCCGGCACAGGATGTACCGGGCTGAGGACCCGCACAAGAGGACCCGGGCTGGGTACCGACACTGGAGACCCCGGGCTGGAGACCGACACTGGAGACCCCGGGCTGGGGACCGACACTGGAGACTCCGGGCTGGGGACCGTCACTGGAGACCCCGGGCTGGGGACCGTCACTGGAGACCCCGTCTCTTCGTCCTAGAAGAGAGCCGCCAGACGCTCCCTCCACATGACCATGCGGTTCTCAAAGGTATCCCCTCCCTCCCTCCTCCTTCTGGTGCTGGCTCTGTGGAGGCTCATCCCACAGCCCCCTTGAGTTGGGAGGCTGGGACAGAAGAACGTCACAGTCCTCCCGCTCCCATAGCTGTAGGGGCTCTTCAAAGCAGGGGTTCTTCATAGCTCCCCTCCGACAGGCCACATAGCCCCCCACAAAACAGCTGCATGGGGGGTCCTCTGGGCTGGACACTGGGCCTGTCCTCTGGCACGCCGACGTGGAGCCCGCCGGGGTCGCCGCTGCCCTGGATTGGGTGGTGGTTCCAGGACTGGACAATGGAGGTACTCCTCTTCGGAGACAAGTTGCTTACCTCCCATGAGCTCCTCCATTGTCCAGCTCTGTGCAGTCCTGGTGTGGTGGGTTTTCCTGTCACGGTTGCAGTTAGACAGGACCCAAGGCGCAGAGCTGTGGTGCAAATACATTCCTTTTATTTGGTACAAAAACCTCAAAATAAACAAAAGGCGAGACCGCAACCATGAACAGGAGTGCACCAAAGGAACACACAAAAACCCACAACACAGTTGGGAATTAACTTAACTTAAATAGGCTCCCCAATTAGAGACAATGCGGCGCAGCTGCCTCTAATTGGGGACCAAACCCAAACTTAACATAGAGTATTCCAGAGTGGTCTCTGGACACTAAACCTGAAAACCATAACGTTTTCCAGAGACCTCTCTGAACCTCTCTGATCCTTACAATAAGATCTTAATTTGATCACTCTTTTGTTGCTAAAAACTGTCTTGCACAGCAGGAAATGCAACTTATCTGTATTTAAGTTTTAAAAAGGCTTCTAAAGTTAGTAATTTCCACTTTTACATTTCAGACTTAATCCGCCCTAACGAAAAATGTATCAACCCCTACAAAAATGTCCATTAATCCACATAATAATTCACATTTCCTGTTGCTGCAGGATTATTTTCCTACTGTAGCAAACTGTCTGCAGTTAACATCCTACTGTAGTGTGTTCTACAGTAACCAAGTCTCTGGGTTTTGAAGTCTGTATTCTTCAGTCAGCCAGACAGGCTTGACATGCCAGGGCCATCAGTGTCACTGCAGGGCCGACAGCCACACTCTGCACACTCCTCACTTACATCGCAACTATGCTTTCTGGGAGAAAGAAAAGAGAACTCGCCTTCTTTAAACGCCTGACAGATGTGTTAATGATGGTCCTTTTTTCCTGTCAGTGCACAGTGAGTCTGTGAAGGGCTTCGAAGAGCACGCCAACTTTCATGTCTGAGTAATTCGCCGTCATAGTTAATGTAGGCATATTCTAAGTCAAGCCCAAAGAGGTCTGTTGATGCCATTGTTTTTCGGGGCAAAAGCCGACCAATGAGGCAATTTTTTTCGTCCCTCAACAGTTGTCACTCAAATTGTCATTTGGTTTAAGAGCATGTCACTTTCCCTCTGTTACCATGGCGAAATAGTTAATTGACTTCATCCCTACCAATTGTTCACCATACAGTATATCTAGTTTTTTTTTGTGTCAGATTGGTCTCCATGGCTTTGTAGGAGTTGATTGGAATAGTCATCTCATCGCATCATGGAATGAAATAACAAAGTAACAACATCGAACATCGAAACGTCATGTGTCAATTCAGCAGAGGCCTTTGAAGTACATGATCAAGGACCTGTCAGTATCTTCTGTACATCACATTTGACACACAATTTGGGGATCATAAACCGGCACAAAGTTATACTGTTGAAATATAGTTTTTCAATATAAACTCAGTGACTGAATGGGTAATAGAGGGAAAAGCCCATAGAATGATATCTCTGTGAATTATAGGATCTCTGTGAAGAATCCTATGTAATTATTCCAATATTAATGAGCACTGTGCTGCCAATGTCAGCAGGGTTGTTTATCTGTCATTTGGAACAGCAGCCAGACGGGTAGTTGGCGAATGGGTAAGAGTCCATTTATACCCACCGTATATACAGCAATTGTACTTTTTTGCCTTCTGCTACTCAATACCTTTTATGGTAGATTTAATGGGAGGCTATCTCTTTTGTAGGCAACCGCATAAGAGCACAATCATTTCAAGAACTAGTTCTCCAGTGACCATGGTTACAGTTTGATTATTTATTCCATACGATGGTCATGATAATACTCAGTCTGGTACAAATTGCTGTAAAGCTACGTAGCCTGCTGTAGTGATTTTATAAGTTATTTTAATGTTAAAATTCAGTTCTACAAGGGAATGGGAGAAATGATACATTAAACAATTTTCGTTTATTTTATTTAACCTTTATTTAACCAGACAAGTCAATTAAGAACAAATTCACATTTACAGTGATGGCCTGGCAAGTGGCGAGGAGCAAGTGCGGCGCTGAATAAATTAGAGTAAATAGCAATGAAAGAAATGTACCTGATCTTGTTCTAGTGTATATTAGTAATCAGTTTACAGTGTTACATTCAAGTGTAACCAAAAAGTCTAACCAAAAGCTCAAAATACATTGGATCAAAATTGCAGACTGTCTTTTTTTTCCAGTATAAGATATGTAAAATATGTTCTACAGCTCACATCCCTTTGTTAATGAATAGAGCTCTAATGAATTGAAGTGTCACATAATAACTGAGCCAGTTAAAATGAACCATTGACATTGCACTGTAGAACTATATAGGACTAATTTAGGATGGTTCCATGACTGTTCTCTTATAAAATAAACCTTAATGTGCCTCCAAACTGTACTGGATTGCGAGATAACCTTGGGCATAATCTTCAATGACAGTACAGCATCAACAGTACACTTCTCAGTCTTAACTGTCTTTAGAAACACAATAACCATCGTCTTTAGAAACACAATAACCAGCATCTTTAGAAACACAATAACCATAATCTTTAGAAACACAACAACCAGCATCTTTAGAAACACAACAACCAGCATCTTTAGAAACACAATAACCATAATCTTTAGAAACACAACAACCAGCATCTTTAGAAACACAACAACCAACATCTTTAGAAACACAACAACCAGCATCTTTAGAAACACAACAACCAGCATCTTTAGAAACACAATAACCAGCATCTTTAGAAACACAACAACCAGCATCTTTTTATTAACACAACAACCAGCATCTTTAGAAACACAATAACCAGCATCTTTAGAAACACAGTAACCAGCATCTTTAGAAACAACAACCAGCATCTTTAGAAACACAATAACCAGCATCTTTAGAAACACAATAACCAGCATCTTTAGAAACACAATAACCAGCATCTTTAGAAACACAACAACCAGCATCTTTAGAAACACATTAACTAGCATCTTTAGAAACACAATAACCAGCGTCTTTAGAAACACAATAACCAGCATCATTAGGAACACAATAACCAGCATCATTAGAAACACAATAACCAGCTTACAATAACCAGTGTGTACAGTACTGTAGAGCGATGAAACCTGCTTTCTGTTTTGTTTTGGGCTGATGATGTAACTTCAAGACTACAAAGGACTATACAGAGCGTCAGTAATGCTGTATATTATGCAATGTTACTTACTTACTTACTTAGCTATCTACTCCTCTTCATAAGATGTGGAGCACAAGGCTGCTACAAGCCCACACTATGCCAGCTTCGTCGGGTAGTCTTTGCTACGGCTTCTAATTCCATGCCAAGTTCAAGTAGCCATCTTCTTTTTTATATACTGTATTGGTTGTTGTGCTTTTTGATCTGACCCTGGTGTAGATATCCTGAACCTGTATTCATAAAGCGTCTCAAAGTAGGAGTCAGTGCTGATCTAGGATCAGTTTTGCCTTTTAGATCATAATTAATATGATTATATGGACAGGAGGGACCTGATCCTAGAGAGGACAGTGATTTAGAGCTTCACGCTAAAACATATGACATCAGTAAGCAAGAGGTAATTGTTAGTAAAATGCTTGAGCAATGAGGGTAAAAGTTGAAGGTGCACTTACTGTGTAGCAACCTCTTTGATCAGATGTCAACCAACCAGATTTAAAATGGAACCCACTGAACTAAAATAGACAGCATTGGGTACAAGGAGTAATACTTGACCAATCAGTAAAAGTAAACTGTGCATGATCTGGAATGTCTGATGTCTGTTATTCCTCAAGGAGGGAGAATTGCACTAGAGTCAGTGTCAACAAGATAGGCAATCAAGGCTTACTGTGTAAAATAATTTACTGAATATGACTTGGCAAAGGCAATTGAATTACCTGTCAAATACAACATCTGTCCTAGTGGTGGACTGCTTTATTGGCCATGCCAGGTATCCCTCACAGGATTACAAGTTTTCCAATTGATTGTCCATAGAAACAGCTGTAATTATGCTGGAGATTGTCCATCAAAGTCATCCTGTCCATTATAATTGTACAGGCTTGCTCCTGAAGTGTCCAATGTCTGCTAAATGTACTGTCCTCCCATATTCACTATTTACTGCAAGATGCAGTGTGTGCATTCATGTGCCAGAGAAACACCCCATGAATACATTGTTAGCGTGTCTGGGCAGAGGTTATAACATGGAGAGTGACTGTAGACAAACCAACATTAGACAGAGACTAATTCTCCTCTAGACGGCCTTGGAGATTCACTCTGCCAAGTGGGCGAGTGCAGCCATCGCCATGAATTTAGCCTTAGCGGACATGGAGGGAAATGTAGTCCAAGGCCCATTCAATGGGCTGGATAGCTCCAGGTGTTCATGCCCAGCCTTGACCATGTACGCCCCTCTAGGTCAAGTGAGGCTTGGGGGCTGGGGCAGTCTGGCACCACTCATGCACATTACATTCATCTAAAATCATCTGACATGAGGGAACAAAGAAAGGATATCCTGTACCCTGTACACGCATACAGCCTTACCCTCCCGTAATGTTATAACTGAATGAGGAGGCTTTGTGAATTACATTTATACGAGAGATGACAGAAATGCATTTTTGGATGGGTCTAAAGAAGGAGAAGCTCAATGAAAGGGTGGTGCATCCTGAAATGACTTTTTCTACCAAAAGGGTAAATAAAAAGCTTTGATGCACTGCTTGAAAGGAAGATCAAAATATGCCAGAGCTGTAGTCGATGAAGCACTCACTCTGCCCTTTGCAATCATATTCATACCCTGCTGGTACAATCAATCCCCTCTCCGGATGGTATGTCAGCTAAATCCGTCTCGCCCTCCTGGCCGCCCCCCAATAACACCCCTTGGGTCCTTATCCCAGAATGGAGCGCCGAATGGTCATAGGGGTGACCTTCAATAACCTTTACAAATCAAACCCTGATAGGCCGTCAGTCTCATTGTGTCAAACCAGAACATCCTAGGGAGGCAAAATAAAATCTGTTTCTGCAGCATCTTCCTGGGTGTGGCAGCTCGTGGCAGACGGATGCTGTGTATGGCTTTTAATGTCTTAAAGGTCCCAAACACTGAAAATTATGTTTTTCATGAAATTGGAGGATATTTGGATGAAACCAGTTCATAGTAAGTTGCAGACCAATACTGTTTTTAACTAACCTCTTTTCATCTGTGTTGTGACTGTTAGCTAGCAAGCTACTTACCATCATGCAGGAAAAAGCACACTATGTTGTGACTAGATGCCATAGTGTTATTTTAACGTTACACTATTTCCCGAAGAATGAAGACTTCCTACAGCAGTGGACAGGCTGCACCGAAAATGACTATCATGTCACATGTGTGCAGTGCACATTTTGAGCAAAGTTGCTTTATCAATTGGAGAGAACATTCGATTGGTCTTGCCAGGAAGCTTGGGCTCCCGAGTGGTGCAGCGGTCTAAGGCACTGCATTTCAGTGCAAGAGGTGTCACTACAGTCCCTAGTTCAAATCAAGGCTGTATCACATCTGGCTGTGATTGGGAGTCCCATAGGGTGGTGCACAATTGGCCGGGGTAGGCCGTCATTGTAAATAAGAATTTGTTATTAACTGACTTGACTAGTTAAATAAAAAAAACATTTATCCTGAAAATGGCTGCTGTACCATCATTATAAAACAGTGGATCAGTGGACAACAATGATAGGTGTGATTCACATCACCTGAAATTGTGGGGGGAATTCAGCAGGACTTTTTATATGTTAGATGTTCACGGGATACGCCAAATACAGAATTGGTAGCTTAGGCTACTTTTATTTTCCACAGGCATTTGATAAAAGTAACCTAGAAAATTACATTGTTTGTCACTCAACAAATAAAGCTTATTATTGTGCAAGCCATTTTACAAAACATTTGAATGCTGAAGGTGACACGCAGATTCCACCCAAAAGAATGCACTATTCATAGTGTGATGCTACAGCATATCAATTCAAAATACTGCTGAACTGCTGAGCCAAACTGTCACTCCCGTAACATGAAACAGGCCTCATCTAGTCATGCGTATGAAGTGTGGAAGGCTTTCTCTTTATTTTCCTTCCTCACAGCAATCCCCTAGGACCCAGTCAGATTTTGATCCTTTAATTCAATTATCCAACTCCATATGTTATCATCCTCCGAGGCTGAAAAAATAATTGAACACTTAATAATTGGAAGGTATTTTTGTTTATGTAGCGTTGTATTTAGCGCAAGTGCGGCAGGTAGCCTAGGAGTTAAGAGAGTTGGGCCAGTAACTGAAAGTTTTCTGGTTCGAAATCCCCAAGCTAACCAAGTGAAAAATCTGCCATTGTGCCCTTGGGCAAGGCACTTAAACTGAATTTCTCCTGTAAGTCGCTCTGCTTATAAGCGTCTGCTAAATGACTAAAATGTCAAATGTACAATTCCTAAACACTAGGCAGGAACACAGAATTTGGAGTTTCCATCACATTCTGCTATGTTTTGGTCAGTGGATGTTTGATTGCTTGTGAGGTATTTTCTTATTCGAGTTGCATGTAAGCTCTCGCCCACCATGCGTTCATACCAAACATGAGTGTGTGTGTGTGTGTGTAGTCTTCACAGAGAGACTAATGGAGGAGAGGCAATAGGAACCTGGAGCGAGAATGAAATTCCTGCCTGTTTGATGTATTACTGTTGATCCTATTTGACAATCCCTTTATATAAATCATGGATGGGATATTAACATTACGTTACAGAGAGTGGGAGGCAATCGTGTGTTTCTGTTTGAATAGTTGAAAAACCTGCGACTTAATTTTATTAGGATTTATATTGCGAAACGTCAGTCATCATGATTACGTTTAGATGCTGTGGATGAAGATGAAACCGTATCTTTTTGAGGGTCTGAATCAAATTCTCAATGATGTGTGTGTTTGATGTCCACTACTAATGACTCCTGAGTGGCGCAGGAGTCTAAGTCACTGCATCTCAGTGCTAGAGGTGTCAATACAGACACCCTGGTTTGAATCCAGGCTGTATCACAACCAGCCGTGATTGGTTCCATAAGGCGGTGCACAAATGGCCCAGTGTCTTCTGGGTTTGGCCGGTGTAGGCCGTCATTGTCAATAAGAATTTGTTCTTAACTGACCTAGTTAAATAAAGGTAAAACAAAATCAAGGTATGGCATACTGTACAGTATTTGTTTTGATGTTTCTAGATTTAAAATAATCTAATTATGATAAGGGGCATGACATTTAAACAGTGGTCTAAAGTAACTAATTAAAAATACTTTGATGTGCTACTCACAGTTGAAGCCGGAAGATTACATACACTTAGGTTGAAGTCATTAAAACAAATTTTTCAACCACTCCACAGATTTCATGTTAACAAACTATAGTTTTGGCAAGTCGATTAGGACATCTATTTTGTGCATGACACAAGTAATTCTTCCAACAATTGTTTACAGACAGATTATTTCACTTATAATTCACTATATCACAGTTCCAGTGGGTCAGAAGCTTACATACACTAAGTTGACTGTGCCTTTAAACAGCTTGGAAAATTCCAGAAAATGATGTCATGGCTTTAGAAGCTTCTGATAGGCTAATTGACAGCATTTGAGTCAATTTGAGGTGTACCTGGGGATGTATTTCAAAGCCTACCTTCAAACGCAGTGCCTCTTTGCTCAACATCGTGGGAAAATCAAAAGAAATCAGCCAAGACCTCAGAAAAATAATTGTAGACCTCCACAAGTCTGGTTCATCCTTGGGAGCAATTTCCAAACGCCAGAAGGTACCACGTTCATCTGTACAAACAATAGTACGCAAGTATAAACGCCATGGGACCACACAGCCATCATATGCTCAGGAAGGAGATGTGTTCTGTTTACTAGAGATGAACGTACTTTGGTGAGAAAAGTGCAAATCAATCCCAGAACAACAGTAAAGGACCTTGTGAAGATGCTGGAGGAAACAGGTACAAAAGTATCTATATATCCACAGTAAAACGAGTCCTATATCGACATAACCTGAAAGGCCGATCAGCAAGGAAGAAGCCACTGCTCCAAAACCGCCATAAAAAAGCCAGACTACGGTTTGCAACAGCACATGGTTCGTACTTTTTGGAGAAATGTCCTCTGGTCTGATGAATCAAAAATAGAACTGTTTGACCATCGGCCATAATGACCATCGTTATGTTTGGAGGAAAAAGAAGGAGGCTTGCAAGCCGAAGAACACCATCCCAACCGTGAAGCACGGGGGTGGCAGCATCATGTTGTGGGGGTGTTTTGCTGCAGGAGGGACTGGTGCACTTCACAAAATAGATGGCATCATGAGGAAGAAAAATTATGTGGATATATTGAAGCAACATTTCAAGACATCAGTCAGGAAGTTAAAGCTTGGTCGCAAATGGGTCTTCCAAATGAACAATGACCCCAAGCACACTTCCAAAGTTTTGGCAAAATGTCTTAAGGACAACGAAGTCAAGGTATTGGAGTGGCCATCACAAAGCCCTGACCTCAATCCTATGGGCAGAACTGAAAAAGCATGTTCGAGCAAGGATGCCTACAAATTCACCCAACTTATTGTGGGAAGCTTGTGGAAGGCAACCTGAAACGTTTGACCCAAGTTAAACAATTTAAAGGCAATGCTACCAAATACTAATTGAGTGTACGTAAACTTCTGACCCACTGGGAATGTGATGAATGAAATAAAAGCTGAAATAAATAATTATTCTGACATTTCACATTCTTAAAATAAAGTGGTGATCCTAACTGACATAATTTTTACTAGGATTAAATGTCAGGAATTGTAAAATACTGAGTTTGAATGTATTTGGCTAAGGTGTACGTAAACCTCTTTACTACACTGCATTTAAAGGGATAGTTGAGTGATTTTACATAGGAAGATATTGTTTAATTACTTTGAAAGCAGTCTTTAGACAAGGAGTGACTGTAAACCACACTTTGGTTTTGTTAAACTAGCCACTGCTACAATAACATAAGCAAAGTTCAGTTTATGTTTTTTTTACAATCCTTTCAACATATTTGTCCAATTCCATATTACCCGAGCAAAATCTGTTCTTTATTAGTTGACAATTGGCTACATACGCTTATCAGATTAAAGTATACCCTACATACTGGATAAGATTAAAGCCTAAGGAGAACTGTGAATAAGAGAGGTGAGTAATTTAGATATCAGAGAAGACATCTCCCCCAATGAGGTTTGTACCTACTGCCTATGGGTAGAGGAGTTTATTACAGATGAAAGATTCATCAGCCCACCCTGTCACCACACTACTGCATTCGTAAGCTGCCAGAGAGACATACTGCACATCATCTAGTCAACACAGTGTGCAACTAGAGATTCATTAATTGGCAGGTAGCCTTGTCGTTAGAGCAGGTAGTCTAGCGGTTAGAACGTTAGGGCCAGTAACTTAAAGGTTGCTAGTTAAAATTCCTGCACCGACAAGGTGAGCCAATGTGCCCTTAAGCAAGGCACTTAACCCTAATTGCTCTAGGGTTGCTGTTGATAATGGCAGACCCTGGCTGTGACCCCACTCTCCGAGTGTGTCTCAGGGAGAGTTTGGATATGCAAAAAACACATTTCCAATTTACACATGCATATAATACACGTGAGAATTAGGACAAATAAAACACCCACCAAGTTTATGTGTGAATCACAAGACTTGAAGCAGTTGTCTACATGTACAGATTATATTTTTATGGTTGTATACATTTTCCTTGACAATAGCTAGTTTGACGGACAAGCATCATGGAAAGCCTTCAAAGTCAAGTTTGTGGCTGCAGCTAACAGGTGTTCCACTACAGAGAGAGCAGTACAGTTGGCAATGTCACTGGAAGGGGAAGCCCAGCGAGTACTATTGGACCAGGAGATGCAGTTTGCTGAGGAAGCCCAGGGAGACACTGGGTGTTTATGCCACCGAGGTTTGCTATTTGGAGCAGAAAGGATACCCCCACTTCTCAGACAGCGTTGTCATGAGCCTTGCTACAGCGGCTTTCATCAAGGGGATAACACCAGACAGACTCCGCGAGCAGGTTCACCTTAGAGGACCAGACACGCTAAAGGTGGCACTAATGAAGCCTCTGACAGTCAAGGAAGTCCTCAGAGACAGGCAGGCCACCTCAGCTGTGAGACCCCACTCCCAAACGTACCAGGTGCAACTTCCAAGCCCACCACCTCGACCAGCGGCAGACAGAACCTCAACACAACGCCTGCCCCAACTTGATGGTGGACCAACTCTGGTGGCGCTGTAGCCAGAAAGGCCACCAGATGAGAAATTGCATCCTTGTGGAATCTAGAACCACTTCAGAACCACAACGTTCAGGAAACGGGATGGGCCCAGTGCAATGGTGCAACACTAGGCTCTACCCCAAAAAACCCACCCGAGTGGCGCAGCGGTCTAATGCACTGCACCGCAGTGTTGAAGCATCCCTACAGCATGGGGTTCCAACCCAGGCTGTGTCACAGCCGGCCGTAACCGTGATTCCCATAGGGAGGTGCACAATTGGCCCAGCGTCGTCCAGGTTAGGGGAGGGTTTGGCTGGGGGCTTCCCTTGGCTCTTCGCGCTCTAGCGACTCCTTGTGGTGGCCGGGCGCCTGCAAGCTGACTTCGGTCGTCAGTTGAACAGTGTTTCCTCCGACACATTGGTACAGCTGCCTTCCGGGTTAAGCGAGCGGGTGTTAAGAAGTAGCGCGGCTTGGCGGGTCATGTTTCTGAGGTCGCATGACTTGACCTTCGCCTCTCCCGAGCCCATTGGGGAGTTGTAGCGATGAGACAAGATCGTAATTGGATTGCAATTGGATATCACAAAATTTGGGAGAAAAATGGGATACACATTTTTTTTTTACACCACTGTGGTATAGTGTCCGGCCTGCCACCCATCACCCCCTCAACCCCTGACAGCTGTCGGATACCTGTACAAATAGGAGGCCAGAGCGTTGAGGCCCTTGTTGATACAGGCTCCATTATACTGATCCACCCTAACCTATTGCCCCCCCCCCCCACACACACACAACTACCTCTGGGCTGTCGGTGTCCCATTGGTCAAAGTCACAGGTGACTTCCTGAGCAAGGCGGTGGACAGCTGAATCTTCAAGCTAAGGTGATACCTTTTATGGCTGTCGTTTTATTTTTTTATTTTTTTATTTCACCTTTATTTAACCAGGTAGGCCAGTTGAGAACAAATTCTCATTTACAACTGCGACCTGGACAAGACAAAGCAAAGCAGTGCGATAAAAAACAACACAGAGTTACACATGAGAATAAAACAAACGTACAGTCAATAACACAATAGAGAATCTGTATACAGTGTGAAAATTTAGTGCAAAATGCAGTAAGGTTAGGAAGATAGGACAATAAATAGGCCATAGTGGCGAAATAGGTTACAGATTAGAATTAACACTGGAGTGATAGATGTGCAAATGATGATGTGCAAATAGAGATACTGGAGTGCAAAATGAGCTAAAATAATAAATATGGGGATGAGGTAGTAGGGTGCTCTTTTGATGTTGGGTCGGGAGCTTAGAACCCCTACAGAACTGGCCTATGGACAGGCCCTCGACTGTTCAGCCTCCCCTCTGGGCCCAGAGTACACAAGGAGGCTGCAAGACTGCATGGATGTTGCCCACAGATTTGCTCGAGAGTAAGCCAAGGCGGCTGGTGTGTGGCAAAAGGGGTGGCAGGTAGCCTAGTGGTTAGGGTGTTGGGCCCGTAATCATAAAGGTTGCTGGATCGAATCCCTGAGCTGACAAGGTAAATAATCTATTGTTCTGCCCTGGAACAAGGCAGTTAACCTACTGTTCCCCGGGAGGCTGTCATTGTAAATAAGAATTTGTTCCTAACTAACTTAAAAAAAAAAAAAAAAAGAAAGGTAAAAAAAAGAAAGGGTACAATGTGACGGGGCAACATTTAACATCCGTGACCTAGTGTCGGTGACATCCCCCCCAAAAGACCAATTAGTGACAACAATATCAGAATTGGGCATCCTGTGTAAACCCAGTATCACATTTTAATGTGGTAATGCACTGAATGTATTACAGTTATTCAAGCAAAAACTGCATATATGTATCTCAGCGGGAAAAACAGTGTTTAAGGGATTAGCCTAGCAATGGGAGATATGTATTGTTTGTTTCCTGAAAACTTGTTTGAAGAGGGTCAGATATGATCACATCCTGGCCCTAAAACCTTGTTCACATTGCAAGCCTTAATGCTCAAATCAGTTTTGTTTTTCAAATCCATTTTGGAGAACTGACTGTCCAAACAGCAAGTTACAAGTGACCAAATAATTTGCTGACATGGCTACGTAAGTTCTCATTGTAACGACAGGTGTGTGTACAGTGGTGTAGGTTGATTGGTGTTGGTGCTTCCTATGTATCAAGCTAAGGTGACAACAGTGCCTGCCATAGACGTTTCCCAGTTGCTTTGAATGTTCACAATCATAGTGTAAGCCTCAAAGGACAAGATTATCCAACTTTCAAACTATTTTTTTGGCTAGCCACAGCAGTCATCTAGCTAGCTAGGTAGTTGTTTAGCTTTTTAGCACATTCACTAATTTGTTTGTAAACAATTAACAAGCTAGTTAGCTAGCCACCATGTTCTTGTCAAACTGTCAACAGAGTATTCTACCAAGCAATAGGTTATGCCAAATAACAGTCTAAAAACCACTTGAGGGCAAATAAATCAGATTTGATTGTTCAGACACAAGTCACATGGCCAGGAATCAGATTTGTACCCGACTTCAAACCTACGAAGGTGGTTTGAAATGTGTAATGAAATATATGATTCCATGTGATTTTTTGCTGTTCAGACTGCAGGAAAAAGAACAGATTCTAATCAGATTTGCCAAAACATTGGATTTGTGTCACTTCAAACTGCCAATGTGAACAAGGCCTAAGAGAGACAGGCCGTCGTCATGGCCACAGCTGGAGACAAGGCGTTTTGTTATCATGACAGCAGTCAATACGTCTCATACTAGTGCAGAAGTGAAAAGACTGTATAGTAACGTCTTGGGACAGGTTTATCTTAACTGTGACGAATGTGCTGCAACCACACATGACTGCGTTCAGTGTATAGCTCGCCCGACCAGCAGTGAATAACTCCAGTTAGCGGGACGATATTCTGTCTTTCTTAAAGTCAAACTGCTAAAGCGACAGATCATTCCTCACACGGCTACACATAACTCCGCTGGTGGGGGATAATGTTTGAATAATATGAGATGCTTTGGGAAACTTTTATGAGGTGTCAAAGAGATAAATCGTCATAAAACAAAAGAATCACCGAAAGCCGTTTCCTGAATCACGGCATCTCTCGCCTACTTTCCCGCCATTCTAGGCAAATATTAAAGAAATAAACATATTAAGTCTTTATTCCCAGAGAGCCCTCCCTCCTTTGTGGGTAGTTCTTTGAAATTTGCTATTGTTCAGAGGGGAAATAACATTGGATAAATGGGAGCTTGAGGAAAATTGTATTCACAGGGAGCTCATATTACAATGACAGTGTTAGACCTCCCCCATATTCAAATTCAATGACACCTACTCACTCATCACATACTGCCTTGGGCTACCCAATACATCACAATGATTGTGTCAAGAGACCTCGAGATGATGATCCAAGAAAAGTTTGATACATTTGCTGATGTATTCAGTTGCATGCAGGATTAGAATGTTGTATGAGTTTAGGTATGATAATTGTATTGTCCACAAATTATAACATTTAATCCAGATTCATCTCATTGTCAAGTAACGAAGGTGGACCGCCATCACACACACACACACACACACACACACACACACACACACACACACACACACACACACACACACACACACACACACACACACACACACACACACACACACACACACACACACACACACACACAGTAGGTAGGGAGGGAGGGGCAATTAAAACCAGGGTAGACTTAGACTCATTACTGTGCGTTCACATCACGCACCCGATGACCGGCGCTGGATGGCTGGATGGCACCACTGAGAGCTACTCTTTGTCTATGTTAAGACAGGTGGCAAAATAGTAGTGGGGGGAAAAGTATTAAATTGTCATACTCAAGTATGACAATTCAAGTATGACAATTTCTATTAAGATACCTTAATAGAAAATCACTCAAGTAAAAGTCAAAGTCATCCAGTAAAATTCTATATACTGTATTAAGCAAACCAGACCTCATAATTATTCTTATTTTTTTTAAATGTACTGATAGCCAGGGGCACGCTCCAACGTTTAGACATAATTTATAAACAAAGCATGTGTTTAGTGAATCCGCCAGATCAGAAGCAGTAGGGATGACCAGGGATGTTCTCTTGATAAGTGTATCCTGCTAAGCATTCAAAATGTAACAAGTACCTTTGGGTGTCAGGGAAAATGTATGGAGTAAAAAGTACATACTTTTCTTTAGGAATGTAGTAAAGTAAAAGTTGTAAAAAGTATAAATAGTAAAGTAAAGTGCAGATACTCCCCAAAACTACTTAAGCAGTACTTTCAAGTATTTTTTCTTAAGTACTTTACACTACTGCAAAATTGTGATATACATTTTTTTTGCTATTTGGTCTTTCGATCAATCAGATCAGCTCTGAAAAAGAGTTGATGAGAAAAGATCTCATGTGATTGTTCAAAAGTCCAATTAGTGAAAATAAATATCAGAATTAGGCTGCCTGTTTAAACGCAGCTTTTTACAGTTACACTGAAGGTGAAGGGACCCTGACCTGTAGGCTGATGTGATCAGCCATGTGCATCATACTGCTCCTCACATCGCTTGTTAGCTTGGCACTCATTCTGTTTTGCTAATCATTACACTGTTCTGATCATGTAGTTGTTCCAGTGAACTTGAAATTCAGGGTAGTGTCAGATAGGGATTAATGGCATGGTGGGCTGATATAGTTGATTGCTTTTTCACAATGCATGAAACCTAGACATTTGAGGATGTTTTAAATAGACCAACTTCAGAAAAAAGTTAATGTGTTATCTCCGGATTCTTCTCTTGACAAAAAACCCTTACAGTAGGGGGTCGTAAACAGTTCAAGGACACACTAAAATTATCAAGCATCCAACAAGCGGCATGCCATAGGAGATGACAAGTCCCCCTTCACTTCCTCTTCAACTTTTTAGATTAGCAAAATGAGCCTGAACAGGAAAGAGCTCATTATCTTCTACCTGTTTTAATGAAATGGAAGCGGCGACTTGTAGACGGAGAGTTAGGGAAGCATTACACTCTTCTGTGACCCTCCACTGCCCTGTTCTAGGCAGGTGACATGCTGATGACTCATCTTTGTGCTGCCGCTGTGGTGCGCCGCACCTTCCCCTCCACTGGCCCCCTGAGAACATGCCATCTCCAAGGGGGCCAGGAGACCTCCAGGCGAATCGAATTGAAAACACTTTGCGCTCAAACTTACAGTGACAAAAACGTTAAAAAAAAAACATTCACTTGAGAGATATGAAAAATACATTTGCAATGGAAATATTGCTGTTATGTTAATATGTTTTAGACAAATTAGTAATTTCCAAATGGAAATAATTGTAATACTTTTGTTGGACTGGATGCCGATGTTAAACATTGGCGCTCCCTCGCAGCCCTAAGAAAATTGCATTCTGCCTCTGATGTGTAAAAGCCTACAGTAATATTGAAATGTAAGAATAGAATGAATTTGGCTCAGCATAGATGGCTAACTATTTGGCACCAGCATCAAATATGTCAATGTTTACTGCATCAAACAGCTCAAATATAGCATGCCTGCCTGTTCGTTGTGGATAAGGGATGCCAATGTCCCTCTAACATTTGTACTTGCAACACATACTAAATGCACAGAATTTACTGTACCACCGAGAAATATAGTAATATCATAGTTTACATAAAAGAATACTCTGTGAAATTGGGATAGCCGAGGAGTTTCTGCTTGCCTCTGGTATTCCATTTGCTGTAGACTAGCCTTATGACCAAATCAGTGGTTTATTGTCAGTTAAAAGTCCAATGCAGCCATTTTTATCTCAATATTAAATCATTTCTGGGTGAGAATTAAATACCTTACTGTGATTGTTTTCACAAATAGCTTCTTACCAAATAGCAATTTCTCAAGCAAAAATGTTGCTAGGACTGTCTGGGAATGGTCTGAGTGGGGAGGGAAAAAACGAAAAACTAGCATTTGTTGGCAGAGAGGTTTGGAACTCTATTTCTTATTGATATATTAACTGGTGATGTCACCAGGCAGGCCAAAACTCTATCCCAACAAAACAGGCTGAAATTTCAGGCGTTGTTTTCAAACAGCTCAAACAGCTCTTACACTCAAAGGGCATTCTCATCCTTATAACAATTTCAAGTATTATTTCAACCTCATAGTGTGGAAATATATATAAAACCCAGGAAAATCATGCACTGGGCCTTTAAAGAAAGCGATCTGTGTTACAAAATGGCTAAGGGAGGGCAAGGTGTTCTTGGGAATAGTGTCTGGCCATTACACAACGGATACGGCTGCCTGAAGTCAGGATAAAACATGGTGCGGTACGGCAGAAAGGCCCTTGTGAACCCAGCTCACTCTGCTGAGCCATGGCCCTTGTGAACCCAGCTCACTCTGCTTTGCTGAACCCGAGCAGGAAGCTATGACACTCTGCTTTGCTGAACCCGAGCAGGAAGCTATGACACTGCTTTGCTGAACCCGAGCAGGAAGCTATGACACTCTGCTTTGCTGAACCCGAGCAGGAAGCTATGACACTCTGCTTTGCTGAACCCGAGCAGGAAGTTATGACATGCAGTCAATGAGATGTATTTATTAATGCCATAGCAAAGTCAACAGATGACCTAGAGGTGGGAAACCATTTTTAGAGGTCCATTAGAGGAGATAATTATCCGAAGGGTTTTAGTGCCCTCAACATTTGTTTTGATGAACCGTAGCATTTGATGAGCTGTGGTTGGTGGCCAGATCCACCGTAAAAGCTTACAATTAGTGTTATATTAATAAATTACGCATGAGAAAGATGGGGCCTAATAATCAATGTCATTCAATTATTGCAGGGAATAGACAATAGACACTGTTTAGTCAATTAAAAGTTGATATCAGACTGCTTCCGGACTAGTTGCACATGTAGTTTTTAAATACGTTTTTAGACTGATTAGTGTGAGCTTGTGGGGCCTACCACTTTGCGGCTGAGCCGTTGTTGCTCCTAGATGTTTCCACTTCACGATAACAGCACTTACAGTTGACCGGGGCAGCTCTAGCAGGGCAGAAATTTGACTAACTGACTTTTTGGAAAGGTGGCATCCTATGATGGTGCCACGTTAAAAGTCACAGCTCTTCCGTAAGGCTATTCTACAGACAATGTTTGTCTATGGAGATTGCATGGCTGTGTGCTCGATTTTATACACGTCTGCAATGGGTGTGGTTGAAATAGCCAAATCCACAAATTTTAAGGGATGTCCACATACTTTTGTATATATAGTGTATTAGAAATAAATAAGTAAGAGACATTTGACATACAGTCAGTGATGTAAAGTACTTAAGTAAAAATACTTAAGTAGTTTTTTGGGGTATCTGAACTTTACTTTACTATCTATATTTTTGACAACTTTTACTTTTACTTCACTACATTCCTAAAGAAAATATTGTACTTTTTACTCTGTACATTTTCCCTGACACTCAAAAGTACATGTACTCATTACATTTTGAATGCAATTCAATATCAAGAGAAAATCACTGGTCATCTCCACTGCCTTCGTATGTAAACTATGTCTGAGTGTTGGAGTGTGACCCTAGCTATCCGGAAAAAAAAAAATACATGAAAATTGTGCCGTCTGGTTTGCTTAATATATGGAATTTTAAATGATTTATACTTTTACTTCAAGTAAAATTTTATTGGTCACATACACATGTTTAGCAGGTGTTATTGCAGGTGTAGTGAAATGCTTGTGTTTCTATCTCCAGCAGTGCAGTAATATCTAACAAGTAAATCTAACAAATTACAACAATACACACTAATCTAAAGTAAAGGAATGGAATTAAGAATATATAAATATCTGGACGAGCAATGAAAGAGCGGCATAGACTAAGATACAGTAGAATAGAATACAGTATAAACATATATACTTTAACTTTTGATACTTAAGTATATTTTACTAATGACATTTATTTTTGATACTTAAGTATATTTTAAACCAAATACTTTTAGACTTTTACTCAAGTAGTATTTTACTGGGTGACTTCCACTTTTACTTTAGTCATTTTATATTAAGGTATCTTTACTTTTCCTCAAGTAGGACAATTGGGTACTTTTCCCACAACTGCATCCAGTAAACATGAGTATGATACCAGGCCAGGAGCTGAAGCACTGACACACTTTGAATTAACACTGACACACAATTAATTAATCTATTTACAACCAACAGCGCTCATAAAAAAAATTGTTTTCCCCCCCTCTATCAAATAATCCTAGTCCCATGGCTGCTTGTGTTTTGCTTGTCGGTGGCGGAAAAAACAGAGCTTTCGCCATGGGCTTTTCAATTCAAAAGGCCGATACAATTAAAAGCATGTTTTTATTGTATCATTCCCCCACTTCATGCTTTTGCTGTGATAACAGTACACAGGAAATTGACATCATTTGATTGGTTGCATCCCCACAGTGTAAGATATCAAAACCTCAAAACGTTACTTTTCCTGTCGTAGTTGTTCATAATTTATTAATCAGTTTACCTCCACACACCACCAGGGGAGAAAACATGTTTTCACACTAGACACAGTGCCTTCAGAAAGTATTCACACCCCTTGTCTTTTTCCACATTTTGTTGTGTTACAGCTTTAACTAAAAAAGTATTAAATTGAGATTCTGTCACAGGCCTACACACAATACCCCATAAGGTCAAAATGTTGACAAAATAATTAAAAACGAAAAGTTGAAATGTGTTGAGTCAATAAGTATTCAACCCCTACATAAGTTCAGGAATAAAAATGTGCTTAACAAGTCACATAATACGTTGCATGGACTAATAATGTGCAATAATAGTGTTTAACATGATTTTTGAACGACTACCTCATCTCTGTACCCCACACAGGTCGCAGTTGTAAATGAGAACTTGTTCTCAACTGGCCTACCTGGTTAAATAAAGGTGAAATAAATAAATAAACACATACAATCTTATCTGTAAGGTCCCTCAGTTGAGCAGTGAATTTCAAACAGATTCATCCACAAAGACCAAGCAGGTTTTCCAATGCTTTTCAAAGAAGGAAACCTATTGGTAGATGGGTAAAAAATTAAGAAAGCAGACATTGAATATCCCTTTGAGCATGGTGAAGTTATTCATTATACTTTGGATGGTGTATCAATACACCCAGTTACTACAAATATACAGGCTTCCTTCCTAACTCAGTTGCCTGAGAGGAAGGAAACAGCTCAGGGATTTCACCATCCCTGAGGCCAATGGTGACTTTAAAACACAGATTTTAATAAGTCTATTGACACACCTGTGCAACAATCGAAGTAACATAATCAAAAAATCCCCATTAAAATCTGTCAGTTTAAAATAGAGATATCAGCTTTTTGCATGGGCTGTGTCTCAATCCACCACATCCGCCTATTTTGGCCTACAGCGGTGTTTGTCAGACCATGGGGGGGGTCCTAAAATTCAAAATCAAAGAGTTAAGGGATACATAGTACGACCAGAATTCCATATGTTAGCTGCACCACTCTCCACATTTTCAAGCATAGTGGTGGCTGCATCATGTTATGGATATGCTTGTTCTCAGTTAAGGACTGAGGAGTTTTTCAGGATAAAAAATAAACAGAATAGAGCTAAGCACAGGTAAAATCCTACAGAAAAACCTGGTTCAGTCTGCTTTCCACCAGTCACTGGGAGATGAATTCAGCTTTCAGCAGGACAATAACCTAAAACACAAGGCCAAATCTACACTGGAGTTGCTTACCAAGAAGACGGTGAATGTTCCTGAGTGTTTGAGTTACAGTTTTGACTTAAATCTACTTGAAAATCTATGGCCAAACCTGAAAATGGTTGTCTAGCAATTTTGAAAAGAATAATGGGCAAATGTTGCACAATTGAAGTGTGGAAAGCTCTTGGTTGTGAATACTTATATAAATGAGATATTTCAGTATTTCAATATTATTATTAGTCACATTTAGTGATTGGCAGTATGTTTTTTGGTCTGTTTTCGTGAGTTTTTTTTCAACAGTTGAGCTATAATAGTTCAGGATTATGGAGTACTACTGTTTTAAGGTTTTAGTGGTCCTTTTTATCACTGAGGCACTTTTTATTTTTCTCAGCGCCTACAATTATTTACAACAGAGCCCAGCTCCTGGATTTAGCTCACGCAGCGCTGCTGCACCCCAGGGAAAAGTTTGATATTCCAGACGAGTTGAAAAGGCGACGGCGTGGACGTAGGGCGGAATTGAAGTGTAAGACAAAGCTGAGGAAGTACAAGCCGGCTATACTATCTATCATTATGGGCAACGAACGTGAGATCGCTACATAACAAGGTGGACAAGCTTCAGGCCTTGACTCTTGGACAAAGAGACTATCGGGAAGCAAGCCTATTGTTTTTTACTGAGACTTGGCTGAATGATAACATCCCCATAGAGAACGTCACTTAGATAACGTTTCTTCCGGTAAGAGCAAGGGAGGGGGGCTGGCTTTATTAGTTAACAACAGATGGTGTAATCCGAGCTCTATTACTCTTAAGGAACGGTTTTGTAGCCCGGACATTGAGCTGTTAGCCGTTAGCCTGAGACCCTACTATTTGCAGAGGGAATTCACGGCTACCATTGCTGTTATTGTTTACATCCAGCCCTCCGCTGATGCAAACACAGCGTGTGACGTCATCCACTCTGTTATTGCAAGGTTACAGACAGCGCATCCCAGTGCTTTCTTTGCCATTTCGGGGGATTTTAACCATGCATCTCTCTCTTCAACGCTGCCCACGTTCAAACAGTTTGTGAAATGCCCAACCAGGAATAATAAAACTCTGGACTTGTTATATGCTAATGTGAAGAATGCATACAACTCCACTGCACTCCTTCCCCTTGGTAGATCGGATCACAACATTGTCCACATCAACCCACTCTACAGGCCTATGGTCCAACAGCAGCCTGCGACCACTAGGACCATTAGGAGATGGTCTCCGGCAGTTAGCAACACAGGGGCCCCTCAGGGAACGGTCCTGTCCCCCTTCCTGTTCACCCTCTACACCTCAGACTTCAGAAACATTCCACCTACAGAAGTTCTCGGATGTCTCTGCTATTGTACGGTGCATCGGGGGGGGGGGGGGGGGGGGCAGGAGGAGGAGTACAGGAGCACAATCAGTGACTTTGTGTTGTGGTGTGAGCAGAACCACCTTCAGCTCAACATCAGCAAAACAAAGGAGATGGTGGTTGACTTCAGGAGAACCAAGGCACAACTGACTGCAGTCCCTATACAAGGGGATGGATGTGGAAATGGTTGGGTCATACAAGTTCCTGGGAGTCCATATGGACAACAGGCTGGAATGGGCTGGTAACACCGGGGCCCTGTACAAAAAGGGCCAGAGCCGACTCTACTTTCTGAGGAGGCTCAGGTCCTTCAACGTGTGCAGTAAACTACTGCATACCTTCTACCAGTCTTTTTTTGCAGTGGTGTGCTGGGGAGCAAACATCAAAGCCGGTGATGCTTCTCGGGTAAATAAGCTGATCAGGAAGGCTAGCTCTGTCCTGGGTATGAGCCTTGACACTCTAGAGGAGGTGGCGGAGAGACGGATCCTGGCCAAACTGCCGGCCATCATGGATAACGTCACCCACCCTCTGCACGCTATGGTTATGACGCAGAGGAGCACTTTCAGTCACAGACTGATCCCACCACGGTGTGCCAGAGAGCGCTACAGGAGGTCCTTCCTGCCGGCAGCTATTAGACTATATAAAGCCTCACCGGGGTGCCGTGCCGTCGGCAACATAGATCTGGAACTGTTGGGGTGCTAGGACCTAGTTTAACAATTATGCATCCATCCGTGAGTAACTCTCATTCACTCATTCATTCATTTTTTATTATTATTATTATTTTTTTTACCTTTATTTAACCAGGTAGGCCAGTTGAGAACAGGTTCTCATTTACAACTGCGACCTGGCCAAGACAAAGCAAAGCAGTGAGACAAAAAATAAACACAGAGTTACACATGAGATTAAAACAAACGTACAGTCAATAACACAATAGAGAATCTATATACAGTGTGTGCAAATGTAGTGCAAAAAAGCAATAAGGTTAGGAAGGTAGGACAATAAATAGGCCATAGTGGTGAGATAAATTACAGATTAGAATTAACACTGGAGTGATAGATGTGCAAATGATGATGTGCAAATAGAGATACTGGAGTGCAAAATGAGCTAAAATAATAAATATGGGGATGAGGTAGTAGAGTGCGCTATTTACAGAAGGGCTATATACAGGTGCAGTGATCGATAAGCAGCTCTGACAGCTGATGCTTAAAGTTAGTGAGGGGGATTTTTGCAGTTCATTCCAGTCATTGGCAGCAGAGAACTGGAAGGAATGGCGGCCAAAGGAGGTGTTGGCTTTGGGGGTGACCAGTGAAATATACCTACTGGAGCACATGCTATTGGTTGGGTGTTGCTATGGTGACCAGCGAGTTGAGATAAGGCGGGGATTTACCTAGTAAAGACTTATAGATGACCTGGAGCCAGTGGGTTTGGCGGCGAATATGTAATGTGGGCCAGCCAACGAGAGAATACAGGTCGCAGTGGTGGGTAGTATATGGGGCTTTGGTAACAAAACGGATGGCACTGTGATAGATTACATACAATTTGCTGAGTAGAGTGTTGGAGGCTATTTTGTAAATGACATCGCCGAAGTCAAGGATCGGTAGGATAGTCAGTTTTACAAGGGCATGTTTGGCAGCATGAGTGAAGGAAGCCCTGTTGCGGAATAGTAAGCCGATTCTAGATCTAATCTTGGATCGGAGATGGTCAATGTGAGTCTGGAAGTTGAGTTTACAGTCTAAGCAGACACCTAGGTATTTGTAGGTGTCAACGTATTCCAGGTCAGACCCGTCGAGAGTAGTGATGATAGTCCGGTGGGCAGGTGTGGGCAGCGTTCGATTAAAAAGCATGCACTTAGTTTTACTAGCATTTAAGAGCAGTTGGAGGCCACGAAAGGAGTGTTGTATGGCATTGAAGCTCGCCTGAAGGTTAGCCAACACAGTGTCCAAAGAGGGGCCAGATGTATACAGAATGGTGTCGTCTGCATAGAGATGGATCAGAGAGTCAGCAGCAAGAGCGTCCAGGTTGTCTAGCCCAGCAGATTTGTAGGGGTCCAGATTTAGCAGCTCTTTCAGAACATCAGCTGTCTGGATTTGGGTGAAGGAGAAGCGGGGGGGCTTGGGTAGGTTGCTGCGGGGGGTGCAGAGCTGTTGGCCGGGGTAGGGGTAGCGAGGTGGAAAGCATGGCCAGACGTAGCAAAATGCTTATTGAAATTTTCGATTATCGTGAATTTATCAGTGGTGACAGTGTTTGCTAGCCTCAATGCAGTGGGCAACTGGGAGGAGATGCTCTTATTCTCCATGTATTGCTGGCCAAGTTTTAGTGTTTATTCATTCAGGTCTGTATATACATATTCATGTACAGTTGTTATATCATATCACGTGCAATATTGCAAGTAATTCTTGGACTTAACTTATGTAGTCATTCACTCAGGAATGCATATTAGTATCCGGTCAGTTGTATCTTTTTTCATTGCTTTTAGTATATCGAATGTGCAATACGTGCATTTATCTGTAATTAAACCCTGCATTAAGGACTGTATTTTAAGGGAATTACTATTATTACCCTAAATTATATCATACACACATTTAGCTATTTAAGTAACTCTTCCTGTTATTTACCTGTACAGCTAATGTAACCATGCAAGTATTCACTTACCTGTTCATTTAACCAGTGTGTATATTAAGTAAACTATTATTACCCTCACTCATATCATACGCACTTTTAGCAATTGAAGTATTTCTCTGCCATCGACCTGTATAGTATAGTTAACCATGCACCATCCACCAATGTATAGTGTACATATTCAGCCATCCACCCATACTATGCAATGTCTTTTTATAGCTTTTTTGCACTCCAGACTTCTTGTATTCCTATACCTTTTCATACTGCCGCTCTATGTATCATGTATCGTGTATCTGTCTTTTGTGTACTTCCATTCTGGCATTTTGCACCTGCCCTGTGTTTTTGTTGTAGCTGCTTGACAAAGAAATGTCCCCTCGGGGATCAATAAAGTACCTATCTATCTATCTATCTATCTATCTATCTATCTATCTATCTATCTATCTATCTATCTATCTATCTATCTATCTATCTATCTATCTATCTATCTATCTATCTATCTATCTATCTATCTATCTATCTATCTATCTATCTATCTATCTATCTATCTATCTATCTATCTATCTATCTATCTATCTATCTAGACCGCTGCGCCACTTATGAGGCCTCTGTACTTCATTTTCAATAAATTTGCTAAAATGTCAAAAAACATGTTTTCACTTTGTCATTATGTCGTGTTGTGTGTAGATGGGTTAGAGAAAAAAATCTACTTAATCCATTTTTAATTCAGGATCTAACACAACAAAATGTGGAATAAGTCAAACGGTATGAATACTTTCCGAAGGCAGTGAATGCATGAAGGTGTCCACCTTCAGTAGCTTAGTATGAGGCTTATGTATATGGATGTATCTAGCGATGTGCATGATTTGATTTAATACACAGACTTCTTCTAGGAACAAGACACAGAGCCAAGTCCTGACCTCTGTGGACACAGTTTAGCTGGGCCCCCTCCGACTCTTCCCATAACAATACTAGCCTCTCAAGTGCAACAAAAAAGGATATACAAAGAGCTGATAAAATTAGTCCCTCTCTTATCCCCCCTGGGGAGCCCCTTGAACATGAAGCCTTTGCAGTTGTTTAAACTGTGGAAAGAAATGACAGGAAACAGCACAAAGTTTACCCCGCAGGGGAGCTGCCACGCAATGGGGCAGGCATTTTCATCCATGTTGTGTTACTGGAATGGATTGGATTATCTCCTCTCTCCCCCCTGCACTGACTGTCTTGTGGTTTGTTCTGTTGGTTGTTGTCCCCATGGTGACGACCTGTGTCATGGAATAGAATCCACCCGGCATGGCTGTAATGATGATGATGATGATGATGATGATGATTGTCCGCTTTTACATTTTCCAATCTCAACTTTTGAGTTAAAGATCGATAGATATCATCCACTATAAGCTAATGAATTCAACAGGCCTACATTTGACAGTGAAGTAGATGCTCTCTCACGACCATTTACAGTCATGACTGAAAATTATTGTCACCCTTGATAAAATAAATGATGCAAATACTGAGCTGTTCTGTATGTTAAAAAAACAGGCAAATTATATAGTTTATATAATTTTATACTAATACAATTGCTCAGAGATTTTGTTTAACAAGTAATCTCTTCTGCTAATTACATCCTTATTTTATGCCAAACCCACCAACAGTGGGCGTGGCCAAAGAGCTCTATTTTCATGTCATCTGACCATAGAACCAGTTCCAATCCAAGTGCTAATTCTGTTTAGCAAACTCCAGGCATTTACATTTGTTGTATGACATGAAAATAGAGCTATTTGGCCACACACACCAGTGGTGGCTTTGGAGTCTAAAGAAGGATGTGACAAAGAGAAAATAACCTCATACCTACTGTAAAATATGGTGGTGGATCTTTGATGTTATTGGGCTATTTTGCTTCCACTGGTCCTGGGGCCTTTGTTAAGGTCAACGGCATCATGATCGTCACCCAGTACCAGGACATTTTAGCCAAAAACCTGGTTGCCTCTGCCAGGAGGCTAAAACTTGGCCACAAGTGGATCTTCCAGCAGTACAATAACCCCAGGCACACATCAATGTCGAAAAATAAATGCTTAATTTACCATAAAATCTACATTTTGCAATGGCCTTCTCAGTCTCCGGACTTTGAATTGAAGAGGGCAGTCCATATGTGCAGGCGAAGTATATCAAGGATCTGGAAAGATTCTGTATGGAGGAAATGTCTAAGATCGTCCCCAACGTGTTCTCCAATCTAATAAAACATTTTAGAAAAAGGCTCAGTGCCGTTATCCTCGCAAGTGGAGGGTGTCGGAGTATTGAAAACAGGGTTGCCAATAATTTTGACCCCTATCTTTTTGCAAAAATATTATTACTTGTTAAACAAAATCTATTTCTCTGAGCAATTGTATTAGTATAAAATAATATAATTTAGGTAAATTAGCAAATGCTCTTATCCAGAGCGACTTACAGGAGCAATTAGGGTTCAGTGCATTTCTCAAGGGCACATTGACAGATTTTTCACCTAGTGTCAGGCTCTGGCCATTGAGAAGCCTATTGCTTTTCTATATAGCCATGGTCAGAGTCTGACAGATCTATAATTTATTTTCTATGTGGGGGTTTTGTGTTGGATCCCTAATTAGAGGCAGCTGCTGTGCATTGTCTCTAATTAGGGATCCTACATATGTTTGTAGGTCCCACATCCTAGATGTGGGTCATTATATATTATCTCCAGTCACGACAAGTAAGTGTGTTCACAGTTTGAATTAATTATATCATTTATTGTTTTGTATAGTTCTGCTCAAGTTTAGTTTATTATTTAAATAAACAATGTCGAACTACTACTGCGCTGCGCCTTGGTCTCTCTATGCACCCAGTCGTGACACCTAGTCGGCTCGGGAATTCAAACCAGTGACTTTTCGGTTACTGGCCCAACTCTCTTAACCGTGAGGCTACCTGCCGCCTAGCATTGTTTAAAAATATTTTGCATACAGTATAGCTCAGTATTTACATATACTTTTGCTCATCTTTATCAAGGGAGCCAAACATTTTGGTCATGACTGTATATGGTTTGGGATTACACACACACACACACACACACACACAGAGCAAGCTGGTAGTTGCCAGACTGGCTTTGTGCTTCCCAAGAGATTGAGTAACTTAATCATATACAGGACAGTGCTCTTTCCTCTCATAGCACTGGAGGTTACGGGGGTCCTATTTACTTTACAAGCTGAGTAAAAATCATGATTTGTTGTCTGGTTTCGAGGGCCAGAGTTGAGTGCAGTGTGAGTATTGTAATTGAGTTGAGATGACAGTAGAAACTCCACTATGTTTTACAAATCAAACAGAGGGAGAGAGGCTAGTGGAGAAGAGGGATAATGTAGAGAGAGAGAGAGGGAGAGAGAGAGAGAGGCCAGTGACAGTACCCTGTTAAATAAGCACCAGATGGTGGATGATGAACATCTAAACTAAAAATCTGTTTGTAGCCATGGCCCTGTGGGATCAACACGTAGTAGAGCTGTCATATTGTTGCATATTCTTCTCACGCTTCAAAGTAGTAATGGATTGGGCCTTTTAAATGTAACACTATTCTTGTACAAATGGTCAATAACTGAACAGGGGGGGTCCACATCATCCCTTGAAACAGTGTCTGAGGAAGATAAAAACACCAACCAGACATTTTCTGTCACCTGGTTTAAATAATTACTTATTTTTAGCTACTTTGTAACTGCTTAGCATGTTAGCTAACCTTAACCTAAACCTAACCCTAACCTTAACATCCTAACCTCTAGCTTAGCTAACATTACCGTTAGCCACCTAGCTAATGTTAGCCACAACAAATTGGAATTTGCAACATATCATACATTTTTCAAATTTGTAACATATTCGTAACATATTGCAGCTCTCAGCTGGTTGTTGCATGGAACAGCTAACAGAATTGAATGACACTGGTAGCTGGTAGGGTAGGAAAGATGTTTCACTTTATGATATCTACCAGTAAACGCTAACTAAGGCAAAAATGGGTATGCAAACCAGGTATTGAAAAACTTTGGTCCGAAGTCTTGGTTGAATCTTTGCAATGTTCAATTCAGTCATCATGCGCTATTTAAATGAACATTTCTAAAGGCTTTCCCAAAAAAAACGTCAAAAAAACGCCAATTAAATGTTGACTGCGAAGAAGGCCTACCTGGCAGAATGATATCATGATGATTTGTATCAATCGGGATGGTATTTGTTTTGCAAACTCTGCCATCACATGTACAGTAGCCTAGACTGTAGGCCTACATTGTACAGTAGGCTACACTGTAGGCCTACATTGTACAGTAGCCTAGACTGTAGGCCTACATTGTACAGTAGGCTACACTGTAGGCCTACATTGTACAGTAGCCTAGACTGTAGGCCTACATTGTACAGTAGCCTAGACTGTAGGCCTACATTGTACAGTAGCCTAGACTGTAGGCCTACATTGTACAGTAGCCTAGACTGTAGGCCTACATTGTACAGTAGCCTAGACTGTAGGCCTACATTGTACAGTAGCCTAGACTGTAGGCCTACATTGTACAGTAGCCTAGACTGTAGGCATACATTGTACAGTAGCCTAGACTGTAGGCCTACATTGTACAGTAGCCTAGACTGTAGGCCTACATTGTACAGTAGCCTAGACTGTAGGCATACATTGTACAGTAGCCTAGACTGTAGGCCTACATTGTACAGTAGCCTAGACTGTAGGCCTACATTGTACAGTAGCCTAGACTGTAGGCCTACATTGTACAGTAGCCTAGACTGTAGGCCTACATTGTACAGTAGCCTAGACTGTAGGCCTACATTGTACAGTAGCCTAGACTGTAGGCCTACATTGTACAGTAGCCTAGACTGTAGGCCTACATTGTACAGTAGGCTACAGAAACACTGCTAGCCAAACAGTCTCTTGCCAGGCGCACAATTTAATTAAAGGGTAACTACACCCTCTCAAATTGCCTTTTAGATTTTTCCCAGACCTCATATTGTCTCCTGATGTGTTTTAAGCATTGTGGTGGACTTAAAACATTTTGATAGTGAAAACCGTAAACAATTGTTTTTTTAAACTACAGGAAGCAGACTTTCACACAGGGCGCCTTTCCTTTGTTTGGGAGTATACCTAATTCTCAAGGCACCACTACACCACTAGATAGATATTTAACTAGACCCCAAAATCCATAAGCACAGAAGAAGGATATCAAGGATCTGTAAAGATTCTGTATGGAGGAATGGTGAATGGTCGAAGATCCCTCCCAATGTGTTCTCCAATCTCATAAAACACTGTAGAAAAATGGTATGGTGTACAAAAGTATTGAAAAAAGTGGCGCCAATAATTCTGACACCTATCTTTTTGAGCTATAAAAATAATAAAGAGAGTCGCACATTCTATGTATAAACGAGCAATTGTATTAGTATAAAATAATTTTAAAAAATTAATAAATTGGAGCATACAATATAGCTCAGTATTTGTATTATTTATTTTATACAGTCTTTTTTGCTAATCTTTATCAAGTGTTACAATAATTTTGGAGGTGACTGTACAAATGATAGACATACTGTGTGTTCTGAATGTGTTGTATAACTCGGTGAACATAAAATGCCATCTTTAATGTAATATATCGACTGCCATTTAGATTTAGAACCTTACATAACTTTCCTTAAGACCTTTTACAGTCATGAATCTTGTTAAAGTTAAACGCTGTAACACCACACAAATTATGTTTGTACAATACACAGTCTTAGAGAAGTAATGGTTTACTTTTCCATGTTGGCCTCAGTTGGAGTAACACATGCAGTAGGCTACCCTTTTTCAGGACATCTTTGTGATCATGTCATGTATTCCTCAATTCCTCAATGTCTCACAACTATTCCAGTAAAAGCAACAAGATCACATAACAAATATATTAAGAAAACATTCACATCCTTCCCCATTGGTGGTTGATTTGCTTGATATGGCGAGAATACCAGTGTGCCTAGAACAAGGATTCTAGCTTTATTACCTTATTTTTCATTGTGCTTGTAAAAACAAAAGGTCAGCGTAGAGCTCGATCTATGAATGATGAATAATATATTATTTTGTATGTTTCTTCAAATGTCACATGCTGTCTTTTCCCATTTCCAATTTGATGACTGTCACATTTATTTTATTCAGACAGTACCCAGTCTGTTTATTTTATCAATATAAGATCAATTGCTTGTCGTTTTATTATGCCGGGCACTTGATAAGCAGTCTCGCTGTGTGAGCAAAAACAGATGCGTCAACCTAGATGTAATAAAGTGACACAGTTCAGAAAGCACCAGAGAGACCAACGCAGAGCCTCTTGTGGGTACAACCAGATGTATTGTTACTGCTTCTAGAAAGGGAAGAAATTCAACTATTCATCGGATGTTTGTAATGTTTTTGTTATGATATGACATAAGCAGAAAGTAATATGTGTTAAGATTGAAAAATCCACTGATATCTCCCAAACACAGTGTAATTTGTCGCATAGCCCAACCGGGACTTGATCCCAGGTCCCTGAAACTTTTAGTCTTGATTAGTTTGTGAGCTGGTTTACGAAGGTAGCTGCAACGCAATGAACAAAAAAGGATACATCTAGAGTGGAAAGGAAAGAAAATGCTAGTATTTCAGTGGACCCATAGAACCCAGTGTGGGATTTGACACCAATGTAGCCTATGCTCCACTGCATCTCGTGGAATGGAACATTTATGTATATAAAATCCATGTCAAAGGTGAAAGGTAATAAATTCATTGGTTGTTCTTCATGTTAATTACGTTTGAGCACTCTTCAGAGTGGGAATTGTTATGCAGTCTTGAAAACAGTTTATTCTTGCATACATTGATGTTTTTCTGGAGGGATTTCACAAGTAGTAAGAATAGGGAAAAGGTTCAAGCACATTGTTCATAACCATAAAAAATTAAATGTTGAGTGCAATGAACAAGTGACTTCTAGCCCTGTTTAATACATCCAGAATGATGGATTATGACAGGGTTGTTTTCAGGCAGTCAGGTTTCATAACTTATCTTCTGAAATCCAGGACCTTCTCATCATCTAGTATTGCTCTAAAGGTAGTCATTACATTTTAGTCATTTAGCAGACGCTCTTATCCAGGGCGACGTACAGTTAGTTAGTGCATACCTGTTCATACTTCTTTTCATACTGGTCCCCCAGGGGAATCAAACCCACAACCCTAGCATTGCAAGCACCATGCTCTACCATTTGAGCTACACGGGACTATAAAGCAACAATACTACTCTTAGGAAAGTCTTCAGAGTTGAGTAATACAACGACATGCTACAACACGTGAGAACTTCAACTGTGACAGGTGGGTGCCTTTCCAAATCATGTCCAATCAATTGAATTTACCACAGGTGGACTCCAATCAAGTTGTAGAAACATCTCAAGGATGATCAATGTAATCACAATGCACCTGAGCTCAATTTCGAGTCTCACAGCAAAAGGTCTGAATACTTATGTAAATAAGGTATTTCGGTTTTTTTATTGAAAAATAAAATCACTGTTTTCACTTTGTCATTATGGGGTATTGTGTGCAGATTGATGAGGATTTGTATTTGTATTTAATCCATGTTAGAATAAGGCTGTAACGTAACAAAATGTGGAAAAAGTCAAGGGGTCGGAATACTTTCCAAAGGCAATGTATCAATCTGCTCATCAGTACATTAGCATATTCACCAGGGTTGGAGTCAATTCCATATCAATTCCATCAATTCAGGGAGTACTCTGTAATTCCAATTCCAATTATCTTCAATGCTTTTCAATTAGGAAAAACTGCAATAGGAATTCGGTTTTCTGAATTAATGAGCCCAACCTTGATATTCACACCAATTGTTCATCATAGATAAAGAACGTTCCTCTGGTCTATTTGAATTCAGTCCACTTCATTAAGTAAATAAGCAATACATGGGCTCATTTCCCTTAATGATATTAGTATAATACCAAGACTCAGACCCCTAGTCCATGTTATAGCAGCAACATCTGGGTATAGCCTGCCACCCTGTATCTGAAAACAGACATTCATTTCCTGGTTCAATGAGACAAATAGATGTTTTGTGCTGCTTCCTAATGAACAACATTAATCTAATTGTGTATGACACACCATGACCGTTCTTCTCATATCTATGTCTTACCCTGTCTCTCAAAAATGGCCCCAGAAAGGTCAATGCTTTCAATAGCCTGCTTAGTTTGAGTAAGACATTTAAGACATTTAAGACATTTAGTTGTATTCTTACTGCTGCTGTTATCTATGTTTATCTTCCCATGATTTAACCCTCTAATGAAAAAAGAAAGCTCTGTAGTTATGTAGGCTTAATCTAGTTTTGGGAAGCTAGTTTTGGGAAGTGTTAGATAAACCAAAGGTCGTGTTCTGTTCGGTCAACAAAAACCCAAAATCTTTTTTTTGGACCAAAGCGTCTTAGATCCACTGATTGCCTCGTGTCTTTACCTCTGACAGAGCCAGAGTAGTCTTCTCATGGCAATGTGGACACAAAAAAACCCACGTTCAGTGGATACCGTTTATGTACAGTACATGTACTGGCCTTTAACAGAGACAAGCATTTTAGCACAAACTCAAAATATACATGACCATAAGGTCCTGTTTTCTCAAGGTCCAGATCACGTCTTGGGACTGCGACCCCCTCGTGCGATTGAAGGGCTTGTTTAAAACAAAGGAATGTCCAATGTGCTCTGTGTTGAAAATCATTAGGTATATCAAGCTGAGAAAATAACAAGGAGGCTGTCCCCTAGGTAGCTTATAGCTGCCCAGCATTAGTCATGGCTGTCTCCCTCTGGTTGTGTGGTCAGGTTACAGCTGTCAAAGCAGAGAATCTTCACGGCAAGGTCACTTAGCAACACAGATGGGATATAAGCTATGGTGTGTTTTGTTTGTGCTCTTGTCTACTGCCAGATCTCCAATGCAGATACGTTCCACAAATTTCAAATGTCACTAAATGTGTCATTCAGCTGCATCTCCCTTGGTGATCTCCATGTAGTTGTGGTCTCAAATACGGGTGATGCTATAGATGTATAGACATCAAATCCAAGATGGCGTAACAGTGTAGACGTGTATTTTGTTTTGTCCCGTCTCGTCTCGTGTAAATAGTTTGTAATTTGTCTTTCCATACATTTTTATTTGTTCCCGATTTACCCCTCCTGCAAGCCACCTACCCAACGTGAAACGGGTCAAATATCGGGTCAAATATCCGTGTTTTTCCACTATTTAACCGAATCGCAGTCAAAAGTTAGCCTGCTAGCTAGCTTGCTAACCTTCCATTGCTAACCACTGCTAGCGGTCTTCACCTCCGCTCTGGCTGTCCAGCCAGCTTTCAGTTCGGACAATATTGGCCAGTCTGCTCAGCGCGCTACCAACCCAGCGCTTATCGGACTGCGTTCCCTTCCACTTCACCGGATTTCCACTGAAAGTACCGGACCACCACACCGGATCATCACAGCTAGCTAGCTGCATTCGAGTGACCGACGTTTATAGCTAAGCTCCATTGTGTACATGCTTCCAATGCTAGCGTGAGCTAGGCTCATCTCCCGGACAGCCGACGTGTGCTAGCTACTCTCCCGGGCTCCAGTACCTTATCAACCTACCTGGACCCTTCTACTGTCGATACGGAGCCCCACCGAGCCACCGTGACTGGTCTGCCGACGTAATTGTCCGACGTGGTCTCAACAGGGTTCTCCTCTGCGACGCCGCCGAAGATTCATCTGCTAGCTCCGGCCTGCTAGCCCGGACTGCTAACACTCTGAACGCCGTGCCATTGAACTGATTCCCCGGCTCACCACTTTGCTTTTTCTTCGGATCCTACGCTTGCTCAGCTCCACAGCTGATGCCTGCAGGACTGTTTGGTTTTTATGGTATTTATTTCTGTTTAACTACCAGGCCTCAGGTCCTGTGTGTAGTACATCACTTTTTTCTAACTGACCCTCTTTGTCCATTCATCGCCATTACCCGTCGTTGTCTTAGCCCTCTTAATTAACTGTCTTTTTATTTATTTTATGTTCTGCCCCTTTCTTATTTCAATATGCCTTGTCTGTTGTTGTTTAGGTTAGCTATTATTGTTTTATTTCATTGTAGAGCCCCCAGTCCTGCACAACTGGCCTCTGATAGCTTTTTTGTCCCTCCCCCCACACATGCGGAGACCTTACCTGGCTTAACTGGTGTCTCCAGAGATGCAACCTCTCTCTTTATTACCCAACGCCTAGGTTTACCTCCACTGAACTCACATCCTACCATACCCTTGTCTGTACATTATGCCCTTAACCTATTCCACCACGCCCAGAAATCTGCTCCTTTTATTTTATGTAGCCAACGTACTAGACGTCCAGTTCTGAAAGCCCTCAGCCGAATATTGATTCTATTACTCCTCTGTTCCTCTGGTGATGTAGAGGTAAACCCAGGTCCTATAACCCCCAGTACTACACCTATTCCCCAGGCGCTCTCATTTGTTGATTTCTGTAACCGTAAAAGCCTCGGTTTCATGCATGTTAACATTAGAAGCCTCCTCCCTAAGTTTGACTTATTCACTGCTTTAGCACACTCCGCCAACCCGGATGTTCTAGCTGTGTCTGAGTCCTGGCTTAGGAAGGCCACCAAAAATTCGGAAATTTCCATCCCCAACTACAACATTTCCCGTCAAGATAGAACTGCCAAAGGTGGCGGAGTTGCAATCTACTGCAGAGATAACCTGCAGAGTTCTGTCATACTGTCCAGGTCTGTGCCCAAACAGTTTGAGCTTCTACTCTTAAAAATCCACCTTTCCAGAAATAAGTCTCTCACTGTTGCCGCCTGTTACAGACCCCCCTCAGCCCCCAGCTGTGCCCTGGACTCCATATGTGAATTGATTGCCCCACATCTATCTTCAGAGTTTGTACTGTTAGGTGACTTAAACTGGGATATGCTTAACACCTCGGCTGTACTTCAATCTAAGATAGATGCCCTCAATCTCACGCAAATTATCAAGGAACCCACCAGGTACAACCCAAAATCCGTAAACATGGGTACCATTATTGATATCATTCTGACTAACTTGCCCTCCAAATACACCTCCTCTGTTTTCAACCAGGATCTCAGCGATCACTGCCTCATCGCCTGCGTTCGCAATGGGTCAGCGGTCAAACGACCACCCCTTATCACTGTCAAACGCTCCCTAACACACTTTTGTGAGCAGGCCTTTCTATTTGATCTGGCCCAGGTATCCTGGAAGGATATTGACCTCATCCCGTCAATAGAGGATGCCTGGTTGTTCTTTAAAAGTGCTTTCCTCTCCATCCTAAATAAGCATGCCCCTTTCAAAAAACGTAGAACTAAGAATAGATATAGCCCGTGGTTCACCCCAGACTTGACTGCACTAGACCAACACAAAAACATCCTGTGGCGCACTGCATTAGCATCGAACAGCCCCCGCGATATGCAGCTATTCAGGGAAGTCAGGAACAAGTACACACAGTCAGTTAGAAAAGCAAAGGCCAGCTTTTTCAAACAGAAATTTGCTTCCTGTAGTACTAACTCCAAAAAGTTCTGGGACACTGTTAAATCCATGGAGAATAAGAGCACCTCCTCCCAGTTGCCCACTGCATTGAGGCTCGGAAACACTGTTACCAACGATAAATCCACGATTATCGAAAATTTCAATAAGCATTTTGCTACGGCTGGCCATGCTTTCCACCTGGCTACCCCTACCCCGGCCAACAGCTCTGCACCCTCGGCAGCTACTTGCCCAAGCCCCCCCCGCTTCTCCTTCACCCAAATCCAGACGGCTGATGTTCTGAAAGAGCTGCTAAGTCTGGACCCCTACAAATCTGCTGGGCTAGATAATCTGGACCCTCTCTTTCTGAAATTATCAGCCAAAATTGTTGCAACACCTATCACTAGCCTGTTCAACCTCTCTTTCGTATCGTCTGAGATCCCTAGAGATTGGAAGGCTGCCGCGGTCATCCCCCTCTTCAAAGGAGGAGACACTCTAGACCCAAACTGTTATAGACCAATATCCATCCTGCCCTGCCTTTCTAAAGTTTTCGAAAGCCAAGTTAACAAACAGATAACTGACCACTTCGAATCCCACCGTACCTTCTCTGCTATGCAATCTGGTTTCCGAGCTGGTCATGGGTGCACCTCAGCTACGCTCAAGGTACTGAACGACATCATTACCGCCATCGATAAAAGACAGTACTGTGCAGCCGTTTTCATCGACCTGGCCAAGGCTTTCGACTCTGTCAATCACCGCATTCTTATTGACAGACTCAATAGCCTTGGTTTCTCAAGTGACTGCCTTGCCTGGTTCTCTAACTACTTTGCAGACAGAGTTCAGTGTGTCAAATCGGAGGGCCTATTGTCCGATCCTCTGGCAGTCTCTATGGGGGTGCCACAGGGTTCAATTCTTGGGCCAACCCTTTTCTCTATATACATCAACGATGTCGCTCTCGCTGCTGGTGACTCTCTGATCCATCTCTATGCAGATGACACCATTCTGTATACATCTGGCCCCTCTTTGGATACTGTGTTTACTAACCTTCAATCAAGCTTCAATGCCATACAACACTCCTTCCGTGGCCTCCAACTGCTCTTAAACGCTAGTAAAACTAAGTGCATGCTTTTCTATCGTACGCTGCCAGCACCCGCCCACCGGACTATCATCACTACTCTCGACGGATCCGAATTAGAATACGTGGACACCTACAAATACCTAGGCATCTGGTTAGACTATAAACTCAACTTTCAGACTCACATCAACCATCTCCAATCCAAAATTAAATCCAGAATTGGCTTCCTATTTCGCAACAGAGCCTCCTTCACTCATGCTGCCAAACATGCCCTTGTAAAACTGACTATCCTACCGATCCTTGATTTTGGCGATGTCATTTACAAACTAGCCTCCAACACTCTACTTAGCAAATTGGATGTAGTCTATCACAGTGCCATCCGTTTTGTCACCAAAGCCCCATACACTACCCACCACTGCGACCTGTATGCTCTCGTTGGCTGGCCTTCATTATATATTCGTCGCCAAACCCACTGGCTCCAGGTCATCTACAAGTCTTTGTTAGGTAAATCCCCGCCCTATCTCAGCTCACTGGTCACTATAGCAACACCCACCCGTAGCATGCGCTCCAGCAGGTTTATCTCTCTGGTCACCCCCAAAGCCAACACCTCCTTTGGCCGCCATTCCTTCCAGTTCGCTGCTGCCAATGACTGGAACGAATTGCAAAAATCATTGAAGCTAGAGGTTCCTATCTCCCTCAATAACTTTAAGCATCAGTTGTCAAAGCTGCTTATCGATCACTGCACCTGTATATAGCCCTTCTGTATATAGCCCACACTACTACCTCATCCCTATATTTATTTTTGTTTATTTCACTAATCTTGCACTCCAGTATCTCTATTTGCACATCAAAATTTGCACATCCTTCATTCCTGTGTTAATGATGATAATTCTGTAATTTATTTTACCACTATAGTCTATTTATTGTCCTACCTCCTAACCTTACTGCATTTTTGCACTACATTTTGCACTCTGTATATAGATTTTCTATTGTGTTTTTTTTTTTTTTTTTTGACTGTTTGTTTAATGTGTAACTCTGTGTTGTTTTTGTCGCACTGCTTTGCTTTGTCTTGGCCAGGTCGCAGTTGCAAATGAGAACTTGTTCTCAACTGACCTACCTGGTTAAATAAAGGTGAAATAAAATAAAAAAAATTAAAAATCTCCAATCCAAAATTAAATCCAGAATTGGCTTCCTATTTCGCAACAGAGCCTCCTTCACTCATGCTGCCAAACATGCCCTTGTAAAACTGACTATCCTACCGATCCTTGATTTCGGCGATGTCATTTACAAACTAGCCTCCAACACTCTACTTAGCAAACTGGATGTAGTCTATCATAGTGCCATCCGTTTTGTCACCAAAGCCCCATACACTACCCACCACTGCGACCTGTATGCTCTCGTTGGCTGGCCTTCACTATATATTCGTCGCCAAATCCACTGGCTCCAGGTCATCTATAAGTCTTTATTAGGTAAATCCCCGCCCTATCTCAGCTCACTGGTCACCATAGCAACACCCACCCGTAGCATGCGCTCCAGCAGGTATATCTCACTGGTCACCCCCAAAGCCAACACCTCCTTTGGCCGCCATTCCTTCCAGTTCGCTGCTGCCAATGACTGGAACGAATTGCAAAAATCATTGAAGCTAGAGGTTCCTATCTCCCTCAATAACTTTAAGCATCAGCTGTCAAAGCTGCTTATCGATCACTGCACCTGTATATAGCCCTTCTGTAAATAGCCCACCCTACTACCTCATCCCCATATTTATTTTTGTTTATTTTCACTAATCTTGCACTCCAGTATCTCTATTTGCACATCATAATTTGCACATCCTTCATTCCTGTGTTAATGATGATAATTTCTGTAATTTATTTCTACTCTATAGTCTATTTATTGTCCTACCTCCCAACCTTACTGCATTTTTGCACTACATTTTGCACTCTGTTTATAGATTTTCTATTGTGTTTTTGACTGTTTGTTTAATGTGTAACTCTGTGTTTGTTTTTTGTCGCACTGCTTTGCTTTGTCTTGGCCAGGTCGCAGTTGCAAATGAGAACTTGTTCTCAACTGACCTACCTGGTTAAATAAAGGTGAAATAAATAAAATAAATAAAAATGTACAGGACAGCAAAACAATGTGTCCAATCTGAGAATAGTTCCTACCTGTCTTATATTCAGGTTGACAGACTGGGTCATATAACAGATGAACATCAAATGCATTTGAGAAATCCAAGATGTAACAATAGTCCTGTACTTTGAAGGTGTTTATAACATTGTTGTGTATCAGAGGCAAAGTAGGCTAAGACTTAAGGATCAACATGAAGGTGAAGACCTCTTATTCCTTTCCTTCTCTCATCATACGGTGTAAATGGATTTTGCATCCTTTCACTCTTATTTCTACGTATGAAAATCATATCCTCCATCATTCCAATGGAGACCTTACATTGTCTTTCAGTCATTTCCTTATTTGTGTGAGAAAGTCCTCTTGACAATCACCCTTCAGCTACCAACCAAACCTCATACTTCCTTTCAAAGGCTTACAGTTCAGTCAATACTGAAAAGTGTACAAAATGTGGTGGAATAAATTCAGCCTTGATTAAGAACAGAATAATCCTTGTTTCCGGTTTCAAATAGTCAGTTTTCCCCGCTAAGGCGACTAATGCACTTGCGACAGAGGCAACACTTCAGAGGGAGTAGCTTTAGAACATTGGTGCCCAGGATGTGGATCGATCGCAAACTTCTTTCTAGTAGGCCGCATAAAAGTTTTCAAAATGTATGCACTAAAAATATGCATATATTTTGGCAATTCACAGCGTTACCATTGAGTCTGCTTAGAAATAATGAGGTCCAAAGTTCTGAAGCACCGTATGCTTTGCTTACAGGTTAGCTTCTTTCTCAAATATAGATGCTACCATAGCAACCGTCTCTAGTTAGTACGTTTACATTTCCACCTGTAACAGAATATTCTTTGTTGTTCCAGTGGTTGCGGTTACGTTTTTAATATGAGTGCTGGATCAAGCAGCAAGAATGCGAAAATCTACCACTTTCACAGTGAGTGAAAGGAGGAAGATTATTTTTTCACCACAACAAATTCAAAATGTGTGTGTCTGATCTGCCATTCAAACCTAGCTCTAGATAAGAATGGAACTATCGAAAGGCATTTCAAAACTGTTCACGGGGGGCGGGGGGGTCATACATTTATCTGGTGTGTCGTCACGAGGAACGAAAACACCACAACACGCAGACGCCACAAGAATACTGACGGCCATAAACTTAAAGCCTATAAGAACTAATGACTACAGCTATTATTTGGTTCGGCTTCATCTGCATTAATTAGCCCTTTATTTTCCTGGCCCCAGTAGCATTGGTTTAGCCTTTTATAAACTGAGGCAGAGTTTATCATTACAAAACAGGCTGTTGGTATTATAGATGCAAAACGGATTAATTACCTGCTTCCCCATCTGTTCAACGCATTTAATTGTCTCCTGGAATTTGCCAATATGTTCGCTGACGAATTTGCTGGCCCTAATTACACTAGATTTCTTTTCCCAAACTTGTCATGGAAAGTTCTGTCTGAAATACATTGCAAGTGTTGTTGCTACCTTGTTTTCCAACCAAGGAGCAGATGAAGATGAAAAGGTCTACATTATCAGCAATGCGTTCACAGTAAACTTTAAGAGGAGTAGTTGATACCGGAGCTCTCTAGTCACCTTTTACTACATGGAGTTTTGTATACAGAAGTGCCATTACTTTTTCAGACAGCACCGCTATCGTTTGGACAGAGCCCTGAATGAGTAACAACGTGATTGTGGATAAAACCAACCACCCAGTCAGATGTTTACCCCACTTTATTTTGGTAGTAGGCTGGTGTGTATCTCAAAGCTGTAGTGAAGCGGGCACACTGCTAACAGCGCTAAGCTGTCTGAGGGGACATTTTGTCACGTTTTGCCTTGATCTCTTGCTGTTGCCAGGTGTCTCAGCCTGCCAGCTCTGCAGCTCTGAAGGAGGGTGTTTGACAGAGCAAGAGGAAATTGTTGTAACTGCAAGGTGTGCTGCTAGTGTATGTGCAAGGCATTATGGGCAAACACATGCTATGATGAAGAGAAAGTCCTAACAGCCCCTCCGGTAGGTCCACCTTTTCTCTGTCACATATACAATGGGAAAAGGGGGAAAAGGGTTTGCACAACAGCTATCAGACCATTTCAGCTCAGATGACAATGTCAATGACCATGGGGGACCCAAAATATCTACACCTAGGGTGGTGTAAGGATTAACTCTTAAACTGGGGTTAATCAAGGTTTATCTATTCATCTTGTTGCACCAAATTTTAAACCTAGTTTTAAATTAAATCATTAAATCATTCCTCTAATCTAAGTTTAGTTTTCACTTTAAACCTAGATTAATTTTAAGCCGGTTGCTCTTAATATATACATTTAGATTGGAGATGAATTCTAAACTGCCACTTAGGTGGTTTAAATGATCAAATGGCAGCATATCTACTGTGGGGAGACCAAAACGACAGAGTTCCTCAGAGAATAATTAGAGACGGGTTAAATCCTGTTGAGTTTTACGATAATGATGAGTTTTCAAGGAGATACCGCTTCTCCAAGGACTCTGTAATGCAATTGGAAAGAAAGGTTGGACCAACCATTAAGCATGGGAGTGATAGGAACGTGGCTGTACCACCACTACTTGAGCTCTTGGTGACCCTACGGTTCTACGCAACTGGATGTTTCCAGATGGTGGATGGGGACCTTTTTGGAATCCACAAGTCAACCGTCTGCCATATTGTTGTCAGTGTCCAGTGCTATTGGCAGTCTGAAGAATCAGTACATAAGGTTCAAGCCTACAGAGGAAACAGCAGCTGGATTTTCCAGGAGAGCTAGATTCCCAGGTGTACTAGGGGCAATAGGCTGTACACACATTCCTATTCCCAACCCTGGTGGTGAGAATGGAGAACTATTCTGTAATCGTAAAGGTTACTGCTCCATCAACGTGCAGGCTGTCTGTGATGACAAAGGTCAGCTCACCAATGCATCCAGATGGCCAGGATCCACCCATGACAACAGAATCTTTGACAATAGTCTTCTGTGTGCAATGCTGGAAAGGGGAGCATATGAAGGCCACCTACTAGGTGACAATGGATATGCCTGTCGTGGGTACCTCATGACTCCCCTTTTAAACCCCCAGACACCTGAAGAGAAGAGTTCTCATATCCTGGCAAGAGGTCTCATATAGTTTTTGGAGTGTGGAAAAAGATTCCCCTGCCTAAAGGAGGGGCTCCGCACGAAAATGGACACTATCATTATTGCAGTGGCAGTTCTGTATAACTTTAGCAAGAGACAAGGAGACAAGCTACCTGAGGAGGCTGAGGAGGACCTACCTGAGGAGAACGCAAAAGATGGCCAGGTGCAACATGCTGCCAATGCAAATGAGAATGCTGTTTAGAGAACCATGATTGAGAACCATTTTGCAGCCTTAAAGGTGTGTATAATGTAACATTGTAAAAAAACATTTGTAAAAAGCAATATTATATTTTGTAAAAAGCAATATTAGTACAATTCCTAATTAGGCTATCTGTATTCAAATGTATTATTAAGACTTTGTTATTCTCAATACCATACAGAGTGGAACTGGAAGCACCAGAACACAAGAGTGGGGACCATACTGGAGGACACCACATATTTTGGGAAAGCATAGTTTTAATAAATAATTACTTAAATAAATCAAAAGATCAGCATTCTTTACACAGAGGGCATTTGTTTCCCTGAAGGAGTTTCTGTTTCTGAATTTGCAGGACCTAAATTTGCAGTAGATTTTTTTCTCTCTCTCCAGCTCCAAAACACCATATGAGCTTGGTTCATGTCAGTTCTGGGGCGTTTGCTTGGCCTGTCTGGTGTTGTTGCTGATGATGCCAGATCCAGGCACTGCTGTTTCTCCACGGCAACAGGGTGTCAGCTCAACTAAAGGATAGACAATTGAGAAAATTAACTCATTATTAGTAGGCTATTTACGTGCCCATTTTGTACAACAATTGAATTGGGGTTTATTATGTGCCCAGCCTTGGTATGAATTATGATGTTATACAACATGCTGTAACGGTCCTGATAATGATAACATTGTAGTGAAGTAGCAATAACTTTAGTTTTAACATGCATTATAGTCATTGATATTTAGCAGTTATTTATGCTTACTAAATATTGGTGGGTCGAGTTGTCCTTTGTCATCATAGGGGTTAAGGAGAGGGGGTCCCCCTCCGGTCTGAAATAGCCCCCGCCTCTCCTCTGCCGCATTCTTTTTGGCTTTGGCTTTTTTTTTTCCAGCACGCCTTCATCCGATTTGGGCCCCTCTTCTCTTTAATCCGTGTCGATCCATTAAACCTGTCTTCTAAAACGGCCCAGGTGTCTTCCTTCTTTTTGACAGTCGTGTTGTCTGTCTTTTTATCCTCCAGTAGGTTACTAAATTCCTCCATCAGCTCCGACAAGAGATTTCTTTCATAAGCGGAGAAATTTAAACTTATTTGATGTGCCGTGATCAGGTGGCTAGCGGACAAACGAATGAGTTCTGTATAGTACTGGCAATTAACAGATTTTATTTTTGTAGTAGTTCTAACGTTAAATTGTTATTATTTTATCAAGGAACAGCAACTTTGTGGCCTCATTTGTCAAGTAGGCTAGCTACTTTCAATTCACGAAATACTTAATATATTGGTGCAACATGTCACTAATCATAGTTTAAAAACGTTAATCATAGATTTACTGATCCATATTTAACATTAAGTGGTGCAACACATCTCTGATTATTATAAACCTAGATGTACAATACCTAGATTAGCTCTAATCCTAGATTAATCTAAACCATGTAGGTGCAACCCACACCTAAAGTATTTTCTGGTTGGAACTCTGAATAGAACTGGCCAAGACATTGAATCTAAGTCACATAGTGATGTCTGCATTGCCTGCAGCTCATAAAGGATATTAGTCAGGATAAATGTCCAAAAGGAGAGCTAGAGACAGTCTGGACATTTCAGTTTCTTTTATCTTCAGATCCCAGCTGTAGCACAGCTCTAGAGCTCATGTCAAAGGATTGTATATCCTCTGACACAGACTGTAGTCCCTGTACTAGACATAGTTCAAGAACAAAACTTCCAATTTCAACTTTTAAGTGGAATTCCCTGTAACCTACCTGTATTTAAGGTACAAAATAAATAAACAGGTGGATATTTTGTTGTCAAAATAGGATATTAGTCATCTCTTTGTCTTTTTCCATCTCTTTCTATCTCATCCATTTTGTCTCACGCCCACTTTCTCTGTCTTTAAACCACAGAGCCTGATCTCATTGTGTGTGTGTGTGTGTGTGTGTGTGTGTGTGTGTGTGCGCACGTGCGTGCGTGCGTATGTGTGTGCCCGTGTGTGTGTGTGTAATCAGGAGGAATAGCCAGATCAGACTTGGCGTGCTGGTACCAGTATGTGTGTGTGGGAGGTAACGAGCAGGGATGGGTGTGAGGGGGAGAGAGACGTTTACCACTGAGTCTCATCAAACAATCATTATCACATTATCAAAGCTAAGATCAACGTTAAAGAAATGTCTAAAGATTCTCTCTGAATCTTAATCCATATGAATATCATCTTGTATGTTGTTTTGGACATGCTCTGATATTTTCATGTGTGACATCATAATGCTAATATTACTGGCATTATCTTTGTTTTGATAATATCAAATTTGTCAAGAATAACATGATGATAGAAAATTGTTAGGGGATACTTTATTTTTATCTTGACTTGTACAGTATGGTTTGCCATTTTTTGTAAAACAGCCCTCACAGAATTATCCAAAATAACTATAACATTTTAAATAGATAGGACGGCATTTAAACCTAAATGTATTTATTTATTTTATTTACACATGACAACACAGCATGGTAGCAACACAACATGACAACAACATGGTAGCAACACAACATGGCAGCAACACAACATGACAACAACATGGTAGCAACACAACATGGCAGCAACACAACAGGGTAGCAGCACAAAACAGGGTACAAACATTATTGGGCACAGACAACAGCACAAAGGGCAGGAAGGTAGAGGTGACAATACATCACGCAATGCAGCCACAACTGTCACTAAGAGTGTCCATTGTTGAGTCTTTGAATGAAGAGATTGAGATAAAACTGTCCAGCTTGAGTGTTTGTTGCAGCTCGTTCCAGTCGCTAGCTGCAGCAAACTGAAAAGACGAGCGACCCAGGGATGTGCTTTGGGGACCTTTAACAGAATGTGACTGGCAGAATGGGTGTTGTATGTGGAGGATGTGGGCTGCAGTAGATATCTCAGATAGGGGGGAGTGAGGCCTAAGAGGGTTTTATAAATAAGCATCAACCAGTGGGTCTTGCGACGGGTATACAGAGATGACCAGTTTACAGAGGAGTATAGAGTGCAGTGATGTGTCCTATAAGGGGCATTGGTGGCAAGTCTGATGGCCGAATGGTAAAGAACATCTAGCCGCTCGAGAACACCCTTACCTGCCAATCTATAAATTATGTCTCCGTAATCTAGCATGGGTAGGATGGTCATCTGAATCAGGGTTAGTTTGGCAGCTGGAGTGAAAGAGGAGTGATTATGATAGTCTAGATTTAACTTTAGCCTGCAGCTTTGATATGTGCTGAGAGAAGGACAGTGTACCGTCCAGCCATACTCCCAAGTACTTGTATGATGTGACTACCTCAAGCTCTAAACCCTCAGAGGTAGTAATCACACCTGTGGGCAGAGGGGCCTTTTTCTTACCAAACCACATGACCTTTGTTTTGGAGGTGTTCAGAACAAGGTTAAGGGCAGAGAAAGCTTGTTAGACACTAAGAAATCTTTGTTGTAGAGCGTTTAACACAAAATCCGGGGAGAGGCCAGCTGAGTATAAGACTGTATCATCTGCATATAAATGGATAAGAGAACTTCCTACTGCCTGAGCTATGTTGTTTATGTAAATTGATAAGGGTGTGGGGCCTAGGATCGAGCCTTGGGGTACTCCCTTGGTGACAGGCAGTGGCTGAGACAGCAGATGTTCTGACTTTATACACTGCACTCTTTGAGAGAGGTAGTTAGCAAACCAAGCCAAAGAGACACCAATACTCCTTAGCCGGTCCACAAGAAGGGAATGGTCTACCGTATCAAAAGCTTTGGCCAAGTCAATAAAAATAGCAGCACAACATTGCTTAGAATCAAGGGCAATGGTGACATCATTGAGGACCTTTAAGGTTGCTGTGACACATCCATAACCTGAGCGTAAACCAGATTGCATACTAGAGAGAATACAATAGACATCAAGAAAGCCAGTCAGTTGATTATTGACAAGTGTTTCCCACACTTTTGATAAACAGGACAAAATATAAATAGGCCTATAACAGTTAGGATCAGCTTGATCTCCCCCTTTAAATTAAGGATGAATAAAGGACTAAACCAGTTGTGAATAGTGATTGCATTGTGTGCAACACATCTTCACGCTGTTTACTACTCACAGACTGTCAAAGGAAATGTATGGGATTGTTTCAGCCGGAAATGTAGTAAGAAGTACAATATTCTTTGCACAATTCAATGCTGTTTTGCAGACAGAAAATGCCACGCTGTTACCTGTATGTCTTTCAGATGTCTGTCTGACTAACTATCAAAGGGTTGAATGGGTCCTTTCTATCCACCTACATGACAAAACTCTTCCACAACATCCCACTGGGCACACCACATCATTTCACCATGGAAATGTGAGTAATATTTGGTTGAGACGTTGATCAATGAGATTTCAACCTTTATTCACTCGCTCAAGAAGACAGTCAGAAGTTTGTTGAAATCCCAACGTGTTAACACTTTGCTTTCAACCATATGAAAGCACAACAAAATTCAAATTGAAAAACAATGTTTGATTTTTGGTGCAGTTCTCATCTAAATGTGTTATCACTGCACTTTCAACAATTTAAAAGCACAAAAAAAGTTCAAATGGGAATACAATGTCAGATATTTTATATTTATACAACAACTTAATGCGTTTTCTGGCTGTGATTCATCTAATAGCACAACCAAATTACCTGGATTTCAGTTGAGATTACATTAAAAGTACAAGTGATCAGTGCTGTTCAAGATTCTGTGAGTGGTTACTCTGAAGAACTGCACAGACCTGCGACCTTTGCATGTTATCTTGAAAATGCAAGCTTTCTATCTAATCCTAGGGTAATTATTATTATTACATTATTAATGCACACATGACTCTAAGTCTCTTTTGATAAAAGCGTCCGCTAAATGGTATATATATTACATAAGAAGACATTGATAGTTACAGTAACCTCGAAATGTGGCCAAAGATGTATTATTCATTTTAAGGTTGAATAAATACTTTTATATTTGTATTACAAAAGTAATATTGAATTGTGTTTGCTTGAAATGTATCTTCTATGCCACTAACTTTATGAGTTAATTATTCGTATGTTGACTTAACATCTCCATCTCAACCAAAAATCTAACTTAAAGAATTGGACTAAATCAAATCAAACTTTATTTAAAGTGCATTTGAAGTTTGATTTGATTTGATCCTATTCTTTAACTTAGATGTTGGTTGAGATGGAGACGTGAATCAAACATCTTAATTATTAACTTGTAAGATGCAATTTGAAATCCACCATCTTGAAACCCTAGGCCTAAATGTATTGTCTATTTTAATTGAACCCTGGGTTGAATTGAAACCGTAGATGTTCATGACTTCGTATCATTGATGATATATGACTTACAAAGTATGGTTACATTTCGATAGCAACAGTGAATCTATTTAGTTGTTCAGAGATCTCTCAATGAACATTCTCACAATAGCACATTTGTAGTCAGTGACAAATATCAAAGCTAAGCAGGGCTTGGTAAAAACCCTGGATATAACGTTGAAGATCTGACGTTGTTTTAAAGGTACAACAAATCCAACATATTTTATACAAGGTTTGTCTATGTTGAAAATTGGTTACCATGATGACATAAAACTTTGGTTCCCCCCCCCAACAAAAAAAAATTACATTGATGAGTTTAAAAAAATCCAATGTATTTTCCACTTAGATTCCACGTCACAATAGGAGGACAAATTATGTTGAAACAACGTTGATTCAACCAGTTTGTGCCCAGTGGGATGATTTTATGAGTGACAGGCTTTGAGGAAACAAAAGGAAGAATTGGTCCATTTGTTCCAACCATTTTTGCATAGTTACTCTATGACATCCATCCAGTATTTCACAAAATAAAAACTTCAAAATGTAGCTTTTTGTTGAGGGAAGCTTGAGCATGTCCTTGTGTTGGTGAAGATTGGGCACTCGCCCATTTTTGCCTTTTTTAAAGAACCTTTTGGGATGACTACTGTATACACCCACAGTGTATTATGTAATGCAATTAGAAGTTTTAGAAAAAGGAAAACATTGTGATACGAGCTAAGATCACCTACAGAAAAAAACGTCTCAACATTCTAACCATACCACACTGTCATATCCACTTCTTTCACGATAAGAACACAAAATAAAGCAATTTGATGATTTACTCAACATCAACACCCCAAGTTATAGGCTACTACACACAAAACCCACAGCAAAGTTGAGAAGTTCTACTTGCCAAAAAAATTGTGGCAAATGGCCTTGATTGTTTCTCAGCACAGACCTTTTAGTGCCTCTTTTTGCAATTGAGTAAATGTGCCCACAACCCAATTTCGACCAGGAATTGTAGCGAAGGAGGCTCTCACAGCGTTTCAATTAGTTGCAGGGATTGGTTTACTCCTAACCACCACACAAAGGGCATAGTAATCACAGCCTACATTCAAACCCCACTAGTTCAGCTGCATTGAAGGGATCACATGGCGTTACAGGGTCCATTTGTCACTCTACTGGACCTTGTATTTTCATTTCAAGGTGGGAGGAATGAAAAGTAATGAAAAATATAATTGTTTAACTTTGTAAAGGGATTATCCTTTTACGATAAAGATGTGGCATCATGTGAGCGCTGCTCCGTGGGGGCAGGCCACGGGAGGGGGATAGCTGGCAGAGCAGACAGCTCAACTTTGTCTCCCATCGCAGAGGCCGGTCCCTGGGCTTAGTGGGGACCGTTTAGTAGGGACCAAGCATGGGCTATGTCTGCTTAAATAAACACATACACGTCAAACATACAAACACACATACGGTCGCATGCATACACACACATTTAGAATATTTTATTTGGACACACACACATACACACACAACTTATACACACATCTCCTTCCCCAGGGCTGCTATGACAGAGAAGGTCAGAATGGGAGGTCAGGGGAAAAATTCCATCCATTTTCAGACGTCCCCAAAGAGACAAGCATCTCATTTAGTGTAGCCCATTTCCTTTCATATCTTTCCTTTGGTATTGGACCGAAATAGTTAGACACAAAAGATGGTTTAGATTACACCAACCAAACCCTCTATGACCAAGCTGATGGCCAACCTGGGTTGATAGAAGTCATGCTTGAATATCAATACAATCCGTCCGTCAGCTTTGACTGACACCTAGAACGCTGGAAAGTTTAACGAGAGGAGTAAAATATTGGCCCCACGTAGGCTGCCCACATTGGGCTGACACGCCTTTGCTCATTGGCTCCACATTACATGGTAACCAGTTTCTAATATCAATAAGGGACCTCTGGGGTTTGTGGTATACTGACAATATTCCATGGCTAAGGACTGTATGTAGACACTCTTGGCTTTGTACACTCTTGGCATTCTCTCAGACATCTTCATGAGGAATGCTTTTCCAACAGTCTTGAAGGAGTTCCCACAGAAGCTGAGCACTTGTTGGCTGCTTTACCTTCACTCTGCGGTCCAATTCAACTCTGCGGTCTAACCAGAATAGAAAGAGGAGTGGGAGGCCCCCGGTGCACAACTGCGCAAGAGGACAAGTACATTAGAGTGTCTAGTTTTGTCTAGTCCTCAACTGGCAGCTTCATTCAATAGTACCCGCAAAACACCAGTCACAACTTCAACAGTGAAGAGGCGACTCCGGGATGCTGGCCTTCTAGGCAGAGTTGCAAAGAAAAAGCCATATCTCAGACTAGCCAATAAAAATAAAAGATGAAGATTGGCAAAATAACACAGACACTGGACAAAGGGAGATTGGAAAAAAGTGTTATGGACAGAAAATCTAAGTTTGAGGTGTTCGGATCACAAAGAAGAACATTTGTGAGATGCAGAACAAATGCAAAGATGCTGGAGGAGTACTTGACGCCATCTGTCAAGCATGGTGGAGGCAATGTGATGGTCTGGGGGCGTTTTGGTGGCGGTAAAGTGGGAGATTTGTACAGGGTTAAAGGGATCTTGAAGAAGGAAGGCTATCACTCCATTTTGCAACGCCATGCCATACCCTGTGGACGGCGCTTAATTGAACCTACTTGAAAACAGCAGCAGAACATCAGAAACCCTTGCGACCAGCTGTGGGGCTATTGTGTTTTATTGTGCGCCGTGCAACAGAAGCAGGATGCGGGTTAGAGGTCAACAAAACAGCTTTATGTTTCTATATACAGAGCAGATTTCCACAGGCTAAAAGGCCAAACAGTAGATAAGAGCAGCACATCCTTCCCAGGGCCTACCAGCAGAGACGTGTACAAGGAGTTAAATTAAGCACCATTGTGTAACACATAGTCAGGCAGCCACTTTCTCTGTTTGTCTGAACAGTGAGAGAAAATATTTCCCTCCATTAAAGAAAGAGAGATCTGGCAGACATGCGCGGGTCAGGTGTCTAGCGCGGTTGATGCTATGGGTGCGGCTGCTCTCAGGACTTTGATGTGTAGGTGCCCGACTGCAGTGGCAGCCTGTCTAACCAGACTGTGTTCAGTCTTAAGTTGGGAATGCTATTTCATCAGCAGTGGATCTCACTCTGGACCAAGAGTGTGTGTGGGACACGATCAAATTTAACAAAAAAGCAGTTTACTTGTCTCACCCGCTGGCTATCAAAGTGTTACTCTATTTCTTTCATTGAAACAATAATGAGGAACAGAAATTCTAGCAGCCCCAATATTTGTCCAATCAGACAACTTCCTCTGAAGTCGGAAATGGCTGTGTCTGCTACTTGGGGCCCCAGACTGCTCCTAAAGCTGATAGGTTGTTATCTTGAGGCTCAAAACATAATAGCTTTTTAAATTGAATGTAATTGAATTTAACTTTGTAAATAAAAAATGCAATCAGGTTATACACTGAACAAAAATATAAACGCAACATTTAAAGTCTTAGTCCCATGCATGTTTCATAAGCTAAAATAAAAGATCCCAGAAATGTTCCATAAGCACAAAAAGCTTATTTCTCTCAAATGTTGCACACACATTTGTTTATATACCTGTTAGTGAGCATTTCTCCTTTGCCAAGATAATCCATCCACCTGACAGGTGTGGCATATCAAGAAACTGATTAAACAGCATGATCATTACACAGGTGCACCTTGTGCTGGGGACAATAAAGGCCACTCTACAATGTGTAGTTTTGTTAAACAACACAATGCCACAGATGTCTCAAGTTTTGAGGGAGCGTGCAATTGGCATGCTGACTACAGGAATATCCACCAGAGCTGTTGCCAGAGAATTTAATATTCAGCCGCCTCCAATGTCATTTTAGAGAATCTGGCAGTACGTTCAACCGGCCTCACAACCGCAGACCACGTGTAACCATGCTAGGTTACAGAGAAGTAATTTATAGATTGGGAGGTAAGGGTGCTCTCGGGCGGCTAGATGTTATTTACCATTTGGCCATCAGATCAGGATAGTGTATGAGGGTCAGAAGCATGTCCTGTTAAAGTGTGAGGGATTTGTGATAGAGAAGCTCAAAATGTATTTTCTGAACCGAGGGAGTAGTGTAACGATCCTAGCCTTGAAAAGTCTATTAAGAAATCACCCAAGGGAGATCTCACTCTTGGCATCTCCCTTGGGGTTCCTTTAGGGCAGGGTTTCCCAAACCTCTCCTTGGCCCCTCCAGACAATTACTCAACTAATCATCAAGCCTTTGACTAATTAAATCAGGTGTGGCCATTTATGGGGGGGGCATTGAAGAGAGGTGGGAAACCATGTTTTAGGGTCAAGCTCTATTTAAGGCGGTACTCACCCCCAACATTAGCTGCAATATGGTCACCTGTTCCATGTCCTCCGCTGTGACTTTTGATGACAATAATATACAATTAATATGAGGCAGCCAGGACTGGCATATATGTTATCTATTTAGAAAAAATGGTTACACTTCACATGCGTAAACAAACACACAACAAAATAGGTAAATAACACTTACCATGTCTTGAGGTCTTTTTAGACCTTTTTTGTCCAGGTCTTTAGGGAATTATGTTGCCTCTGCTGTCCCCCTCTATCCCTTGGACGGGGGCAAGGCTAGTGGCAGGAGCAGGTGACTGTCGCTTTGCAGCTCGCTCCTTCTGATCCTAAAGTATTTATTCAAATCAAACATATAATGGGAATCTGTCTGTGATTAAAATTACACAACACAACAACATTGTGGTATGTACTCAACTGCCCTACAATTCAACTGCCCTAAAACTATACTGGGGAAACGGGAAGAAATATCACTTACAGCTACATGTTGAAGTTGTAATGCTGTGCAATCGCTTTCTGGTTGAACATAAACATGTTTGTTTATTTCCCATGTGTAACTCTGTGTTGTTTTTTGTCGCACTGCCTTGCTTTGTCTTGGCCAGGTCGCAGTTGCAAATGAGAACTTGTTCTCAACTGGCCTACCTGGTTAAATAAAGGTGAAAAAAAAAAAAGAAAAAAGGACCAAAATGTGTGATCATATACTGAGACAATCAAATATATATATAGTAGATTCACTCATGATAGAAGTAAATTGGTATACATTGTGGATGGTGGATTTTCATCCACAGTTAATTAAAACTCATGTTTTTGTTATTTATCTGCTTTAATTCATTAACATCTCAGGTGCAAACAAAGCCGGTATTATTATTTATGAACTAGATATTTACAGTTATTGTTTATTTTAAATTGGGTGCGGTATTCAACACAACCCAAGTGGCGCAGTGGTCTAAGGCACTGCATCTCATTGTAAGCAGTTATGTTTATTTGTTCTAATAGAACAAATTCCGAGAGCATCGAGTTGGGATTCAGAAGGGGCGTGGCATTGATGGAGTTCGACGTGCCAAGAGTTTGTGCTATTTGTACATAAAAAACGTGCTAATTTGTACATATAGTTCATAATAAATGAGAGACTGGGTTGCAAAAACTCAGCAGCGTTGCAGTTCTTGACACAAACCGGTGCGCCTGGCACCTGCTTCGACACCCCGTTCAATGGCACTTCATTATTTTGTTTTGCCCATTCACCCCCTGAATGGCACACATACACAATCCATCATGTCTCAAGTTTTAAAAATCCTTCTTTAACCTGTCTCCTCCCCTTTATCCATACTGATTGAAGTGGATTTAACCAGTGACATCAATAAGGGATCAAAGCTTTCACCTGGATTCACCTGGTCAGTCTGTCATGGAAAGAGCAGGTGTTCTTAATGTTATGTACACTCAGTGTATTGACTGAACTCCTAATCTCAAACAAGGCAGCAAAGCAACTGTATTGTTTTTTGTGAGCTCAACCAAACTTTCAAACAGTGGAAAATGGAATTAGTTTGCACTTACTAGTGTAAGTTGTTCTGGATATGTTGTTTTGCATAATGGCTATATTGTGGAATTATATATTTACAAATTAATAGAAAAATGAAAAACTGAAATGTCTTGAGTCAATAAGTATTCAAACCCTTTGTTATGGCAAGCCTAAAGTTCAGGAGTAAAAATGTGCTTAACAAGTCACATAATAAGTTGCATAATAGTGTTTAACTTGCTTTTTTAATGACTACCTCATCTCTGTACCCCACACATACAATTATCTGTAAGGTTCTTCAGTCGAGCAGTGAATTTCAAACACAGATTCAACCACAAAGACCAGGGCGATTTTCCAATGCCTAGAAAGGGCACCTGTTGGTAGATGGGTAATTATTTTATTTTTAAATCAGACATTGAATATCCCTTTGAGCATGGTGAAGTTATTAATTACACTTAGGATGGTGTCTCAATACACCCAGTGACTAAAACGATACAGGCACCCTTCCTAACTCAGTTGCCAGAGAGGAAGGAAACCGCTCAGGGATTTCACAATATGGCAAATGGTGACTTTAGAACAAGTATAGAGTTTAATGGCTGAGATAGAATAACATTTAGGATGATCAATAACATTGAAGTTACTCCACAATACTAACCTAAATGAAAAGCAAGAATCCTGTACAGAATCAAAATGTGAGGGTTTGACTGAGGCCAGGCCTCTGACTCCCACTAGGGAGTATTCACACCCCTGAGTCAATACTTTTAGAAGCACCTTTGGCAGTGATTACAGCTAAGTCTTTCTGGGTAAGTCTCTAAGAGCTTTACACACCTGGATTGTGCAACATTTGCCGTTATTCGTTTCAAACATTTCCAAACGTAGTTAAATTTGTTGTTGATCGTTTATAGATTTTCAAGTAGATTTAAGTCAAAACTGTAACTCGGCCACTCAGGAACATTCACTGTCTTCTTGGTAAGCACCTCCAGGTTATTGTTCTGCTGAAAGGGGAATTCATCTCCCAGTGTCTGTTTAAAAAAAAATAACCTTTATTTAACTAGGCAAGTCAATTAAGAACAAATTCTTATTTAAAATGATGGCCTACACTGGCCAAACTCAGACAACGCTGGGCCAATTGTGCGGATCAACCCTACTCCTCGGCCAGAGCGTCCAGTGTGCGCTCTGAACGCTCCGAGAGTGAAACGCTCTGAATTTAGGAACAGACAATCTGACAACTCTCTAAATTTACGAACGCCCAGAGCGCACTCTGAACACACTCTGGCACTCCAGACTGAATTTACGAATACACCCATGGTATAAACCAGCCTTTAGTCTTGAAATCTTTGGTTGTTTAGTACATGGCCTCACATGTGAATCTTTAAAGAGCTGGGTGGGGCTAAGGATTAAGAGGGTGTGAACGATGCTGAATATGACAAAGAAGAGCTCTACAGTAAGTATCAAAACATTCAAGGGACATTTTCTCAAAAGTGGGGTTACAAGTTTATCAACTAGCAGAATTACTGTACTTTCCCATTGTTCCTCAACTGTAGTGTATGATATACCATTTTATAGCTCTGAGTCTCTACTTTTTTCCAATGTAAAAAAAAACATAAGCTACATAAGATCAAATCGAGCTGGTTGGTCACATTTCAGCTTTTCATTGTTAATTAATTGGTAAAATGTCTAAAAACATAATTACACAACACTATGGCAGCTTGAAGAAGCATTGACACTGTTTAATGTATGTGCCTGTCAGGAGGAGACTTGAGCGATGCTCTCGCTTGGCTGCCAAAGAGCGGCTAGACTTTCTTTCTTAGAGGGTGCAGAATAGCGTCCGGGCCACGGTGTGAGCCTAGCGTGACATGTTGTGGAGATATGGGTGACAGATGACTGAGGTGGTTGACACTGACTGCCATTGGGGATAGTGTTTATCTACACCTCTGTGTCCAAGAAGATAGATAGAAAGAGGGATCTGGCCAGAATCAGACTTAGTACCAAACAGAAATGTATACTGTAAGTTAATATGCACGTGTGACATCGCCTTCTACAATGGCTTGTCATATTCTTATCATGTTATCTCAATATTGACCTGTCAAGGTCAAGATGTTATGTCATCCCAATACAGATTACACGTTCACAAAATGTGTTGCTTCATCAGCACATTAATGTTTAATTAATAGAAGCAGCATTTCCATTCAGTTCCCAGCTATAATTTAACTAGAAGTTAACATTGTTCACACAAGTAACCACACACTCACACAAATTACAACTGTATTAGAGAAACTGAAAATAATTGTCTATTTCTATCTAGTCCAAACTATTATACAGCACATATGGCCAGAACATTTGCTCTCCTGCAAAACATATTTCTATTTATGATTTCCTGAACATGCTTGACTGAGGAGCTTTGCATTTTAATTTTTAAAACATTTGTCTGTTTTTTTTAATACCCTCCAAGTCTTTGAAGCAGTATTCTATTATGGCAAAGACTTGTTGAGCTAGCTATCTGCTATTCCACCCACAGCATGACTGTAGGAACACACTTTGATCCAAATAAACAAATGTTATTCAACGTTGATAGTTTTTTAAATTAAATCAAGCACATATCTACAGGGATTACATGCAAGGGTACTACATTTAGTTAATGTGTTATCTTCACACACAAAGATGGAATCGCACCATTTGCATTTTTGAAGGACATACTATAAATCTTTAAACATATTTCTTAAAAACATACATTTTTCTCTGGATTGCTTTATCCCTCTTACTTGAACCTGGGTTTCCACTCAACGATGATATAGTGGCCAATGAAGTTGCCATCAGAGATGAGGGGAAAACATTTAGTGGATGCATATCAAGTCATGGCCCTTCCACATACAACTGCTGGAGAGATCCTGTTCCTGTTGGCAACTGGGACAACACCACAGCCTTCCCTTAAATAGAAGATCAGATTTATAACATAACCCCTGTCTGAAATGGCTGTTGTGATAAAGGCGTCATCAATCACGATTACTGGAGAATAGATGGAGGGGATATCACAGGTGCTGTGTGGACGCTTTGATAATTGCATAAAGCTGTCAGTACACTATATCTTCCTGTCCCGGCGTAGTGATTTTAGAGGATGCACTGCGTCAGTCAAGGACAGTGGCGGATTTAGGTATAGGTGGTACAGGGCGCCCGCACCCAAAAAATTGGAATGGTGACATTTGCGCGATCGGTCAATGATATAATTTCACCGTGTGTGTCACGAGATGGTGCAGAGAGAGACCAAGGCGCAGCGCAGTGATTTCGACAAATCAATATAGACAATGACGAACTGTCCAAACACAAACACGATATGACAAACGTAATGGAATTTGCACACCAAACAAAAACGAAACACACTACTTTACCCGTGACTGGAGGAATAACGACCCACACAAAAGTGAAGGACAGACAAACATATATAGGATCCCTAATTAGAGACAATGCGGTGCAGCTGCCTCTAATTAGGGATCCAACCCAAAACCCACACAGAAACAGAAAGAATAGAAACTGTCAGACTCTGACCATAGCTACATAGAGAAGCAAATAGGCTTCTCTATGGCCAGAGCCTGACAGTGTGGGACTGTGGGTCAATTAACCTTGTCGGAGTGGGCTCCCTGATTCTAGTTTGTGAGCTAGGCAGGCTACTGCCTGGGAAGGTCTCCCACTCAGAAGTACGAGATGGGGAGGAGGGCAGAGGTAGGTTGACCTCAGGACTCCCCACTGGAAGCCCGAGGTAGGGGGATTGGGGGAATCTATCATATAGCTCACCTCTAACTTTGTACAGTACTAATGCAATTAGTCAAATCAGCCACACTACGAAATGCTACCAAATAAACAACAACTCATTCATAATACTGTGAATATATAGTTTCACAGACATATTGTTGCATTTTTTTCTGGTTTGTGCGAAATTGTTAAGAATAATATAAAACCAGTCTGCACACCACCAAGGTGAATTGGTTTAGAACTACAAATTCCTTTTGAGGACTGCAGAGGACAGTCTTATGATAATGGGGCCAACATGAGAGGCAAAAACAAAGGTGCCCAAGCCAGACTCCTGGAAATGAATCCAAGAGCTCTCTTTGTGCCATGTGGGGCTCAAACACTGAACCTGGTTGTGGCTGATGCTGCTAAAAGTTCTGTCGATGCCACAGGTTACTTTGGCATCTTACACAAACTGTACACCTTGTTCTCAGCCTCCACACAGCGATGGGCCATCCTGAAAAAACATGTGGACATCACTGTAAAGTTAAGTGTCGAGCCACTGAGGTATCAGGCAGCAGCGGTGAGAGAGGCACTGATTGAGGTGAGGGATCAAACCAAAGACCCTGTGATGAAGATTGAGGCCCAGTCCTTGTCAGAGGAGGTGGGATCATACCACTTCAGCATCTGTACAGTGGTGTGCTATGACTGCTTGAGCCAGATCCAACATGTGAGCAAGCTGATGCAGTCTCCCAGTATGCATGTGGATGTTGCAGTCAGTCTTCTCAGAAAGACAGAGGGCTCAGCAACTACAGGACAACAGGCTTTATGACTGCACAAACGTCAGCCAAGGATATTTGCGAGGGTATGAATGTAGAGACCGTTCTACAACAAAAAAGGCTGAGGTCCACAAAGCGGCACTTTTCATACAAATCGTTTGATGAGCCTTTGAGTGATGCCCTGAAGAAGCTGGAGGTGGCATTTTCTCTTCTATCGAACGCTGCCCGCACCCGCCCACCGGACTATCATCACTACTCTCGATGGGTCTGACTTAGAATATGTTGACACCTACAAATACCTAGGTGTCTGCTTAGACTGTAAACTCTCCTTCCAGACTCACATTAAGCATCTCCAATCCAAAATTAAATCTAGAATCGGCTTCCTATTTCGCAACAAAGCCTCCTTCACTCATGCTGCCAAACATTCCCTCGTAAAACTGACTATCCTACCGATCCTTGACTTCGGTGATGTCATTTACAAAATTGCCTCCAACACTCTACTCAACAAATTGGATGTAGTCTATCACAGTGCCATCCGTTTTGTTACCAAAGCCACATATACTACCCACCACTGCGACCTGTACGCTCTCGTTGGCTGGCCCTCACTACATATTCGTCGCCAAACCCACTGGCTCTAGGTCATCTATGTCTTTGCTAGGGAAATCCCTGCCTTATCTCAGCTCACTGGTCACCATAGCAACACCCGCCCGTAGCATGCGCTCCAGCAGGTATATTTCACTGGTCATCCCCAAAGCCAACACCTCCTTTAGCCGCCATTCCTTCCAGTTCTCTGCTGCCAATGACTGGAACGAATTGCAAAACTCATTGAAGCTGGAGACTCTTATCTCCCTCACTAACTTTAAGCATCAGCTGTCAGAGCAGCTTACCGATCACTGCACCTGTACATAGCCCATTTTTCAACCACTCCACAGATTTCATGTTAACAAACTACAGTTTTGGCAAGTCGGTTAGGACATCTACTTTGTGCATGACACAAGTAATTCTTCCAACAATTGTTTACAGACAGTTTATTTAACTTATAATTCACTATATCACAATTCCAGTGGGTCAGAAGTTTACATACACTAAGTTGAATGTGCCTTTAAACAGCTTGGAAAATTCCAGAAAATTATGTCATGGCTTTAGAAGCTACCTGTGCATGCATTTAAAGGCCTACCTTCAAACTCAGTGCCTCTTTACTCGACATCATGGGAAAATCAAAAGAAATCAGCCAAGACCTCAGAATAAAAATTGTAGACCTCCACAAGTCTGGTTCATCCTTGGAAGCAATTTCCAAATGCCTGAAGGTACCACGTTCATCTGTACAGACAATAGTACGCAAGTATAAACACCATGGGACCACCCAGCCGTCATACCGCTCAGGAAGGAGACGCGTTCTGTCTCCTAGAGATGAACGTACTAAGGTGCAAAAAGTGCAAATCAATTCCAGAACAACAGCAAACGACGTTGTGAAGATGCCACTGCTCCAAAACCGCCATAAAAATTCCAGACTACGGTTTGCAACTGCACATGGGGACAAAGATGTACTTTTTGGAGAAATGTCCTCTGGTCTGATAAAACCAAAATAGAACTGTTTGGCCGTAATGACAATCGTTATGTTTGGTGGAAAAAGGGGAAGCCTTGCAAGCCGAAGAACACCATCCCAACCGGGAAGCACGGGGGTGGCAGCATCATGTTGTGGGGGTGCTTTGCTGCAGGATAGACTGGTGCACTTCACAAAATAGATGGCATCATGAGGAAGAAAAATGATGTGGATATATTGAAGCAACATCTCAAGACATCAGTCAGGAAGTTAAAGCTTGGTCGCAAATGGGTCTTCCAAATGGACAATGACCCCAAGCATACTTCCAAAGTCTTGGCAAAATGGCTTAAGGAAAACAAAGTCAAGGTATTGGAGTGGCCATCACAAAGCCCTGACCTCAATCCTATAGAAAATTTGTGGGCAGAACTGAAAAAGCATGTGCGAGCTTGGAGGCCTACAAACCTCTCAGTTACACCAGTTCTGTCAGGAGGAATGGGCCAAAATTCACCCAACTTATTGTGGGAAGCTTGTAGAAGGCTACACCAAATGTTTGACCCAAGTTAAACCATTTAAAGGCAACGCTACCAAATAGTAATTTAGGGTATGTAAACTTCTGACCCACTGGGAATGTGATGAAAGAAATAAAACCTGAAATAAATAGTTCTCTCTACTATTATTCTGACATTTCACATTCTTAAAATAAAGTGGTGATCCTAACTGACCAAAGACAGGGAATTGTTACTAGGATTAAATGTAAGGAATTGTGAAAAATTGAGTTTAAATGTATTTGGCTAAGGTGTATGTAAACTTCCGACTTCAACTGTACTTAATTGTACTATGTTATTATTTGCATGACAAAACTTTCTAAAAACCTGTTTTTGCTTTGAATTATGGGGTATTGTGTGTAGATTGATAAGGGGAAAAACTATTTAATTCATTTTAGAATAAGGCTATAACATAACAAAATGTGGGAAAAGTCAAGGGGCCTGAATACTTTCCCAAATCACTGTATATATATGTATAGTGCCATTCTGAAAGTATTCAGACCCCTTGAGTCATTTTGTTAGGTTATAGCTTTATTCTTATTCAGGGCTCCCGAGTGGCGCAGCGGGCTAAGGCACTGCATCTCAGTGCTTGAGGCGTCACTACAGACACTCTGGTTCGATTCCAGGCTGTATCACAACCAGCCATGATTGGGAGTCCCATAGGGTGGCGCCAATTATCCGGGTTTGGCCGGTGTAGGACGTCATTGTAAATAAGAATTAGTTCTTAACTGACTTGCCTAGTTAAATAAAGGTAAAAAAAAAATATTTGTTTTTTTTCTCCTTATCAATCTACACACAATACTCCATAATGACACAGCAAAAACAGGTTTAGAAAGTTTTGCAAATGTATAAAAAAAAAAATGGAAATATCACATTTACGTAAGTATTCAGACCCTTTACTCAGTACTTTGTTTAAGCACCTTTGGCAGTGATTACAGCCTCGAGTCTTCTTGGGTATGACACTGCAAGCTTGGCAGAACTGTATTTGGAGAGTTTCTCCCATTCTTCTCTGCATCCTCTCAAGCTCTGTCAGGTTGGATGGGGAGTGTTGCTGCACAAGTATTTTCAGGTCTCTCCAGAGATGTTCGATCGGGTTCAAGTCCAGGCTCTGGCTGGGCCACTCAAGGACATTCAGTGACTTGTCCCGAAGCCACTCATGCGTTGTCTTGGCTGTGTGCTTAGGGTCGTTGTCCTGTTGGAAGGTAAACCTTCGCCCCAGTATGAGGTCCTGAGGGCTCTGGAGCAGGTTTTCATTAAGGATCTCTCTGTAGTTTGCTCCCTTCATCTTTGCCTCGATCCTGACTAGTCTCCCAGTCCCTGGCACTGAAAAACATCTCTACAGTATGATACTGCCACCACTATGCTTCACCGTAGGGATGGTGCCAGGTTTCCTCCAGACGTGACACTTGAAATTCAGGCAAAAGATTTCAATGTTGGTTTCATCAGACCAGCAAATCTTGTTTCTCATGGTCTGAGAGTCCTTTAGGTGCCTTTTGGCAATCTCCAAGCGGGCTGTCATGTGCCTTTTACTGAGGAGTGGTTTCCATCTGGCCACTCTACTATAAAGGCCTGATTGGTGGAGTGCTGCAGAGATGGTTGTCCTTCTGGAAGGTTCACCTATCTCCACTGAGGAACTCTAGAGCTCGGTCAGAGTGACCATCGTATTCTCCCTGACCAAGGCCTTTCACCCTCGATTGCTCAGAGCGGCTAGCTCTAAGAAGAGTCTTGGTGGTTCCAAACTTCTTCCATTTAAGAATGACGGAGGCCACTGTGTTCTTGGGGACCTTCAATGCTGCAGAAATGTTTTGGTACCCTTCCCCAGATCTGTGCCTCCACACAATCCTGTCTCTGAGCTCTCCGGCCAATTCCTTCGACCTCATGGCTTGGTTTTTGCTCTGACATGCAATGTCAACTGTGGGACCTTATATAGACAGGTGTGTGCTTCATGTTCAATCAATTGAATTTACCACAGGTGGACTCCAATCAAGTTGTAGAAACTTCTCAAGGTTGATCAATGGAAACAGGATGCACCTGAGCTCAATTTCATGTCTCATGGCAAAGCATCTGAATACTTATGTAAATAAGGAATTCCTGTTTTTTATTTGTAATACATTTGAAAACATTTCACTTTGTCATTATGGGGTATAGTGTGTAGATTGCTGAGCATTTTTTAATCCATTTTAGAATAAGCCTGCAAAATGAAGAAGAAGTCAAGGGGTATGAATACCTTCTGAAGGCACTGTATGTGTTTGTGTGTGTGTGTGTGTGTGTGTGTGTGTTTTGCTCCGGTAGCCTTACCTGCAACATACCTATATTAATGATAGCATGTATTGTGTACAATACCCAATTGTGAAAAATCTCACCTGCTCCCAAGCTTTCTATTCAGGGAAAATAATGGCACCAGACAGACCTTGAAGAATGTGGCCTTGGAGTTAGTTTTAAAACAAGGTGACAGGATAACACCAGGCTGCTGTGTGACCCCGGTCGTGAGGACACAGGAACAAAATGGTTATGGACACAGTGATTGACCAATGAGCTGAAGCTTGCTCAACGAGTGCCAGAGGAAAAGCCTGTCAGAACAACAACAAAATAAATATTACAACATTCCTAAGCAAGGTAGTGTACAATACAGCCAATCTTGTAATTTTTTGGCTTGTTTGGTTTAAAATGAAAACATGGAATGGGTGATAGATATTTCATGGTCATGCTTTCCTGACTAAGCCATTGAGCGTTTATGAAAATCCAGACTATTGCCGTGGTATATGTCAAGCTCATGCTCAGTAAAGTACCTATTACAGGTTTGTTGACTTTGAGCTGGCCAATCGTAGCACACGTAGGATGAATTCTCTCCCACGAGAAGCTTGTTGAATGGAGGTAATCACACCTGTCCAGGGAATCTGACCTACTTAACATTATGCTCTGCAATCTACTGTATATGGGCGATTCCACGCCAGCGGAAGCAGAAAATATTTTGGAATATATTTTGGTTTTGTCAATTCTCACATTGAAATTTCATTGGGAGGAAGGATGTTTGAAATGCTTTTTACATTTTTATCACAAACCATTTTTGAGTGGCCATTTTAGGACAATTTTAGACCTACAGTGCCTTCAGAAAGTATTCATACAACACATTTTGTTGTAGTACAGCCTGAATTCAAAATGTATTAAATGTTTTTTGAAATGTTTGATAATTTATTGAAAATGAAATATCTAATTTACATAAGTATTCACACCCCTGAGTCCGTACATGTTAGAATCACTTTTGGTCTTTCTGGGTAAGTCTCTAAGAGCTTTGCATGTCAGGATTGTACAATATTTGCACATTATTATTTAAACGATGCTTCAAGCTTTTTTAAGTTGAAAGCCATTTTCAAGTCTTGCCATAGATTTTCAAGCCGATTTAAGTCAAAACTGTAACTAGGCCACTCAGGAACATTCAATGTCATCTTGGTAAGCAACGCCACTGTATATTTGGCCTTGTGTTTTAGGTTATTGTCCTGCTGAAAGGTACATTTGTCTCCCAGTGTCTGTTGGAAAGCAGACTCAGCAGGTTTTCCTCTAGGATTTTGCCTGTTCTTAGCTTAATTCTGTTTTGTTTTTTTAACTCCATAGTCCTTGTTGATGACAAGCATACCCATAACATGATGCAGACTCCACCATGCTTGAAAATATAAATAATGGTACTCAGTGATGTGTCGTGTTGGATTTGTATTTAGGAAGTACATTTTTGCAATTTTACCTCCCTTTTCAGATAATTGTATGTGTGGGGTTCAGAGGTTAAGGAGACATTAAAAAATGTGTTGTTGCATACAGAGTCCATGCAACTTATTGTGTGACTTGTTAAGAACATTTTTACTCCTGATCTTATTTAGGCTTGCCTTAACAAAGGGGTTGGATACTTATTGACATTTCAACTTTACATTTTGTATTAATTTGTTGTTTCTAAAAACATAATTCCACTTTGACATTATGGGATATTATGTGTAGGCCAGTGACACAACATCTCAATTTAATCAATTTTAAATTCAGGCTGTAACACAACAACATGTGGAAAAAGTCAAGGGGTGTGAATACTTTCTGAAGGCACTGTATACATGCCTCCTGTAAGACCCTATGATCTGTGAACACACAAACACTATTAATCTCACAAACAGCAATTATCTACAATCTAACAGTTCCAAACAATCTATCTTAAAATGAACAAAATTGATATTAATATTAATGTTCTTAATATTGAATAAACTAATGTGAAAGTGTGTATTTCAGAATCTAGACATCCTTCGTATTTTAGAGAACACTATAAGGAGTATAATGACACCAGGATGTTGTTTGTATCATGTACGGTTCAAAGGTCATAGGGTCTTATAGGTATAGGTCTAAAGATTTCATCATGATATTCTCAGAAATGGTTTGTGATACAAACGTAAAAAGCATTATTTTTATGGGAAAATGTTAGGATAAAAATGTAAAAGTGTGCTCCATTAGTAGTTCAGTGGACTAGTTTAACAAATTGACATTGTCTGGCGTTTCTGTCTAGGAAGTTTGGTCAATATTTAATTTGCTTCGTTCAAATTCACTCTAACAATAGTTGGTTTTACAAACCTAATTTCTATCATTTGATTATAATGGTATTGATTAAATGCTCTTTTCGAAGAAGACATTATTGCGACAGAGAAGCAGGCTGTAGCCAATATGATCCTAGGATGATCCTTGACCCAGATTTTAAATTCTGAACGTGAGTTAGCATTTGAACCGTAATCACATGACATTATCAATAATTGATCAGTTAGCAGTCTAAACGTAATGAGGAGTAATACATCTCTTGATTGAATCTGGGCGTTCGACAGGGAAAGGCAAGGCACTATTCCAGGCCGATAACACAACTGGGTCCCATTCAGAAGGCGTGAAATGGGGGAAGGTGTGTTTTTAAAATGAGTACTGCCGCAATAAGGTCTTGTCCATATCAGTTTTATGTTCCAAAACATTTTCCTGTTTGTTCCGGCTGAACGTGGCCCAGGTTAACCTACTACTCCATATTACATATTTTTCATCATTTTTAAGACAGTTTTCAAGTTGGTAGACGGCATATTTAGGGCTTATATGGACTGCTTTCATGACAGCACTTGGATTGTGTACAGCTGCCTCAGTGTTCTCAATATGGGTGTTGGAACCATCATCAGACAATAAAAACGGGTGAGATGGTCTTCAAACAAACTAGGGAGCTTATTGCTTCGGGAACCGGTATCGCTTACTGTGCAGGTAGACTAGCTGGCATAAAGGCCAAGCCAATTTACTCCACGGTCGCTTGGTAACACACTTTGATGAGATTTCTATAGGGCGTAATGGAGGGATGCCACCCAGGGGGCTCTTTTATCCTCACCTGCTGTCTCAACAGCAGCGGGAAGATTGAAAAAAACCTAAGCTGAAAATATGTAAACATTAATAAAGAAAGAAGCTAAGCTATTCGGGTACACCTTCCTTACACTTTTGTATTCCTCTACCTTTTTATGTTGTATACTGTTTTGAAAGAAAGAACGGTTGAAACCAATGATATGTATTAACCCTAGATGACTGACAGGGGGCGCTGTTTTGAAGCCCCTACGCAGCCACTTTGGTACTCCATTGTAAAAAGCTATAGAAATGCATTTATATTCTATTTCAGTCACCTTAACGCATACTTTTAAATTATGTTATGTGAACTGAACATAACAGTACTAACGTTACTGTCCCCACTACAACAAATAAATACTTAAATGTATGTAATTCCTTAAAACATTTGATTGAAATACTGTAGAATTCCATTCATTACTATGGAGGACTGCTTTTCTGAAGAGTGCCAATATGGCACCGGTGGCTTCAAAGCCTCTCATTTGGCCATTACATAGCATCAGCAACCCAGGGTTTATACACATCATTGGTTAAAATATGTCAGCAATTAATCTCACTTTCCAGCAGCTAACTATCTGATTAAACTGAAAGTTCACATGTACATTTTTTGTCAATTAAAGTATAATTGTATCATACCAATAGCTTCTGTTTTCAGTATGCCCTACATAAGAGAAAGACTATAAAATGCCACAGCTGCACACCTGACTACATTCATGTTTGACATATGGGACAGTGGATACAAGCTACTGTATATTTCACCACAACCCCAAATTCATGAAATTTGAAGTTCAGCGATAACAAATCGCTGTGGTCTTTGCGTCCACGCAACAATAAAATGAGCTTCAAAGGCGGCAGGTAGCCTATCGGTTAGAGCGTTGGGCCAGTAACCGAAAGGTCGCTGGTTTGAATACCCGAGTCGACAAGGTGAAAAACCTGTCGATGTGTCCTTGAGCAAGGCACTTAACCCTAATCTGCTCCAGGGGCTGACCCTGTAAGTAGGCCATCATTGTAAATAGGAATTTGTTCTTAACTGACTTGCCTAGTTAAATAAAGGTTAAAAAAAATATATATATATACTATCCATCTACATGAAATATGACTACATAGTAAATATACTAGTGACAACTTATATTAGGCCAGTTTTCTTCTCACTACACAATTTAGTAATAGTTTTATAGCTATACGTTATCTACATTTGCCATATGTGCAGTTGAGTCATTATTTTCTGAGATCTATGTAGGTGTATTAAATTAGAGTAATTGCATGGCATGAGTGCAACTTTATGTAAAGCTTAATAACGATCAAAGAAATCCAGAGACAAAAATTCAGTACTGTAGAAATTACTTACACAAATCATTGAGAGCTGTGTGCCAGCAGAGGATTTTACAATTAATAAATGATGTAAATATACTCCCACAATCACATACTTCTGTGTGTGTGTGATTGTGTGTGTGTGTGTGTTAATAAATCACAGAGGAGGAAAAGCTCTGTAACTTGAATGTCAGGACTTTTGACTCACTATTAACTCTGAGGAAAAAAAAGCACATTTGAAAGACTTGCTGGGATGATTCAATTGAACAATATAATTAGAAACGCAATCATATAATGATGCAAGTCGTTGCAAAATCCACATGAATAAGTCGAGCTTCCGAGCGGTGCGGGCTGTGGTAACAAACCAACAAAAAACACCCTGCTTATGAATTTCATTATGAAATGAGCTCTGGAGACTCCCTGTGTACTGGCCAGTATGTCTGGAAGGATGATTTGCAGGTTTCTAAGCCATGTTAGTGTCTGTAGCATGCTTATGACAGATGAAATACTACAGTCCACTCGGGTGCTCCTGAAGGATAGTGGAGGGTAAGGGTGAGGGGGTGAGAGAGGAGTGAGGGGAGGGGATGTCCTGTTTAGGTCATGTGCACTGGAGTACGTTAGTGTGGGAAAGGGGAGAGACTTGATTTGTTCGGGTTAAAGAGAGAGAGAGAGAGAGAGAGAGAGAGAGAGAGAGAGAGAGAGAGAGAGAGAGAGAGAGAGAGAGAGACTGTTGTGAGTGAGTCTGTTGGGAGGCCTCAAGGAGTCTTGCATGTTATGGGGACACCGTGGGAATAGGGTGCTTACACTCGCTGTGGTTCTCTCTCTCTTTATGGAACACACATGTGTAACTTGACATTTTCATGACTGTAACCTTTATAGGCATTCATATTTTCTACACATCGTAATCAACGACTGGAGGGTGGAGTGGGTGGGGGGTCTCAAGGGGAGATGGGTGGAGACGGGCAAACTCTCAGAGCTGAACAGTGCCGTTGGCGGACCCAGTCATAACAATGCATGTACGAGGAAGTATGGCACTCTTTGCAGTTCCTGTAACTCTTTTGGTTAAATCGTAGCCTGCCCATTTCCTTTAATTCTTCGCCGGCTCTGGGAAACAATTGTATATCCTTCCTGCAGTCTAACTTTTGTGCTGCAGAGGCACTGGCAAGTCATCCTTGAGGGCATGAACTATTGTCGGGCTGTTTTTTGTCATATAAATCATGCCTGTTGTCTTATTCTTCTTTGTTTATCCCAACAAAAATGCTAATAATAATCACTTCTCATTATACACTGAGTGTACAAAACATTAGGAACACCTTCCTAATATTGAGTTCCACCCCCTTTTGTCCTCACAATAGCCTCAACTTGTCGGGGCATGGACTCTATAAGGCGTCGAAAGTGTTCCACAGGGATGCTAACCCATGTTGACTCCAATGGTTTCCACAGTTGTGTCAATTGTGGCTGGATGTCCTTTGGGTGGTGGCCCATTCTTGATACACACGGGAAACTGTTGAGGATGAAAAACCCAGCACTGTTGCAATTCTTGACACACTTAAACCAGTACGTCTGGCACTTACTACCATACCCCGTTCAAAGGCACTTAAATATTTTGTCTTGCCCATTTACCCTCTGAATGGCACACATACACAATCCATGTCTCAATTCTTTCAAGGCTTAAAACTCCTTCTTTAACCTGTCTCCTCCCCTTCATCTACACTGATTGTAGTGGATTTAACAAGTGACATCAATAAGGGATCATAGCTTTCACCAGGTCAGTCTATGTCTTGGAACAAGCATGGTGTTCCTAATGTTTTGTACACTCAGTGTATGTCACTCTGTTTAGATTCATACGTTTGTTTAGATCACATAATAATGGGAAAATAGTCCCCATTTTCAAAAGTGACTTTGTTTTGTCTTAATTGGAATATGAGCAATATGAATATATGCCATCCCTTCTGAAATGTTCGTATGGCCTTGTTAGTACCTTGAAATGTATCATACAGCATTGTTGAGTTTTAACTAGAAATTAACCTAGATGTCAGAACATATTTTTTAGCAGATTTTTTATCTAAACTTTATTTTACTAGGCAAGTCAGTTAAGAACAAATTCTTATTTACAATGACTGTATTAGCCCGGACGACGCTGGGCTAATACAGCCTGGAATCAAACCAGGGTGTCTGTAGTGACGCCTCTAGCACTGAGATGCAGTGCCTTAGACTGCTGCGCCACTTGTTTAACTACGTTTACACACTGAAATGCCAAAACACTATTATTTTGTCATGACCACCTTACTAAGGATTTTGCAGTTGAATTGGAGTTCTGCTTCAAACTGGTTAAGACATGAGTATTACATGGAGATGGATGTAGGTTGAAATAGAGGTAGGAATGGTTTTGAACGGCAGAGGACAAAAAGGGGCAAATGACATTGAACAATGGATATGTTGATAAATAACCAAAGCAGTGACTAATTCTAAGTGATTTAATTAAAACATTAAATAGTACAGTAAATTTTTCAATACCTCCTTAATACCAAAAGTTTACTTCCGGCACAACGAAATGATCTCCAAACGAGTCCGTAATCTTGACAGTGATTTATGTTCCTACCTCCCACACCTCCACGGAACGATTAAACGGTGAAATTAAATTAGAATCAGACTGAGCAGAATTCCTGCTGAGGTTTCACCACATGAGCAATGCAATCAGTGATAACAACTTCTGGGGCATTGCAACGACAACCCAGAGACAAGATAAATAAGAACATTTGGTTGTGCTCGCCAGCGTCCCACTAACAACCGTTTCACTGCAAGGAACAAACCAAGTTCTCTAGTCTAAGTGACAGATATAGGGCTTGTTCCCATTCTATGGCCAAGCTGCAAAGTCAGAATTGCTTATATCATCAACATTTATGAACATGATTTAAGGTTTTGGTTAGGCATAAGGTTAGGCGTTTGGTTAAGGTTGGGGTTAAGATAGGTTAAACAGGGTTAGGGTTAGGTAAAATCAGTTTTTGGGGAAATGGTTGTATCCATCTTTGCAGCTTGAACTCATAGTGACATAACACTAACACATAACAACAGACAAGGAAGCGTGTAGAAGGCAATGGCTCCAGGAACACTGCTGTTGAGAAAGCATGGCAGGCGATACAAGACGGCACTGGTACAGAAAAGTATTGTACATGTTCAGGTGTCAACTTGTATGTGTTCTCCCACTGAGAAGAATTTTCATGAGAATATATACCCAAAAGCTTAAACGATGTCTGATAAGTGATGATGTTGAGGCAGTCCCTGGGCCTCTGTCCCATTTCACACCAAGGATCAACAATCCTGAATGTCTCGTAGCTATGTGCCTTGAGTCCTTGGGTACAGTATATCTCTCAAAAGGGCTTGGACCTTGGATCTAAAGCTAGAAAAATGGATTTAGGATGCATATCCCTCAAAGGCGTTAAGTGGCTTCTTTTGGCCCCTTCAATCCACCATAATCCTGAAATGACACAATAAACAAACAAACATTTCCTCCGTAGGTTACCTACCTGTCTTCCCAGGCTACCTGTCTAACCTTACTAACCCAATTTCACCTCTGGGGATCAATAAAGTATTTTCATTCAAAGAGGTTCATGGGTCTCTGGATAGCCACGCTGGACAGTCACATGGGAACCAAACAAACCAACATCCTAAGCCAGGACGTCACTGCGCTTGCTGCACCACACCACCAGCGCGATCATAGCCAGGGTGAGGAAGACAGGGATGAGGATGAGGATGGTGAGTGTGTCGTCCGGTGGGTCCACCAAGATCACCCGCTCCAGTGTGCAGTTGGAGAAGAAGTGCTTGTGGATGCGGATGATATAGCTCTCCACCAGCGGGTTCGGCCAGTAGCAGTTGATGCGCTCAGCGTTGGTCTCTGTGCACTGCGAGAAGAGGTGGTACTCACTGCAGAGAGAGCAGAGGAACACAAGGGTTCAAATAAACATTCAGGTTAGGAAAGAGCTGGTAATTACACGCCCAGGAAGACAGTTTGCCATATATAGAGATAGATAGAGGTGTAAATATATGGCTCTGGTAAGTAAATTCCCTGCGTTCTGACTGGCTAAACACTTTGAGTTCCTCGGCACTCTGGGCCAGGGATTGACCAACCGTCTTCCGTGGGCGTGCAGGTTTTTGTTCCAGCCCTGCTCTAACAGCCCCTGAGCAGCTGATCAGTAGATTCAGGTGTTTGGGCAGGGCTGGAACAAAAGTAGCTTTTCCAGGAGGAGGGTTGGCCAATCCCTGGCCCAGAGGGCTGAGGAACACTACGTGTTTAGCCAATCAGAAGGCAGGGAATCTGGTTAGACTGAAAATCATGTTCTCTGTATCTCCGTATTTATTCTGTATTTTAGGGGAGAAGAAGAGATAAGGGATTTATTTAGCAGATTTAGCATCTTAGCTGTTGCCATAGGCACAGCTGCTTAGGATGTGTCTCTTACTGATAAACAGGGAGGGTTTATCCCTAAAATTATTACTCTGCAAAAAAATGTTTTCAGCCCGGCTTGAATCTATAAAGAAAGAGGTTTCAAGTCATGCCTCTTGTTTCATAATATGCATAGAAAATCGATATGCATGGGTGCGCGTCACAATGGTAAAATGTAAACACGTAATTTTTGGAGACAGGGTAGCGCTACTGTAGCTAGCAAAAGTGTGCAAGCGATTGCTAGCTGACTGTAAACCATTTTGGCTGGCTAGCTAATCATCATGGCTAACTGTGAGGCAAAACAATTAACTTATTTAAATTTAAATGAACCACAATTTATAGAGCGTTCATAAAGCCTTCTTAAGCACTGCAAAGATACATGTGACATATTCCACTATGTCATATCCCCGAAAGGATGTCCTCCTTTATATAGTATGACACAAGCCAATAGATGATTTTTGAAGAATCTATGTAGTGCTTATGAATGCTTTATGAATGTGTTATAAAGCCCTTGTAACATTGTGTTTGTTCAAAGTAGGACCAATGTTTTTATGTCACTGTGGAAACTGATGGAGTAGCCATATGCCTAGGAAACTAATGACATAGACCCTGTGGCCAGATGTGTGTGTCCTCCTCATCAAGTTTACATCATTAGCTACGAGTCAGACACAGGCTGCCTCATTAGGGTGCATTTCTGTGTGTACTATGCCCTATAGACTCCACTAAAAGCAACCCATTATAACATACACAGTTTTTCTTCCAGCATGACACAGTAAACAGTTAGGAGCTAAATGGGTGATTAGAGTTACGCTAATAGCACTCTAGGTAGCATGGAGTCCCAGCCATGATGCTTACCTAGCAAAACAGATCCTATCTGACCATATTAAGTCAAACTATTCAAGACCAAAGTGGTTAGTTCTATATTTAACAAACATCAGTTTCCCCTCCTATGCCTTTCCTACTAGCGGTGTGGTTTGACGTCAGCCAATCCCCATCATTGCTTTCAGACGACCTCCGCCTAAGTGCTGCAAATCGAATGAGCCTCGGTCAAGCGTGTAGATCTATTAGCTCGTAGATCTTACTTCTATTAGCTCATAGAAACACATTGAATAACAGCTTCATATATGGATAAACAGATAGTGAAAAATAAAAATCTATAGGAAGTTTGTCCTGAAGTGTCTGTCCTATATCTGAGAGATACATGTACATGTATGTATTTTACATGTATTTAATCCATTATCTTAGGATATCTCTATATATACATCAACTCTAGGTTAACAAGGGTACATTTTAGATGAATGTAGTCATAGCCGTGAGTAGGGGTGCTGAGGGTGCTACAGAACCTGTGAATGTGAATAAAAAATAATGATATTTATTCCCCAAAACTTGTGCACTGGGCCTTTGCTAGTTGATCTGTTTCACCTGTCTTTATGATTGTCTCCACCCCCTCCAGGTGTCAACCATCTTCCCCATTATCCCCTGTGTATTTATACCTATGTTCTCTATCTGTCTCTTGCCAGTTCGTTTTGTTTGTCAAACCTACTAGCGTTTCCCCCTTGCGCCAGTCTATCTCTATAGTTCCTGTTTTCTAGATTTCCCGGTTTCGACCATTCTGCCTGCCCTGACCCTGAGCCTGCCTGCCGTTCTGTACCTTGCCATGATCTGGATTATTGACCTCCTCCTGCCCTGACCCTGAGACTGCCTGCTGTGCAATACCTTTCGGACTCTGATCTGTGTAATGGACCTCTGCCTGCCCTTGACCTGTTGTTTTGCCTACCCCCTGTCTTTGTAATAAACTTTTGTTACTGCAACACTGTCTGCATCTGGGTCTTCTCCTGAAACGTGATACTAGTCCTGTATTAGTGGACCGATATAGCAGTCTGTAGCGTTGGCAAATTTGTTTTTAAAATCCGCTGTGCTTCAGATAATAACTGCAAAAACGACAGTATACATTTGGTGCACGAGAAGAGCTGAGGGGACGTTTGGCATATTTTTAATGTTTTCTCAGATGTATTTTTCATGTAAGGAAAGTTCCAAGCTTCCCACTCGCAAAACAAAACCAACATTACAGGTCAACTTCACTGCTGAATATTCTTCAGATCACTGTCTCTTTGGGCCACATAGACTTTCAGGGCAAGTAAAAATGTATTTAATGAAGCCACATAAGGTTTATAAAAATGCTTCAGAAATCATCCATCAGCAAACAACACGCTAGGACCTTTTATATAACCGTTTATGCTGGATAATATTCCTTATAAATAATTTGTGAAGTATCCATGTATTGCTTATGAAGACTTCATGAGTGTTCTAAAAAGCCTTTACAAAGTGTTGAATGTTCCAATGTGTAGGCAAGACCTGAGTAGACTGACAGTCCTATATTTGTTCTACACGAAAACAACAAACAAGGCGAGACCGCAATCATGAACTGATGTCCGACATGCACAAGCAAAGAACCACTCATTAACTTATATAGGATCCCCAATTAGAGACAACTTATGGGTGCTGCCTCTACTTGGGGACCAACAGAAACCAAACATAAAGCCGCCTAGACAACCCTACTGTCAAGCCCTGACAGTAACCTCCAGACACCATAGAGATGCCTAGAGATCTTACTCTAGTTAGGACCTGACACAATGGGATCCTGTTTTGAAGTGTTTTGAGTCCAGTTTGTCAGAAACATAACAAAACATAATTATGCCTGATTGTGTAGAGTCAATGAGTCCATTAGGTTGTCAGAAGAAACTATGCTGCTGAAAGATTCATCGTAGTCTGAAATAAAGGAGGAGAGGACATAAATCAAATCAAAGTTTATTGGTCACGTCCACAGGATACAGGGTGTAAATGGTACAGTGAAATGCATAGACTTTACAACAACTGGATCAGTCTCATCCAAGATGGATTATTGCTGGATTATTTTGGATTATGGTTGTTTTTGCCCCAAGGGACAGTGGCGTAGTGTAGTTTTGCTGGATTTATGTCAACTCCATCAGACATCCTAAAAGGCATTTCATTTTTTAAATTATGTTTTTGAGGCCTTGATTGTTTCATTCTAACATTAGATTATTCAAATATGTAATACAAATCTCTAATCTTATTAAATGATCCAGGGTTAATTTCATTAGAATCGTGGCATGTTTTTCTAGATATGGTACGTAAAACAACTTTATAAAGCAAACATTATCCCTCAGGTCTAGCACAGCAAATTATTCAATTGTTTAAGCATATGTTGCAGAACAGTGACTCAAATATTTTTGCCTCAACATTTTTTATTTTAATACAAACATTTGTAAAATGTGGAAAATGATTCATTTGAAAATCCCAATAAAAACATAACCATTCTATCAGACCTCTGACGGAGTTTATGTTTTACGGAGTTGACAAAAATAGCATTTTTCTTCTTCATTCAAGTGGTATACACTAGCAATGCCAAGGGATCGACCTGGGACCTGAAAAAAAAACGGTTGCCTTCAAGTTGTGGTCAATTTCCAACTCCCCTCTCCATATGTCCTCTGTGACTGGTACTGTAATTACCAAATGTTCTGTTCTACTAAATCACACAGACAGTAAATTATCATTGCGTTTGCAAATGGCCATTTGGGGCCACTCTAACATGCACTGATGACCTTGGAAGAGCATCTGTTAGTTAGAAGGCAGACCTGCTGATGATATGTCCCTAGGCCTGCTGATGATAATGTCCCTAGGCCTGCTGATGAAAATGTCCCTGTGTTAATATTCATTAGTAGTGGACGGCACCGTGCCTGGCATTCAGTCTCTGTGGGTGTTCTGCAGTTGGTCCAGGCCTCCTCGGCTGTCCCGTTCTCTTGACTGTGTACCCGTGGTGAGATTCAGATTTGCTCATTTGAATCAATATACAGATGTAGGATCTTAATTTGATCACCTTGTTGTTGCAGGAAATGTCCTGCACAGTAGGAAATGCAAAATCGTAGTGTATTCAAAAAGTCAAAGTCTGTAATTTCCACATAAAAATGTCAGACTTGATTTGCCCTAACAAAAACTATATCAACCCCTACAAAAATGTCTAGGCCAGTTCTAGGCCTCTGAATCCCCAGCACAATTATTTATATAACACTGAAATTCACAGAGGGAAATTGTTCTAGTGTTGACAAAGCGAAAACACGTTTTTTTTTATTTTAGCAAATTTGTAAAAAATAAAAACAGAAATACCTTATTTACATAAGTATTCAGACTGCTATGAGACTCGAAATTGAGCTCAGGTGCATCCTGTTTCCATTGATCATCCATGAGATGTTTCTACAACTTGATTGGAGTCCACCTGTGGTTAATTCAATTGATTGGACATGATTTGGAAAGTTACACACCTGTCTATATAAGATCCTACAGTTGACAGTGCTTGTCAGAGCAAAAACCAAGCCATGTGGTCGAAGGAATTGTCTGGAGAGCTCCGAGACAGGATTGTGTGGAGGCACAGATCTGTGGAAGGGTACCAAAAAATGTCTGCAGCATTGAAGGTCCCCAAGAACACAGTGGCCTCCATCATTCCTAAAAGGAAGAGGTTTGGAACCACCAAGACTCCTCCTAGAACTGGCCGCCCGGCCAAACTGAGCAATCGCAGAGAAGAATTTGTCAAGGAGGTGACCAAGAACCCGATGGTCACTCTGACAGAGCTGACAGATTTACTCTGTGGTGATGGCAGAACCTTACAGAAGGACACACCTGCTTGGAGTTTGCCAAAAGGCACCTAAAGGACTCTCGGACCATGAGAAACAAGATTCTCTGGTCTGATGAAACCAAGATTGAACTCTCTTGAATGCCAAGTGTCACATCTTGAGGAAACTTGGCACCATTCCTACGGTGAAGCATGGTTGTGGCAGCATCATGCTGTGGGAATGTTTTACAGCGGCAGGGACTGGGAGACTAGTCAGGATCGAGGAAAAGATGAATGGAGCAAAGAACAGAGTGATCCTTGATGAAAACCTACTCCAGAGCGGACCTCAGACTGGGGCGAAAGTTCACCTTCTAACAGGACAACGAGCCTAAGCACACAGCCAAGACAGCACAGGAGTGGCTTTGGGATAAGTCTCTGAACTTCCTTGAGTGTCTCAGCCAGAGCCCGGACATGAACCCAATCAAACATCTCTGGAGAGACCTGAAAATAGCTGTGGAGCGACGCTCCCCATCAAACCTGATAGAGCTTGAGAGAATCTGCAGAGAAGAATGGGAGAAACTCCCCAAATACAGTTCTGCCAAGCTTGTAGCATTATACCCAAGAAGACTCAAGGCTTTAATCGCTGCCAAAGGTGCTTCAACAAAGTACTGAGTAAAGGGTCTAAATACTTTTTATTTTTAATACATTTGCAAAAATGTCTAAAAAACTGTTTTTGCTGTGTCATTATGGGGTATTGTGTGTAGATTGATGAGAGGAAAAAACAGCCCCCTGGATCTACTATGCTATGATCTACTGTGTTTACTAACCTTCAAACAAGCTTCAATGCCATACAACACTCCTTCCGTGGCCTCCAACTGCTCTTAAACGCTAGTAAAACTAAGTGCATGCTTTTCTATCGAACGCTGCCAGCACCCGCCCACCGGACTATCATCACTACTCTCGACGGGTCCGAATTAGAATACGTGGACACCTACAAATACCTAGGCATCTGGTTAGACTGTAAACTCAACTTCCAGACTCACATCAACCATCTCCAATCCAAAATTAAATCCAGAATTGGCTTCCTATTTCGCAACAAAGCCTCCTTCACTCATGCTGCCAAACATGCCCTTGTAAAACTGACTATCCTACCGATCCTTGATTTCGGCGATGTCATTTACAAACTAGCCTCCAACACTCTACTTAGCAAATTGGATGTAGTCTATCACAGTGCCATCCGTTTTGTTACCAAAGCCCCATACACTACCCACCACTGCGACCTGTATGCTCTCGTTGGCTGGCCTTCATTATATATTCGTTGCCAAACCCACTGGCTCCAGGTCATCTATAAGTCATTACTAGGTAAATCCCCGCCCTATCTCAGCTCACTGGTCACTATAGCAACACCCACCCGTAGCATGCGCTCCAGCAGGTTTATCTCACTGGTCACCCCCAAAGCCAACACCTCCTTTGGCCGCCATTCCTTCCAGTTCGCTGCTGCCAATGACTGGAACGAATTGCAAAAATCACTGAAGCTAGAGGTTCCTATCTCCCTCACTAACTTTAAGCGTCAGCTGTCAAAGCTGCTTATCGATCACTGCACCTGTATATAGCCCTTCTGTAAATAGCCCACACTACTACCTCATCCCCATATTTATTTTTGTTATTTTCACAAATCTTGCACTCCAGTATCTCTATTTGCACATCATAATTTGCACATCCTTCATTCCTGTTTTAATGATGATAATCTGTAATTTATCTCACCACTATGGTCTATTTATTGTCCTACCTCCTAACCTTACTGCATTTTGCACTACATTTTGCACTCTGTATTTAGATTTTATATTGTGTTTTTACCATGTTTGTTTACTGTGTAACTCTGTGTTGTTTTTGTCGCACTGCTTTGCTTTGTCTTGGCCAGGTCGCAGTTGCAAATGAGAACTTGTTCTCAACTGACCTACCTGGTTAAATAAAGGTGAAAAAAAAATAAAAAAAATATGCCAAACGGCATTTGGATGCCAATCTCCTGTTCATGCACAAACAGACAGACGCACGCATTCACACACAGAGAGTGGGTGCAGATTTATTGGCACATTATATATATTTTTTTAACTATACTACCTACACTACAATAAAGTATTCTTTGATTTCTCCTACAGTAGGTCTCTTAAGTCAACTTTTTCAGTAGGAAAATCTTTCTGAGCTTCCCCAAGATGTTGTACAATACTTTTAGTGCAAAAATGATAATTTAAGTGGAAATATGTTTCAAGTTCCAAATCATAGACTGCCTCCAAAAGCAAAACGTTTACCAACAGGTGGAGTGGGCTGCACAGGTTTTGCTAGCTGGAACTAATCCCACCTTGTTCTGATAAGACTGAAAGGGCAAGAGAGGGCAGGGGAGTCTTTTACCTGATGAAGTGTGTTAAGTTGCACCAGTTCTGGGGATCCACGTAGGCCATCTCTCGCTTGAAGCCCTCCCCACACACCTCCATCTCCCACAGCAGCTGGGTCTCGTTGCACAGAGCCACACTAGGTTTTCGTGGTATAGACTCAACATTTATATTCTTGGTGGCTGCAGGACATAAAAAGGTCAAAATTACATAAAGTTCAAATTACATAAACAAACATGACCATTAATGTTCCACAGTTAGGGTTGTGTTCATTAGAGCAAGCAACAACAAAAAAATTGTGTTTCATAAGTCCAGATAGTCCCTCCCTTTTTCAGTCTGTTTTCTTTCCATTGCTTCATGAACACTACCCAGAACTGAATCTATTGTTATAACAAATAGTGGCTATTACTTCTGGCACAGGGTATGTCAGAACAAGGTTAAAATTACTTCTTATAAAAACATCAAAGGTACAGCATTTGCAAGCTGTGCTACACAGTGTAAAACCTTGCTTACCTGACAATCCTCTTGTCATCCAAGAGTTCACTGTCAAAGACAAAATCACATAGAGACATGAAACAGAGTTAGTAGTCATGACAACAGTCTCAGTGAAGCATGACTTCATTTGGGACAAATATTAAAGGTGCAATACGCAGAAATCACTCTGCCATTCCCTGGTTGCTAAAATTCTAATAGTTCGCTTAACTTCAATTTCTGTGACAAAACAAGCAAGTGTAGAGAACCATTGTACCATCTAAACCACTGTGAAATATATTTTCAATAACCAAAAATATTGTATTTTCAGCTGTTTGAAGCTGGTGTACCTAACCGAAAGTAAAAGATGCAAAAACGAAACTTAAGAATGGGAAGTATAGAAATAGTGCAAATAGAACAGATCTAACACTTCTTAGACTTGCTTTCAATGAAACCGATCTAGAACTCACTTTTTTATGTGAATTTGTTCTGGTCGTCCACAAAGTTACATATTGCAGCTTTAAACTTTGTTGACAAAAAACAACATATATAGAACCTTTAACATAAAACTGACAATTCTGACCAGCTGGTCAGCTGGTCTCGGGAAGACTGTAGTGGTGATCTTAGCCATCCTCTACACTATCTCTGGGAATAGATACAATTCCTGGAACGGGGATCCCAGAGAAGAGGATTGAGAAACGCTGCATAGAGGGCATACTCTTCTACAGCACAGGACAGAGAGGGAGGAGAGGCGATATGGTGCAGCGTGAAAACTCCAATCCGATGTCTGTTGTTTTGTGCTGGCACTGCCAAGTGTGGGACACACACATAATCAATCGTCTATCCTCCTCCCTGTCCCAGCTGCATGTTACTCCCTCAATGAGCCTGTGTAGCAATCCTGTTAATGTGGAAATTTGAAACCTCTTTTGCAGCTCTTCAAAACCAGAGCATCACTGACGGACCTCCATTTTCTTACTAGTACAACTACAGTCCCTCAATGACCAGGCAGTAAAACCATGTTACTTGTTTTTTACTTCAAGTCTTATGCCCAAATTCAATCGGGGGATAACTGTTGTTGAGCAGCCACACTAAATTTAGAGATTTCCTCCCGCAGGATATGTGTTCAAAGCAAAGGGGTCTGTGATCGCTACGTGTGATAAGTTCAAACGGTAGCGGGGCATGACACGACTAAAAGGTTGTCACACCGAGTGTGAAAACCTTCAATACTATGTACATCCCAGACACAAAAGCATTCAGCTTCCCTTATACTCCCATTGTATGAGTGGCTCACAGCTCACTTTCCCCCCACCTGGAAGAGTTTGGCTATAATTGGTTTCAGTGGACAGTTTCAGTTTCCAGCGGGTCTGTAAATTGCTATGAGGGCCTTTGCACCTCGTCTGGAAAGTCTGGAAGGGAAACACTGATAACACACTGATAACAAACTGAAACTGATAACACACTGATAACACACCGATAACATACTGATAACACACTGATTACACACTGATAACAAACTGATAACACAGTGATAACACACTGATTACACATTGATAACACACTGAAACTGATATCACACTGATAACACATGTCATGGAAAGCACTGTATCCGTAGGGGTTAATAAGAAAGAGGAAGGTATTTCACTCTTTCCCTCCTATGTCACACAGCGATGGTTTTGCAAACATATGCCAGGACCAAAATAACATCCAACAGTCGATCCAGCACGAGGTAGCTCTAAGCGCACACCATGAGAATGAATGAAACCAAGCGGGCCAGGCGACAACACACCGCTGAGCTGCCTGCAACAGCATTTGAAAGTGTCAGAGGTACACAGCCTTCCCTGAGGTAGATAGAGAAGGCAGGGGAATGCCAAAGTCCTGCCACAATCAGTTTAAATGTAGCTTGACTGTCACATTGGATACACTGAATAGTTGACACCTGTTTTTGTGGAAAGTAGAAAAACTTTCTTACTGTGCCACTTTAAACTAACAAGTTATAACGTCTTTATAGAGCATTCATAAGCACTTTCTAAGTCTTCGTAAGCACTCAATAGACGCTTCACAAATCATTAGGACAAGTCATTCTACATACAGGGTGATATAAAAGGTCCTTACATCTGGTGCTTTGCCAAATGTGGCATAACCCTTTTCCCACGTTGTACTGTATAGCTATAGCATCTCATATCTGCTTATGAATGATGTCTGAAACATCTATATAGGACTTATAAAGGGTTTATGAAGGCTTCATTAAGCCTTCAAAAGTTAAGTTCCGTTTACAGTGGGATCACTAGCTTATTGACCTGCTGAATGCATATCTGAGTTGAGGCTGTCATCTGTTGCGTGAGTTTGACAAAGACAGTCTGTCTGCTGCTGCTGCTTTGGTTGCCTTTATTTTTACTGCAGCCTTGTTTCCTCTCACTTGGCAATAGGATGACAGGGTTTGTGAGAAGCAGCAACTAGAGAGCTGAAGTCTCACATTAACTAATGAGGTGTCTCTTGAGTAATATTCCTGGTTTACAAAGGTCCAAATCTATCCATGGAGATAGCAAACCCTTGTCAGTCTCTATTCCACACTACAAGGATATCATTCAGAAAGCTGAGAAATTCACTTGCATCCTGCCTGGAAAAGAAACATTTTTCTGGAGCCTAAAACACAAATATACAAATATAATATATGATTATGTGGTTGCTTCCTAGCAACCACATAATCCATTTAGCAGAAGTCTATTAGAGAAGCTATAGAACCCACACCTCCAAGACCTTAAACATGCTAGGTTCAGAAAATAAAAATTGAAGCATAGTATTGTGCCAAGTGCAGGGCCATCAAGCATAACACTTCTCATTAGGTTCTATCTTCATATGGGAACAATGCTGTGACTTTGAAGTCTTGTCAACACCTTCCCACATGCCCCCCACCTCACCCATCCATATGCCTAATATAGTCCTGTGGTTGAAACAATTAAGACCTTGTCGGTAGAGAATGTTGACTGAAGCATGAAATACAAAGATACAAAAAGGCTTCACCTTGTAGCGTTGCCATGTTCCTGAATTGCCAACTTGTCTGTCGTATAAATATTCATATTCTATACACAGATATACACTTTAAGCTGAGTGTACTGAGTACGTAATGGGGCTTATGCAGACAGTAAACAAGATACACTATACTGTATATACAAAAGTATGCGGACAACCCTTCAAATTAGTGGATTTGGCTATTTCAGCCACACCCGTTGCTGATAGGTGTATAAAATTGTGCACACAGCCATGAAATCTCCATAGACAAACATTGGCAGGCGAATGGCCTTATTGAAGAGCTCAGTGACTTTCAACGTGGCTACGTTGAAAGGATGCCACCTTTCCAACTAGTCAGTTCGTCAAATTTCTGCACTGCTTGAGCTCCCAAGTGGTGCAGTGGTCTAAGGCATGGCATCTCAGTGCTAGAGGCTTCACTACAGACACCCTGGTTCAAATCCAGGCTGTATCACAACTAACTGGACCAATTGGCCTAGTGTCGTCCGGGTTTGGCCGGTGTAGGCCGTGATTGTAAATAAGAATTTGTTCTTAACTGACTTGCCTAGTTAAATAAAATAAAAAATTAACAGCTGCACACAAGCCTAAGATCACCATGTGCAATGCCAAGCGTTGGCTGGAGTGGTGTAAAGCTTGCCGCCATTGGAGTCTGGAGCAGTGGAAATGCGTTCTCTGGAGTGATGAACCATGCTTCACCATCTGGCAGTCCGACGGCAGAATCTGGGTTTGGCGGATGCCAGGAGAATGCTAGCTGCCCCAATGCATAGTTCCAACTGTAAAGTTTGGTAGAAGAGGAATAATGTTCTGGGGCTGTTTTTCATGGTTCAGGCCCCTTAGTTCCAGTGAAGGGAAATCTTAATGCTACAGCATACAATTACATTCTATACGAATCTGTGCTTACTTTCCTGTTTCAGCATGACAGGCCCTTTCCTTTTTCAGTATGACAGGCCCTTTCCTTTTTCAGCATGACAGGCCCTTTCCTGTTTCAGCATGACAGGCCCTTTCCTGTTCCAGGGGGGGTAACATGTCGTCAGTATAATATGTTCCACTACATCAGGGGTGTCAAACTAATTTGACACCCCTGATGCATTCGGTCTTCAATGAGGTCGGAGGGCCGCACTGAACATTTTGTATATATCCTTACCTTCAAAATTATCAAGAAATAGTCCTCTTTCCATTGTTTTTTGAATTTTCGATGCTTCCTGACCGTCTAGCTTTCATTTCAGGGATTATTAGCAAGCTGGACATATCGACTTCAAAATATTTTACATAGAGATTTTAGTTTTTACTCAAACTACCCACAGGCCGTTTGTTTGACACCCCTGCTCTACATCCTTCCTGATAGCTTCCATGTAATAAGCCAAGAAATGCTTAATGGGAGACATTTCTCAGAGACCATAACTGGGCTTAATTAAAAGCGCTAATTTCTCAAATGTGATAGTTCTAATCTCCCAGTAATTTCCTTGAGGCTGCTAGAGGTTAACACAGGGCCAGACACCAAATTTAATCAGAAAATAACAAGTCTGTATCTATCTGCAGGTGCCAAGACGACAGGCTTCGCCGGGCCCTGGATTCCACTTCATTTGTTTGTAGAGTGCAAGGCTCTTTGGCTCGATCTTAACTCACTGTATGCCTCTGTTGGTGCTAAACATCAACAATGCTAATGTTGAAATATGGCTTTTCTATTAATTTGAAGTTGAGGTGGTACTTTGAAGTTGCTCGAGCTCTGCGGCTGCTTACTTGAGATAAACAATTCAGCTGAGAGGAAAATATCAATGAAGACAAATTGTCTGCTGGGATGCATGGGGAGGTGTCATAGAGAGAGAGAGAGAGCGAGAGAGAGAGAGAGAGAGAGAGAGAGAGAGGAAAAAGAAGGAACAGCACGTCAGAAATCAGCTAAATGTAATTGAAGAATCTATATACTCTAACCACTTCTGGGAAAATTGGAAAACACTAAACAAACAACGACACAAAGAGTTATCTATCCAAAATGGAGATGTGTGGATAAACCACTTCTCCAACCTTTTTGGCCCTATAACAAAGAACAAACAGCAAAAACATATACATGATCAAATACAAATCTTAGAATCAACTATTAAAGACTACCAGAACCCACTGGATTCTCCAATTACATTGAATGAACTACAGGACAAAATACAAACCCTCCAACCCAAAAAGGCCTGTGGTGGTGATGGTATCCTCAATGAAATGATAAAATATACAGACAACAAATTTCAATTGGCTATACTTCAACTCTTTAACATCATCCTTAGCTCTGGCATATTCCCCAATATTTGGAACCAAGGACTGATCACCCCAAACCACAAACGTGGAGACAAATTTTACCCCAATAACTACCGTGGGATATGCGTCAACATCAACCATGGGAAAATCCTCTGCATTATCATTAACAGCAGACTTGTACATTTCCTCAGTGAAAACAATGTACTGAGCATATGTCAAATTGGCTTTTTACCAAATTACCGTACAACAGACCACGTATTCACACTGCACACCCTAATTGACAAACAAACAAACCTGAAAAAGGCAATGTCTTCTCATGTTTTGTTGATTTCAAAAAAGCCTTTGACTCAATTTGGAATGAGGGTCTGCTATACAAATTGATGGAAAGTGGTGTTGGGGGAAAAACTACATTATAATATCCATGTACACAAACAACAAGTGTGCGGTTCAAATTGGCTTTAAGCACACACATTTCTTTCCACAGGGCCGTGGGGTGAGACAGGGATGCAGCTTAAGCCCCACCCTCTTCAACATATACTATATATCAACGAATTATATCAGACTCAGTGAGCATAGCCTTACTATTGAGAAAGGCCGCCGTAGGCAGACCTGGCTCTCAAAAGAAGACAGGCTATGTGCATACTGCCCACAAAATGAGGTGAAAACTGAGCTGCACTTCCTAACATCCTGCCAAATGTACAACCATATTAGAGACACATATTTCCCTAAGATTACACAGATCTACAAAGAATTCGAAAACAAACCCAATTTTGATCAACTCCCATATCTACTGGGTGAAATACCACAGTGTGCAATCACAGCAGCAAGATTTGTGACCTGTTGCCACAAGAAAAGGGCAACCAGTGAAGAACAAACACCATTGTGCTGCAATAGTCTGTGTCGTGGGGCTAGGGTCAGTTTGTTAAATCTGATGTTATTATCGGGTCTCTTGTGTGAATTTAAGTATGCTCCCTCTAATTCTCTCTTTCTCCCCTCCCGGAGGACCTGAGCCTTAGGACCATGCTTCAGGACTACCTGCCCTGATGACTCCTAGCTGTCCCCAGTCCACCTGGCTTTAATGGCCATGAATTGTTATAATCTCCTATAATCTCTTGTTATAAGCACAGCCAGAAGAGGACTGGCCACCCCTCAGAGCCTGATTCCTCTCTAGGTTTCCTCCTAGAGTTTTGCCTTTCTAGGGAGTTTTTCCTAGCCACCGTGCTTCTACATCTGCATTGCTTGCTGTTTGGGGTTTTAAGCTGGGTTTCTGTATAGCACTTTGTGACATCGGCTGATATAAAAAGGGCTTTATAAATACATTTGATTGTTTGATTGATTGTAAATACAACCCATATTTATGTTGATTTATTTTCCCTTTTGTACTTTAACTATTTGCACATTTTACAACACTGTATATATACATAATATGACATCTGAAATGTCTTTATTCTTTTAGAACTTCTGTGTGTGTAAAGTTTACTGTTAATTTGTATGGTTTATTTCACTTTTGTTTATCATCTACTACACTTGCTTTGGCAATGTTAACATATGTTTCCCATGCTAATGAAGCCCTTGAATTGAATTGATAAACAGGTTGTCTGAGTGCAAAAAAATACATGGCTAGGATAAAGATACCACTGTCACTTGTTTAACAAACTGGGACGTTTATCGATTAATTTTGGTTGATAATATTGACATTTCAGTCCTTGAAGCCTTCATCAAAAATATAGAAGCCATTAGAGCAGGTAACTGAAATAGTCTGCTCTCAACTTTGCCATTGTCATTAACTGTGATTTTATGAATTGGTGCAGAAACAAGCATGCTCCCTGTGTCACAGCAACAATGGCAGGACGTAGTTGGGGTACTAACTTGGTCCCTCAATGTCATTCTACAATCTATCTGCAACTTGTCTGTCACTCACTAAAGTACAAACCTCTTCCTGCTAAGGTTAAAAAGGCTGTCATCAAGTGCTGGCCATGTTGGGATAGATAGAGAAGCTCTCTATGTGGACCAGGATTGATATCTCTTGCAATTAATTCTCAATCATTAGACAAATGAGGGGAGATTTGTTGAAAAACAAATAAATGACAATAAGTGGACGGCATCAATCGAGATGAAATGTTGTAGTACTGTACTATAGCTATTGCAATATATTTTATTTATGTTATGTGGCCAACTTTGTAGTCTTACTAAGACAAATAGTATACCCGCACATAACTCAAATATCCTATTGACCTTTTTAATGCATGATTTACTCACAAGTTAGACTTATGCTAACATACAGCCCAATAGAGACCGCCAACTGACTTAAGTCCTGTTCTGTGCCTAAAGTCACATAGTCTAAAGTCACATACTTTAAAAAGTACACTTTTCATTGTCACACTATTGTGTTTAGAGTTCCTATATCTGTACCTTGTGCCTGACTTCAGCTTAGACTGAGGGAATGAACCACTAAGTGGACCAGGGGACAAAGGCTCAAGATTACGTGGATGTCGTGGATTGGCATAACAACCTTAATCCGAAGTCTGAGGGGAAGGTTCAAAGTGGGATTGTGACACTGGCCCAGGGGGATTGGATGAGAAAGAGGAGCGGAAAAGGCAACTGAGGATTGACACGGATGTTGAAGACAGAGAGAGGCTCTCTGGACTTGGCAAACAAAAGCAGGAAAGGGTTGTCGTGAATGGCCATGTTGAAGAGAGACCGAATTAAACGCTGCATAGCCGGGGGAAAGAGAACCTGAAAATCACTCCAAGGAGGGACTTTAAAAAGAGGCTATATCATTAACCGATTCCTGTTTGGAGAGGAAAGTTATTGTGGGGAGTGTAGACAATGGGACACAGGTGAACAGATACCTGACCAAATATCTTAGGTGTATTTTCTCTGTTTTAGCTTAAAAACATGTTTAGGTTTACATAATGATCATTTTCCTCTAACATCTAATTGTCTAGGATGGAATTGTTCTGAGAATGTCCCATTTGTAAAACATTGCAGCAACAATTATTCTCAAAAAGCCATGGAGATGTTGCTTGAACGTGATGAGGATGTTTCTGGAACATCATACCTGAGACCGTTCCATAATATTCAGACAGGATTAGATAATGTCATCTCACAACCAAATGGGAACCCTTTCCTTTTGTTAACTGAAGATACAATGGGTGTGTGACGACATCACTAGGATTAGTCAATATTACCAATGCAGACTGTTAGTTACAGATAAAGAATCTTAAGATGACAACATGGTGAATTGGCAGGAGTGGAAGCCTCTGAGCCACTCAATAAAAGCCTTTGAAATTTAAACTCATTCCAATATGGGGGATAGAAAACCAAATGGAAAATACAGTAGGGAAAAGTCACTGAGGCATTTAGTTGAAAATCACTGCTGTTCACAACTTCAAGTCAACTATTCCATTGATGAAAAAATGAAATAATATCCTCCAGCCTCCTTCTGCCTTCAGTTCTCTCCAAATAATACACATAATATGTCTGGCAGATATTTTTTTTAAACGACACTGGCATTGCAAGAAACTCTATTAGCACAAGAACTTACATTAGTCCAGAAAAAAAAGAAAATGCCATTGGCATTCTATCAGTTGCATGGCGACACAATACAATGACAATGCTTTAAATCCAGCAGCAGTATTGAAGTACAAGGGTCCGGAAGTCAAAAGAAAGTAGTTTAGGGAGATTTCAAACAGTTGAACTGGCAAGGCTATGGTTTCCATTAGAACCAGTAAAAGTATAAATAATTTCAAATGTCTTATATTAAGCAAACCAGACAGCAACATTTTCTTGTTAATTTTTATTTACGGATAGCCAGGGGCACAATCCAACATTCAAACATAATCTACAAACAAAGCATGTGTGTTTAGTGAGTCCTCCAGAGCAGATGCAGTAAGGATGACCAGAGATGTTCTCTTGATAAGTGTGTGAATTGGACCATTTTCTGTCCTGCTAAGCATTGTAACATGTACTTTTGGGTGTCAGGGAAAATGTATGGAGTAAAAAGTACATTATTTTCTTTAGGAATGTAGTGGAGTAAAAATAAAAGCTGTCAAAAATATAAGTAGTAAAGTAAAAAAAAAATTATACTTAGTACTTTACACCACTGAATCATATTTCTAACACATTCAATTGCAGATACAGTTTCCATGAGACATCAACAACACATTGATCTGGTACTGGTACTCCCTGTATATAGCTGCACATTGATCTGGTACTGGTGCTCCCTGTATATAGCTGCACATTGATCTGGTACTGGTACTCCCTGTATATAGCTCCACATTGATCTGGTACTGGTACTCCCTGTATATAGCTGCACATTGATCTGGTACTGGTACTCCCTGTATATAGCTCCACATTGATCTGGTACTGGTACTCCCTGTATATAGCTGCACATTGATCTGGTACTGGTACTCCCTGCATATATCTGCACATTGATCTGGTACTGGTACTCCCTGTATATAACTGCATCTTGATCTGGTACTGGTACTCCCTGTATATAGCTGCACATTGATCTGGTACTGGTACTCCCTGTAAATAGCTCCACATTGATCTGGTACTGGTACTCCCTGTATATAGCTGCATCTTGATATGGTACTGGTACTCCCTGTATATAGCTGCAAATTGATCTGGTACTGGTACTGCCTGTATATAGCTGCACATTGATCTGGTACTGGTACTCCCTGTATATGGTCCCTGCCTGGTCCCAGTGCCCAAAAAGGCGCACCCCACTGTCCTGAATGACTTCAGACCTGTAGCGCTAACATCCCACATCATGAAGACCCTGGAAAGGTTAGCCTCGCTCACCTCAGACCCCTGGTGTGCACATCACTGGACCCCCTGCAATCATCTGCCTTCTGCAGAGGGCCTACTCTCACCTGGACAAAGCAGGTTGCACTGTGAGGGTTATGTTTTTTGACTTCTCCAGTGCCTTCAACACCATTCAGCCCCTGCTACTGGGTGAGAAGATGAGGAGGATGAAAGTGGAAGCACCCTTAGTCTCCTGGGTAATAGACTACCTGACCGGTAGGCCACAATTTGTGCGGCTACAGAGCTGTGTGTCAGAACGGGCAGTGAGCAACACAGGGGCCCCCCAGGAAATGGTCCTATCCCCCTTCCTGTTCACCATCTACACCTCAGACTTCAGATATAACTCTGAAACATGCCACCTAAAGAAGTTCTCGGATGACTCCGCAATTGTAGGGTGCATCAGGGGTGGGCAGGAGGAGGAGTACAGGAGCACAATCAATGACTTTGTGGTGTGGTGTGAGCAGAACCACCTTCAGCTCAACATCAGCAAAACAAAGGAGATGGTGGTGGACTTCAGGAGAACCAAGGCCCAACAGACTGCAGTCCCTATACAGGGGATGTATGTGGAAATGGTTGGGTCATACAAGTTCCTGGGAGTCCATATAGACAACAGACTGGAATGGGCTGATAACACCGGGGCTCTGTACAAAAAGGGCCAGAGCCGACTCTACTTTCTGAGGAGGCTAAGGTCCTTCAACGTGTGCAGTAAACTACTGCATACTTTCTACCAGTCTGTGGTGCCAGTGCCATCTTTTTTGCAGTGGTGTGCTGGGGCGCCAACATAAAAGCCAGTGATGCTTCTCGGGTAAATAAGCTTATCAGGAAGGCTAGCTCTGTTCTGGGGATTAGCCTTGACACTCTAGAGGAGGTGGTGGAGAGAAGGATCCTGGCCAAACTGCTGGCCATCGTGGACAACGTCACCCACCCTCTGCATGCAATGGTTATGACGCAGAGGAGCACCTTCAGTCACAGACTGATCACACCCGGCGGCTATTAGACTATATAATGCCTCACCGGGGTGCCATGCCGTCGGCAACATAGACCTGGAACTGTTGGGGTGTTATGACCTAGTTTAACAATTAGGCATCCATCCATCCGTGAGTAACTCTCTGGTCTGTAATCACTCATTCACTCAGGACTTATTCACTCAGCACTCATTCATTCAGGACTGTATATATATATTCATGTACAGTGCAATATTGTAAGTAATTCTTGTACTGAACTTGTGTAGTCATTCACTCAGGACTGCATACTAGTATCCTGTCAGTAGTATCCTTTTTTTTCATTGCATTTAGTATATCGAATGTGCAATATGTGCATTTATCTGTAATTAACCCTGTTCTAAGGACTGTATTTTAGGGAATTCGTTTTATTACTCTAAATTATATCATATGCACATTTAGCTATTTAAGTATCTCTTCCTGTCATTTACCAGTACAGTTAATTTAACCATGCAAATATTAATTTACCTGTACATTTAACCAGACTATATTAAGTAAACTATTATTACCCTCACTTATATCATACGCACATTTAGCTATTTAAGGATCTTTCTCTGCCATCGACCTGTATAGTTAACCATAAATATTTTTTTATTTATATCAACGTGCAATAATTGTATAATTCTTTCACCTAACACTATAACAATGTATAGTGTACATATTCAGTCATTCCCTCATACTATGCAATGCGTTTCTATAGCTATCTGTATCTGTCTTTTGTGTATTTCGTTGTTGCATTTTGTACTTGCCCTGTGTTTTCGTAGCTGCTTGATAAAGTAATTTCCCCACGAGGATCAATAAAGTACCCATCCATCCATCCATCCATCCATCCATCCATCCATCCATCCATCCATCCATCCATCCATCCATCCATCCATCCATCCATCCATCCATCCATCCATCCATCCATCCATCCATCCATCCATCCATCCATCCATCCATCCATCCATCCATCCATCCATCCATCTATCTATCTATCTATCTATCTATCTATCTATCTATCTATCTATCTATCTATCTATCTATCTATCTATCTATCTATCTATCTATCTATCTATCTATCTATCTATCTATCTATCTATCTATCTATCTGCATATTGATCTGTGTTCCAACTCTGCCCTCTTGCTGTTACAGTGAAGTCCTGGGTCCAACTGGGGGTTTCACTCATCAGCACTATTACATTATCGGAGGCGGTGACCCATTAACAGAGCAGCGCTATTGATTGAGTGCCGACTCAAGACGGAGGACACTGCTCATGAAAATACAGGAGCCATTTTGAAAACCTGGACAACCTGCAGAACTGAGATTTAGGAAGAGTACACTGACAACGTAGCACTTTGCCTCAGGACTAACATAACGTAGCAGGCGTAAAATAAATGCCTGACGGGGTACCCACATCCGGTTTTCAGGGGTAAAGGAAGTTAAGTTGAAGATAATATATCCCTGAAAAACTGATGTTTCCGGTTCTCCCAGACCCGCTGAGGGTGCCTCAGGACAGGTGTGAGTCTATATAGAGCTCCAGCTCAGCAGGGGACTTCATAACCTTGCAGGGGCCAAGTTCAGCAGGGGCCAAGGAGTGGATGAAAATTTAACGAGGTCATTGAAAGATTAATACAGCTTTGCACACGATTTTCACCGCAGTTGAGAGTGTGAATCCACATAAGACTCTTTAAGCATACTGCATGGCTACTAGCAACACACTATTTTCATTAGTCTGGTTACTAGTACCAACCATTGTAGTAGAATTGTATTATAGAGACGTTTTCGAGCATGTACTGCATTATTTTTACAACGCTACACTGAGAGCAGCTGTGGCTGAAGAGCCTAGGGCTCTTTCCTTGGTTACGGAATTCCGATGCCCCCTTATAGCCTAACCGTTATTATCTGCTAATTCAAGTAAACAGACCTTACTCGGTGGAGCAATGCTAATTGTGCTGCAGCACTGATGTAACGACATGATCTTCCGTAAATACATTTTACAACATATAAATCATAGTCACCCTGTGCCCCAGACAGTTGGACTCATGCAGCTTTTGAGGATATCATGCATGTATGTAAGAGGTCCCATTTGGGTTGTAAACCTCAAAACCTTCCTTTGCATTTTCCACTGGTCATCGGCTATTTTGCTGTGCACATAGCCTACATGGCAGGTATCCAGGAGAGTTCTGGACAGTTCTGGGGACTTAAGTATATCCCTGGGCCTCAGCTCTGAATCTAAGCTATTCGGTATATGGAGGTGGGTTCCTGTCCAAGTCTCCCCCTGAAAATCCTCCCCAAAGAAGGATTCATCTCGACACCGGGGCAGCAAAGTTTATTTTTGTAACATATGTTACAAAAATAAACATGAATTTGGGGTAACTGAAAGATATTAATGATTTCTTACCATTATAGACAATCATATAGGCTGCATAACCCATTTCAAACGACATCCATCGTCATCATCCGTTAAAGGAAAATTTAAGATATATGACTTTCAAAATACAGAAATACAGCCAGTATGATGATGATGCAAAACGGAGCATCCTATGATGCAAAATGCATCATACCGGTTGTATTTCTGCATTAAGTTACATATCTTGAAAACTTGATTGCTGACATGCAAAACATTTTGGGACTATATCAACAATGGACTAAATATAATTTTTCCTTTAAAGACATTTTCTGAACAGCATACTGGTATGGAGCTTCTTATATTGGTTAATTAATTCTAATGGTATTTTATCATAGGCCTATAGCCTTTTACATAGCCACCAGGGTCAAGAGACAAGTGGTGTTAGTTTGGCTATTGACTATATTTGATCAAATATATGATAAAACCATATGAAATTCATGAAGTCATTGATCAAGATCAATTTTATTTTAAATGTATTATTAGCCTTTTCAAAGATGATAGGCCATGCAACTAAAATGTCTTATTGGCTACAGCATATTTTAATCAAAAGGATCTGATAATTATGTTGTAATGCATTTTCATATTTTCCGTGATATGAACCCATTTCAAACATATGTAACACGCAAAAAAATAGCTATTAAATCATTAAGAAACTATCCTAGACTACATAATATGCAAATAAAATACCATAGAATACTCACCCAAAATTCCAACAACTAAAAGTTTCAACACAGCCAAAGCATTTGTATCCATCACGTCGTGAATAAAGATCCCACTCACACGATTCAGATGTCTCAGCTGGGTGATAAATGTATGTGGCAAACCATAATTATCCAAATTCACTGAAAGCACGCGCGCGCAAGTTCCTTCATAGTTCACGAGTCTGTCGTCACGCAAAATTGCCAGCCCGTGTTTGAAACTCCTAAACACCTCCTCAAATCTGGCCCATCCGATCAAACCTTGACATGCGCTTGCTTGCACATTCGGTTGTTAAAATGACTTCTGCGCTCCCTTGCATCCTTTCAGAGGGAGGGTGGGAGGGAGCGAGAAAGGAGGAGAGAGAGGAAGGGGACGATCTATCTCATTCCATATGCAAGAAAGCATGACATGGACAATTTAATATGAATGATATGATAACGATTTTATTGTACGACATTTACATTTAAATTTCATAATGGCTTTCTCTTAATTGTTTACGAAGCATGTGATTAATAAAAAAGTAAGCTTTTATAAATGCGTTATAGATTATTACATTACATTTTATTTCGGATGATTAATTCTTATGCAATGTTTTTGAATGCTTTAATATTTCTATACATGTCCATAAATGTTAATACATCATTAAATACTTGTTTAATAATAGGTCTACTATGTATGTCTACTCTAGGCTATATTTAGATGTATCATGAAAGTTATTATAAAGTATTTCAGCCTATACCTAAGGAAAAGAAGCCTACTATAAAATAAAAACAATATTTTGCTTAGGGCCCCCAAAAGGCTCTGTCTGCACGTGTGGGTATGGGTATCGGTGTGGGTACACAAACCCACAAGCCATTGTGGCCCCTCGTGATGAGTTCAGATTTTTTTGTGGCCCTCAACCCATCAAACTGGCCCATCCCTGATCTTCTACATAATTATCCAAACATTTTAACCTGTCAAATGCTGTATTTCAAAGAAATGCATGCGAGATCAAATCCATTGCTTATGTTGGGAATATTAAAAAAGTACTTAAAACTATATCAAATTGTACGAAGTTTAAATCATCCTTTTCATAAAGATGCAAATGATGCAAGATGCATATTTGACTCAGGGCAATGACGGACTGGCCATCTGGAGCCCCGGGAGTTTTTCCCGGTGGGCCGCTTGACAATTGGGGCCGATGCAACGCAAAATATAAATAACCCCAGCCCCCGCTTAAATAAAAATAACCAAAGTGCTGTGTGTCTGACTGGCCCATGCGAGTGGGCTGCCGGCCCACTGCCACTGTGATAGGGTATTACATCTGTCAGCCTCTCTCTCCCAGCCAATTACTTTTGGTCCAGTCCATTCTAACTTTACCTGGGCCCCGCCCCTTTCCCATCTCTGTTAAGTGCTGACATTTGGATTAATAGTGGAGTGGAGCAAGATGGACGAAGACAAAGAGAAATAACTTAAAGGTGGTGCTGAAAAGCAGAGAGAGAATAGGTTGAAGTCCCCTTGAGGCTTATGCAGCCAAATGTTGTAAAATAACAAATTATGAATTTGTTACCAGTCAATCATCTCAGCATAGTGAGCCTGAAGGCACTGGCAGCAGAGAGGAGAGAGAGCAGAGAGAGCAGCCCATTGAGCAGCCCATTGTTATACATGAATGGTTATGATTATTGACAAGTTAGTACTTAGCATTAACAAATTAGAGAATAACCACCAGTGTAGACCATTTTTTTTGCAGAAGGATTTAATGACGGAACAAAACCTACAAAAATTATAAATGTTGGTTGTGTATTTCTTAAACTGCTGTATTGTCCAATTGAAATTAATATTATACTAGTGGTATATAATATACTATAATATGAATATACTAACATTATATAATTAATATATTAATATTATACTAACATTATACTATTATATTAACATTATCCTTTTTATTTAATGTTATAATATTATACTAATATACTAATTTATACTAATTACTCATCCAGGTTGAGGATAGTGCATCTGCAGTGGACATATGTAGATTGAGCCAGAGCCAGGATGCCACTGCCACCCCAATTTTTGATTAGAGAGAACAGCCCTTTCATGAATGGAATGGCAGACTGGAAGCATATCCATTAGAGAGTGGAAGAGCATGAGAAGAGCAATATGCATTATGCATAGAGGTTATGCTGAGGCCTACTTTCTAAGGTCCTCCAAAGTTAACACTGAGAGCCTGTTCATCGGCAGTCAGATGTCTGCTCATAGAGAGCAAGTGTGCAGAAGAAGGCAAGTGCTTAAGCGCATTGTAGATGTTGTAGGCAAGAGGAGTCTGAGCTACAGAGGCATGCAGTCTGAAGCAGCTTATACGCTAGATGACAGCAGAATTGACCATGGCAACATTTTAGAGATGATCATTCTGCTGGGAAAGTACGATCTGTGTATGAAAGAGCATCTCACTGCCTGCATAGAGAAAAGCAAAAAACTGCATGAGTCTGGATCAAGAGGGGGCAGAGGCTCTCTAATCACTTTATTGTCAAAGACTACCATCAATAACTCCATTACCACCATCCAACACACAATGCAGGCCACCATAGCAAGTGAACTCCAGCAGGACATTACAACACAAGATCAATGCTCTGTCATAGACAGATATGTGACGAACGTCATCCATGAGAGGCTTGTGCCTGTGGTGAAATGCGAGGCATCCACTGGACAATACTTTGTCCAGGTACTGAGTGAAGTACTGGAAAACATGAAGCTTGACATCAACAAGTGCATTGGCAATTCCACTGATGGAGCCTCCAATATGCAAGGCCAGTATAAAGGCTTCTCTGCCCTGCTCTCTGCAACGACCACCAATTAAGTGCATGTGTGGTGCTATGCACACATTTTGAACCTTGTTTTGGCAGACACAACAGAGAGTGTCTTGGCAAGTGGGCCACTTTTTTCTCTCATTAACAACATAGCTGTGTTCTTCTGTGAATCCTACCAGAGGATGAACATTTGGGAGAAGGAGAGCAAGGACCCAAGACACAGATGTCTTGCTCCAATTGGAGAGACACGCTGGTGGGCTAAAGACAGTGCCTTAAAGAAGGTCTTTGGAGTTTTGGAAATCCAGATGAGGGTCTGTATGTTGATGTCCTTCTCACTCGTTCAACCATACAAGATCAGAAAAACATCAACACTACTGCACGGGTCAAGGCACAAGGATACATTGAGGGGTTGCTGAAGTATGAAACAATACTTACAGCTCAGATATTCCTCAGAATATTTCAGGTCACCTCACCAGTCTCAAAATATCTTCAAACAAGTGGAATGGACATTCTGTCTGCGCATCGTATGGTTGTGTATACAGAGGAGCAGCTGAAAGGAATGGCAAGAGATTGTGAAAACGTCAAGGCAGCTGCAGACACATTTGTTCAGTGAGCCAACAGGAAGTTGCAGGAACGGGATGAGGAAACAGAGCTGGAGTTAGAGACCACTCTGCCAACAAAAACTGCCTTGTTCAGGGGCAGAACAAGAGATTTTTACCTTGTCAGCTCAGGGTTTCGATCCAGCAACCTTTCGGTTACTGGCCCAACGCCCTAACCACTAGGCTACCTGCCACCCAAAGAACTACTGAGAGAAGTGAGCTGCTGCAAAAATTGCTAATTTAAGGAGGTAGGAAATATGTTTATTTTAATTTTATTCTATGACTTACCTACTCTTTTCACCAACAAATGTCTTCCTATATAATTTATTTTACTGGTCAGATGCTTCCAGAGATTCTTGCCACCTTGCTGCCAGTGCCATCGTGCCAATATGTGCTCCTTCTAGCCAGCCTCCTCCTTTAGATCTATTTTACTAAAGTTATTGTTATAAATATTAATCTTGTTTACATAAAGTGTGGCGTGGGTTGTGTGGGTGGTGGTGTATCGCTGGGGGGGTTTTGGTGGGCCGGTCTGAGTCAAAAGGTCAAGGGCCATTTTTCATTCCCAGTCCGTCCCTGACTCAGGGTGCAGTATTATCATAAGGAGACGTATACATGGATTATGGAAAAGGAATGGAGGGAAAAGAGAGGCAGAGGAGGTCGAAGAGAGAGAGGAAGGGGAAAAAGGAGATTTGTTGAAGAAGAATGGTAGAAAGTGTAAGAAGAGTGAGCTGTAAGCCGGATCGAAGACAGGAGGAGAAATGGAAGTGGTGGTGGTAGGTGTGGTGAAGTATCTGAGGTGTGGTGAAGTATTGGAGGTGGTAGGTGTGGTGAAGTTCTCTGAGCCCGAGGCTTGCACCGAGGGTCAGGAACTTCGTCTGTGACGATAGGAGTGTCATTTTTGGGCTAAAGTGGACCCTTGCCATTTGTGGTTTCAGGGTGGGTGAAAACTGAGTTAGGTGCTTTGGAATCGGTGAAGGTAACCCGAAGGGGTCTTGTGATAATTGTTTGTGTTTCTGATGGTCAGAGGGAGCAGGCGCTCTGCATCAAACAACTGGGGACAAGCAATGTGAATCGTTTTGCTCTCAAGAAAAGAGCGCCATTGAAAGGAGTGATTACTGGGGTAGCGGTAAATGTAACAGTGGACCAACTGAAGGGGAAGATTCCCGGTGTCTGTGATGCTCGTCATTTGGTGTGACACAGACAGGGTGACGTGAGTGGAGAAACAGAAAAGTCACTGTCTGTTCTTTTGAGTTCTGATGTAGAGTCTTTGCTCGAAAAAAGGGATGTTAGGCTATATCAGTTATCCCGTATAAGCTTTTGTACCGAATATATTACGTTGTTACAGGTGTCAAGCTTATGGGCGTGTGGCAGCTGTGTGTAGGAGGGAGGTTCCTAGGTGTGAGAAGTGTGCAGAAGGTTATGAGACAAAGGTATGTGTAGCATTGGGGAAAGAGGGGTATGTGTTAACTGTAGGTGTGCCCATGGGGCTGGGGATCAGAAATGTCCGGTGAGAGGCAGGTTTAGGTTACCAGGGTTAGAGTAGTGCAGAAGTTGTCATATGCTGAGGCAGTGAAGAAAGTAGAGGAAAATGGGTGAAGGGGGAGGGATCCTGAGAGGAGTGGTGGGAGTAGTAGATCTGAACCAGTACAGAGGGATAGGCCAACAAGTGATATATGCGTCAGTAAGATTGGATTTTTAGCGTTTACAGCAACCGTTATCAACTGTACTGCAGGGGCGGAATGTAAGTCGCAGAAAATTGAGGTTGTGGTGGCAGCTGCGGAGAAGTATTTGGGTGTACGAGATTTGATGTCAGAAGAGTTACATTGTGTGTTGAGTGGTGGTGTTGGCCTGAGGTACGACTAGATAGATTTTACGGAGTAGGGTGGTGGGTTTTTAATGAGTGTAGGGTTAGATGGTATTTGTTGATTTATTTATTTTCCCCAAGCAAAGTATAAGGGAGTTATACTCCAGTCTAGTTGGTGGCAGTAATGCAACATGTATTGGATGCCAACCGCCGTTAAACATCATCGATGAAGAAGAAGAAGAAACGTCTCAGTGCAGCCAAATGACATAGGAACTGAAAAGGCTAAATACTTTTTTCTCAGGGAAAGTATAATGGGGGTACGTCCGCGCGGGCCAAATTGAACGTCTCAACAAAACCTTTTCCTCTAGCTACTCCCGTAGGAAATATTTGTTTTTTTGTCCCGCTCCTTGAAAGCGCCACTCTACCCAGTTAGAATACAATTTAAGATGAAGTTCCGAGCAAAAATTATTGATGTTGGTTGCCTTAACCATTTCACACGTAAGTCCTCTACTGTAATAATGTTGCTCTTGTGTAGGTAGCTAGTATTAAGCATTCATTGCTAGCTAGCTAATACTGTTAGCATCTAGAATAACCATTTGAGCGAAGTCCATCTCTAGGCTTCACATAAAGATGGACAATTATACCAACTACCTGCTAGCAAGCGTTGCGTGTTTCACTTGAAAGAAAACTAATGGTTGGTGCGGGTGCTGTGTGGTGGTCCTAAAGCAAAGAAGTTGGCTGCTTACTAAAGTAGCCCAAAGACACTGACACAAAGATGTGTATAACTAACGTTAAAGTTAAACCTCGTGGTTCTATCTGTGACGGATAGAACAAATCCTTGCCAAAGAGGATTGACCAACCCTCACTGACTCGGTTTTGGTTAGATGGGATACAGCCTTTGTCAGAATGGACTTTTCGTGACAGCATACTTACGCAGTAGGTTAGGTGAATTAACGTAGCAGGTCAGGGTACTTGTGTTAAGGTTAGGGAAAGGGTTAGCTTAAATGCAACAACAACAAAAATCGTTTGCTCAACGAGACGAGATTTGGAATATGACCTCGCGACATTACATGTTTATCAATTGAACCCTGAACCGACCAAGAGGTAAACAGGCAACTTCATGAATGGCAAGTGTCTTCACTGACATCCCGTCATGAATTTTCTCTTGCAAGTCGAACATGCAACACTTGCTAACATTTTACCTTTCGTTTCTCCCCTATCAGGTGTGGTGAATACAATCTCTAAACTAACGAAGACATGCATCCTGCGACTAACTCCAAACAACCTATATTTTGTACTGTCTGGTAAGGTAGCCAGCGGAGGAGTCGGCATGTGGTGTGAATTATCTCAGGTACATGTCCATGCAATACAATATGTCTATTTCTACCAATGAGTTGTGCTTCGATAGCAATTATGTTTTTAATACTCTCAATTGTTACATGTAGTCCTAATGTATTATGAATTGTACACTGTTGTCCACTCTTTTAAAAGTAATTTGGCATGTGAAGGGAGCAGAACAGAAACTCCAGGGAGAAGCATGTCTCTCTGTTTCCATTATATGGAAATAACCTATTTTAGAATCCGAAAGTGAAATGCTTACAGTCTCTTCTCTAACATGTAGGCTCGGCATTCCCGACCTTACAGTGAAATGCTTACTTATAAGCCCTTAACCAACCAAGTTTTTCAGAAAAATAAGAGTTAAGAAATAAATAAACTAAAGTAAAAAATGTAAGAATAACAATAATGAGGCTATATACAAGGGGTACAGATTAGTCCAGGTAATTTGTACATGCAGGTAGGGGTAAAGTGACTATGCATAGATAATAAACAGTAAGTAACAGCAATGTGATACCGCCTGGTATAGGGGTCATGGGTGGCAGGAAGCTTGGCCCCAGTGATGTACTGGGCCGTACGCACTACCTTCTGTAACTCCTTGCAGTCGGAGGCTGAGAAGTTGCCATACCAGGCGGTGATGCAACCAGTCAGGATGCTCTCGATGGTGTAGCTTTTTAGCATCTGAGTACCAAAACCTTTTCAGTCTCCTGAGGGGGAATAGGCGTTGTCCTGCCCGCATCAAAACTGTGTGTTTGGACTATGATAGTTTGTTGGTGATGTGGACACCAAGGAACTTGACGCTCTCAACCTGCTCCACTACAGCCCCTCCTTTTCCTGTAGTCCACGATCATCTCCTTTGTCTTGATCACGTTGAGGGAGAGGTTGTTATCCTGGTACCACACTGCCAGTTCTCTGACCTCCCTACAGACTGTCTCATCGTTGTTGGAGATCAGGCCTACTGGAGTCGTGCGAGGCCATGCAGTCATGGGTGAACAGGTAGTACAAGAGGGGACTAAGCACACACCCCTGAGGGGCCCTGTGTTGAAGATCAGTGTGACAGATGTTTATGTTGCCTACCCTTATCACCTGGGGGTGGCACGTCAGGAAGTACAGGATCCAGTTGCAGAGGGAGGTGTTTAGTCCTTAGTGATGAGCTTTGAGGGCACTATGGTGTTGAATGCAGAGCTGTACTCAATTCTCACGTAGGTGTTCCTTTTGTCCAGGAGGGAAAGGGCAGTGTGGAGTGCAATCGAGATTGCGTCATCTGAGTCTTTTAGGGCTGTATGCGAATTGGAGTGGGTCTAGGGCACAGGGACTATGGTGGTCTGCTTGAAACATGTACTGTAGGTATTACAGACTAGGTCATGGACAGGTTGAAAATGTCAGTGAAGACACTTGCCAGTTGGTCAGTGTATGCTCTGAGTACATGTCCTGTTAATCCGTCTGGCCCTGCGGCCGTGTGAATGTTGACCTGTTTGAAGGTCTTACTCACATCGGCTACGGAGAGCGTGATCACACAGTCGTCCGGAACAGCTGGTGCTCTCATGCATGCTTTGATGTTGCTTGCCTCGAAGCGCGCATAGAAGTAATTTAGCTTGTCTGGTAGGCTTGTGTCACTGGGCAGCTCGCGGCTTGGCTTCCCTTTATAGTCCGTAATAGTTTGCAAGCCCTGCCATATTCGACGAATGTCGGAGCCAGTGTAGGAGGATTCAGTCTTAGTCATGTATTGAAGCTTTGCCTGTTTGATGGTTCAGCGGTGGGCATAGCAAGATTTCTTGTAAGCGTCCGGGTTAGAGTCCCGCTCCTTGAAAGCGCCACTCTACCCTTTAGCTCAGTGCGGATGTTGCCTGTAATCCATGGCTTCTGGTTGGGATATGTACGTACGGTCACTGTGGGGGCGACGTCATCGATGCACTTATTGATGAAGCCGGTGACTAATGTGGTATACTCCTCAATGCAATCAGATGAATCCCGGAACATATTCTAGTCTGCTAGCAACAGTCCTTTAGCTTAGCATCTGCATCATCTGGCCACTTCCGTATTGCGCGAGTCACTAGTGCTACCTGCGTTTTTGCTTGTAAGCAGGAATCAGGAGGATAGAATTATGGTCAGATTTGCCAAATGGATGGCGAGGGAGAGCTTTTTACGCGTCTCTGCTTGTGGAGTAAAGGTTGTCTAGAGTTTTTTTATTTTTTTTATAGATGAAATATAGATGAAAACTCTTGGTAAATAGTTTGGTCTACAGCTTATCATGAGATACTCTACCTCAGGCGAGGAAAGCCTCGAGACTTCCTTAATATTAGATTTTGCGCACTAGCTGTTATTGACAAATAGACATAGACCACCACCCCTTGTCTTACCGGAGGCAGCTGTTCTGTCTTGCCGATGCACAGAAAACCCAGCCAACTGTATATTATCCATTTCGCTGTTCAGCCACGACTCGGTGAAACATATTACAGTTTTTAATGTCCTGTTGGTAGGATAGTCTTGAACAGAGTTCATCCAGTTTATTCTCCAATCATTGTTGAAATGGTGAAAACTTCATTTCAACGTACTTTACCGGTTGTCTGCCAATTTCGTCCCTATGTTGGAGGTAATCTGAGACAAAATATCCACAGGGAAGCGTTATCAACCTGCTGGTCTGTGTATCGGTTTTTCGCACGTGACAAACACTTGCACAATATGGCCGAGCCTTACCGAACCACAGACCGAACTTCATCCCACGCAATCAGCTGGCAAATTTCACAACCACTTCCAGCTGATTGCGAGCAAACTTGCTTTGGTCGACTAAGTTTGGTTACTTTCGGCTATTGTTTACATATTGTGCATGACGTGCAATGCGTCAGAAAATTGGAAATACAAACCACAGAAACTACCGGCAACGCAAACAGTCTGCTAAACAACACTTTCCTATGGATACCCCGTCTCCACCTCCTAACAGCAGAACTAACAGCATGAGCAACCGGTAAAGTAAGTGTAAATATCATTTTATTCAACGTTCTGTCTTCTTGTGTTCACTAGTGTATGCTCTATACTTATCAAACAAGCCATTCTCTATTTGTATTGTATTTGACCAGGCCAACTTCTTTGATGAGTATCAGCTGGATGGTGTGGCGCCCGACGCTAATGAGATCTGCCTAGAGGTGACCCCTGAGAACCTGTCCAGGGCTCTGAGAACCTCTCAGAATGCCAAGTGTGTGAAGATCAAGCTGACCAAGAAGCACTGTCCTTGTCTCACTCTTGCTGCAGAACTAGTAAGAGCTACAGCAATTACATCCCAATGTGTCTGCTTCAAGGGAAAACTATCAGCACTCACTGGGCTGTGTTGATGTGTAATTCTGTTGACTATATTGTCCATGTTTGTAAGTGACTACTTTGACATGTCAATCAGTCAGTCAGTATATAACAATTTTCTAACAAACAGGCTTACATTTAACACAAAATAAATGAAACTGTCTTAACCCCCATAAAAGCAAGACGTTCGTGGCAAAGAACTTCTCCAGGTAGGAAATAACCTTGAGAAGAACCTTACTTCATAGAGGCAGCTCATCCTCCTCTGGTTGGTTGGCTAGAAGATTGAATACGTCAGCAAGGCCAAACACCAACGAAGAAGTAATTTGATATTTCCCCGCCCTCTTATTGTTCCCCGTTAGCCGACACTTTCCTGCGTCAGTCGAGTTGTCACACATGACATCCCGGTGGACGTGATACCCAGAAGGCTTTGGCACGACTTCAAAGAGCCCAGCATGCCAGACTTTGATGTGAGTACCAGAGCCACTGGATCCCAGTTTCGTTCTGCCGTAGACAACTCTAAAGCAGAACCAGACTGGCATCCAGGCAAGTCCTCTGAAGTAATGCCAGTTTAACACATCAGGTGTACTGTTATTTTAATTGTTGTTGAAGTCGGAAGTTTACCTACACTTAGGTTGAAGTCATTAAAACTCATTTTTCAACCATTCCATAGATTTCATGTTAACAAACTAAGTTTTGGCATGTCGGTTAGGACATCTACTTTGTGCATGACACAAGTAATTCTTCCAACAATTGTTTACAGACAGATTATTTCACTTATAATTCAGTATATCACAATTCTAGTGGGTCAGAAGTATACATACACTAAGTTGACTGTGCCTTTTAAACAGCTTGGAAAATTCCAAAAAATGGTGCCTCTTTGCTCGACATCATGGGAAAATCAAAAGAAATCAGGCAAGACCTCAGGAAAAAAATGGTAGACTTCCACAAGTCTGGTTCATCCTTGGGAGCAATTTCCAAACGCCTGAAGGTACCACGTTCATCTGTACAAACAATAGTATGCATGTATAAACACCATGGGACGCGTTCTGTCTCCTAGAAATTAATGTATTTTTGTGTGAAAAGTGCAAATCCATCCCAGGACAACAGCAAAGGACCTTGTGAAGATGCTGGAGGAAACAGGTACAAAAGTATATATCCACAGTAAAACTAGTCATATATCGACATAACCTGAAAGGCCACTCGGCAAGGAAGAAGCCACTGCTCCAAAACCGCCATAAAAAAGCCAGACTACGGTTTGCAACTGCACATGGGGACAAAGATCTGAGAAATGTCCTCTGGTCTGATGAAACAAAAATAGAACTGTTTGGCCATAATGACCATCGTTATGTTTGGAGGCTTGCAAGCCGAAGAACACCATCCCAACCGTGAAGCACTGGGGTGGCAGCATCATGTTGTGGGGGTGCTTTGCTGCAGGAGGGACTGGTGCACTTCACAAAATAGATGGCATCATCAGGAAGGAAAATTATGTGGATATATTGAAGCAACATCTCAAGACATCAGTCAGGAAGTTAAAGCTTGGTTGCAAATGGGTCTTCCAAATGGACATTGACGCCAAGCATACCAAAGTTGTGGCAAAATGGCTTAAGGACAACAAAGCCACGGTATTGGAGTGGCCATCACAAAGCCCTGACCCCAATCCTATAGAAAATTTGTGGCCAGAACTGAAAAGGTGTGTGCGAGCAAGGAGGCCTAAAAACCTGACTCTGTTACACCAGTTCTGTCAGGAGAAATGGGCCAAAATTCACCCAACTTATTGTGGGAAGCTTGTGGAAGGCTACACGAAACGTTTGACCCAAGTTAAACAATTTAAAGGCAATACTACCAAATACTAATTGAGTGTATTTTAACTTCCGACCCACTGGGAATGTGATGAAAGAAATAAAAGCTGAAATAAATCATTCTCTCTACTATTATTCTGACATTTCACATTCTTAAAATAAAGATGTGATCCTAACTGACCTAAGACAGGGAATTTTTACTAGGATTAAATGTCAGGAATTGTGAAAAACTGAGTTTAAATGTATTTGGCTAAGGTGTATGTAAACTTCTGACTTCAACTGTATATCTAAATGCTTTAAAGGTGAGCATATATTTGCCTCCACTGAAGACTATGAAAAATGTTGTGGATCGAATGAAGAATCTCTCTAACTTTCTGGTAAGAGACCGTTTACCATGAGCTCAGATCATTTTACACATGTCCCCAACATGCTTTGATATATTTGTTATAATATCTTCAGTGTATTATTGGTTTATTATTTAAAATAATAAAGTAAAACAGTATTTGGAAGCCACGGGTATGTCACAATCTCCTTTAAAGTATCTTACAATAGAGCTATTTGTAGATTGGATTATTAGATTTCAATACAAAGTCACACCCCTTTGTCCTAGGTTATGGAGGCCAACCTGAATGGAGAGATGAACCTGAAGATTGAAACCGACTTGGTGTCTGTCACCACCCACTTCAAAGACCTGGGAAATCCTCCCTGGAGTAAGTAGGTCCAACCCCTTCACTTGGTTTTTTTTGCTCACAGCATTAAGGCACACCGTAGTAAAACCTTTTTGAAAAAGCTCATGTTAGCCATGGCAACAAACTGGAGCCTGTCTCAGGACTTTTACGCATTTCAGTCTCGTCTCTCTTGGCATCCCCCTCAGGTGACAACGGTTCCCAGGGGCGCAGTCAAAGCAGGGACCCTGACGTCATGGCCCACACCCGCATGGACATCCGCAAGCTGCAGCAGTTCCTCATGGGCCAGCAGGTCAATCCCAGCAAGGCCATGTGCAGTGAGTCAACTCTCATAGACTTTCTACTAATATTAACCATGTTGACCAATCAGCTTCAACGTCACCAACCCTGGTCCCAGAGACCCACAAGGTGATGCAGGCTTTTATTCCAACCCGTCCCTAAAGTAACTGATTTGCCGCTCAAGGCCTGCATGACATGTATCTCTCTAGGATCAGGGTCGGTGAAGACTGGATTATACCATCTAATGACACACAGAGAGCCTTGACTGTTACCAGTGTGTTACGGTTACCTCTTCTGTGATGCTTTATCAGATGTATCACTATATTATGAGTTGTGATGTGGACATTAATTGAATTGTGTGAGAGATGTTTAGTTTTTTTTTTTTTTGACTGTCATAAGAAAGATCCAATGTAAACTCCATGATTGCAGATAACTGATGAGCATTCTATTATCCCCACCAGATATTGTCCACAAGAAGATCATTCATTTGATTCTGCTGCACGAAGACGTGTCCCTGCAGTACTTCATCCCAGCGGTGGCCTAACAAAACAAACGTCATTTCTATCACAAAAGTCAGCTGAGAAGGTGGAGTCAGGATCAAAGGTTAGCCTTCCCTACTACTGGAGAGCTAGTGTGTAGGCCTGGTTTTGCTCCAACCCCATCGTAACCACCAGCTAATCAAGGTTCTAATGAGCAGTAGAATCTGGTGTGCTAGTTAAAGGTTGGAGAGAAAGCTTGCAGGAGGGTAGCTCTCCAGGAGGAAGGATGTGGGTGATCCTAGACTACACATTCCATTCATTTGAGAAGATGTGGTTGATTTTAAGATTACTTGAAAAGGTGTAAAAAGCTTGTAAATCAACACTTCCGTCATGCTCTTCCAAAATTATAACTTTGTGATTAATTATTCTAAGTGGAAGCTCTTGTATTTCTTCTTCAAAATGTTAAAGGTGTACTGGAACAAAGACCTGGTGCAAAGTTTGTATATTATAGTTTAGTATTGTATTTAATACGCTTACAAACCTTAAGTCCTTAAATGTGTGTCTGTATGTTGCTACTGCATTGCTGTATTGCTGTACATAGTTTGATAATTACACTCAAGATGTAGCTACATGCTCTGCCTTTATAGATTGTATGTATTGTTGATTAAAAATAAGTGTTATTGTAGATCACTTGTGTTATTTGTAGTGGAAAATGTTTTCAAGTCATATAGAGGCAGATTGAAGGATAAGGACACTGTGGAATTATTTTTTTATTTTTTTACTTGCAAAAGATGACAGTCTGTACAATGCATGTTATCTTGTAATGGCATAGGCATAGTTTGGCAGTTGTTAGTTGTTCGACAGTGCAAAGGACATAATTTGTATTGGCTTTTTTGGGTCCCTAGATTGATTTGAATATGGTCAATTTTAGATAGTTGTGCACACAGTTGGTGTAGGACACCCGAAAGGACCTTAGACATACACAGAGATTACTATAGTCAAAAGATTGGAAAATGCTTGTATGCTTTTCTAATGCTATTTAATGTATTTGGATAGTGGTAACATAGCATGAACATTTACTACGCAAAAGGTTAGTCAAAGTCTACAGTGAAAGGGGGCAGAGAAGAAACCAGGATTTCTATAACTGACAGAACCAATCAAGTGTAATTCCCACTGCTTTCGGACCAACCCACCTACCATTTGTTGTTACACATTATATATACGGTTGTACGGATTCGACGCTTTGGGTTATGGTTTGTGATTGTACATTTCTCATGTAGTATTTAGAAGGTCGTATATTGACGTGATCTATCCATGCTTTGGGCGATTTACTGTTTACTGCACGTAACTTAGAAGTTTACAACCACAACTGTAAAGCCGCGGTGCACGCTGGGAATAATCTTGAATATTAATGAGCTCAAATAAAACACGTTCATTGGACAAAAAAGTATTAGTGAAATCCAAGTTTTGTTTCTATATTAGTGTGTATAGTTGACTGGTTGACATGTATGGCTTTTGGTCTAGTAAGATTTTGTTAGATTCGTTTCAGTTAAGGCAAATATTGTGTGTGTTACTGATTATGGTTATAACTAGCAAGTATTACAATAAATATCCGTCTATACAAGTTATAGTGAACACGTTTCTTCCGTTTTCTAAAAGACTAGTCAATTTCTGTAGTGAGCGGGTTGTGATCACTAATAGGAACTCTACATAACTGACTGTAAGCAATACCAAGCGATTGAACCCACTACAATCGGACCAGTCGGAACAGCGCGACATCGTCATACGTAATTATATAGAAATGAACAAATATAGTTTTTAATCATGGTTAGTGACATTATAGAAAACCGTATGCTAACTGCATATTTGTTCCACCATTACATTTAGTACAATCATTTCTCACTGAAATAAATACAATATTTTTGATAATTGTTATATTCTTTGGAGAAATTGGTAGTGCATTGTGGGATATCACAAAAAGGCGAAACATCGTTATCGTGTTGAATCTAATAGCAGGAAAGGCAGAACCACTCAAATTAATTCCCTGATCTTTATGACACTTTCCGAGATGAAATTTGACCTGTTGGACGAACCAGATGCTGTAACTAACAGACCGACGAATACAACGTATCAGGCGCAATGATTTTACAATTATTGGCCACTTGGCGGCGTACCACACCCGTGTTTTTTTTCTGGAGAACATGGTTTCTACCGTCTCTGACACTTCTATAATGGGCTACTGTGCTGTGTCATGAGTGATGAGTTAAATTAAAATCTTAGGAACAGACGGCTTAAAATAATATAGGGATAGACTTTTGCTTTGTCTTGATTTTAAATTTGCTATAAAAAAATCTAAGTAGACTGCTTCTGACTTCTTGCATGCGTTGAATCCTGCTATTCTGGCCTGGCCTGGCCTGGCCTGGCCTCTCTGGCTCATACCAGGGGTATGAGCCAGAGACATGAGCTCCTCTAACGGGAATAAAAGTCCAAACTTTGCGGTGGGGTCTTTTAATATTGATTATTTGACCAAAGCGTGTGCCGACAGCAAGACACATTAATCTCACCGGAGAAAGCATCCGAGCGAGCAAAACAGCACCCCTCTGTTTCAGTTTGTGTAGATGGATCGATGAGTTTCTTTGTCACATGAACAGGGTCGCATGGTATTTGCAGGGTACAGTGACATTTTTAAGCTCTGAGTTCCAACAGTGCAGCTCAAAGAGAAGTGAATGAAACAATAATGAAACAATGGCTATTCAGCAGCCTGATGGTCTGGGGGTAGAAGCTATTGGCCAGTCTGTCTGTTTTTTCCATGATGCTCCTATACTCCCTGTGTCTGGGTGATGGAAGCGGAGAGAACAGGTCGTGGCTCGTGGATGAGGTCCTTGATGATTTTCTTGGCCGTCCTGAGGCACCTGGTGTTGTAGGTGTCCTGGAGGGCATGCAGTGTTCACCCAATGGTGTGTTCGGCTGAGTGTACCACCCTCTGTAGAACCTTATGGTCAGCAGCAGTGGAGTTGCAGTCCCAGGCTATGATACAGTCTGACACTATGCTCTCGATGGTGCTCCTGTAGAACACTGAGAGTCCCCTTAGGACAGGCCAAATTTCTTCAGCCTCCTGAAGAGTTGCTTTCATGCCTTCTTCACCACGGTGTCCGTGTGGTTTGACCATTTCAGCTCCTTAGAGATGTGTACGCCAAGGAACTTGACGTTTTTGACTGTCTCCACGGCGGCCCCGTTACCTTCACCACTTGAGGGTGTCCCGTCAGGAAGTCCAGGACCCAGTTGCATAGGGAAGGAGTTCAGTCCCAGGGCCGTGAGCTTTGTGGTGAGTTTAGAGGAGGGCGTCTTGGTATTGAAGGCAAAGCAGTAGTCGATGAACAGCATCCTTACATATGCATTCCTTTTGTCCAGGTGGGTGAGGGCAGTGTGCAGTGCAATGGTGATTGCGTCGTCCGTGGATCTGTCAGGTGGAAGGCGAATTGGAGAGGGTTGAGTGTGTCGGGGAGGGAGGAGGTGATGGGATCTTTGACTAGCCTCTCGAACCACATCATGATGACAGAAGTGAGTTCTACGGGTCATTAGTCATTCACTTTCTTGGGCACAAGGATGATAGTGGACATCTTGAAGTAGGTGGGATAACGGCCTGAGCTAGAGAGAGATTGAACATGTCAGAAAACGCAACAACTTGCTGGTCTGCACTTGCTCCGTCCAGTCCGGCAGCCTTGCGAGGGTTGAATGACTTACATAAGTCCTCTGTGGAGACCGTAAGCACGTAGCCCTCATTGTCCTCAGTCCATGTGTAGCCCATGTATCTGATTCTGTCTGGACAAAAAGAGTATGAAATGGGATTTCTAGAGCTGTTGTTGTGTAGGCTATGTGGTCAGGGCTATATTTCATGACAAACTTGCAATCATATGAACAAAAACTCCAGGATGGGAACCTTTGATCTTCTTCCCACTGAATTTGTTATGTAAGGCTGCCATTCTCTTCTTTCTCTTTACACAAATTAACATGCGAAATGTTATGCCTGTGCTGTTACAGTTGTGCTGCTGGTCCACAGGATCGCCACTCAGGTGGAAACACAATTACTATGATTGTGAATTATGAGTCGTTTTAAATGAAAAGATTGCAAAGAGAAAGTTTGTGAAATGAAATTAAAGATTGTGAAGATAATTAATGCAAAGATAACCGTTCATATAATGATTGGTCTTTGACACAACATAAACAAGCCACAGCTATGTATTTATAGCCTAATATAGGCCCATTTTATTTGTTTTCTGATCAAATTTGGTTTATATTCAAACTTCAGGTGGCTACCTAGGCCTTTTTAATAAAACATAATTGAATGGAATTAATGAATAAACACAAAAGTGATGACATACTGTTTGAATAACTTTTTAATTACAGATGCAAAGGCCTACATGATGCAAACCTGCATAAAGCAAGATCAGCCCTGTTATTAGTTGTATTGTCCGATTGCAGTTGTTGTCTCTTTGTCTGTGTAAAGGAGTTTAGTTTTAGAATATAATTCATACAGTGTATGTACAAAAGTATGTGGACACCCCTTCAAATGAGTGGATTCGGCTATTTCTGCCACACCCATTGCTGACTGGTGTATAAAATCGAGCACACAGCCATGCATTCTCCATAGACACACATCGGCAGTAGAATGGCCTTACTGAAGAGCTTAGTGACTTTCAAAGTGGCACCATCATAGGATGCCACCTTTCCAACAAGTCAGTTCGTAAAATTTCTGGCCTGCTAGAGCTGCCCCGGTCAACTGTAAGTGCTGTTATTGTGAAGTGGAAACGTCTAGGAGCAACAACATCTCAGCCGCGGAGTGGTAGACCACACAAGCTCACAGAACGGGGCCTCCAAGTGCTGAAGCGTGTACATTATGAAATAGGTTTCCATGGCCGAGCAGCCGCACACAAGCCTAAGATCACAAAGCTCAATGCCAAGCGTCGGCTGGAGTGGTGTAAAGCTCGTCGCCATTGGAGCAGTAGAAGCGCTTTCTCTGGAGTGATGAATCACGCTTCACCATCTGGCATTCCTACGGATAAATCTGGGTTTGGCGGATGCCAGGAGAACTCTACCTGCCCCAATGCATAGCACCAACTGTAAAGTTTGGTGGAGGAGGAGTAATGGTCTGGGGCTATTTTTCATGGTTCGGGCTAAGCCCCTTAGTTCCGGTGAAGGGAAATCTTAACGCTACATCATACAATTACATTCTAGATTATTCTGTGCTTCCAACTTTGTGGCGACAGTTTGGGGAAGGCCTTTTCCTGTTTCAGCATGACGAGGTCCATACAGAAATGGTTTGTTGAGATCGGTGTGGAAAAACTTGACTGGCCTACACAGAGCCCTGACCTGCGAGCCTGGCCTAATCGCCCAACATCAGCCACTAATGCTCTTGCTCTTGTGGCTGAACGGAATGGAAGCAAGTCCCATGCAGCAATGTTCCAATATCTAGTAGAAAGCCTTCCCAAAAGAGTGGAGGCTGTTATAGCAGCAAAGGGGGACCAACTCCATATTAATGCCCATGATTTCGGAATGAGATGTTCGATGAATAGTTGTCCACATACTTTTGGTCATGTAGTGTATGGAGAAGTACAAGGTTGCTGCAGTTTGACAGGGTTTTAATGTTTTCATCCTCTGTAGGGCCAGGAGTTAAAAAACAACAACAACATATAACAACAAATACATATAATCTGGTCCAACCCCACTCTGGCTGTTTGCCTTTCAAATTAGGGAGGTGTTAAACAATGGAAGTGTTTATGAATTTACCTGCAAAAAAGCAGATAACCATTTACAAAGTCCTGATACCTGTATTTTGGTTACAGTGTTTTTGAAAATGCAGGAATCATGATTAGGTCTTTAGATGGATTTTAATTTGCAATATTTTGCTTATCTCCTACCCTTTTCAGATGTATGATAAAGCAGGCAAAAAGAAGCCGGCATGGTACATTTGTGGGATTTTTGTCTTTCTCTCTCTCTCCATCTCTCTCTCTCTCTCCATCCATCCTTCTCTTTCTCTCTCTCTCTCGCTCTCTCTCGTTCTTTACGAACGCACGAACATCATGTGGTCCTGATGAACCAAACAGCTTGGATCGTGGTAGGTGCTGTGTCACACAAGCAGCTACAGCTCACGTCTGTGCAATTTTAATGCGGCATCCACTCAGGACAGTATAGTGACTGTGCGAACGTACTTGCGAGACCCACCACTCAGAGAGAGACGCGCTACTTTGTTTATTTTTAACGACTTGATCTCGGGATATGATACAGAGCTGTTACCAGATTTTTAACAACTATTGCGCACGAATATATTGCATTTATTGTCGTGTAGAATAAAGACGCATATTTGAAAATGAACCCGCCGTGCGCGCGCTGTGGGAAAATTGTGTATCCGACGGAGAAAGTCAACTGCCTTGATAAGGTCAGATCACAATTTCAATGCACTGTTAGGCTGTTGTCTATATCAGAATTGAATGTGCAGAATTTCAGGAGTATGTTGGTGGATTTTTAAACTTGTATTCAAACTTATCTTTGGCCACATAGCCTAATGTCACAAAACAGTGAGTGCACTGCCTTCATAAAAAACAATATTATGCCAGAAGTTATTTTTTGTTGTTATTTTTTTGGATAGCTTGTGTTATTCTCATGATAGGTGTATTATAATAGCCTCTCTGTTGTGGCATACACTCTAAATAAAAAAGCATCCAACAGGGTTCTTCGGCATTCCCCATAGAATAACCTTTTTTTGTTCCTGGTAGAACCTTTTGGGTTCCATGTAGAACACGAAAGGGTTCTAAATGGAAACCAAAAGGGTTCTACCTGCAACCAAATGGGTTCTACATGGAACCATAAAGGGACAGCCGAACAAGGTTCTAGATAGCATATTGACATGACAAGGGGACAGAATAGCCTGAAATTTTAGCCTTTATCCCCTGAAGGACATGCTCAGTAGGTAATGACTGGCATTTTCTTGAGTGTGATCTTTTCTTTTCACTTGATCAAAATATGAATGCTGATTTATGGTGGAATATAATTTAATAATACTAGTTAATTGTCGTTTAATAGCCCCTTTGAATTATTGATGTCTAAATCAGACCTAGGTCTATATCAGCCTACAATTACTACTACTACAGTTTGATAATAAAAAGGTAACTTAGAAGTGAGCATCTTATGTCTGCTAAACCAACCCTTCATAGCCTTTATCTTGACCCCTTTTGTAAACCCTCAACCCTTGGCCCTGCTTTTCCTGCAGGCATAACCATGATCTAAACCCCTAACCCTGGTCCTGGCTTTATGGCCTTATGGTATCAATGTGGCCCACTTTCTAAGGACATCACTCACGTTACATCACACTTATATTATATCACGCACATGCAATCAAATTGAACACATCACAGGCATTGACTACTGTCTGTCACCCATCCAAACATATCTATGGCTGAAACGAGTGTGCATATCTGCAACCAAATGTATGGCCTATTGTACAGCTCTGAAACCTACCACACAAACCAGAGACATATTCTTAGTTCAATTATTTGCTCGATTTAGAATCAGCAATTACATCAGGATGGGTTAAAATAGATAATGTAACATTTGTTTGATTCAGAAAACCTTATTTTCTTCTTTTGGGACATTAATTCACTTAATTGTTTAGAACCACTTCTCTTGGTTGTGATAATAGAAAGCTGGAATATCAGTCTTGTCTCTGTGCCTTTCAACTAATAAAGGCAGTTATTCGTTCACGATGATCAAATCTGAGCACCAGCACAAGGCCAAATTTAATTGAAATATAATTTGTGTTTTTCTTTCAAGAATTGGCATAAAGGATGCTTCCACTGCGAGGTGTGCAAAATGACCCTGAACATGAAGAACTACAAAGGTTACGATAAGAAGCCCTACTGCAATGCGTGAGTACAGTTGTTGCTTTAGCTATTTATATGTCTTGGTTTTTCAGTGGTCTCAAACAGTTTTGTTGATAAAGGGTCAGAAGTAGGGTATGGGCAATGAGCATTAATGGGTATTAATTGGCATCAATGGGCGTTAATGGGCTTTAATGGGAAATGCATTTATAGTGGAGGTGATTTGGAATCATGCGCTCATTATGAGTTGGACCTGCCTGACACTGTTTTGCCCTTGCCAACAAGGATATCTTCTTGGTCTAATGGTTAAGGTTTTGGGCTAGTGAGCACGAGACCCAGGTTCGATTCCCACTGGTTCCACATGAAATGTTCAGTCCAGATTTCCTAACAAGTCAGTGTTATAGTACAGGGGAGGTCTTGCCTGATTTCTTTTGTACAGAGTTAATCTACTAGTAATCTCAGGCTTGTTACATCTGAAACACACTCATGACATCCAGATGTGTTTGGTTCATTTCTCTCAGAAATCGAAAGTGTAGGTTGGAGACTGACTGGCCTGTTGCATAGAACAACATAGCATGTAGGGCCTTCTATCAGAGAGCACGTCTATTTCAGTCCCCCAGCATGAAAGCAGATGGAGGACCAACGCTTTTTCCTGGTTTTCTGCTTTGCGTTTCTCTTTACTTGTCAGATAAATAGCCCTTGGCTTATTAGAGAATATTAATACACGTGGACGGACACAAACACATACACGCTCGCATGCACGCACGCAGACACACACACACACACACACACACACACACACACACACACACACACACACACACACACACACACACACACACACACACACACACACACACACACACACACACACACACACACAGGAGTGCAATTACTGTAATTTACATTTAAGAGCACAGGACATAATACATTCTGTGTTCTATTTCTACCTTGGCATTGTTGAATACTATCTTCTGATTGGCTTGAAAGGCATTATAGAGCGTGAATTATTTCCCTATGACGCACTGTATATTTTCACGGTAGAATTTAATGGCTATAGTTCATTATTGGTTACCTCTACCGATCTCTTGTTCAGATCTTCAGGGAAAGGGTGTATGTACACCCACATACCTGAACGAGTGTGGGTGAGATCAAGGGTCTGATGCTAGAGTGGAAGTATAGTGCAGTTTGTCGAAGACGAACACCTCCAGCATTTCAATAACAGCATTTTAAAGTAAATGTAATCTGCTGTCCTTGTTTTGTTAATGATAGGGTTGTGTGTAAAGATAGACCACACCACTCTTGGCAATGAGCAGTTTCAATGTAACCTTCATTTGAAGAATATATAAAGCATACACAATATCTATTTGCTGTATTATCGGCACACACACACACAGTAGAAATGCCCCAAAATGTTTTAATCAAATATCTTGTTTGTCGGCTGGAGAAATATCTTGTCTGTTGCCTGGAGAAATGTAACCACTCTCAGAGCTATGGATGCAAGGACTGACCATCCATGATATAAAAATGATGTTTTGAGGCTATATACTATGACAGTTAAACTAAGCTCATGACACTGTGCCCAGTTCATCACTAATATTTAAGCAGTATTGCAGTGTAGAGGAAAGCTTATGTTCAGACATTCCATTTCCATATTTGAAAATGCAACTTTCCCTGTAAAATACTTATATTAATATGTATTTTTAAGTTAGAATAATTACAGTATGTTATATAATGTCTGACTGCTCATTAGAAAGTGATAATGCAAAGATGTATCCCATTTCTGAGCCTTTCGTGTAGTTTCATTTTGTAACTACAGACATTGAGGGACATGACAAATGCCCCAAAAGCTAAGTAGCATTTCAAACACACAAGATAAGAGGACGTTTCATTGTACGCAACACATACAGGGGTTGACAATGTTCTTTTGTCTGACAGAGAGATTTGTCATTCATCAAGATATTAGGGAAACTTATGTAACTCTCTGACTAATCTTTTATGAGATGACCCAGAACTGAAAAGCTGTGAAAAGGCATAGATCTGAAGAAGAGTATATTTTATAGAAGAAGAATATTATGCATGAATAGTTGAACAAACCATTAGTTATGTGTTGCAAACCATTAGTTATGTGTTGCAAACCATTAGTTATGTGTTGCAAACCATTAGTTATGTGATTTGATAATCCTCTCTGTCTTAACAGGAGAGGTCTTAATAGCTATAAGCGCTGCATCTTAACCACATCTCATTGCCTCTTCTACAGTAACATCAAAGAACGGGACAGGGTGAAAGTGATTTCCGGGTCGTTCAGTCCCAGCGTCCTCCACATTGCTATCACCTAAATTGTCTTTTCAGATCAGTAAAGATTTCAGGTTTCAAGTTTTTATTGTCACTTGCACGAGTACAGTGCAATGCCTTTCTTGCAAGCTCTTTTCCCAATAATAAAGTAATCAATATACAATATAGTACTATAAAATACAGCAAAGTAGAACAAAAACACAATAGAAATAGAAATAAGAAGAACACAAGAAAGTAAGTAGCTATATACAGTTCCAGGGTCAGTAAGCGATATACAGGGACAGGTCCAGGGTCAGTAAGCTATATACAGGGACAGGTCCAGGGTCAGTAAGCTATATACAGGGACAGGTCCAGGGTCAGTAAGCTACAGTTGAAGTCGGAAGTTTACATACACTTAGGTTAAAGTCACTAAAACATATTTTTCAACCACTCCACAGATTTCATGTTAGCAAACTATAGTTTTAGCAAGTCGGTTAGGACATCTACTTTGTGCATGACACAAGTAATTCTTCCAACAATTGTTTACAGACAGATTATTTCACTTATAATGCACTATATCACAATTCCAGTGGGTCAGAAGTTTACATACACTAAGTTGACTGTGCCTTTAAACAGCTTGGAAAATTCCAGAAAATGATGTAATGGCTTTAGAAGCTTCTGATGGGCTAATTGACATAATTTGAGTCAATTGGAGGTGTACCTGTGGATGTATTTCAAGGCCTACCTTTAAACTCAGTGCCTCTTTGCTCGACATCATGGGAAAATCAAAAGAAATCAGGCAAGACCTGCTAAAATAAAATTCAAGGGTCAATGCTATTTAGCTGTCTTATGGCTTGGGGATGGAAGCAGTTTAGGAACCTGTTAGTGTCAGACTTGCTCCGGTACCGCTTGTTGTGTGGAAGCAGAGAGAACAGTCCATGGCTTGGGTGACTGGGGTCTTTAACATTTTTCGGGGCCTTCCTTTCACAACTCCTGATATAGAGGTCCTGGATGGCAGGGAGCTCGGCCCCAGTGATTTACTGGGCTGTCCACATCACCCTCTGTAGCGCCATACGATCAAGGGCGGTGCAGTTGCCACACCAAGCAGTGATGCAGCCAGTCAAGATGCTCTCAATGGTGCAGCTGTAGAGCGTTTTGAGGTTTTATGGTTCCATGTCAAATCTTTTCTCAACCTCCTGTCACGCCTTCTTCACGACTGTGTGCATGTGAATGGACCATTTTAAGTCCTTAGTGATTTGGATGTAGAGGAACTTGAAGCTCGTGACCTGGTCCACTTTAGCCCCGTCGATGTGGATGACCTTACTCACGTCTTCCTCGGAAAGCGAGATCAACCAGTCCTCTGGGTCGGCAGGGGCCCCCATGCACGGCTCAGTGTTGACCTGATAAAAAACCTTACTCACGTTTGCCTCGGAAAGCAAGATCACCTAGTCCTCTGGGTTGGCAGGGGCCCCCATGCACAGCTCAGTGTTGTTTTTGTCGAATAGTGCATAAAATACATTGAGTTGGTCTGGTAGAGAGGCATCGTTGGGCAGATCACGACTGGGTGCTCCTTTGTAATCAGTAATGAACTGTAGCCGCGTCGGAGCCTGTGTAGTAGGATTCCACTTTGTTCCTATATTGTCCTTTTGCTTGTTTGATGGCTCTGCAGAGGTTATAACAGGACTTCTTGTACTTGTTCGTGTCCTCAGCCGTAGCCTCAGGGTTGGCTGTGATAGCCCTGTGTGGGGTAGCCCTGTCCTTTAGTTTAGCGCCAACCTCTTTGTTAACCCAGGGCATTTGATTGGGGAAGCTGCGATCCTTCACTGTGGGGACAACATCGGCAATGCATTTCTTAATGAAGCCCGTGACGGAGGTGGTTAGCTCATCGATCCAATCGGCGGAGTCCCGGAACATATTCCAGTCAGCGCTAGCAAAGCAGTCTTGTAGCTCATTTGGATTATTGAGGCCTCAGCTCATCTGTGAGACCCCCAGTTCCAAAAAGCAAGATGTATCTCTTAGTAACATTTGTTGTGTGTCCTGTCTTCTCTTAAGATGTGTTTAATATGTAGAAAGAAGGAAATCAAGAAACAAACATAAGCCAGAGCTAGAGATATTTTTCTAAGTGTAAAAAATGCATTTGCAAAAATACTTGGATCTCACAGGGTTAAAAACACCAGTTAACGCAAACCGTCCAACAGCAGTGAGAACAGCAAAAACACAGCCACGGAACTCTATCATCTGTGTGAAATGTGAGAAAACAGGGATAACGAGCAAGCCATAGAAAAGGAAGGCAGAGTGAGAAATGGAAATTACATGCTTTGGCGCAATGTGTTGAAAATGATGAGGTTCTTTATGTACCGTACTTTCAATGTGCTGGGCTTTAACCAGTGGTGTAAAGTAATTAAGTAAAAATACTTTAAAGTACTACTTAAGTAGTTTTTGGGGGTATCTGTACTTTACTATTTATATGTTTGACAACTTTTACTTTTACTTCACTACATTCGTAAAGAAATTAATGTACTTTTTACTCCATACATTTTCCCTGACACCCAAAAGTAATCGTTATATTTTGAATGGTCAAATTCATGCGCTTCTCAAGAGAACATCCCTGGTCATCCCTACTGCCTCTGATCTTGCGGACTCACTAAACACACATGCTTCATTGTAAATTATGTCTGTGTGTTGGAGTGTGCTCCTGGCTTTCCGTAAATAAAAAATACAAATAAAATGGTGCCATCTGGTTTGCTTAGTTTAAAGAATTCGATTTGATTTGTACTTTTACTTTTGATACTTAAGTATTTTTTAGAAATTACATTTACTTTCGATACTTAAGCATATTTAAAATCAGATACTTTTAGACTTTTACTCAAGTAGTATTTTACTGGGTGACTTCCACTTTTACTTGAATCAATATTAAGGTATCTTTACTTTTACTCAAGTATGACAATTGGGTACTTTTTCCACCACTGGCTTTGACATTGCAGCTTGTTTCAGATGGGAAAGGTTGGTTCATTTAATGTTATGATCTTCTGACTACATGTCTGAATATCTAAGCTAATGTGTCTTAGAGAGGGAGAAAGAACCAAACTTGCAGGTAAATCTTGAATTAATGCCAGTGAGAGTTGTGTGTTATGAATTGAGTTACAGATGTAGGATTTTCATTTGAGCCTGTATGCTACAGCAGGAAAATAATCCTGCAGTATCAGGAAATGTGAATTATTATGTGGATTATAATTAATGGACATTTTTGTAAGGGTTTATACATATTTCGTAAAGGAAAATCAAGTCTGAAATTTCAAAGTGAAAATTGCAAACTTCATAAGCATTTTTAAGAGCCTACATCTGTAGTGCAGATCTGAAGATAAGATTTGGCCCAGAATGTCCAAGTTAATGTCAGGTCATCATCCGTACCGGCTGCTCCAGTAGACCTAGTGGTGTAATTTAGAATAAGACAGCTCAGGGAGGCCAATATGAATAGATTAAATCCTCCTCTGTGTCTTGTAAAGGAGAACAGAGACTATCATGTAAACAATCTGGAATGTTAAATTCCATCATATAGAAAGTATATACAATATATCAAATCCTTTTTTTGTACACATTCTCTCAGTTACCATATTAGCTAAGGTGCTTTTCAATGATGATGATGCAGCTTTAATAGCGAATGGCAGACCAATTTAATTTGATCAATTTAATTTGCCCCTTGCATTATGCTTATAAGGCTTAAAATAGATTTCTCAAGTAATTCCCATCAGTGTTATTGCTAAGTGATAAGAACCCCCCCCCCTACAACTGCTGAGGTTTTGTTGTGCTGTGAGGGAAAGGATGTACTCAGCCAGCACCAAGGGCAAGATGGATTATTCAGTGAATGTCTTAGTTTTAACCTCTTATCTCTGAGTAAAAAAAGCCCAAAACAGCTTTTAATTACCTCGACAGCCGTGTAGATAATAATAGATCTCACTGGCTCTCTAAAACTTTGCTGTAAAGTAATTAGTGTTATTTTTTTATGTTTATGGGGTAGATCAACATTAATATTGCAGATAGATTGTGGCTTCCATCAATGTTTCAAACACCTATATACAGTGGGGAGAACAAGTATTTGATACACTGCCGATTTTGCAGGTTTTCCCACTTACAAAGCATGTAGAAGTCTGTAATTTTTATCATAGGTACACTTCAACTGTGAGTGACGGAATCTAAAACAAAAATCCAGAAAATCACATTGTATGATTTTTAAGTAATTAATTTGCATTTTATTGCATGACATAAGTATTTGATACATCAGAAAAGCAGAACTTAATATTTGGTAGAGAAACCTTTGTTTGCAATTACAGAGATCATACGTTTCCTGTAGTTCTTGACCAGGTTTGCACACACTGCAGCAGGGATTTTGGCCCACTCCTCCATCCAGATCCTTGAGGTTTCGGGGCTGTCGCTGGGCAATACAGACTTTCAGAATACAAAGATTTTCTATTGGGTTCAGGTCTGGAGACTGGCTAGGCCACTCCAGGACCTTGAGATGCTTCTTACGGAGCCACTCCTTAGTTGCCCTGGCTGTGTGTTTCGGGTCGTTGTCATGCTGGAAAACCCAGCCACGACCCATCTTCAATGCTCTTACTGAGGGAAGGAGGTTGTTGGCCAAGATCTCACGATACATGGCCCCATCCATCCTCCCCTCAATACGGTGCAGTCGTCCTGTCCCCTTTGCAGAAAAGAATCCCCAAAGAATGATGTTTCCACCTCCATGCTTCACGGTTGGGATGGTGTTCTTGGGGTTGTACTCATCCTTCTTCTTCCTCCAAACATGGCGAGTGGAGTTTAGACCAAAAAGCTCTATTTTTGTCTCATCAGACCACATGACCTTCTCCCATTCCTCCTCTGGATCATCCAGATGGTCATTGGCAAACTTCAGACGGGCCTGGACATGCGCTGGCTTGAGCAGGGGGACCTTGCGTGCGCTGCAGGATTTTAATCCATGACGGCGCAGTGTGTTACTAATGGTTTTCTTTAAGACTGTGGTCCCAGCTCTCTTCAGGTCATTGACCAGGTCCTGCCGTGTAGTTCTGGGCTGATCCCTCACCTTCCTCATGATCATTGATGCCCCACGAGGTGAGATCTTGCATGGTGCCCCAGACCAAGGGAGATTGACCGTCATTTTGAACTTCTTCCATTTTCTAATAATTGCGCCAACAGTTGTTGCCTTCTCACCAAGCTGCTTGCCTATTGTCCTGTAGCCCATCCCAGCCTTGTGCAGGTCTACAATTTTATCCCTGATGTCCTTACACAGCTCTCTGGCCTTGGCCATTGTGGAGAGGTTGGAGTCTGTTTGATTGAGTGTGTGGAGAGGTGTCTTTTATACAGGTAACGAGTTCAAACAGGTGCAGGTAATGAGTGTAGAACAGGAGGGCTTCTTAAAGAAAAACTAACAGGTCTGTAAGAGCCGGAATTCTTACTGGTTGGTAGGTGATCAAATACTTATGTCATGCAATAAAATGCAAATTAATTATTTAAAAATCATACAATGTGATTTTCTGGATTTTTGTTTTAGATTCCGTCTCTCACAGTTGAAGTGTACCTATGATAAAAATTACAGACCTCTACATGCTTTGTAAGTAGGAAAACCTGCAAAATCGGCAGTGTATCAAATACTTGTTCTCCCCACTGTATATACAGTATATTTATATAGATTTTTTTTCCCTGACCGTAACACCCCTCCGCTAATTGTAGTAAACTAATGGACACTTAGACTTCGACTTCCAGCTTATACGTGATATAGACATTTTATGGACACAGTATATTATACAACAGTTTTATTTTGTTAGTTTTTAGTCCCATCCTTCAGCTCCACTCAACCACTCCTATCTATCTCTGAACACCATCCAGTTTTGATTTCTATTTGTCACGGTTCTTATGAAGGGCACGAGGCGCTAATTGGGGACCAACAAAACTTAAACATAGAGTTGCCCAGACAACCCTACCGTCAGGCCCCGACAGTTAACCAAGACCAAACATAGAGATGCCACTAGGACCTGACACTATTTGCCATATATATTTTTATATTTTTTATTTATTTTTTTTGCCTGGTTTGCCTCAAGAAGAGTGAAAATAGTGAATCCGGGTAGCCTGCCTATGAAAACATTTGTTTTAAAGAAATGCACCATAGGTTATCATTTAATATGTGGGAATACAGTATATGTTTTATGTACAGGCCGTTAAAGTCTATAGAGTATATCTTTTAAGATTCCTACTGTACAGTCGTGGCCAAAAATTTTGAGAATGACACAAGTATTGGTCTCCACAAAGGTTGCTGCCTCAGTGTTGATGATGTAATTTGCATATACTCCAGAATGTCATGAAGAGTGATCAGATGAATTTCAATTAATAGCAAAGTCCCTCTTTGCCATGAAAATGAACTTAATCCACAAAAAACATTTCCACTGCATTTAAGCCCTGCCACAAAAGGACCAGCTGCCATCATGTCAGTGATTGTCTCGTTAACACAGGTGAGAGTGTTGATGAGGACAAGGCTGGAGATCACTCTGTCATGCTGATTGAGTCAGAATGACAGACAGGAAGCTTTAAAAGGAGGGTGGTGCTTGAAATCATTGTTCTCTGTCAACCATGGTTACTTGCAAGGAAACACGTGCCGTCATCATTGCTTTGCACAAAAAGGGCTTCACAGGCAAGGATATTGCTGCTGGTAAGATTGCACCTAAATCAACCATTTATTGGATCATCGAGAACTTCAAGGAGAGAGGTTAAATTGTTGTGAAGAAGGCGTCAGGGCGCCCAAGAAAGTCCAGCAAGCGCCAGGACCGTCTCCTAAAGTTGATTCAGCTGCGGGATCGGGGCAACACCAGTGCAGAGCTTGCTCAGGAATGGCAGCAGGCAGGTGTGAGTGCATCTGCACGCACAGTGAGGCGAAGACTTTTGGAGGATGGCCTGGTGTCAAGAAGGGCAGGAAAGAAGACACTTCTCTCCAGGAAAAACATCAGGGACAGACTCATATTCTGCAAAAGGTACAGGGATTGGACTGCTGAGGACTAGGGTAGAGTCATTTTCTCTGATGAATCCCCTTTCCGATTGTTTGGGCCATCCGGAAAACACCTTGTCCGGAGAAGACAAGGTGAGCGCTATCATCAGTCCTGTGTCATGCCAACAGTAAAGCATCCTGAGACCATTCATGTGTGGGGTTGCTTCTCAGCCAAGGGAGTGGGCTCACTCAAAATTTTGCCTAAGAACACAGACATGAATAAAGAATGGTACCAACATATCCTCCGAGAGCAACTTCTCCCAACCATCCAAGAACAGTTTGGTGATGACCAATGCCTTTTCCAGCATGATGGAGCACCTTGCCATAAGGCAAAAGTGATAACTAAGTGGCTCGGGGAACAAAACATCGACATTTTGGGTCCATGGCCAGGAAACTCCCCAGACCTTAATCCCATTGAGAACTTGTGGTCGATCCTCAAGAGGCGGGTAGACAAACAAAAACCCACAACTTTTGACAAACTCCAAGCATTGATTATGCAAGAATGGCCTGCCATCAGTCAGTATGTGGCCCAGAAGTTAATTGACAGCATGCCAGGGTGGATTGCAGAGGTCTTGAAAAAGAAGGGTCAACACTACAAATATTGACTCTTTGCATAAACTGAATGTCATTGTCAATGAAAGCCTTTGACACTTATGGAATATTTGTAATTATACTTCAGTGTACCATAGTAACTACTGACATAAAGATTTAAGAACACTGAAGCAGCAAACGTTCTGGAGACCAATACTTGTGTCATTCTCAAAACCTTTGGCCACGACTGTATATAGTACAATCACACCAGACAATGTAGAGTTGTTTCACAATACAGTGTTTTCAAGAGTAAGCCTGCACTCCTTCTTGGTGAAATACCACACAGGCAGTGTTACAAGGCAGGAAGAATACTCTCTGTAGTGTCCATGTTTTTGGGTGGCAGTTAGGCAAACGGCTGACAGTTTAAAAGTCCTCTGTAGTGTCCATGTTTTTGGGTGGCAGTTAGGCAAACGGCTGACAGTTTAAAAGTCCTCTGTAGTGTCCATGTTTTTGGGTGGCAGTTAGGCAAACGGCTGACAGTTTAAAAGTCCTCTGTAGTGTCCATGTTTTTGGGTGGCAGTTAGGCACACGGCTGACAGTTTAAAAGTCCTCTGTAGTGTCCATGTTTTTGGGTCGCAGTTAGGCACACGGCTGACAGTTTAAAAGCCCAGACAATGCTATTCTTTCTATACTTTGTGCAGCAACCTGTATAACAACAATTGGAGCTGACGCCATGTTTATTCTGCTTGGCTGAGCATCACACAACGACGAGAGGTGTTCGCTTGTGAGAGGAGTACAAAGAGAGCATCTTGCACAGATGGATTTACCTGGATTAGACGACACGTCCTTGGAAGGTTTTATTTCATCAGGTGCCTATAGAGGGTGACTGGTCAGCTGAAAAATGTGGCTTCACTGACATGGCAGTTTGAATGATGAATGTGAAAGTCATATTCCATACATGGGAGATAACAGCATTGAGGTTGAAATAGGCTGTCTCAGTGGGCAGTCACAGAACAGCCAACAGAGGGAGAACCCCAGATTCAGCCTGTCGGTGATAATTCACTCAATATTGTTTAACAAGGTATGGACGATGGTGTCTTGGACATGCATTTGTCTTTGTGTGTGTGTGTTCAAAAAAAGAACATTGAGGGGGATGGCAGTCTGTCACTCCCTCTGTTATATCCCACCAGGCCAAGATGACAGGAAGTTGGAACCCCCATCAACCCCCACCGCCGGACATCAAAGCAACCATTCTTTCTCTCTCGCTCAGGAAACCAAACCAAAACAGTTCAGAATAAGACCAACCTAGTGCTACTGCAGACTAGGAGTAGGTCACCCACAGACAGCATCAAAATGCCACAGTAACATTTAAACAATGCCCTCCACATCGGTCCTCACAATATGCCAGCCATTGTTAATCTTTTCCGTTTCACCCGAATAATAAGCAAACTTTCAATGTGAACAGGATGTCTCAGAGTGGTTATATTTAGGTCTGACGCATGTGAGAACAAAATACTTCAGTCATGTAAATCAAGCAGTTTGGGATCGGTTTCTGTCTTACCAGGGGGATGCAAAGACCCATTTAGCATTTTCTCATTTACTCAGTGCTGTTTTTATTTATTTATTTATTCACCAGGGTTTATGAGCGCACACTCACGCAAAGCCTTGAAGTAGAAATTGATAACATTATCAGACGGAAGCGGTGCGTTATGTGTTATTAGCTATAACACCCATCCTGTGCCAATTATCAACGAGAGTAATTCATTGTTAGATTACGACAGAGAGTAATACATTGTTAGATTACGACAGAGAGTAATGCATTGTTAGATTACGACAGAGAGTAATGCGTTGTTAGATTACGACAGAGAGTAATACATTGTTAGATTACGACAGAGAGTAATGCATTGTTAGATTACGACAGAGAGTAATGCGTTGTTAGATTACGACAGAGAGTAATGCATTGTAAAATTACGACAGAGAGTAATGCATTGTTAGATTACGACAAAGAGTAATGCTTTGTTAGATTACGACAGAGAGTAATGCATTGTTAGATTACGACAGAGAGTAATATGTTGTTAGATCATGACAGAGAGTAATGCGTTGTTAGATTACGACAGAGAGTAATGCGTTTTTAGATTACGACAGAGAGAAATGTATGTTGGAGATGAGAAATATTCACATTGCTAAAGGTCAAATGTCAAAATGCCCATTGTTGGGTCCTCTGTAGCTACGTTAGTGGGGTGCAGTTTGACAGTAGCCTCCGCTCCTTGTCTCCATCTACTGCACATTGATATTTAAAGGTACAATAGGCAGAAATCGCGCTGGTTGCTACAATTCTCATGGTTTTCATTTCTACGTGAATTTGGTAGGGTCGCCCAAAAAGCTGCCTACTGTGCCTTTAAGAACTGGACAAGTGAAAATCTATTTCTAGACATCTATCTATCAGTAATTTGATGAAGCAGGAGATACGGAGAGAGGACGGCACCTTAGACAATTGAGATACGCAAACCCAAGGTGTTGGGTTCGAGGCAGAGGTAGATGGGTTGCCAGATTTGTTTACATTGAGTAGCAATCTGATTCATGACTGAAGCTTGGCATCCCATAGACTCTTCTTACATATTCATCCAAAACTTTCCTCACCTGAGTTTGATCACTGCTGCCCTCAAACACACACACACACAGAGAGAGAGAGAGGTGAGTAATGAGCCATCCCTGATAGATGGATGACCTGGAGTCAGAGGGAAAGACAGACACAGGGAGGGAGAGGGAGACAGCACCCTTCATTGACCCAGACTCTTCTAATTAGACCACACCTGGTTGGCAGTATACACACTAGGTAGTATACACACTAGGTAGTATACAGCAGTTGCTACTAATCATTTGTCCCTTAGTGTTCATTTGAAAAGTATGCTTTAGTTCTACAGGAACTACTCACTGTGCACAGATGTCAAATTAACTTCTATTCCACGTTGGTGGAATGTAATTTCATTGAAATTACGTGGAAACAACGTGGATTCAACTAGTGTGTACCCAGTGGGTATGCACAATGACAATCAACCATCATGACACTGCGTCTTTCATACAATTGTACGTCTGGGCCATTGACTGGGTTGTTAAGCGGCCCTGGTAAAAATCTCCTCTTTGAGGCCAGTTTTGCTTCCGCTGTCAGGATTATCAATCGATCACTCATCCATAATTTGTGACTGTTCTCCTGCAGGTCTGGTAATCAATGTCCAGTTCTGGTTTGCAGATGCATTGCAGAGTCCAAAATGCACTAAGCATCATCCAACCCAGCTTTTAGACCCATAAATAAGGCCTTAGGCATAATGACATGTTAATGCTTTGTTGGCTTCCACATCTTCCCTTATGGATAAGCAATATAATGCAGGCTGCATTCATTTTTGATAGAGGTCATGCTAGTTAGGGCACATTTGGATGGTTATATAGTTAGCTATATGTCTATATATCTGTGTTCAAGGCAGCATGAAAAGTGTGTGTGTGTGTGTGTGTGTGTGAGCAGTGTGCCCTCATGCTTCGTTTGAACAGACTTTTGCTGTGTTTCCTGGGGCTGTTCAGAAACCCTCCCACAGTAAAGGGCAGCATGCCAAGTCATCGTATCTTTCCCTCCTCTTAACGATCCCATTTCTCTGGATCTGTCATGAGCCAACACATTATACATTCAACATTATTTTACAAGGTCAGTTTATTGAGAACTCTGTTCTCTTTCTGAATAACAACCTGGGCAATAGTCACAGTGGAGAGGAGAGGGGTGGAATGAGCCAATTAGAAACTTGTGTTACGAAGCAGCAGAAAGTGACTTTCACTGAAATACCTCTATTAGATATTATAGTGTGTCCGAAACCACTCCTCGAGTACCCCCAGTTGTTAGACTTATTCTATCTATTGCAGAACTAGCACACTAGATTCCACTGGTCATCAAGCCATTAATTGGTTGAATCAGATGTGCTAGGATTGGAATACATTAAGTAGGTGTAATGGCTGGGGGAGCTTTGATTTGATATCCCCTATTGGAAAAACTCCTGGTACATCTGGCCCTTTGAATTAGTAGCTCTTAGAGATTGACTGAGTTGGAGCATCCCAAAACAAGAACCAAATGGTTGACTCCTACTGTGATATTTTGTATAGCGGGCATGCAGTTGATGTTAAAGGCCACACCTTGCTCCCCAGACAGGGGCCACGCTGGGAGGTTTAACTAGAAGTTTGAGTGTGGTTAGAACTAGGCATTTCTTGAGATGCCACATTTTATGACTTTTTAATCTTTTACTGTTTTTATGACACAAGGACACACAAAGTGATCAGTTGGTTTAATTGTTTCAGATGTGGCTAAAATAAAAACATTGTTACCATAGCGAGTGGATGTGTTTTGTGCCTGTACATTCCTGTCCGTGTACACAATATTTCTGCTCATTTTATTGTGGCAATCACGTATTTCTTTCAAGGTCAAACTGATTGTTGTCTCCATTCTGCTCCAATATAGCAATATTGCTAACAGATGGAAAAAAATGAACATAATAAGAATCTCAAAGTAAATGAAATACAGGAAGAAAACAAAATTAGGGATTTCACATTCCAGGAGTTCTGTTAAAAGGTTTTTTAATGCTGTAGTCCAGGGATAAATATATTATTGTACCTTTCTTTTGAATTCTGGCCAAGGAAGAGGTACCTTGGCTGCCGAGCGAGTGTATGACATCCCACAGAGTGGGCCTTTGTTTCAAGGGATTGGGTTGCGCCGCCCGAACAAAGTGTGCAGCGTTGTCAATGGTGACTGGGGCCACTGAAGTGTAACTCTAGGCCTGGAGAGGGAGGGGGGGAAGGCGGTAGAGGCAGCTAAACAGAGGACCTGTAGAGGACAGAGTCCACACACTCACTTATACACGCAGGCCACACGCACTCACACACACATACACTCTCTCCTCTCCCCAGGGCTTTAAGCTGCTCATGCCCAAGAGACGGTAACCAAAGCCCCACATGAAACCTTTCTCTGAGCCTCTGCTCCTGTGACAGAGAGAGAGAATGCTTGTTTTGAAGGCACTCTACCTACAAGTTTGGTTTTCCGGAATAGTTCCACTAAGGGCCAAGTTGTTTACTGTCTTTCTTGACGTCTTTTAGATGCCCTGTGGCAGGACTATTCATCTCCTGCTCTGAGGGGCCAAACCTTTCTAATCAGGAACTGACTGAGAGCTGTGACATAAACAGAGTGGTGTGGTGACTGATTCAGACCTGGGACACCAGGCGTGCAATGGTAAAAAGAAGAACCAGCAGTACTTGGAACCTCTAGGTCTGGAGTTGAATATGCCCAGTAAACTGCTAAACGGTCTCCAAGGGATGGAACAATACTGACATCTCATCTGTGGTACCAGTGGTGAAAACGAGCTGGAAATAGAGCAACAGAAGAGTCAATGCACTTCATTGGTCCTCTTGTTCCTCATCTTCCCTGTATTGTGTAGCTCGTCGCCTAGAGACGTGTTAAGGGATCTCAGCAGATTGTTTCCAGGAAGTAATTTCTGTGTGGATAGTGATACTACATACTGACAGACTTTATTGGCGTCACCAATACACAATGGTTAAGCATTCCATAGATATAATGTCTTATCCGCAACAACAAGCTGAAAAGTTGTATTTGAGACAGGAATAGTGGGTATTTTGGGTGGCTATCTTGGTTTGAGGTGACCTTGGATTGAGGCTGTGGTTAACTGTGTACTTCCATGGGGCTGCCTGTCTGTGTCTGTCCAGACAATGAGGATTTTGTAATGTTAGTATGAGGTCAGTATACTGTACTCCAGTGAAGCTCTGTAATGTTAGTATACTGTACTCTAGTGAAGCTCTGTAATGTTGTTGTGAGGTCAGTATACTGTACTCCAGTGAAGCTCTGTAATGTTTGTGTGAGGTCAGTATACTGTACTCCAGTGAAGCTCTGTAATGTTGTTGTGAGGTCAGTATACTGTACTCCAGTGAAGCTCTGTAATGTTAGTATACTGTACTCTAGTGAAGCTCTGTAATGTTGTTGTGAGGTCAGTATACTGTACTCCAGTGAAGCTCTGTAATGTTTGTGTGAGGTCAGTATACTGTACTCCAGTGAAGCTCTTGAATCATCATCTGTCTTTGCTCCCTTTGTTGTTCAGAGGATCGTATGAGAGGGGAAATGGTTAAATGGTTGACATTTTAGTCATTTAGCAGATGCTCTTATCCAGAGCAACTTACAGTTAGTTAGTGCATACTGTTCATACTTTTTTTTCTTCGTACTGGTCCCCCGTGGGAATCAAACCCACAACCCTGGCGTTGCAAGCACCATGCTCTACTATCTGAGCTACATGGGACTACTTATTCGAATCCCCATTAGCTTTTGCAGAACCAGCAGCTATTCTTCCTGGGGTCCACACAAAAACATAAAACATGTAAAGTAGCAAAATACTGATTCACTGATATACAAGAACAGTCACACAAATGTAAAATACAACGAGATGACAATTTTAGCAAATGTTCTTTCTTACCCAGAACAACTTACAATGTACCTTTATCACACCCAAAATCTTTGTTTCATGTCTAACCCATTGAGCTACATGGATAAGTTAATAGTCAGGGGCTTGAATTTGTACTGTAGTAGTAGAATAGTGCCCAAAATGGTTGCTTTCACAATGTCATCGTTAACAGACATCTATTAAAATTCCCTCTCCCATCCTATAGCTGCTTTCTGCTCTCCAGTAGGGAAATCTTATGAACAGCGGCGACAAATTGACAAAGCCTGGTGGGTTTCATTACAACACAAGTTAGATCTTGCTGAGTGATTGTTCTGTTAGGTCGTTAAGGTCATACTGAGGTCATACTGAGTGGTCTAGTATTTTAGACAGATAGCAGGAGAACACCAGCAAAGCACCCCCACACCATCACACCTACTCCTCCATGCTTCACGATAGGAACCACACATGCAGAGATCATTGTGCTGCAATCTGAGGCTGGTAACTCTAATGAACATATCCTCTGCAGCAGAGTTAACTCTGGGTCTTCCTGTCCTGTGGCGGTCCTCATGAGAGTCAGTTTCATCATAGCGCTTGATGGTTTTTGCGACTGCACTTGAAAAAACTTTGAAAGTTCCTGAAATGTTCCCTATTGACTGACCTTCATGTCTTAAAGTAATGATGGACTGTTGTTTCTCTTTGCTCATTTGAGCATTAAGAAGGAAAGAAATTCCACAAATGAACTTTAATTGAAATGCATTCCAGGTGACTACCTTAATGAAGTTGTTTGAGAGGAATGCCAAGAGTGTGCAAAGCTGTCATCAAGGCAAAGGGTGATTTGCTTAACACTTTTTCGGTTACTACGTGATTCCATATGTGTTATTTCATAATTTTGATGTCTTCACTATTATTCTACAATTAGGTGTGTCTAAACGTTTAACTGGTACTGTATATTGGCAGCAAAACCCTTGCTGAGACGGCAGGGAATGAGGCTGAGTGGGAAGCAGTGCCCCTCAAAACACCTAGAGCTCCAGTTTAGTGGATTGATAAAACTGTACAGCTGAATATCCTCTCAGCACTGTTCTGAATGACAGCTCTCCAGCCTTTTAAGGATTTGAACCCACCCCGGCACTGTGTGCGTTCTGAAGGCGGCGGCACTGACCACTAAACCACCGAGACTACGTCGCTCTCTACGACCTGGGAAAACCTGTCTGTAAAGAACATGTGGGCACCAACCCCTTACTTCCAGTACCTCTCTTTACCCCTACATTCAGTGAGCGATGGTCCAATACTTTGCATGTTCAACTTATATAAGCTGCTTTTACCTTCCCATTCACAGGCTTCATTCCAATACTTTGCATGTTTACACAAGTGTTTTCTTGGTGTTCTGCCAGTATCACGATTGAAGGTAAGACCCAGGAGCAGACAACGTCGGAATAACAATGTTTATTAGACCATCAGGGGTAGGCTTAGGGTCAGCGCAGGCAGGAATGGTCAACACCAGAAAAACAGGAACTATCACAAGGCAGGAGCAAAGGGGAAAACCGCTGGTAGGCTTGACAAGCAAAACGAACTGGCAACAGCCAAACAGAGAACACAGGTTAAAGTACCCAGGGGCTAATGGGGAAGATGGGCGACACCTGGAGGGGGGTGGAGACAAGCACGCAGACAGGTGAAACAGATCAGGGTGTGACAGCCAGGCTGTTTTAAATGGGGAAAGTTAGACAGATGGGGCCTATAACAGTGGTAACAAGCATTCAGTGTGAAAAACTTGGTCCATATAACCCCAGCCTTACGGTTATTGTTAAGGGAATGGTTGTTTACAATCTACCATTGTACCTTTTTGTTTTTGATGTCTTATACCAAAGAACAAATATGATTTATTTATGGAAATAGCAAAACCAGCAGAAATATTAAAGATAAATTAACCAAGATTATTTATACCATAATACACAAATCAACATGTTTACTCAACAACTTTAGCTACTAGTAAGAGCTTTTCACACTTCTGAGCAGAACTGAGCCCAGCTGGCCTGGTTACGCATCCGCCATTGCTGAAACCATGCTGAAAAGGAGATCACTCTCCTCCATCTCTCTCTCTTTCAGCCTCTGTCACTATCTTAGTCATCTACAACAATCAACTGATCTCTCTTACTATCTGGCTTTCTCTCTCACAGTACTCTGTCCATCTCTCTCAGTACTTTGTCCATCTCTCACAGTACTCTGTCCATCTCTCTCAGTACTTTGTCCATCTCTCACAGTACTCTGTCCATCTCTCTCAGTACTTTGTCCATCTCTCACAGTACTCTGTCCATCTCTCTCAGTACTTTGTCCATCTCTCACAGTACTCTGTCCATCTCTCTCACTATCTGGCCCTCTCTCTCAGTAATCTGTCCATCTCTCTCACTATCTGGCCCTCTCTCTCAGTAGTCTGTCCATCTCTCTCACTATCTGGCCCTCTCTCTCAGTAGTCTGTCCATCTCTCTCACTATCTGGCCCTCTCTCTCAGTAGTCTGTCCATCTCTCACAGTACTCTGGCCCTCTCTCTCACTTTCTGGCCCTCTCTCTCAGTAGTCTGTCCATCTCTCTCAGTACTCTGTCCATCTCTCTCTGTCTGTCCATCTCTCTCAGTACTCTGTCTATCTCTCTGTCTGTCCTCTCTAGACTCCTATGTGTGCAAGCTGTGACTTTTGCCAGCTCCCCTTGGCATCCTTAGTCACAGCACGTGAGAGATGAAGTGTGCTCAACCACTTCATCCTTCCATTCTTTCCTACCTCCGTCCCTCTATCCCTCCCCCCTCCATCCCTCCCCCTCTATACCTCCGTCCCTCTATCCCTCCCCCCTCCAGCACCCTCTCAAACACAGACACAGACCCAGCCTCCCTTTTCCTCACTGGACATCCAACCAAAGACTTTTACTTTACGTTTTCATCATACATTCAATAAGCTTTATTGAACCAATTTGCACTATACTTGGACCAAACATGCAATCTTGAAGCTCAAGAAGAAGACCAATATTATATATATGTGTGTGTGTGTGTGTGTGTGTGTGTGTGTGTGTGTGTGTGTGTGTGTGTGTGTGTGTGTGTGTGTGTGTGTGTGTGTGTGTGTGTGTGTGTGTGTGTGTGTGTCTGTGTCTATGTGAGTGTGCGTGTGCGTGCGTGCCTGCGTGTGTAGTTTGTTCTTTTGCTTTGAGTTGTCATACCATCATTCAAACCAAAAGGCTGTGGTCAGAGCCTAGTGTTTCCCAGGCAACAGTAATATGTTTGTCACCTTTGTTCCGGTCATTCAAAGCCTCCTTTGTCAATGTTGTCATTAGGTCATGGCTGAACTTTCAGCTTTTAGACTTTTCAATAGGCAATTGTTTTAGGAAGTATTGCCTGTGCCTGTTATGTCCTATTCACGTTCAACATTTTCTATTCTCAACACAGTGTAAAACTGACCTTTGGGGGGATCTTTCATGGGAGTATTTTATTTGACGATTGTTCTAAAGAGTTGCCCATATGCCAATAGGATTCAGTTGTTGTAATTGTTGGTCTGACAAGCTAGATCCTTTGTGAATAACTAAAATGTAGGAGACAACCTTGCACTCAAATATACATGACACTTTAACTTTTGGGAATCAATTAGCTGACTTCCTACTTTAACATTAAGGACGGTAAACATGAAAATGTCTCCATTCAGTAGAGAAGGGACTGGGGGATTGTGGGTGGATGTGTTGTGTGGGTGGTTGGGATATGGTAAAATCTTTGTACTTACATTGATGTACATTTTGTAAAACTTGAATAAAAAATCTATATATCAAAAAATGTAATCTTTCCATTCTTTGCCATTAGATTATAGGAGAAAATAATGTGTGCAGAGGAGAGGAAACGTCTTCCCATAGCAGTAATTCAATATTCACATATGTCCACCCTACCCTCTCTCTCCAGGCACTACCCCAAGCAGTCCTTCACCATTGTGACTGACACCCCAGAGAACCTGAGACTGAGACATCAGAGTGAATTGCAGAGCCAGGTGAGGACGTCCTTCTATTTTTGTGTATGTCGTCAAATTCAAATCCCTTTGAGTTGCTGGGCTGGAAAATTATCTTGTAATAATGAAGGAACTAGAGGATCCAAAATTCTATGTCGTCACAGAGGTGTAATATGTAGCCACACCCACACCAGTGAAACGCCACTCCCGTGTTTTGTTCTTTTACCATACCTCCCTTTCTGCCTGTATCTGGCTGTCAGAGCCAGAACTCGCCTGTACACGGACACGTAGCCAGGGCCCATCTGTCAAAGAAACACAGACACACACACACTGGGTGTCTGTCCACATGCCGGTCCTTTGGCTCAGCACACAGCCAAAAGGAAGAGACAGGAACGTCAAAGAGAGGAAGGAGGAGGAGGGAGGGAGGGAGGGAGGGAGGGGGAGTGCACAGAGGAGGAGAGCTCACTCACAGGATCTGTCTGGTTTGGCCTACCCTGAATCTCTGGTCTACAGAGAGCTGTATTGCTTTCATTCTACAGTCATAGACACTGTGTATCATCTAAAGGCATCAAACATGTGCCTGGAGACACGGATAGCTTTATATGTATTCACCTTTAAATTCTCTGATTGTAAGAATCATCAAGGTGCTCTCGTCATCCTCTTCATATAGATTATGGGATTGTATAACTTTTGTATAACTTTTATTAATCATCATATAGATTCCCCCAATCTATAGCTACAGATAGTTTGATTGTTAGTTACTTATACGTGCCATTTAGCAGAGGCTTTTATCCTTAGCGTCTTACAGTAGTGCGTGCATACATTTTTGTGTAGGTGATCCAGTGGGAATCGAACCCACAATCCTGATGTTGTCATTGCCATGCAACTGAGCCACACACAGCCACTTTACTGTTTGTCAACATTCATCCAACTTTGTCAGTTGATCAGGGTTTATTGCACGCACGCACACACACACACACACACGCACACACACAGACAGACACACACACACTGTAACAACCAGTGGATGGGAAAATACCATCTTGTCTCTGCTTAGCACAAAAGCAATCCATTCTTTGGCCTGTTTTTTGGAGCGGATTCTCAAAGGCGGTGGCGCGTCAGTAATTTGGTTATTTAAGCTTGAGTTATCTAATCTAAGGGGCCGATAGGGCTCCGGCTCCACTGGAGACTTCCCTGATTAACCTATGGTTCTATTTACATGGCCCTAAAGAGATAGGATCAAGTGTGTAAAAAAAAAGAGTTGTTGAAGGAGTATCTCTTTTAACATTCCTACTCTTAATTTTACGCCAAAAAATGTTTCTACCTCTTTCTTTTTGGTGCATCACAATCTTTTTATTTTGACAGGATATGAGCAGAAGCAGGGAGACAAAGTAGGTGGAGCATGAAGTGCATAAGGCTCATGCCGGGATCGAACCCGCGATCCCCGCCACCTTATGTGACCGATCGCCTCGATTCGGTTTTATGTAGCTAAATTTGAAATGAGACTCGGAGCTAGAAAATGTTATATCATACACTGCAGTTGAGGAACAATGGGAAAGTAATTCGGCCTTGAAAGCTGATAAAATTGTAACCCTACTTTTGAGAAAATGGCCCTTGAATGTTTTGGTACACCTACTGGAGAGCTCTTCTTTCTCTACACCCAATCAGCATCGTTCACACCCTCTTAAGCCTTAGCCCCACCCATGTGCTAAACAGAGTGAGTAGTTTAGTAATCAACCAAATATTAAGACTAAAAGTGGTAAAAGTAGTAGCCTAAAAACAAGTTTGTTATTAATGAAAGTTCCAGAAGGCATTTCTGCCAAAAAACATATTTTGATAATAAATAAATGTTTACCTTCAAATGCCTCTCCTGTGATGTAGTGATGTGCAACATACACCTAGTTTCCTGAAACGAGTCACAACCTTCGTTCGGTGACAAACATTTGGTTCCTACACATTTGGTGCCTACACAGCCTGTTAAGTGAGGGTGGAGAGATGTTGTATATAGGATATTGTCAGAACAAGTTGTTGTCTTCTGTGTCAGGTGGACAGTCATACAGCACTCACTCCATCTAAGCTAGGCTCTCTGGGTATGACTGTTATCTGACTGTTAGCTTTTAGCCCAAAACTGGCTCACTAGACACAACATGTCAGCTTGAACAGCCTTTCTGGTGGAACGCCCATTTCCTAGAGGAGTCAGTCAACAATGTCCGACCCTTGTCACCTTTCGCGCTCGATTCCCTTTGCTTTTTGTCTCCTTTTTCTCATTTGTTGTAGCCTTAGCAACAATTTAAACATACTGTACAAAATAGACCACAGTTTGGGGCATGTCGAGCAACTGAAAATGTTCATAAAACATACTATAATTTACCATCGTCTGAAACTGTCATATTTGGTAGCATGTTTGGGCAGCAGATTGTTGGTTCACTGTTGAGGGACAGCTTTTCACTCAGTGGTCTCCAGAAGGAGTCAGGCTATGTCCCAGGCCAGGGAGAGGGGCATCACACACACACACACACACACACACAGACACACACACACACACACACACACACACACACACACACACACACACACACACACACACACACACTAAATACAGAGGTCAATCGAACAGTCTCTCACTGACAGAACTAGCTCTTGCACATTGAGTGTTCATCTGTGATTGGTTCATCCTCATTTGTGTTTTGTCCTATGAGTGTGTCGTGGCATCGGTGCCTTCATGCCTGATGCACTTTCAGCTTTTGTCTGTTAACTGGCCGGGGACAATTCTCCCTCTCTGTCCCCTCAGAGTGCTGTCCTAGCTGGCTGAGTGACCCTGACACAATCACTGAGCTCATGTTGGCCCCTGCTCAAATTGTCTGGCTGCCAAGCACCCCCACAATGGCCGTGCAGTTGCACCCTCTGTTACCAGATGGTCTGAGATGCTATGTGTCAGAGAAACCATGTGAGGTAGCCATGCCTCCCTCTATAATCAGCCCACAATTCTTTGCAAAGCCAGTCGGTGATGCCAACTCATATCAATCCCTGTCCTCAAACCTGACTGAGGACATCCTCAGTGAAGAGCAACAGCCAGGTCTGTGTGCATTATTGCCATCTCTCTCGCCACCAGCTATGGATGCTTTAATAAAAGGGACTGTTATTACCTGACACTGTAATTTATCATCAGAGATTTATTACGGTAATTTACCCCGGTCTCTCTCCCTCTCTCGCCTTTCTCACCACATCCATTCTATTGTTGTTTACCACGTACAGAACCTGCCCTATAGCCACAAATAAACACAAGCCTCTTTAAACTCAGTTTTTCACAATTCCTGACATTTAATCCTAGTAAACATTCCCTCTCGTAGGTCAGTTAGGATCACCACTTTACTTTAAGAATGTGAAATGTCAGAATAATAATAGAGATAATTATTTATTTAAGCTTTTATTTCTTTCATCACATTCCCAGTGGGTCAGAAGTTTTTACATACACTCAATTAGTATTTGGTAACATTGCCTTTAAATTGTTTAACTTGGGTCAAATGTTTTGGGTAGCCTTCCACAAGCTTCCCACAAAGAATTTTGGCCCATTCCTCCTGACAGAACTGGTTTAACTGAGTCAGGTTTGTAGGCCTTCTTGCTCGCACATGCTTTTTTAGTTCTGCCCACAAATTTTCTATAGGATTGAGGTCAGGGCTTTGTGATGGCCACTCCAATACCTTGACTTTGTTGTCCTTAAGCCATTTTGCCACAACCTTGGAAGAATGCTTGGCGTCATTGTCCATTTGGAAGACCCATTTGCGACCAAAGCTTTAACTTCCTGACTGATGTCTTGAGATGTTGCTTCAATATATCCACATAATTTTCCTTCCTCATGATGCCATCTATTTTGTGAAGTGCACCAGTCCCTCCTGCAGAAAAGCACCCCCACAACATGATGCTGCCACCCCCGTGCTTCACGATTGGGATGGTGTTCTTCGGCTTGCAAGCCTCCCCCTTTTTCCTCCAAACATAACGATGGTCATTATGGCCAAACAGTTGTATTTTTGTTTCATCAGACCAGAGGACATTTCTCCAAAAAGTACCATCTTTGTCCCCATGTGCAGTTGCAAATCGTAGTCTGGCTTTTTATGGCGGTTTTGGAGCAGTGGCTTCTTCCTTGCTGAGCGCCCTTTCAGGTTATGTCGATATAGGACTCGTTTTACTGTGGATATAGATACTTTTTTACCTGTTTCCTCCAGCATCTGGTCCTTTGCTGTTGTTCTGGGATTGATTTGCTCCTTCCTGAGCGTTATGACATGGTGTTTATACTTGCGTACTATTGTTTGTACAGATGAACGTGGTACCTTCAGGTATTTGGAAATTGATCCCAAGGATGCACCAGACTTGTGGAGGTCTACAATTCTTTTTCTGAGGTCTTGGCTGATTTCTTTTTATTTTCCCATGATGTCGAACAAAGATGCACTGAGTTTGAAGGTAGGCCTTGAAATACTCCACAGTTAAACCTCCAATTGACTCAAATTATGTCAATTAGCCTATCAGAAGCTTCTAAAGCCATGACATGATTTTCTGGAATTTTCCAAGCTGTTTAAAGGCACAGTCAACTTAGTGTATGTCAACGTCTGACCAACTGGAATTGTGATATAGTGAATTATAAGTGAAATAATCTGTCTGTAAACAATTGTTGGAAGAATTACTTGTGTCATGTACAAAGTAGATGTCCTAACCGACTTGCCAAAACTATGGTTTATTAACATGAAATCTGTGGAGTGGTTGAAAAATTATTTTTAATGACTTCGACCTATGTGTATGTAAACTTCCGACTTCAACTGTACATGTCTGTTTCCATCAAAGCACACTGGTACACTATGAAATGTATGCATAATGGATGTATTATGTAATTTACATCTGTACATCACAGGAGCTTGGTGTCACCTTAATTGGGGAGGACGGGCTCGTGGTAATGGCTGGAGCCGTCCTCCCCTCAGCAGCCTCCACTGTTGTACATCTGACATTTTTCAGTGAGTCACCTGGCAGAACCCAGAGCTGAGAAGACTGATAGATTTAATTAATATGGTCCCTGATGTGTAACAGGGTGGCCAACACTAGCTCTTGGTGAGCTTCTAGCTCCTTGTAGGTATGCAGCCTTTGACTCCAGCCCTGCTAAGTGTGAAAGCTCAGTGGAACGAACTGCCCCTCGTCCCAGCCATTCACTTGTGCTGTCTGAGAACCTCAGCCAATCCCTCAGCCTTACATAAAAGTAGCGATAAAAGACTATTAATACTGAAGGACATAATATCGCCACTGATAGGCTACTTTGGAGGGAAATCAGCTGAAACGCGGATATCAAAGCCTCTTTGGTAGACTGATAAATTAATAACCCATTCTGTCCTTGAGGTTTATACTCTTCATTATTGTAGGCCTCAGTAGCCTAGCTCTGTCTGTTCGTGTTTGTATGAATTATACAGTAGGGTCTAAAATTATTGACACCCTTGATAATGATGAGTAATAATGACTGTATAAAAGAAATAATTAAAATACATATTATTTTATACTAATACAGTTGGTCAGAGAAAGAGATTTTGTTCAACATGTAATAATGTATTTGCTCAAAAAAGGTAGGAGTAAAAATGATTGACATCCCTAAAGATTCTTATCAATAAAGTAGGGAAATCAAAATAAAGCGTAAAATAAAGTAGTCAAAAGTTTAGTATTTGATCTCCTATTCCTAGCGCCCCACTGTGTCCTTAGGGGACAATAATGTTCTATTGAATTTAATTTAATTTAATTGAGGCTCTATCAAATCAAATCAAATGTTATGCGCCGAATACAACAGGTGTAGACATTACCGTTAAATGCTTACTAACAAGCCCTTAACCAACAATGCTGAGGTTATTTAAAAAGTGAGTAAGAAAATATTTACAAAACAATTCAATCAAAAATAGTGAGGCTATATACAGGGGCTACCGGTACCAAGTCAATGTGCAGGGGTACAAGTTAGTCAAGGTAATTGAGGTAATATATACATGTAGGTAGGGGTACATATTCAGCCATCCACCCATACTATGCAATGTCTTTTTATAGATTTTTATATCTATCTATCTATCTATCTATCTATCTATCTATCTATCTATCTATCTATCTATCTATCTACCTACCTACCTACCTACCTACCTACCTACCTACCTACCTACCTACCTACCTACCTACCTACCTACCTACCTACCTACCTACCTACCTACCTACCTACCTACCTACCTACCTACCTACCTACCTACCTACCTACCTACCTACCTACCTACCTACCAACCTACCTACCTATCTATCTATCTATCTATCGTGACTATGCATAGATAATTAACATGAAGCCTTTGCTTTTCTTTACAATCCTATATAGCTAGCAGTCTAGTGATGTATGAATTCATCCTAGTGTGCCCTTGACAAATTATAATTATTCCACACCATAAGATAACGATCAGCTGTGCCACATTAGTACTTTATGTAAGAGCTTATGCCATGATGTGAGACTTAAAAGTGTTGGAGAATAAAGCCCTCAAAACTCCAATAGTCAAGATTCTAATTCTAATTTGCGTTTATTATGTTCCCTACACAAAGCTATTGTATAGTGTGTGTTTCTACAAGATGAACGGCTTTGAATCAATAATCATTTTGTCGGAATTGTTGTCTTGCTCTTTAGTGATGACAACTGTCACTTTACCCCCCCCCCCCCTTTTACGTTTCGTTTTTCAGCGATTAAATGGAACCGAGAACAAATCTAAACTAACCAACTTATTTCCAAACAAAACACTTAATTTGTTTTAGACCAGCCTTTCCCCCCGGTATCTGCAGTTCAAAACAGCAGGCTCTCTTTCCCATCAAAACACTTGTCAAACTATTGTGCTGCCGCTTAGAACCACGGTCGAAAGGCAGTATTTTCAAATGGCAAAGTTTTACGACTAAGTTGTTTTTCAAATCTCATCCCTGTCTCTTGTTTCAGGTGAAATACAAAAAGGACTTTGAGGATAGCAAAGGCAGAGGCTTCAGCATTGTATCGGACACGCCAGAGCAACAGAGACTGAGGAAGACACAAGAGCAGATCAGTAATGTATGCTTCCGTGTGGTCACTTCCACTTCCTCAATATCCCCTGGTCACCATGGTTACCTCTCCTTCCTTTCCTCTTCCTGTCCTTGTGTTACCTCATCACACCCCTGACCTTAGTGTGGGTGTCCTGTTTGTACTGAGTTTTTCAATGTTACATAATGTGGAGGAATGGAGGAGAGGAAAGTGTCTGAACTGCGTGTGTGTGTGTGTGTGTGTGTGTGTGTGTGTGTGTGTGTGTGTGTGTGTGTGTGTGTGTGTGTGTGTGTGTGTGTGTGTGTGTGTGTGTGTGTGTGTGTGTGTGTGTGTGTGTGTGTGTGTGTGTGTGTGTGTGTGCATGAGTACGTGCGTGCGATCGAGCGAGAGAGGGAGAAGTGGAGCGTGAAAGCTGGACGAGTGTGAATCAGAGGGTGCATTTTGGTCACTCTGCGAAATCACAGATTTGCACAACACACACACAAACACACACACACTCAACATCATTCTCCTCTCTCTCTTTCTTCTCTTATCTGGTCCCATCGACTCCTAATCTATCTTCTGTATCACAGACTACATTGAAATAATACACATACAGAATGGATCTATACCGTTTCATAATGATACGCACACTACACTACTGGTAAGTGGACGAGGGGCCTTTATGTAGATGACATATAACATGTAAGCGGTGCCAGTGAACATCCCTGTCGCAATTCCTCAACTCAATGTGCCGCCAAACGAATTCAACACTCCCATCAGGTGAGAAATCTACCTCGGGTGCATCTCAATAGTCTAATGTGGCTTCCTCTCCTCGTCTCGTCTCCTTTATCTGCTACATAAGACGGTGTGGGTGAATCCACATAGGGGATACCTACCAGGGAGTTCCTGCTGTCAAGTGTTTTCACATCAGTTCAAAGGAAAGGAGACAAGGAAAGGACACTCCTTTAGACTGATGACATCATCTCTTCTCTTGGGTCCCCATTTAAATACAACACACTATGGGCTCTATTCAATCCTTGGCACTGAAGATCCACTTTATAGCGCGATTAACAATTAAAGGCAGTGTTGCCGCCATCGCTGAGACTTCACTCACGGTAAACGCTGCATATGTCGGGAATTACCTTTACATTTTAAAGCAGATCTTCCGCGATACTAAGGTGATACGGATTGAATCCAGCCCTTACTCTTGTAGATACTGTATGTCATGTGTCAAACTCATTCCACGGAGGGTGTCTGCGGGTTTTCGCTCCTCCCTTGTAGTAGATTGATGAAATAAGGTCACTGTTCACCTGGTTGTCTAGGTCTAAATTTGACACATTGAAAGGAGAAACAAAAACCAGCAGACACTCGGCCCTCCATGGAATGAGCTTGTCACCACTGCTGTATGTGCTCTCATCATATCTGATTTTAGTGCCCGCAGGTCCTCCTGGGGGAGGATAGGGTTACGAGTGCCATCGTCCCAGATGTGGCACATAGGCACATTGACCCACTACTGATCCAGGTAAGCGAGCCCCACTTACTGCCCAGGGCCAACTCGCTTGATTCCGCTGTGTAAACCCACCTGGAGAGTATTACCATGGATACATCTACCTCCTTCATTAACTAACACATCAGAGGGCACTCTGAAACCTACACGTGGTTCTGTTATTAGCCAACCCTTGCTCAAGGCTCACCTGACAGGGAGTTATTTAACTAAAGGAGACTAGGATAGAGAGGAGGGAGGAAAGGAGACTAGGATAGAGAGGAGGGAGGGAAGGAGACTAGGGTAGAGAGGAGGGAGGGAAGGAGACTAGGGTAGAGAGGAGGGAGGAAAGGAGACTAGGATAGAGAGGAGGGAGGGAAGGAGACTAGGATAGAGAGGAGGGAGGAAAGAAGACTAGGATAGAGAGGAGGGAGGAAAGGAGACTAGGATAGAGAGGAGGGAGGAAAGGAGACTAGGATAGAGAGGAGGGAGGGAAGGAGACTAGGATAGAGAGGAGGGAGGAAAGGAGACTAGGATAGAGAGGAGGGAGGAAAGGAGGAGGATAAAAAGGAGAGAGTGGGAGAGATGTTTTTATCAGGTCCCTTTTCAGTCAGTGAAGTGCTTTTTATCTAAGGACAATTATCAGACTTGTATCACGGCTGTGTTGTCTTCTGCTGCTATAGTAGAAATCAGTGGATCAGTAGAAATTAAGGATGAGACTCTGCAGATAGCATCATTTAATATTGTTACAGTGACATTTGTCTATATTAGTAAATAATTTACATTTGCTGTTACGTTTCCAAGCTGTGTTTGGTTTGATTTGAATGAACTCCACAGGTATTTTCTATTTCAAATCACTTCTGTAGGCAATAGGAAGTTCTTTCACTTGTTCTGTTGTTTTTTCTGTTCTGTTGTGGTATCAGAGAGGAGCAAATCAATACTACAATTACCAGCCTAATAAATCTTTATCATTCAACATCCATTTAATGCCTGTGTGTGTCATCTAGCACTTTTTGCAGGTTTTAGGGCCTAAAAGCAGCGTGCCAGAGCATGAGACATCTATCCTCTGCTAATGCTAGGTAGCGGCTAATGCTACATTACCCTCAGGTTTAGCTGCTAATGCTAGTTAGTGGCTAATGCTACATTACCCTCAGATTTAGCTGCTAATGCTAGTTAGTGGCTAATGCTACTTTAGCCTCAGAACAACCCTTACAAGGTTGACTTGTATATGAATGCTATAATACTGATACAGGATTCAATGGCTTCTGTTTCTGCATCATGGCTAGTATGAAGCTAAGAATACAGAGCGGTGGCCCCCCAAAATACACATCCACTCCCCACTCCTACCGCACCAGCCCAGAATCCTCTGGTGTGGTTTTCACATCTGGGTTGTCACAGTCTCTTTTTAGCAGCACCACGCCTATCAGTCTTACCCTGTTATCAAATCCCAAACAACATGGAAAAACATGGTCTCCCCACATCCATCAACAACTTCATCATACATACACAGACATGCAGTAGCTGCTTCGAATTATCCCTAATTTGGATAGAAATCCCTCTTGTGTTGCGTTGAGTGTGGGACTCCTTTTCCTTTAATGTAACCAGAAAGTACAATTTTACTTTTTTTGGGGGGGTTGTTTATGTTGCTGCTGTCCATGGTAAGGGTGCTAGTCCCACTCTAAAGGCTGTCCCATCCCTGTTTCCCCCCTCAGTGATTTCCATGGCCAATCTAAAGCATTCAATAGCCTTTACTCTCCCGTTACCCCTAGCAACTGTGTTGCGCTGTGGCATTTAGAACTGGTCTCCCTTCTAAAAGAGCATTTCAATCTCAGTAGGATTACCCGTGTGAATATAGGATGAATACATTATGAATAAATACATTTGAGCTATTTTTGAAATCATGTTATGAAAAAACATCAAGGATTTTAGTTCTCATACAGCATCCCCAATTTACTGCTAACGGACCGAGGCAGTGGAGTTACGATCAGTACTTGGTAAAATAGTGCTGACGCGATGGATCAAAAGCACAGGCTTTTGTGGCTCTGATGTAAAATGGGACAAAATGGAAAGACAGTGTTCACACGAGGTGAAGTGCAGCAGTGACAAGATGATCGGCCCTCAGGGATGTTTGTTTTGGATTTTTCTGCAAGTGATGTTGACAGAGCTTCAAAGTAGACAATGATGGGTCGAAACCTTCTCTTGATTTTGGCTGTTTGGTCCCTCTTTGAAATTGTTGAGTGAATTTAGCTGCCAGATGGCTTCCCTATTAAGACAGCATCTGACGCCCTGCAAAAAAACTTTTGCTCATGCCACCCAGTTCATGCTACTGTATGGACGCGCACACTATTCCTGCGGCACAAACCTCACCCCGCAATGTACAGTCCAAACCTGCGGTTTTGTTTTCTTTGAGCATTTTGATTGTGCCTGCCTGGAGTGCCAGATGGGAGGGGTTTGCACATTTGGGACTATTCCATTGATTTTAAAAGAAAACAAATACTGATTTTTTATTTTTTTTTATTTAACTAGGCAAGTCAGTTAAGAACAAATTCTTATTTACAATGACAGCCTAGGAACAGTGGGTTAACTGCCTTGTTCAGGGGCAGAACGACAGATTTTTACCTTGTCAGCTCGGGGATTTGATCCTGCAACCTTCCAGTTACGGGCCTAACACTCTAACCACTAGGCTACCTGCCGCCCCCGATTGAACCCAGTTCTCGTGCACCATCATTGTCTTCATAAATCACCCTCTAAAGAGCAGTGCATATTGTGAACCACATTACTGAAACCTCATTACCTCCAACATATAATCTGCCATAGCGACCTGCAGTGGTATTTAGGCGACAAGCCTAATGAATGAATTTCACAGTCAATGTGGTGCTCATCTGTCTCGGTAATGTCGTGTGTCACAGGAGAACCCAACCAGAGACCTACAAGGCTTCTCCTCTCCAAACCTAAAGGACTGCTAGGATCTTATTTGCTCCATAGGACTACATCCAATTAACTCTAATTAATTGTCACTAATTGATGGTTGAATTGCTACAGTCCACTCCCTTGGCTTCCCTGGGCCGCATGAATAAGTCTGTCAGCGATGGAGAAAGTTTTAGGTCACAGACAGTACTCTCAACTGTAAATTAATATTGATGAGCTGGCAATATCATCCCAGTTTACCTTTGCTGGGAGTCATGGCAGCATTGTAAAAGTATGTTTCTATTAGATTAGACAGTGGCCAGGGATGACACATGGCTGTCAGTGATTATGTTTTTCCACAGTGGACATGAGGTAATGAGGGTGATGACTGATATCAGTCAGAAAAACATAACCCTTCACAGTATCCTATAAATTGACATAAAAATATATAGTTATTCAATGTTTTAATGACTGGAACCCACTCATTTGCTACTCTTCCTGGGGTCTAAACACATTATTATTATTATTATATTTTTTATTTTTTTTGCTGGGCCAATTTTGCGCCGCCCTATGGGACTCCCAATCACGGCCGGTTGGGATACAGTCTTGATTCGAATCAGGTTGTCTATAGTGACGCCTCTAGCACTGAGATGCAGTGTCTTAGACCACTGCGCAACTTGGGAGCCAATTAAGGCACATATATGTAATAGATACATAATATAACATTACTACACCACTACATATTTACAATACAAAATGTATAATACCACCATACAACAATATTACTAATAGCCATTGCATGCTCTTCAAACAATGTTCAATAGTTTTTTCCTTTTTGAGTCTTCAAAATCCCTGACAGTTTTTTCCTTAACAAACTTACTCAGAACTAAACACATTGGTTTCAGTTCCTCTCAGGTAAACCAGAGAAAGATATGTATTGTATAGCAAGCTGGAAATTCACATATTCACCTACACAAGGAAACAAGTATCATGTAACTCAGGGGTGTCAAACATATGGCCCGCGGGTGGTTTGAGTTATAAGGTGAGGGCTGTTATATGTTGAGGATGATAAAAGGTGAGGGCTCTGCTACCACAGCTCCGCTCAGTGTCTTTGAGATAAGAGCCGAGTTACATGACCGCCTGCAGTAAGAATAGGTCCTTCTTTAACTGCCTGCCGATGGACCTTCTCGTTTATTTGATTTTAACCTTTATTTAACTAGTCAAGTCAGTTAAGAACAAATTCTTATTTACAATGACGGCCTACTTACAGGGTCAGCCCCTGGAGCAAATTAGGGTTAAGTGCCTTACTCAAGGACACATTGACAGGTTTGTTCACCTAGGGAGTGCAGACATGTTGCTAGAGCTATTGACTGGCTCACTGCGGTTCCACAGTGTCTAGTTTTGAAACACAGCCATTCTTCAGATTAGAATGTCAATGTGTTATATTTGTTTGCCATCTCTTTGACTTTTCAGTGTAATTTCAGTGGATGGATGCCAGGGCAGTGAGAGCAATGCGAAACAACTTGATTTATTTTTATTTTAGGGAAATGTCATTAACTGTATGCTGACAACTTTACACCTTCAAGTGAATTTCCTCATATTCCATCTTGGCAGGATACATCATAACAACAAGTGCTGCTTGTTGCAACATGAGGTATTTCCTCACTGTAGACTCACTGGTATCAGGACTTGGCTCCATAATGGGTCTGTCATCCAGTTAAAGCTATCTAGCCATCTTTGTGCCATACAAACCCAATGCTAGACTAAGAGTAGAAAACCTCCCACATGATTGGTGCCTAAAGCCCTATGTTTAGGGGTCAATTGTGGTAATAGTTAGGTATAAATTAGGGATATTGAATGTTTGTTAATGTCCTGCATCCAATCAGCTTGTTTGGAGACTGATTGGGAGGATGGGAGTCTAAAGCGCTCTGGTAATATTATTCTAATGCCAACTCCTCCATATCTGCTTTATTGGCCTCAACTTTTCACTCCCCTCCCCTCTTCTCTTCTTACGTCATGGTTACCCTTAAGGTCAGGCCAGTGAAGATTTTTTGTTATTCTGCTGAAGGTTAAGGAGGGGGTTGCCTTTTTGGTCTTGCACTTGTTATCTCAAATAACTAAAATACTTTTATTAGTACAGGGCACGTCTGGATTGGGACATTCCTTTCAGTGTGCGACACCTTTCCTGAACCTCCTCACCCTCCCACCCGTAAGACTGGCCCTCTGATTCACATATACGGCATCACCATTGATAACGCCACAAGTGGGGTCTAAATCGGGAAAGCAGGGGATGATAAGGAGTACCCAACATAGAGTCGAGAGGGATAGTTGAGCCAGAAAACGAAATCCTTCCAGAACAGCGTTTTGACTCTGAGGCTGGCCACATTTCCATTACATGCACTCAAAACCGTCTATTTTGTGTGTTTTACTGTTTTCATTACCCAGAAGTCACCTGGATGGAAAAAACATCAGAGGAAATGGTCAGCTTGATGGAAGAAACGTCGGAAGAAGCTATCACCTCGATGGAAGGAACATTGGAGGAAACGGTCACCTTGATGAAAGAAACGGACACCTTGATGGCGGGAAAGTCTGAGGAAACGGTCACCTTGATGGTGGGAACATCGGAGGAAACGGTCACCTTGATGGAAGGAAGGTCAGAGGAAACGGTCACCTTGATGGAAGGAAGGTCAGAGGAAACGGTCACCTTGATGGAAGGAAGGTCAGAGGAAACGGTCACCTTGATGGAAGGAAGGTCAGAGGAAACGGTCACCTTGATGGAAGGAAGGTCAGAGGAAACGGTCACCTTGATGGAAGGAATGTCAGAGGAAACGGTCACCTTGATGGAAGGAATGTCAGAGGAAACGGTGTCGGGAGAAGCAGTGGTGGGCAAGCGTGCTACAGGACGAGTCACCTGGGTGGAAGAACCGTCGGAGGAAACGATGCTGGGAGAAGCAGCGGTGGACGAGGATGGCACAGAAGGGGAAGTCGAGGTGAGAGGCCGGTTGGCATTGCCCTCGGCCTGTGTGCCTTTCTGATGACCTTGGCACAGACTGGCACGCTTTTCAAAAGCTGCGGGGGATTTATACCTACTGTAGCTATGTGCTTTTTCTCCTGTCAGGCCTCGACTGCTAAGCCCGTCTTGCGCAGACCTAGTGTGCATGTCGCCAGGAGGTGCAGTGTTCTAGCAAGCGACGTAAGTAGGATTCATTGTCTGTGTTCTCTATTACAGCCTGTTGTTATTGTGGGAGGTTGTGGCGGGATTCCCTGCAGTGGCCAGTAATGGGTTATAGCCACCTGTAAAGGATTTGGAGGAAAGCCCTTGAGGGATTTAGTCATGCCTACACCACAGCACCACAGATGAAGAGGCTTGTTGGCCAATCTGGGGATAATTAATCTGGAACGAAATGAGAGGGTGGACCCTTTTTTGTGCTCAACACCCCTAGGACATAGAGATTACTATGAAAGCTAAACTCAAAGAGAGGTGAGTCTGGAGTCTGAAGGTGTCCTAAAATAGTACTTCTATTACTAGAGAGGAAAGGAAAATGGCCTAGAAATGTATAGATTAGATCATAATTCCCTCCTTGTATTCCAACTCAGAAGATAACTTTACTTTTGAGTAACCATGGTGATACGATCCCTCAAATGAAATGAGTTCTTTATGGCTTTCAAAGGGAAGGAATTATAGTTTGTGCTGCCTGCCCGTTAGATAAGAAGACATATCTAGTGAAGAAGAAAGTAGCAGCTATTTTCGATACCTGCTTATCATTCAGAAGCCCCCGCCCCCTCATTTTTCTTCTGGTAATGTGGAGAAAAAAAGTGAGGGCCGGATGACTGGTTAGAGAGGTTTGCGATTGGCCATTTGAATGTTTCCTTGTTGTCCATCAACATAATAAACCAATTAATTTGCACCATGAATCTGCATAATAACTAAGTATCCATCTGTGATGTAGAATAATTCTGACATGTCTCAAAGTGCTCCCTAATTATGACACCCACCACATTTAGCAACTGCTGGCCACACTATTTTACACAAGAGAGGAGAAGCACTCTGGCTATTTGAATACTTTTGGCAGGAAGAAAGACATTGTTGAAACATTCTGACACTACAGTATATTACTTATCTTTTCCTCTCTCTTCATCGTCCCCTTGTTGACTAAATGGAAATGCCATATCTATTCCTCTCTGTTCTGGAGATGTAGAGGCTTTTTTTGCCTGACTAAAATGTATAAAGTCAAATATATGCCCCCATTGTAATGACATGCCAGTGGGTGGCACAGTGTCCCAATGGAAAAGCATTGATAAGCAATATCAGCCAGATTAATAATTGGCTAGCTGTTTTTGTCTCCTTTATGCCGTAGCTACAATAGACACTGTAACACAACCGGTACAGTCAGACAACGTGCCAAGCAGACCCATACGCTTAAGTTACTGTATTCATTAGTAATAAGCTCTTAGTGCACGGTGGCCCAATTAAAATGCCATATTACTTTATTAGCTTCCAATTGGCTCATTCATCCACTCTCCTCTCCCCTGCAACTATTCCCCAGGTCGTTGCTGTAAATGAGAATGTGTTCTCAGCCAACCTACCTGGTAAACTAAATGTGTCATTACCTAATTACAGTAGCTTGCGATAAACTTATCTTGAACCATTATGAGGCCCAACATATCAGCTGACACCCTACAGGTTTTAACCCCTTGCAGACTGTAACTATGTGCTTCGTTCTCCTGTCAGGCCTCGGCTGCTAAACCCGTCTTGCCTGAACCCGGTTTCGCCAGGAGGTGCAGTATTCTGGCAAGTGACGTAAGTAGGATTTATCCTCTTTGTTCTTTGATACAGCCTGTCGTTATTGTGGGAGGTTGTGGCAGGATTGGCTGCAGTGTCTTGTAATGGGGTGTAGCCACCTGTAAAGGTTTTTGAGCAAAAGCAGCCTTTTCTTCAGGGCTGTGTAGATAACGATATGCTGAAAACAATATGCTTTGTATCGACCTGTATTTTGCTGTTTGTCATGGCACCATGTTATTAAAATAATAAAGTTGTCCTTCGAATTAGGTTGATAGAGGTGGGCCTAAGAAAGACAAAATAACTCAACCCAACACCTCTGTCCTGCCATCCTGTAGGTGAAGTACAAGGAGGGTTATGAGAAATCCAAGACCCAGAACCTCTTCATCCCCGATGTAGAGTTTCAGCATTCCAAGAACATCAATGCTTTCATCTCTGAGGTGAGTTCTATGTTGTTGAAGTCATTCTCTGTCTCTCTCTTCTCTCTCTCTCTCTCCCCCTATCTCTCTCTCTCCCCCTATCTCTCTGTCTCTCTCTCCCTATCTCTCTCTCCCTATCTCTCTCTCTCTCTCCCCCTATCTCTCTCTCTCTCCCCTATCTCTCTCTCCCCCTATCTCTCTCTCTCTCCCCTATCTCTCTCTCCCCCTATCTCTCTCTCCCCCTATCTCTCTCTCTCTCTCTCTCTCCCCTATCTCTCTCTCTCTCTCTCCCCCATCTCTTTCTCTTCTCCTATCTATTCAACACGGATGCTTCACCTGAAACGGTCACAAGCTTAATGGGTTCAGATAATGTGACCTTTCACTGTGAAAAAGTCTGGGCTGGTCTTTAAAAATGGAGTGTACATAATAGCAAGGTTGTTCTTTCGCTTGGCCCAACGTCCTAAAAGCATAAAAACAGTAGTGCAGCCTTTCCTTTGGTTATTTTGTGTTTGTGCATTTGTCTTAGGATGGATGCTAGTAGGGATTATTTGTATTGTCTTTCCATCTGTGTTATGTTTTAGACCAAGTACAAGGAGGAAGGAAAGTTGGAAACAGCCATGTGTCTCTACTCAGTGCTTCCGGAAACAATGGCGACCCAGCATGCCAGAGAGGCCTCCGAGCTACAGAGTGAGGTAGTGAGATCACACCAAACCTCCTTGTTATTTCAGCCTCTCTGCCTTAGCTACACAGAGGCGTTATAGAGTGTAATGTCCAGGCTGATCATCTTGAGACTGTAGTCACCCTTTACAGTAATTCTGAAACAAGTTGGTATTGTAAAATATAATTTGTGCTTGAAGACTTACCTGGCTTAACAAAGGTTGAGTAGATTCAGTCGATTAAATATGTTAAATGCCACTGAAACACTTTGCCTACAGATAAATAACCAGGATTACAGTAGATATTAACACAATAATAACGTGGTCTTTTTCCAGAACAAGTACAAAGGGAATGTGAAGATGGAGATATCCACTTCCCTCTACTCACTGCTCCCGGAGACCCTTGACACTCAGTTTGCGAAGGAGCATTCGGACATGCTGAGTGAGGTGAGCGCTTTCCCCACTTCTGACACCATTTGGCAAAATTGAGAATGAGCTGATATCATCCACTTGAGTGGCTGACGCATCAACCACAGTGCCAAGAAGATTCATTCACTTGGCACAGGTCTTGTAGTGTGCCTAGGAATGGCAGCATTCTTGGAATGTGCTTGTTTCTTTTCCAGAGAAAGTACAGAGAGGAGGGGAAAAGGAAGATCTCCAGCAGCCTGTACTCCCTGCTTCCAGACACCACTGAGATGCAGCTCTCTAAAACAGTGAAAGAGTTCCAGAGTGAGGTATTACCACCCTCCTCTTGCTCTTCTTCCTCCTCTTCCTCTTCTTCCTCCGCTTCCTATTCTCATCATGAGGAGGAAAGATTTAACGGCTGTACAGTAGCGTTAGCATTCCGCACATGGGGTCACTGTATTAACATTCTTTAACATTCTCCCCTTACTGATTGGCCAACCCGAGATGGCCAGAGTCAAAGACTTCCGGGTAGCTAGCCTCCACGGTCTGATGGGCTACTTCCCAGTCAGACTATGTTAGCTACCACTCAAATCCCATGACCCCAGGCATGATCAATATACCACTGTCAGTACTAAACACAGCCTATAGTGGTGAGACCAGAATACAATGAGTCAAGCAGTAAAAAAACAACTGATGCTATTTCTCTTGTGTTGCAGAACAAGTACAGGGAGGCGGGGAAGAGAAGGCTCTCTACTTCCATGTATTCCCTGCTACCAGAGACCATGGAGATTCAACACGCCAAAGAGGCTTCTCTGCTACAGAGTGAGGTATACTAACTTCAGTCCACTTCACTTCACTTCACTGGCCTTATTCAGGAACATGTCTTAAGTGTGAAGAAAATCAACATTCAAAAAACAACATTGACATTGTTGACGACACCAACAGCCCTAGACAACAGTGAAAATGTAAGGCGAGGGGAGGCGTGTTACGGTGTTAGATCATTCCTAGTGCGTCCGAACCATTGAAAACAATGGAATTAAAGGCGTTGTGATAGTGTGATACCCGCCTAAACCCAAGACTGTCACTGCCCTCTACTAAAGTAAATGTGCCAACTGTTGAAGTGTTGAATTAGAACATTGTGATTAGTTGCTGTTCTCTGTATCTCCCTTTTCAGATGAAATACAAAGAATTAAACAAAGCTACTTCATCCTCCCTCTACTCTCTACTCCCAGAGACTACAGAGATCCAATTTGCCAGAGAAATGACTGAGATGCAGAGTGAGGTGTGTATTCATTTGTAAAGTCAGGGAAGCATTTACTGGAACTATAGTCTCAGAGCTATTTCAAGGTTTAGAACACCCCAAAATAAACGTTTATGAGATGTTTTGTATACCTCAGAAGTGGGTCAAAAGTTAAGCTCAGCCTCAGTCAATATTACATGTTCTGCAGATTGAGGCTTGCTTATTGTCTCTGTCTGGTTTAATTCAATGCATTGTCATCCTTCAGAACAAATACAAAGAAGATTGTAAAAGGAATTCCTCCAGTTGCATTTACTCTCAACTAGCAGAGACCCCAGACACCCATTTTGCTAAAGCTGTGTCAGAACTCCAGAGTGAGGTATGGACATCAAGAACACAAAAATCAAAGCCAAATGTTAGGTAACACTTTACTTGAAGGTTATTACTGACATAAGGACGTCATAACCCATACATATCACATTCATAAGCAATGACATTAGCATTTCGTAAATGTATATTTCAACAACCACATAATACAAATATCAACTTGGGGTTGTTGGCATTTGACGCAAGCGTTTATGAAACGTTTTTTTTTTAGCTTGTCGTGAGATGTCTGTTATTGTTTTTGTGTCAGATAAAGTACTAGAAGGCAGGGAAGAAGGGATTTTCTAGTTTTCTCTAGTTCTCATTTTAAGTAACCAATATTTTCATGTGATGTTTCCTTTATTCCAGCTAAAGTACAGGGAAGTACTGAAAAAGGACACCTCCCCCAGTTTTTATTCTACACTGCCCGAAACAATTGAGACTAATTTTGCGAAACGACAATCAGCAATGCGAAGTGAGGTAAAGAATATGTCAGTGTGTATAAGCTGTTAGAATACACAGGAAGTACAATGTGCATTCTCATAGAATTACTACGAAAAAAAGGGAAATTCATTAAAATAGTTTTTTTTTTAAATATTATTTGCTCTGAGTAGAATCTCTGAAAAATCATGAATAATTTAATTCAGTCACGTGTTTTAGTTTGTGGGTCAACGCTTGGAAATGTTTCATGTCGCCTCTTCATTATCCAATTTATCAAAACAAAACCAGAAGGAGAATATTTATTGATGATTCACAAGGATATGTCCTCCAATCTTTTTAATAGTTCAATCATGTTGACTCAAATTATTTTCCACCATTTTGTAGATAAAGTATAAAGAGGACGGGAAGGAAAACTCCTTTAGCCTCTACTCTCTGCTCCCGGAGACGCCAGAGACCCTGTTTGCAAAAGAGGTCTCCGATTTACAGAGCGAGGTAATTTCTCAGCGCAGTAGGCCTATGACTCATAGATATGAGTCACTGTTTGATTAGAAGACTTTTGAGTAACACTTTATAACATTTCATGAATAAGCCATTATAATGCTTATACATAATTATGGTTATTCGTTACAAATAATTAATAAATACTTAAATGCTAAGTCATTAAAGTTATTAAAAAGTATTACAGAGTTGTATCATGAACTTTAGAGAAGGTTTAAGAAGATTCAGGATCAAGAAACACATGTCTCTGTGTCTCCCCCATCAGCTCAAGTATACGGAGGGGGGGAAGCAGAAGATCTCAACAAGCCTGTATTCTCTGCTCCCCGAGACCACAGAGACCCAACTGGCCAAGCAGATGTCTGAAATGCAGAGCGAGGTGAACATTCATTCCAAACAAAATCTAACCTTCGTTAAAGTTCACTTAACATTTGTCTACACAATGGCCCTGCAATGTGAGTTGATCGGTTTCTTGTGGTGTTGCAGACCAAGTACAAGGAAGCAGGCAAGAGGGAGGTGGTCACTTCTTTGTACTCTCTACTCCCCGAGACCAAGGACATCCAGCACGCCAAGGAAGCATCCCAGTTACGGAGTGAGGTACTATATAGCATTTAGATTAAATTTTCACCATATTTATTTTACTTATCCAATACCTAGCTTAAGATCATTGAACAAGTGTTAATACTTACTCATCTCTCTCTGTTTCTCAGATCAAATACAAAGAGAATGGAAAGAAGGACATCTCAACCTCCCTCTACTCTCTACTCCCAGAGACAACAGAGATCCAGTTTGCCAGAGAAATGACAGAGATGCAGAGCGAGGTGGTTCATAACTTATGTTTTGGGCGCTTTTCTGTGTAATGATGGAGAATCACCAAAAATGTAGAACGTTTATATATCATAATACTTTTCCTTTTTTCCAGAATAAATACAAAGAAGAAGGAAAAAGGTGTATCTCCACGAGTGTGTACTCTCAGCTTCCAGAAACCACCGAGACACAGTTTGCGAAAGCTGTTTCTGAACTTCAGAGTGAGGTTAGCAACTATTATTCCTTACAGTTAAGGGACAATTTTCTTACGTCTTTGTTCCGTTTGGAATGATGTCGATGCCCATTAAAATGATACAGATCCTTGAGTAAATTCATTGGCAATACATACTGAATAAAATGCTGAATCTGTTTTTCCTCAACTTAGATGAAGTACAAAGAAGCAGGGAAGAAGGGAGTTTCTAGTTCTCTCTACTCCACCTTACCAAAAACAATGGAGACCCAGCACGCCAAAGAGGCTTCCCAGCTACAGAGTGAGGTAGACTATAAACAGTAATGGGAAGTAGTGAACTACATGTAGTTTTTAACTAGTAATTGAACTACATGTTGCAGTAGCTTGCTGGTAGTTGAACTAAATTAAAATGTATTTATTAGTTTATTTGTCAGGGGCCATGTACAACATGCCATTTCACCAGATTTAAAAAGATAGCAAGTCTGTAGTCCCTGGGCAGAAAACAATCAACATCAATACATCATTACAATGCTACAATAAAACACACTATTAAAATATCTCTCTATATTGAAAACATTATAAAATACAACAATAGACAATCTGATGATAATGTAACATCAGAGTTTAAGTGTGCCTTGGTCCTACAGTATTTGACATTGTCTTAATGTTCACATGACTGGTTTGCCTTTGGCCACTTTTTCAGGTTTGTCTTGAAGCTATCAAAGGTACTGCACTCTCGCACACTGGTTGGCAGGGTGTTCCATATATATATGTTTTTTATTGTCACATACACTGGATACGTGCAGTGAAAAGTGTTGTTTTAGTCAGCCATAGTAGTACGGCACCCCTGGAACAAATTAGCGTTAAATGCCTTGCTCAAGGGCATATCGACAGATGTTTAATCTTGTCGGCTCAGGTATTCGAACCAGCAACCTTTCAGTTACTGGCCCAACGCTCTAACCACTAGTGCTTTATTATTGGCTATTAGTGTTCAATTAAATTTGTCTTAAAACAATGCTTTCATGTTATGCTTCCTTTATTCCAGCTAAAGTACAAGGAAGGACTGAAAAAGGACTCCTCCCCCAGTTTTTATTCTATGCTACCCGAAACAATTGAGACTAATTTTGCGAAACGACAATCAGCAATGCAGAGCCAGGTAAAGACAATGTGTCTGTGTGTATATGCTGTTAGAATACACAGCATGCATATACAATGTGCATTCTCGCAAAATAGTTTTTTTGTTGTTGATTTAAATTAGTACAATCTTAGATAAATCATGAATATTTTGATTTCAGGCTATCACATATTTTGGTTTGTGGGTCAGTGATTAGAAATGTTTAATGTTGCTTCATATCCAATATATCTAAAACAACTATAAGTTAATATTTGGGGAGCATTTTATGTGGGAAGCAAACAAATTAATAAATTATTCTCACTGGTGTTTGGTGATGCTTTTGTAGGCTTGGTCTCAACTATCTCTGGTTCATAAGCAGTCTCTCCATTTCTACTATACCAGATCAAGTATAAAGAAGATACTGAGGAGAACTCTATCAACCTCTACTCTCTGCTCCCCGAGACAGCAGAGACACAGTTTGCAAAGCAGATGTCTGAAATGCAGAGCGAGGTAAATATCTGTTTAAAATCTCCAAACATCAACATGGGCTGAATACAGTTGAATTATTTTACCGTAAATCTCCCATTAACATCAACTCATTGATTTATACAAAATGTGATTCTCAAAATTGGATGTTGCCTTTTGTCAATAACTGAAGCCAGAGAACGAGGAATTCCCTTTCCAAGAGAAACACAGAAACATTTGTCCTTTTACTTTATCGATCTTCATGTACAAAAAAAGTCAGAGAATACCTGGATGCTTTTATATTGTCTACAAAAGTAGCAGTGTCTTTGGTTGCTGTTGTTTTTTCCAGACAAAATACAAAGAAGCAGGGAAGAAAGAGTCCTCCACTTCTCTCTACTCCACCTTACCAGAGACTTTGGAGACCCAGCACGCCAAAGAGGCTTCCCAGCTACAGAGTGAGGTAAGAACATGGGCTGCCCATCTGATGTCTTTACATTCCATTTTTCATCAGAACTAATTCAGAGGAAACCCTTCCATTTACTGACAGACATTACTTCAGTATCAAACGTCAGTGTACCTGTCCATCTAATGGAATATGGCCTGAGCGTTCTAAGATTAATAAAATCTCTGTGTTATTTGAGTGCTCCAATACCTTTACCATAAATACGTACACTATTGGAAGTTTCTTTTGGGTAAGCCCTAATTTTTTAATTCCTGTCTCGGTTTTGGAGCAACACCTCTCCTACTTTCCTTTGTTTGCTGAAGCACGGAGGCCTACCTCAACTCACATCCATGACTTTGTTTTATCCAGCTCAAATACAAAGGGGAGAAAGTCTTCTCTGGTTCGGCTTACTCTCAACTCCCTGAGACGATGGAGACTGAAAGAGCTCGGGAGCTCACTGAGATGCAGAGCGAGGTAAACACGAATGCTCCTGACATTAACATAATGTTGTTATAGTCATTCTGCTAGCAACCTCCATTGCTACTTCAGATGTCTTCAGACATAAGCCAGGTTCAGAAACAAATCTCCTGGGTACAGTGACTTCAGAAAGAATTCACACCCCTTGACTTTTTCCACATTTTGTTGTGTTACACCAGGAATTTAAAATTGATTAAATTCAGATGTTGTGTCACTGATCTACACACAATACCCCATAATGTCAGAGTGGAATTTTGTTTTTAGAAATGTTTACATATTAATAAAAAATTAAAAGCCTTGAGTCAATAAGTATTCAACCCCTTTGTTATGTCAAGACTAAATAAGTTCTGGAGTAAACATGTGCTTAAAAACTTGCATAATAAGTTGCATGGACTCACTCCGTGTGCATTAATAGTGTTTAACATGATTTCCGAATGACTACCCCGTCTATGTACCACACACATACAGTACAATTATCTGAAAGGTTCCTCAGTTTAAGTGAATTGCAAGCACAGATTCAACCACAAAGACCAGGGAGGTTTTCCAATGCCTCGTATAGAAGAGCGTCTATTGGTAAATGGGTGAAATAAATAAAAAGCAGACATTGAATATCCCTTCAAGCATGGTGAAGTTATTAATTACACTTTGGATGATGTATCAATACACCAAGTCACTACAAAGATGCAGGCGTCCTTCCTAACTCAGTTGCTGGAGAGGAAGGAACCCGCTCAGGGATTTCACCAGTTACAGAGTTTAATGGCTGTGATAGGAGAAAACTGAGGATGGATCAACAACATTGTAGTTACTCCACAACACTAACTTAATGACAGAGTGAAAAGAAGAAAGCCTGTACAGAATAAAAAATATTCCAAAACATGCATCCTGTTTGCAATATGACACTAAAGTAATACTGCAAAGACAAATGTCCTGAATAGAAAGTGATATCTTTGAGGTAAGAAGACAGTGAATGTTCCTGAGTGGCCGAATGATCATTTTGACTTAAATCTACATGAAAATCTATGGCAATACCTAAAAATGGTTGCCTAGCAATGATCAACAACCAATTTGACAGCTTGAATAATTTTGAAAAGAATAATGGGCAAATGTTGCACAATCCAGGTGTGGAAAGCTCTTCAAGACCCAGAAAGCAATGTCCCCTCCAGGACTGCCAGAAGAAATGCCAGGCCACGCGTAGAGATGCAAGAGATTGAACTTCACTGAGTTCACCCCATTAGTTTGCACTATATAGATCAACCTCCGAGGTGAATGAGTGCACTTTTTTCAGATCAGTTCAGATCAATATATGTTGATATTCTTTGCTAGTTATTAGCCCAGTTATCGTTATTTATTTGTCAGTAAAGGGGAGGTACTGCTTCCTACAATAGCACAAAATGTGTAGGCTACATTTCAAGCTCTCTTTGAAAATGGAGTCAGGTAAAAAAACGGATGTCTTAATTTAAAGGTGTTGTATTTTGAATTAATGTCAAGCCCTAAAATAATGGAAAAACGCTACTGTAGGCTATATCATAGAAATGAAGAGCTAATGTCATGTGAAAATGTTATGGGATTTGCTCCTTTGGTTTTGTTAATAGGCCTACAGTACATTATGCTCCAATAGCCGCAATAGCCTATGGGCTACTGTCTAAAAATATAAGGGTACAGCCTCAGTGATCACGGTAAACATGAGCCGAAAGTTGCGAGACATTCTCACAACGTTCAAGTTTCCTCTCGCAAGACCAACAATTTGCTCAGAGCCCCACAATATTTGAGGGAATATTGCCAGAAAGACTCACAGCTGTAATCGCTGCCAAAGGTGCTTCTACAAAGTATTGAATCGGGCATGTACTTATGTAAATTACATATTTCATTTTCAAAAAATGTACTTTTTTTTTTTTTTTTTACATATTAATTTTGTCACTATGGGGTTTTGTGTGTAGTAAAATAGATATTTAATCGATGTTCAGGATGTAACACAACAAAATGTGGAATAAGTCAAGGGGTATGAATACTTCCTGAAGGCATTGTATCCAATACTTTCATATCTACACAAGTACCTAGCTTAAGATCATTGAACAAGTGTTAATACTTACTCATCTCTCTCTGTTTCTCAGATCAAATACAAAGAGAGTGGAAAGAAGGACATCTCAACCTCCCTCTACTCTCTACTCCCAGAGACCACAGAGATCCAGTTTGCCAGAGAAATGACAGAGATGCAGAGCGAGGTGGCTGGACATTTAGTTCATAACTTCTGTTTTGGGCGCTTTACTGTATAATGATGGAGAATCACCAAAAAAGTAGAACATTTATATATCATAATACTTTTCCTTTTTTCCAGAATAAATACAAAGAAGAAGGAAAAAGGTGTATCTCCACGAGTGTGTACTCTCAGCTTCCAGAAACCACCGAGACACAGTTTGCGAAAGCTGTTTCTGAACTTCAGAGTGAGGTTAGCAACTATTATTCCTTACAGTATAGTTAAATTGTTCTTATATGTTTGTTCCATTTGGAATGATGCACTGTAATGGAAAATTGTAATTTATACAGTATTTTGGGGAATTATCAACAGTAAGTTACTCTGAAACATTTTACTGCAGCATACTGTAAATTATGGTGTATTGTGGGAAAATGTTGTCGGTGAGGAAAGAATTGCTGTATTTCAAATGGTACTGTAATTCCACCCCACAGAATATGGTACCGTACCGTACCTTTGGAGCGTCAAAAACCTTTTGACCATTAGTGGGTGCATAGTATTATTGTTTCTGGCTCATTAACATATTTTGAGGCGTGCCTTGTAAGAGGCGATATTTGTTGCACCCTTGAGTGAGAATGCGATATCAATTTAACTCCTATGTGTTTATAGTGTCCAATTAATTAAAAATATATAGGGGACAGATTGGGGTGGAAGCAACCTTAAATGGTTGAGCATTTTGCCATGTGCTTTTGGTCTGTTTCGCTGCCTGTTTGTAAGCCTTTTTTAAGGCTGCTAGAAGTGCACGTGATATAAAACACAAAACAAATGAATTAATATGACGTAATGTGTAAACCCTTTACCTGGCGGCCAACCTGCTTGCGCCAATCCCTTGTAATTACAGTAAAATACTGTGAAATACAAATCCCCACCCTCAATGAATGTATTTCATCCATTCATTCATTTATTCATTCCGATTAAGGTAGAATTTACAATTTTACGTTATTGTACTTAGTGTCATTACACAGTACTTGCTTTGATACCGTATTTATATTACTGTAGGTGTATTGAAATATGAAATACAGAATTTTACTTGCCACTGAGGTGCCTCTAGGTTTCTGTCAAATTCATGGTAACCTCTTTACAGTGTGGTGATGCCCATTAAAATGATACAGATCCTTGAGTAAATTCATTGGAAATAAATACTGAATAAAATGCTGAATCTGTTTTCTCTCAATTTAGATGAAGTACAAAGAAGCAGGGAAGAAGGGAGTTTCTAGTTCTCTCTACTCTACCTTGCCAAAAACAATGGAGACCCAGCACGCCAAAGAGGCTTCCCAGCTACAGAGTGAGGTACTGTATATACAATTACCTGCATATAATCTCACACATACAGTATAGTATATCTGCAGACTATTTAGCATGTAGAAAAGAATGATGGTGTTACAATGAAACAGCCTGGTTTCATAGAATAGATGTAACATACATAGTAAATGTACACTGAGTATACAAAACATTAAGAACAAAACATGCTCTTTCCATGACATAGACTGACCAGGTGAATCCAGGTGAAAGCTATGATTCCTTATTGATGTAACTTGTTAAATCCACTTCAATTAGTGTAGATGAAGGGGAGGAGACAAGTTAAAGAAGGATTTTAAAGCCTTGAGACAATTGAGACATGGATTGTGTATGTGTGCCATTCAGAGGGTGAATGGGCAGGACAAAATACTTTGAACGGGGCATGGTAGTAGGTGCCAGATGCACCGGTTTGAGTGTCAAGAACTGCAACCTTGCTGGATTTTTCACACTCAACAGCTTCCTTTGTGTATGAAGAATGGTCCACCACTCAAAGGTGTCACAACTGTGGGAAGCATTGGAGTCAACATGGGCCAGCATCCTTGTGGAACACTTTCGACACCTTGTTGAATCCATTTCCCCGAGGAATTGAGGCTGTTCTGAAGGCAAAAGGGGGTGCAAATCAATATTAGGAAGATGTGCCTAATGTTTGGTATACTCAGTGTAAATCCAAGACACTCAAATTAGTATGACATGTTAAGTTTGGTACGGTTGCATAAGACAGAAGGTTATTTCAGGCAAAAACAAAAGTAGGCGGGGTGTATGGGTGGGTGTATAATGCAAACGTCTAGCAACCCAAAGGTTGCTTGTTCGAATCTCATCACGGTTAACTTTAGCATTTTAGCTTATTAGTATTTTTGAACTTAGCATGTTAGCTAACCCTTCCCCTAACCATAACCTTAACTCTTTAACCTATCTCCTATCCCTAACCTTAGACCGAACCTTAACCCTAACCTTAACCCCTAAACCTAACCCCTACCCTACAAATTTGAATTCATAACATATCGTATGTTTTGCAAATTCGTGACATATTGTACAAATTGCAATTCATAGCATATGATAAGAATTGTAATTCATAACATATCATAAGTCTAATCCAGGTTTAATGAAAAAGGAAACCAGGGGAAACAAGGTGCTTTATTAATGGTATTAGTGTGCTATCAAATTGATCTCAAACCAATGTTTTCATGTGATGTTTCCTTTATTCCAGCTAAAGTACAAGGATGGACTGAAAAATAACACCGCCCCCAGTTTTTATTGTACGCTGCCCGAAACAATTGAGACTAATTTTGCGAAACGACAATCAGCAATGCGAAGTGAGGTAAATAATCTTTGTGTATATGCTGTTAGAATACACAGGGAGTACAATGTGCATCCCCCCCAAAACAGGGAAATTCATTACAAGAGAGTTTAACTTCTCGTTATTTTAATCATTAATAATTTCATTCAGGCTATCACGTATTTTGGTTATTAGTGTGTCAGCGCTGGTAAATGTTTCATGTCGCCTCTTCATATCCAATATATCCAAATAACTAAAAGGAAATCTTTGGGGAAACGAACACATACTGTACCAAGGTTTTCTCACAGGTGTTTGGTGATGCTTTTGTAGGCTTGATCTCAACTATCTCTGGTTCATAAGCAGTCTCTCCATTTCTACTATACCAGATCAAGTATAAAGAAGATACTGAGGAGAACTCTATCAACCTCTACTCTCTGCTCCCTGAGACAGCAGAGACACAGTTTGCAAAGCAGATGTCTGAAATGCAGAGCGAGGTAAATATCTGTTTAAAATCTCCAAACATCAACATGGGCTGAATACAGTTGAATTATTTTACCGTAAATCTCCCATTAACATCAACTCATTGATTTATACAAAATGTGATTCTCAAAATTGGATGTTGCCTTTTGTCAATAACTGAAGCCAGAGAACGAGGAATTCCCTTTCCAAGAGAAACACAGAAATATTTGTCCTTTTACTTTATCGATCTTCATGTACAAAAAAGTCAGAGAATACCTGTATGCTTTTATTTTGTCTACAAAAGTAGCAGTGTCTTTGGTTGCTGTTGTTTTTTCCAGACAAAATACAAAGAAGCAGGGAAGAAAGAGTCCTCCACTTCTCTCTACTCCACCTTACCAGAGACTTTGGAGACCCAGCACGCCAAAGAGGCTTCCCAGCTACAGAGTGAGGTAAGAACATAGGCTGCCCATCTGATGTCTGTACATTCCATTTTTCATCTGAACTAATTCAGAGGAAACCCTTCCATTTACTGACAGACATTACTTCAGTATCAAACGTCAGTGTACCTGTCCATCTAATGGAATATATCCTGAGCGTTCTAAGATTAATAAAAAACAATGTAATTGTATTTGTCACATGCTTCGTAAAACAACATGGGTGGACTAACAGTGAAATGCTTACTTGCTTACGGATCCTTCCCAACAATGCAGAGAAAAAACATAGAGAAGTAATAGAAAAGTAAAACACGTAATAATAAAAGTAATAATAGATACTCAATGATTAACGATAACTTGTCTCTATACAGGAGGTGCCAGTACCGAGTCAATGTGCAGGGGTACGAGATAATTTAGGTAGATATGTACATATAAGTAGGAATAAAGTGACAGATAGTAAACAAAGTAAACCTTTTACCATGAATTAGTCTACTATTGGACGTTTTTCCTGGTTAAGCCGTATTTTTTAATTCCTGTCTCGGTTGTGGAGCAGCACCTCTCCTACTTTCCTTTGTTTGCTGAAGCACGGAGGCCTACCTCAACTCACATCCATGACTTTGTTTTATCCAGCTCAAATACAAAGGGGAGAAAGTCTTCTCTGGTTCGGCTTACTCTCAACTCCCTGAGACGATGGAGACTGAGAGAGCTCGAGAACTCACTGAGATGCAGAGCGAGGTGAGCATGAGTTTCATAGGACTGCTTCGAAATCTTTATGAATATATCAGCGTTATCCACAGAATAACTTAATCGCGTCATTTGTGGAAGTTTAATTTTCAGTTAATGTCAAACCCACCATGTATTCAATGTCTTTTCTTTAGTTCAAGTACAAACAGAGTGGGAAGAAGGGTATGTCCCAAAGCGTCTATTCCGTACTAGCAGATACCATGGAGACCCAATTTGTCAAAAATGTGTCTGAACTGCAAAGTCAGGTGAGAAGAGCAGCCGGTATTCCTTTCTCTTTTGGGGGACATTTTACCCAAAGTTCACATAGATTTTCATACTTCAATGACAATGTTTGTGAGAGAAGCAATTTCAAGATTTTATGGCTGTTGCCGAAGTTAAACCTCTGATATGGAGGTGAAGTCAATTACAGTATATGTTGTTTATCTGCAATGGTTTGAATGATTTTCTTTCAGACTAAGTACAAGAAGGCAGGGAAAAATAAGGCAAAGTCTCTCTACTCTGTGATGCCAGAGACTCTGGAGATCCAACATGCCAAGCAGGTCTCCCAGCTCCAGAGCCAGGTACAGTACAGTAGGCCTACCGCACTAACACGGACGTCCTCTCACCACACTTATAGGAAATCTCTGCTTCATCAGTAGCGCGGCTAATGAACTAAGCACTTACTGTTGGGGTAAACCCTAACTTCCCATTATTTTCTCTTATTCATGCATTGATGTCTGTAGACGGGTTGGTTGTTTAGCAACAAAACCGACGCGTGCGTAACTATGGGGCAAAACTGACAGGGTTGTCTTAGTTTATTGACAATATATAAACTATATTTTGTCTCCAATATTTATTGAAAACATAAATAAATGTGAACATGAGCACTTGTTGTCTCTCAAATACATTGTTACAGTTGTTGATTAGCTAGCTAGCGAATTTTGGTCATAAAATCTTGTTTTGACTGATTTCATGTCAATGCTAATATTAATATTATTAACATTGACATGAAATCAATCAAAACACCTCAAAACAAGACATGGTATCAAGAACAACATACGATTCCCCACATGGCAGTTCCTTGTCATTGTTGCTAGATATCTGGCCATCCAGAATCACGACAACATACGGACTTCTGCCCCATTGAGGCGTGCGCATCATTTTCATGACGTTGTCATCTAACTCATCAATGGGAGACTAAGTGACAATTTGACCTCAGTAGAAGTTAGGATTCGCCCTTTAGTCCTAGACTCTTTCTAATGACTAAGTAAGGAAAAATTATAAGGTTTAATCACATTTCAATTCTGGTAATTCAATATTGTGTTGTAGCTAGAGATGCTATGATTTCGCGTCTTCTTTTCCAGCTGAAATACAAGGATGACGGGAAAAGGGAGATGTCCAGATCTCTTTACTCTGTTCTCCCCGAGACGGCAGAGAATAATTTAGCCAAAGAGCACTCTGAGATGCTGAGCGAGGTATAATATAGTATAGTCATGCCAACATAACAGCCAAATACTGTGGATTCTGCCTCCTCTCATGTCCCCCATTTTACTTATTAACAATACAATTTATTGACTAGACAGAATTATTTAAATATAGGTTTCCTCTGTGCCTATTGAAATGGGGACATGAAACATGCATTATGACTTATTTTTGTTGTAGGTCAAGTATAAAAAGGAAGGTAAAGAAGGCCTTTCGTCAAGCCTCTATTCTCTACTCCCAGAAACAGCAGACACTCAGTTTGCCAAACAGATGTCAGAAATACAGAGTGAGGTACAGCATCTGTTTTACCACTAAATCAATGATTTTACTTTTTCTTGTTTAGTCTCTTGTTTGCAAAAAATGTTATGCGTGTGTTGCTGTGTCAGGTTCTTGTGAATGTTTCCTCTCTTTACGAACGTAACAAAAAAAAATTACTATTCTGAAATAATTTAGTAATTGATGTATTTCCATGTCATGTTGTGTTCATTAACAAACTTTAAATTTCTCAATACCAAAAATGACTTGCTCTTACATTTTTGGCAATATGTTTTGTACTTTTCCAGTTAAAGTACAAAAAAGACATTGAGGAACTGCCCGATACCTTGTACTCACTACTGCCTGAAACCATGGAGACCAAGTTTGCAAAAGAAATGACTCAAGAAATGTCTCAGGTGCGGCTCACAGGGTTATTTTAACTGTGTGATAAAAAAAACAGCTTCACTCACACAGACTAAGCTGTTGTCCTGAAATGTTGTTTGCTTTTCACGGCCAACAGTAACAGTTTGCTCCATCTTGTTTAAAAAAACAGAGACTTTAAACAGAGACTAAGTTGAACAGTCTATTTTGGTGGTAGGGTATTGGCTAGGGCTGTGGGGGTCAGGCAGTTCGAGAGACAAGAGACACTTAGAGGGAGGATGGATAGTCGAGGCCCATGTATATGGAACTGATAACAACCACCAATGACAGTGAATGTCAGGATTGCAGACAATAATTGCCACTAACTCTAGAACTGAGATTTGCAAATGAATGACCACCAAATCAGCCCTCAAAGGAGGATGTGGTCATTTTGTCTTACTTCTAGATTATGAGTATTGATTTGTATTTTGACCCGTTTTCACACTAACGTGTGTCTGTGTCTGCCTGTGTGTCTGCCTGTGTGTCTGCCTGTGTGTCTCTGTGTGTGGCCTTTGTGTGTGGCTTTGTGTGTGTGTGTGTGTGTGTGTGTGTGTGTGTGTGTGTGTGTGTGTGTGTGTGTGTGTGTGTTGGGGTGTGGGGGTGTGTGTGTGGGGGTGTGTGTGTGGGGGTGTCAGGCCAAGTATAAGGAGGCAGGCAAGCAGCAGTTCTCCACTTCTCTCTACTCGAAGCTACCAGAGACTTTGGAGACCCAGCATGCCAAAGAGGCCTCCCAGCTACAGAGCGAGGTGAGTCACACACATACAGAATTCATGGGGTCTGTATTCAAGTGCTTTATGTGCTACCAATGCTTTTTTGCATCATGTCTTATTTGAGCTGATAATGAGCTTTTACAACATTCATTACTTCTTTTTTTTTTTTTTACAAACTAGTTTTCTTTTGCTCTGTTTTCAGAATAACTATAAAGAGGGAGGCAAAAAGGACATGTCAACCTCCTTGTATTCTCAACTTCCTGACACAATAGAGATCCAGTTTGCTCGCGAGCTTACAGAGCTCCAAAGTGAGGTAGCTAGTTAGAACTCTTCAAATAATCTTACTGTGATTCTGTCTACTAGGCTTATTTGCACCAATGCAATCCATGCCATCATTTGGTTACATCATCTAAAAGAACAAGTGTAATACTTTTTTATGTCCATCAGAACAAGTATAAAGAAGATGGGAAAAAGAGTCTTTCGACAAGCGTTTATTCTCAACTATCAGAGACCAAGGAAACGCAGTTCCTGAAAGCTGTTTCCGAACTGCAGAGTGAGGTAAGACTTTAGATAATAGTTTTTGGTGACACTACTTGAACCCTTCATCATGGGCGAAACAACACTGTCATGTTTTATGTGGCCCAACAGATTATTAATACAGTCATGACAGCTGGTGTCGGCTTATGACAACTGACTTTACACTGTTATGACACAAACAATGTTAATACCAGCTAAGTGGCTTAGTAAACAAATGTATTGTGTAACGACAGTGTAAAGTACGTTTTAATAAGCTGACATCAGTTGTCATGATTGTTTAAGACATCTGTTATGTCATGATTATGACAATGTTATGTTATGTAGACAATGACGGATGGTCTACGTAAAATGTAACCAACTTTTTCAAGATTTGAGTGGGAAACTTTTAGGGAAAAGATGTAGCAGTCCTTGGAAACTAAACAAAAAAAAATTTAACTTTGTGTTTTAGAAAAAGTATAAGGAGGCGGTAAAGAAGCAAGTCTCTCTCTACGCCACCTTACCAGAGACTTTGGAGACCCAGCATGCCAAAGAGGCTTCTCTGTTACAGAGTGAGGTAGAGTAACAGTGTACTTTTACACATTTACCGTAGCATATACACTTTAATAAACTGGGTGGTTCGAGCCCTGAATGCTGATTGTCTGACAGCCGTGGTATATTAGACCTTACTGTGAAATGCTTACTTACAAGCCCTTAACCAACAATGCAGTTCATGAAATAGAGTTATGAAAATATTTACTAAATAAACTAAAGTAAAAATAAACCAAAAAAAAGTAACAATAAAATAACAGTAGTGAGGCTATACACAGGGGGTACTGGTACTGAGACAATGTGCTGGGGTACAGGTTAGTCAAGGTAATTTGTACATGTAGGTAGGGGTAAAGTGACTATGCATATATAATAAACAGCGAGTAGGTGTTGTCGTGCCATCTTCACGACTCTCTTGGTGTGTTTGGACCATGATAGTTTGTTGGTGATGTGGACACCAAGGAACTTGAAACTCTCGACCCGCTCCACCACAGCCCCATTGATGTGTAGTCCATAATAAGCTCCTATGTCTTGCTGACGTTGAGGAAGAGGTTGTTGTCCTAGTACCACCCTGCCAGGTCTTTGACCTCCTCCCCATAGGCTGTCTCATCATTGTCGGTAATCAGGCCTACCACTGTTGTGTCGTCAGCAAACTTAATGATGGTGTTGGAGTCGTGCTTGGCCACGCAGTCATGGGTCAACAGGGAGTACAGGAGGGAACTGAGGGGCCCCCGTGTTGAGGATCAGCATTGCAGATGTGTTGTTGCCTACCCTTACTACCTTGGGGCGGCCTGTCACGAAGTACAGGATCCAGTTGCAGAGTGAGGTGTTTAGTTCCAGGGTCCTTAGCTTAGTGATGAGCTTTGAGGGCACTATGGTGTTGAACGCTGAGCTGTAGTCAATTAACAGCATTCTCACATAGGTGTTCCTTTAGTCCACGTGGTAAAGGGCAGTGTGGAGTGCGATTGAGATTGCGTCATCTGTTGGGGCGATATGCAAATTGGAGTCGGTCTAGGGTTTCCGGGATGATGGTGTTGATGTGAGCCATGACCAGTCTTTCAAAGCACTTCATTGCTACAGACGTGAGTGCAACGGGGTGGTAATCATTTAGGCAGGTTACCTCCCCACAGGGACTATGGTTGTCTGCTTGAAACATGTAGGCATTACAGACTCGGTCAGGGAGAGATTGTCAATGTCAGTGAAGACACTTGCCAGTTGGGCCGCGCATGCTCTGAGTACACGTCCTCGTAATCCTTCTGGCTCCGTGGCCTTGTGAATGTTGACCTGTTTAAAGGTCTTGCTCACATCGGCTACGGAGAGTGTGATCACACAGTCATCCGGAACAGCTAGTGCTCTTATGCATGCTTCAGTGTTGCTTGCCTCGAAGCGAGCATAAAAAACATTTAGCTTGTCTGCTAGGCTAGCTTCACTGGGCAGCTCGAGGCTGGGTTTCCCTTTGTAGTCCGTAATAGTTTGCAAACCCTGCCACATCCGACGAGTGTCAGAGCCAGTGTAGTAGGATTCATTCTTAGTCCTGTATTGACGCTGTGCCTGTTTGATGGTTCGTCTGAGGGTATAGCAGGATTTCTTATAATCGTCCGGATTAGTGTCCTGCTCCTTGAAAGCAGCAGCTCTATCCTTTAGCTCGGTGCGGATGTTGCCTGTAATCCATGGCTTCTGGTTGGGGTATGTACGTATGACGTCGTCAATGCACTTATTGATGAAGCTGGTGACTGAGGTGATATACTCCTCAATGCCATTGGATGAGTCCTGGAACATATTCCAGTCTGTGCTAGCAAAACAGTCCTGTAGTGTAGCATCCATGTCCTCTGACCACTTCCGTATTAAGCGAGTCACTGGTACTTCCTGCTTTAGTTTTTGCTTATAAGCAGGAATCAGGAGAATAGAATTATGGTCAGATTTGCCAAATGGAGGGCGAGGGAGAGCTTTGTACTCTTTGTGTGGAGTAAAGGTGGTGTAGAGTTTTTTCACTATGGTTGCACATGTGACATGCTGGTAGAAATGAGGTAAAACAGATTTAAGTTTGCCTGCATTAAAGTCCCCGGCAACTAAAAGCACCGCTTCTGGATGAGCATCTTCTTGTTTGCTTATGGCCTTATACAGCTTGTTGAGTGCGGCCTTAGTGCCAGCATCGGTTTGTGGTGGTAAATAGACGGCGACGAAAAAAATTGATGAAAGCTCTCTTGGTAGATAGTGTGGTCTACAGCTTATCATGATATACTCTACCTCAGGCGAGCAAAACCTCGAGACTTCCTTAATATTAGACATCGCGCACCAGCTGTTATTGACAAATAGACACACACACCCCTTGTCTGACCAGACGTAGCTCTTCTGTCATGCCGATACACGGAAAACCCAGCCAACTGTATATTATCCGTGTCGTCGTTCAGCCACGACCTGGTGAAACATAAGATATTACAGTTTTTAATGTCCATTTGGTAAAATAATCTCGAACGGAGATCATCCAATTTATTCTCCAGTGATTGCACGTTGACCAATAGAACGGATGGTAGAGGTGGGTTACCCACTTGCCGACGAATTCTCACAAGGCACCCCAATCTTGGCCCCTGTATTTCCGTCTTTTATTCTCGCGAATGACGGGGATTTGGGCCTGGTCTCTGAGAAGCAGTATATCCTTCACGTCAGACTCATTAAAGAAAAAATCTTTGTCCAGTTTGAGGTGAGCAATTTCTGTTCTGATATCCAGAAGCTCTTTTCGGTCATAAGAGATGGTAGCAGCAACATTATGTACAAAATAAGTTACAAACAATGCGGACAAAACACACAAAATAGCACAGTTGGTTAGGAGCCCATAAAACGGCAGCCATCCCCTCTGGTGCCATTATCTACACACAATACCCCATAATGACAAAGTGAAAACAGGTATTTAGATTTTTTGGCAAATGTATTAAAAATAAAAAACAGAAATACCTTATGTACATAAGTATTCATGTACATATTCATGTACATAAGGTATGTTTCCATTGACCATCCTTGAGATGTTTCTACAACTTGATTAGAGTCCACATGTGGTAAATTCAATTGATTGGACATAATTTGGAAAGGCACACACCTTTCTATATAAGATCCCACAGTTGAAAGTGCATCTCAGAGCAAAAACCAAGTCATGAGGTCGAATGAATTTTCTGTAGAGCTCCAAGACAGGATTGTGCCGAGGCACAGATCTGGGGAAGGGTACCAAAAAATGTCTGCAGCATTGAAGGTCCCGAAGAACACAGTGGCCTCCATCTTGGAAGAAGTTTGGAACCACCAAGACTTCCTAGAGCTGGCCACCCGGCCAAACTGAGCAATCGGGGGAGAAGGGCCTTGGTCAGGGAGGTGACCAAGAACCTGATGGTCACTCTGGAGCTCCAGAGTTCCTCTGTGGAGATGGGAGATCCTTCCAGAAGGACAACCATCTCTGCAAGGACTCTCAGACCATGAGAAACAAGATTATCTGGTCTGATGAAACCAAGATTGAACTCTTTAGGCCTGAATGCCAAACGTCACGTCTGGAGGAAACCTGGCCCCATCCCTACGGTGAAGCATGGTGGTGGCAGCATCATGCTGTGGGGATGTTTTTCAGCGGCAGGGACTGGGAGACTAGTCAGGATCGAGGGAAAGATGAACGGAGTAAAGTACAGAGAGATCCTTGATGAAAAACTGCTCCAGAGTGCTCAGGACCTCAGACTGTTCACCGTCCAAAAGGACAATAACGCTAAACACAGCCAAGACAACGCAGGAGTGGCTTGGAACACATTTCTGAATGTCCTTTAGTGGCCCAGCCAGAGCCTGGACTTGAACCCGATCTAACATCTCTGGAGAGACCTGAAAATAGCTGTCCAACCCCATCCAACCTGACAGAGCCTGAGAGGATCTGCAGAGAAGAATGGGAGAAACTCCCCAAATACAGGTGTGCCAAGCTTGTTGCATCATACCGAAGAAGACTCAAGGCTGCAATCGCTGCCAAAGGTGCTTCAACAAGGTTTTGAGTAAAGGGTCTGATATTTCATTTTTTAATTTTTTTCTAAATTTGCAAACAAAATCTAAAAAACAGTTTTTGCTTTGTCATTATGGGATATTGTGTAGATTGATGGGTGGGACTATTTAATCCATTTTAGAATAGGGCTGTAACGTAACAAAATGTGGGGAAAATCTAGGGGTCTGAATACTTTCCGAATGCATCCTAGATATATTCAGATTCTCTAGTATCCCTCAGAATAAATCTGTTTTCTGATCGTAATCATCATGATCACCATAGATGTTGTTTTTCCTTCTCTAGCTGAAATATAAGCAAGGTGGCAAAAAGGATACCTCCAGTTCTCTGTACTCCCTGCTTCCAGAAACAACAGAGACCCAACTAGCCAAAGAGCACTGTGATATTTATAGTGAGGTAAGGCATCATGAAAAACTTATGCCACCAAGACCTTTGCAAAAACATCATTTTAAAAGACACATTACCTGGATCCACAGAAATCAAAGAGATGTGCTTTTCAGGTGAAATACAAAGAGGACGGTAAAAAGGAACTTTCCAACAACCTTTATTCCTTGCTGCCAGAAACAGCGGACACACAATTTGCCAAGCAGCAATCAGAATTCCGAAGTGAGGTAAAGTTTTTTTTTTGTTGCTCAGATTACTTTACTGTTTCACTTTGATCAGTCAAGGTAGAATATGTCTATACCTGTTCCACAAATGTTATGTGTTGTAAAATACTCTAATTTATAGCTGAAACACTCACAAAGAAACAAACATATCATTATGTTGTGTGTGTGTGTGTGTGTGTGTGTGTGTGTGTGTGTGTGTGTGTGTGTGTGTGTGTGTGTGTGTGTGTGTGTGTGTGTGTGTGTGTGTGTGTGTGTGTAGTTCTGATCATGTTACTATAGGAATAATTTGTTTGTGTCTGTTTGCATTCACTCATCACCAACTGAAACAGTTTCGTCTTGATTTTCAGTCTTGACAAAAATACTTTATTTAGTGTTAATTTTTGTCAACACTTTCTGTACCTTTCAGCAAAATTACAAAAGTGACACCCAGGAACTGCCCAATTGCTTGTACACACTACTGCCTGAAACCATGGAGACCAAGTTTGCTAAAGAAATGTCTCAAGAAATGTCTCAGGTGGGGCTCACAGGGTTGTTGTACTAACTGTGTGTCGACAAACCAGCAGCCTTAATAACACTACTCCTGCATGGTATCACAGCAGAGGACTTCGAATGCCTCCTATATCTCCTCTCCTAAATAGACATAGACAACCTGCTTTATTGATGAGCATGTCTCTCTACGCTCTAGTGATGAGCATGTCTCTCTACGCAGTATTGATGAGCATGTCTCTCTACGCAGTATTGATGAGCATGTCTCTCTACGCAGTATTGATGAGCATGTCTCTCTATGGTCTATTGATGAGCATGTCTCTCTACGCAGTATTGATGAGCATGTCTCTCTACGCAGTATTGATGAGCATGTCTCTACGCTCTATTGATGAGCAGGTCTCTCTAGGCTCTATTGATGAGCAGGTCTCTCTAGGCTCTATTGATGAGCATGTCTCATGAATGTAGGAGAATATAACACATTAGATCTGGTAAAAGATAATACAAAGAAAAAAACATGTTTTTTTTTGTCACATCTCTCTTCTTTCTTAAGTGGTGATATGAGAAGATAGTGACAATGTTTATTGTGGGAAACGCAGCAAGTCGTTAACTAACTTTGAAAAGATTAACATTTTATTCAGGGCATTATAATTCATAAGTTGCATGTCAATATTGAATGTAAGAAATGATCTGTTACCTATTATGTGAGGTAATATCATGTCATATTTTGTATTCTAGTCTAAATACAAGGAAGCAGGGAAGAGAGAGTCCTCCACTTCTCTCTACTCCACCTTACCAGAGACTTTGGAGACCCAGCACGCCAAAGAGGCTTCCCAGCTACAGAGTGAGGTAAAGGTCTATGTGCCTCATACTATATTCCACATAAAGATACACATAAAGGCAGTGATTTTAACCCTACTTACTAATTTTGAAATAAATGCTGTGCTAAGCATTTGAAGTGAAAATATCATCCTAGGGCTTACTGAGAGTTCCAATTTGTTGTCTTTCCAGAACAAGTACAAGGAGAGTGTTAAACTGACCCAGTCCAGTAGTCTGTACTCTCAGCTCCCCCAGACTACAGAGACCCAGTTTGCTGCCAAAGTCTCTGACCTACAGAGCGAGGTAAATAACAAACATCCTAAGCTTCTGCTTACACTAGTGAACCTTTTTATTATTGATTTTGCTATTGATTATTTCTAAGTCACCCCCCCAATAACACCTGACTAACAATACTCTGTACAGATCCCCAGTGTCTAAATGCAAAAGTCAAACTGAATCCAATACTGTGTTTCATCCCATTGGTGTCCTAGAACAAGTACAAAGAGGAAGGTAAGAGGAGTATCTCTACCTGCATTTACTCTCAACTACCAGAGACCAAACAGACCCAGTTTGTGAAGGCTGTGTCCGAACTTCAGAGTGAGGTTAGACTTGGACTATTTAGTCGCTGTCTCAAGTACAATTAACAACAATTATTACAGACAAAAGTTATGTTCAGGCCAGTTCTTATAACTATACTGTATGGCAGTATTTCCCAACTCCAGTTCTCCAGTAACCCCAACAGTACATATGTTTTGTTGTAGCCCCAGACAAGCACACCTGATTCAACTTGTCAACTAATCATCAAGCGTTCAATTAGTTTAATCAGGTGAGTTTGTCTGGGGCTACAACAAAAATGTGTGCTGTTGGGGGTACTGGAGGACCCGAGTTGGAAAACACAGCTGATAAATAGATATGGTTAGTGGGCTGACAAGGAAATTCAGAAATAACATGATTGTTTTCATTGCATCACAGACTAAATATAAGGAAGCGGGGAAGAAAGAGTCCTCCAGTTGTCTCTACGCCCTGTTACCAAAGACTATGGAGACCCAGCACGCCAAAGAGGCTTCTCTGTTACAGAGTGAGGTAGACAAGTCAACAATGTTATCAGTCTCAGGTGTCCTCCATTGTACTAAAGTAGAATTCCCAATAAAAACAGCAGTTCTTAATCGTTTTTCATTTAAATTGAAGCATACACACACCCTCTTCTTCTCCAGAATAAGTACAAAGAAAGTGGTAAAAAGGAGAGTTTGACCTGCCTGTACTCTCAGCTTCCGGAAACCACTGAGATTCAGTTTGCTAAAACAGTGACAGAACTGCAGAGTGAGGTGGGTGAAGGGATGGATGTTACTGTAATACAACAGGCTATGCTAATGGACTGATACAAGATCAAAATGGCCGTTTTGTTCTGAACTGCTTTGTCATTGCAGCTCTTGTTGTGTCTTTCAGAATAAATACAAACAGAAAGGTAAACAGGAGATATCCAGCAGCATTTTCTCCCAGCTGCCAGGGACAAAGGAGATCGAGTTTGCCAAACAGATTTCAGAAATGCAGAGCGAGGTAAACTAGGCACGCACGTGTGTGTCAATATGTCTTGACTGTGAGTGTATTCAGTATACGTGTTGTACATGCATTTTCAGATCATTGGTACTGTATATTTTTATGTATGTGTTCTTGAAAAATATATACATGGAATGGTATATATTTTTCAAACATTCTTGTTGGGTTTTTGGGGGGGGTATCCTTTTTGCTTTTCAGCAAAATTACAAAAGTGACACCCAGGAACATTCCAATTGCTTGTACGCACTACTGCCTGAAACCATGGAGACTAAGTTTGCTAAAGAAATGTCTCAAGAAATGTCTCAGGTGGGGCTCACAGGGTTGTTGTACTAACTGTGTGATGACAAACCAGCAGCTTCAATCACACTCCTGCGGAATTGCTCATTGTTAGTCATAGACATACCATATAAACTACTGCAGCCAGCATCAAACAGCTAAAATATTCCAGTTGCTGCTTCTATACTCTGAGAATCAAGCTGATTTATTCTAGATGGGTTGTTGGTGGAGTTGACAGGAAAGATCATCAGAGTTCACAATGTTGTTGTTGTTGTTTTCAGAGTAAATACAAAGAAGCTGTGAAAAAGGAGATGGCCAACTCTCTGTACTCCCTCATGCCCCAGACCAGTGAGATCCAGCATGCCAAAGAACTCTCCCAGCTCTACAGCCAGGTATACTGTGTGTGTGTGTGTGTGTGTGTGTGTGTGTGTGTGTGTGTGTGTGTGTGTGTGTGTGTGTGTGTGTGTGTGTGTGTGTGTGTGTGTGTGTGTGTGTGTGTGTGTGTGTGTGTGTGTGTGTGTGTGTGTGTGTGTGTGTGTGTGTGTGTGTGTTTGTGTGTGTGTGTGTGTGTGTGTGTGTGTGTGTGTGTGTGTGTGTGTTGTTTATAATAAATATTGACAGTATGTGCAACGAGGTTCCCTTCTTATTTCAGAAAAGCTATAAAGAAGAGGGTAGGAAGGACACGGGCCACAGCCTGTACTCACAGATGCCCCAGACCATTGAGACTGCATTCGCTAAAGAGGTGGCCAAGCACCAGAGTGATGTAAGCATGCCAATATCTGGTCCCCAGCTGTAGTCCATGTTTCTGTCAGGTTTAGTTGTGTCCAACTGTATGCTTGACCCTTGATGCTATGATATACCTGAACAAGTCTGAGCCACCTACTAAATTAGGATAGCATAGCTATGTGATTGATAAATTCTCATACTGTAGCCCTGTAATATGAGTGGAACACACACACGCCGCCCCACCAATCCCTTACCCTTACCCTTACTACTCTTCAGTGCCAATGGATTGGACAGGGGAGTGGGTATCAAGATGCCCAGCCAGGCGTGAGGCTGAGGGGAACAGCTGTGATGTCTACTGCCCTGCAGGCAGACATGAATCTATTCTTAGTGTTTTATTCACATTTGTATCTCACCACGTCCCACTTGATCTATTCTTCCATCGCTCCATTTCCCAAATAGCTATAACACTGGCGCCCATCACCTCTCAGTGCCCTGTGACTGGTTCATACCAGAGGTATTATACCTGGTTATTCTTTAGCCGCATATTGTTAACATTACAGGGGCGTTCACCCTCCTGCTAAATGATTCACGCTCAGATGGGAATCTGGTGTACTGTGGGTGGTTGATGTATTCGTTCCAGAGTCTCGTGTCGTCCGTGTCGTCAGCACGTTGAATATGTAATGGTTTTCTTTTCTCTGTTTTTCCCCTTCTCTCTCTTCTATCTGGTCTGTCGTACTCTCCAGAAACTGTACAAGGAGAAGCACAATGCGGAGAAGGGCCAGTCCAGTTACACCACCATGGAGACCTTACCAGAGGTCTCCCACGCTATGGAAGTCAACAAACAGCAGAGCGAAGTAATTACCCACAATGCATTTTCCCATGATACAAACTACATTCTTAATTTTTTCCTTTTGTTTAATGTTTATAACGCAGGAATAGTGAATAAGAGAGACAGGGCAGTAAGGGGGAGGGTTTGTTAGAAGGGAGTTGGACCTGGTTTACAAGTGCTCTAAGGCGGCAGCGGTAACGAGTCCCCACTAGTGGTCTGTGGAGGTACTGCTGGTGGTCCGCGTAAATATATATAAAAAAGTTTAAATGTAAACTTCCGACTTCAACTGTACATGCATGATGTTTTGTTGAGGTCAGGGATTTTTCTGTGCCAATATCCCGTGATGGATTCGGAGGGCCCTCTGGCCACATTGCTCATTTGAGAGATGTCAGTATGCATCAACATCACCCAGGAAAAAGTGGGCCAAAGGATAGCACTGATTGTTCCCATTGTTCCTTCTGGTGTCTATCACTATACTTGATCTCTCTGTTAAGGAAATATCAGCCAGTGTGAATACATTGCATTTTGACACAGAATGTTGCAGTACACAAATGATGATAATTGAATGAATGCCCCTGAAATGCAAAAAAAATAATCGCTTCACAAATAATCCTAACACTTCCTTCTCTCCTCCCTGCCTTCAGGTCAACTACAGGACAGGGAAACAGGACCACCACAATTTCACCACGTTGGCAGACAGACCTGATTTCCTGAACGCCAAACAGGCCACTGAACTGGCCAGCGACGTGAGTTCAAATCAAATCAAACTTTATCTTAAGCACATTTACAGTAAAAACAATACAATAGAACACATATATATATATTATTTTTTGTATATATATACAGTGGGGAGAACAAGTATTTGATACACTGCCGATTTTGCAGGTTTTCCTACTTACAAAGCATGTATTTTTAGCATAGGTACACTTCAACTGTGAGAGACGGAATCTAAAACAAAAATCCAGAAAATCACATTGTATGATTTTTAAATAATTAATTTGCATTTTATTGCATGACATAAGTATTTGATCACCTACCAACCAGTAAGAATTCCGGCTCTCACAGACCTGTTAGTTTTTCTTTAAGAAGCCCTCCTGTTCTCCTCTCATTACCTGTATTAACTGCACCTGTTTGAACTCGTTACCTGTATAAAAGACACCTGTCCACACACTCAATCAAACAGACTCCAACCTCTCCACAATGGCCAAGACCAGAGAGCTGTGTAAGGACATCAGGGATAAAATTGTAGACCTGCACAAGGCTGGGATGGGCTACAGGACAATAGGCAAGCAGCTTGGTGAGAAGGCAACAACTGTTAGCGCAATTATTAGAAAATGGAAGAGGTTCAAGATGACGGTCAATCTCCCTCGGTCTGGGGCACCATGCAAGATCTCACCTCGTGGGGCATCAATGATCATGTGGAAGGTGAGGGATCAGCCCAGAACTACACAGCAGGACCTGGTCAATGACCTGAAGAGAGTTGGGACCACATTCTCAAAGAAACCATTAGTAACACACTACGCCGTCATGGATTAAAATCCTGCAGCGCACGCAAGGTCCTCCTGCTCAAGCCAGCGCATGCCCAGGCCCGTCTGAAGTTTGCCAATGACCATCTGGATGATCCAGAGGAGGAATGGGAGAAGGTCATGTGGTTTGATGAGACAAAAATAGAGCTTTTTGGTCTAAACTCCACTCGCCGTGTTTGGAGGAAGAAGAAGGATGAGTACAACCCCAAGAACACCATCCCAACCGTGAAGAATGGAGGTGGAAACATCATTCTTTGGGGATGCTTTTCTGCAAAGGGGACAGGACGACTGCACCGTATTGAGGGGAGGATGGATGAGGCCGTGTATTACGAGATCTTGGCCAACAACCAACAAACTTCCCTCAGTAAGAGCATTGAAGATGGGTCGTGGCTGGGTCTTCCAGCATGACAACGACCCGAAACACACAGCCAGGGCAACTAAGGAGTGGCTCCATAAGAAGCATCTCAAGGTCCTGGAGTGGCCTAGCCAGTCTCCAGACCTGAACCCAATAGAAAATCTTTGAAGGGAGCTGAAAGTCCGTATTGCCCAGCGACAGCCCCGAAACCTGAAGGATCTGGAGAAGGTCTGTATGGAGGAGTGGGCCAAAATCCCTGCTGCAGTGTGTGCAAACCTGGTCAAGAACTACAGGAAACATATGTTCTCTGTAATTGCAAACAAAGGTTTCTGTACCAAATATTAAGTTCTGCTTTTCTGATGTATCAAATACTTATGTCATGCAATAAAATGCAAAATAATTACTTAAAAATCATACAATGTGATTTTCTGGATTTTTGTTTTAGATTCCGTCTCTCACAGTTGAAGTGTACCTATGATAAAAATTACAGACCTCTACATGCTTTGTAAGTGGGAAAACCTGCAAAATCGGCAGTGTATCAAATACTTGTTCTCCCCACTGTATATAAGAAAAGGTGTTGGACATTTAACTCACCCTACTCCCAAGACTAGACAAGAGATTCACACTCTGAATTAACTTTAGATTTAGAAGTCTTCAGCAATAGATAAATATTAACGATTCATGTCTAAGCAAAGTCAGACTACATAACGCATGATAAAAGGGCCTTACATCATGTGTTTTGCCATGACTTTATTGCCACCCTTTATATAGCATATGATAGCTGCTCGTGAATAATGTCTGAAACATCTATATAGGCCTTATAAAAGGTTTATGAAGGCTTCATTAAGCCTTCAAAGTGACCGTTCGTTTACAGTGGGATAGACAGCTTTGATTGTGCTGTGTAGGTGAGGCAGTGTGTGTGGGTAGCAGCACTCATAAAACATTCAACATCACCACTACTCTACCGCCACATCAACAGTCGCAGTCCTGGTCCCTAGCTGTGCTCTCTCTCTCATACACACAATCTGCATAATTTAGAGGGAAGCCCGTGAACATAACAATGCGTAGAGAATACATACTGTATAGCAAAGTTAGAGATTTCATAGTGTGTCTTGTCTCTCTGGTTTGTAGGTGTCCTATAGGAATAAAACTAAGCATGAAATCTACAATGATGTCCTGGGAAGGTCTGATATCGAGCATGCCAAAGTGGCCTCCAAACTCGCTAGCCAGGTAAGATAATATATGACTGGAGAATTAGCTTGTCTCCAACCATGAAGGGAAGGAGATAAGGAAAGGAGAAAAATGGAAAGGAGATAAGGAAAGGAGACAATGGAAAGGAGATAAGGAAAGGAGACAATGGAAAGAGATGATTTAAGAGTATTGCGACAAGAGCATCTGGATACTGTTCTGACATCGGGATACCCTTCTGCCACTGTTAATGAGAATGAGACAAGGGAAGGAGACCATTTTAATGAGATGGAGCCATGTAGTCTTTAGTGTTCTGTCCGCCGGCCACTGTTTAATGAAAGGACATTCATGCCTGGCCTGGTCCCAGACCTGCTGAGTGCCCTGGTTCAGCACCACAGAACTGCTGAGTCCCCTGGTCCAGCACCACAGACCTGCTGAGGCCCCTGGTCCAGCACCACAGACCTGCTGAGTCCCCTAGTTCAGCACCACAGACCTGCCGAGTCCCCTGGTTCAGCACCACAGACCTGCTTTGTCATGATTGCTGGGCGGAGAGCTGAAGGAGAAGGAAGATTGTTGAGGGGGAGAAAGATGGGTGGATAAGGGGGTAATGGTGTGTGATGGGTGGATAAGGGTGTAATGGTGTGTGATGGGTGGATAAGGGGGTAATGGTGTGTGATGGGTGGATAAGGTGGTAATGGTGTGTGATGGGTGGATAAGGTGGTAATGGTGTGTGATGGGTGGATAAGGGGGTAATGGTGTGTGATGGGTGGATAAGGGGGTAATGTGTCTGCCTCATGTGTGTCTGCCTCATCATTTCTGCTATCACTGTGTGTACTCACATATCTCTATCTCTGTCTCACTCTCTCTCTCTCACACACAAACACACACACACTCATAACACACATCAGGTGCACTACAAGGAGAAGTTTGAGAGGGAGTTCAAGGGTCAGAAGCCCCAGTACAACCCCAGCGACTGTGTGTCCTTCAAACACACACAGGCAGCCCACGCCCTTGCCAGCCAGGTGGGTCTCCAATGCGCCCTGTCCGTCCCCAGACATACCCCAGTCACATGGTGCACCTATACCCTTTTCACACTATTGCATTGGCCCAAACTGTACTTTGCTGGCTCAGATTTGTTTCCCACATTGTCCTTTCCAACACAGTTCCGGACATTATGGTGGATGCGTAATCTGGGACGTGTTCAGCAGGACGCAACTTTCAGATAGAAATAATCTATGTAGGCCTCCCGAGTGGCGCAGCGGTCTAAGACACTGCATCCCAGTGTTGCGACGTCACTACAGCCTAGGGTTCGATCCCAGGCTGTGTCACAACCGGCCATGACTGAGAGTCCCATAGGGCGGCGCACAATTGGCCCAGCGTCGTCCAGGTAGGGGTCGCTTCAATTGGCTCATCGCGTTCTAGCGACTCCTTGTGGCTGACTTCCGTCGTCAGTTGAACCGTGTTTCCTCCAACACATTGGTGCAGCTGGCTACTGGATTAAGTGAGCGGTTGTTAAGAAGCAAAGCTTGGCGGGTCATGTTTCGGAGGACGCATGAGTCGACCTTCGCCTCTCCCGAGCCAGCTGGGGAGTTGCAGCGATGAGACAAGATCGTAATCACAAAATTGGGGAGAAAAAGGTGGTAAAAAGTTTTTTTTTTACGTTGTTCTACATGCCTCTCTGACATGTAGAATAAGGAATCGCGTTGGCTCTATTTGTGGCCTTTCTATCTGCAGCGTTCAACAACGTTTGGCTACTGAAAATGGCTGTAAATGGTACCTCAATGGGGCACCCCCCTCGGCTCCTCTCCCATCTCCTGGGTTTGTTCCATTGAGGTTCCTATGTTTTATTGCTTTCAACGTGCACTTAGCTAAAATTCAGGCTGCCACATTAGCAGTTACCATGGGAACCTTTTAAAGACAAATGGAAAGGTTTGGTAGAAACTAATAGAGAGTGGGGCCCTTTGGATGAGAATCTGTAGCCTGTGCTGTGAGGATGAAAGTTCCCACGTCAGCCGTCTTAGGATTTGAAAACAGATAGCCTGTGTATTTACCAGGGTTGGTGTTAGTCATCTCAATTCAGTCAATTCAGGAGGTGAATTAACATTGAAGCGTCCTCAGTAAAAACAATGGGCCATATTTTGTTGACTTGAATTTAAACGGGAATCGACCCCAAACCCGTGGGATGAGTGAGGTGAATCCTCTTTTGTTTATCTCACAGAATCCTCACATTGCTTCCTCGTCCTTACCTTGAACCCCCCCCCCCCACATGTGAAGGACAACACTCATTTCACAAAGGTTTCTATCTGGTATTGTTTGTTCCCTGTAGGTGAAGTATAAGACCAACCAGAACCAGGTGATTGAGGGATCCATGGACCTGCCCAACCTACTGCACCTGGAACACACGCTACACGCCACCAAGCTGCAGAGCAATGTAATGTTTCCCCCTTCTCTGTTTCAGATCATAACGTCTAGTAACCGTCCCAGAGAGCCGCTGGGTATGTACTCTGTAGGCTTTTTCTCAAGCCCTGCTCTAACAAACACATGTGTCCTCTGTCTATTCAGGTAGAGTACAAGAAGAAGTACGAGCAGTCAAAGGGACACTACCATATATCACTGGACACAGCAGAACAGCTCCACCACAGGGAGAATGCGGTACTGCACAGCCAGGTCGGTATAGTAAGAGACTCCTCACACTGTGGTCTATGCTACCAATGTTTCAACGCTGTGGGCCAAAACATCTAAATGAACCAGATGGGAGCCTGGGGTGGAACGGCGTGAATCTCCAGTATGATCTCCAGGATGTTTTTTTTTAAAGATAACGTGTGGCTCTGTTGGGATAAGCGTGGCGCTAGCAGCAAGGTTGTAGGTTCTCCTCCTGCAGTTATCACATGTACACACACTAAAACATGTATGCACTCACTGTACTGTAAGGTGCATATACAGTATTATACTGTATATTATAACTCCCACACACGGTGTTGATTATCAATGTTTCTGTCTGTCTGTATGTGTGTGTAATGGATGAGCTTCCCTAACAGGTGAAATACAAGGAAGAGTATGAGAGAAACAAAGGCAGGTCCCAGATGGAGTTTGTGGACACACAGTCTTACAGAGTGTCCAAGGAGGCTCAGAAAATGCAAAGCGAGGTGGGTGACACACATGCCTATACTGTAATGATGTAACGTGTGTGTGTGTGTGTGTGTGTGTGTGTGTGTGTGTGTGTGTGTGTGTGTGTGTGTGTGTGTGTGTGTGTGTGTGTGTGTGTGTGTGTGTGTGTGTGTGTGTGTGTGTGAGAGTGTGTGTGTGAGAGTGTGTGAGTGAGAGTGTGTGAGAGTGTGTGAGTGAGAGTGTGTGAGTGTGTGAGTGTGTGTGAGAGTGTGAGTGTGTGTGAGTGTGTGAGTGTGTGTGAGAGTGTGAGAGTGTGAGAGTGTGTGAGTGAGTGAGTGAGTGAGTGAGTGAGTGAGTGAGTGAGTGAGTGAGTGAGTGAGTGAGTGAGTGAGTGAGTGAGTGAGTGAGTGAGGGAGTGAGGGAGGGAGGGAGTGAGTGAGTGAGTGAGTGAGTGAGTGAGTGAGTGAGTGAGTGAGTGAGTGAGTGAGTGAGTGAGTGAGTGAGTGAGTGAGTGAGTGAGTGAGTGAGTGAGTGAGTGAGTGAGTGAGTGAGTGAGTGAGTGAGTGAGTGAGTGAGTGAGTGAGTGAGTGAGTGAGTGAGTGAGTGAGTGAGTGAGTGAGTGAGTGAGTGAGTGAGTGAGTGAGTGAGTGAGTGAGTGAGTGAGTGAGTGAGTGTGGTTGGTAATGACAGAAGGGTGATGGCGTGCCTCTTTCTTCCCACTGACATCAGAGAGAGTACAGGAAGGAATATGATGACCACATCCGGGGCAAGGCCCTTGTGGACGTTGACCTGACCCCTGGATACCTTACTGCCCGCCACGCCAGCAATGTCCTGAGTGAGGTCTGTACCAACGTAGCCCTCTATGATATTTTAAAGGGGTAGTTCATCTCAAAATCAAATGTTTCTATACTTCAAATGTGGTCTTAAGTCTATGGTCTGAGTCAGTATTGCCATCTTCTGATATGCACCATCTACACATACATTCAGTTAGAATTGAAAAACGTTGGCTTGATTGGGAATGTCCATTCTAGTAATGATATTTCTATGGCTGGTGCCGACAGAAGGAGTACAGGAGGGAAGGACTGGAGGTGAAGGGGAGGGGGCTCTCAGGACTGGGATTGGAGGACACACCAGACCTCATACGGGCTAAAAACGCCAGCCACATCCTCAATGAGGTACAGTTTGCTTCTATACTCATCTTTCACAATGTTTTGACTTCTTGGAATTTACACACACACACCTTTGTGATGCACAATATCACACCATCAATACATTATGTGAGAATTAAGCAGTGTTGAATCTGTCCCTCTAGAAAGAGTACCGCAAGGACCTGGAGAATTACATCATGGGTAAAGGCATGGAGATCAGTGGTGATGTGCTGGAGATGCAGAGGGCCAAGAAGGCCACAGAGTTAACCAGCCAGGTAGGGCCCAACCCATACCACTAGTTAACCAGCCAGGTAGGGCCCAACCCATACTGCTAGTTAACCAGTCAGGTAGGGCCCAACCCATACTGCTAGTTAACCAGCCAGGTAGGGCCCAACCCATACCACTAGTTAACCAGCCAGGTAGGGCCCAACCCATACTGCTAGTTAACCAGTCAGGTAGGGCCCAACCCATACTGCTAGTTAACCAGTCAGGTAGGGCCCAACCCATACTGCTAGTTAACCAGCCAGATAGCGCCCAACCCATACCACTAGTTAAACAGCCAGGTAGGGCCCAACCCATACTGCTAGTTAACCAGCCAGGTAGGGCCCAACCCATAACACTAGTTAACCAGTGAGGTAGGGACAAACACATACCACTAGTTAACCAGCCAGATAGGGCCAAACCCATACCACTAGTTAACCTAACCAGGTAGGGCCCAACCCATACCACTAGTTAAACAGCCAGGTAGGGCCCAACCCATACCACTAGTTAACCAGCGAGGTAGGTCCAAACCCATACCACTAGTTAACCAGCCAGGTAGGTTTCAACCCATACCACTAGTTAACCAGCGAGGTAGGTTTCAACCCATACCACTAGTTAACCAGCGAGGTAGGTCCAAACCCATACCACTAGTTAGGTCCAGCTCCATTTCGCTACCTAGCCCCTATAACTTAGTTCTCCACAGATCAGCAATGACTGCACAGGTAAAAGCATGATGGTGAAAGCTCCACTTCTCCACGTCTTAATAGGAGTCCTAGTAGAGCCATAATCATATTGCTTACAACTATCCAAAGCCTTTGGTATATATAGACCATAGGATGCTGGTGGGGGGAGTTATAGGAGGATGGGCTCATTGTAATGGCTGTAATGGAATAAATGGAATGGTATCAAACACATCAAACATATGGAAACCACATGTTTGACCCTGTTCCATTAATTCCATTCCAGCCATTATAACGAGCCAGCCATTACGGCGAGCCTTCTCCAACCAGCCTCCTCTGAATTAGAGACACCAAAGGGTTAGAGGCTTAAATGGAACCAGTTACATTTGTCATATTTTAAATTCTCAATATTTCAAATGTGACACAGCAGTAAACTATCACTATCTGCTTTGTGGCTATTTTTTTCCATCTGAGAACACCTGCTCTCTTTTACAGACCTGCCCAGAGTAATACTAATCAGCTCCACAGTCATTATAATCAGGCAAAATAACAGGCAGCAGATGGACTGTCAGGACCCGTCCAGCCTCAGGGCTCCATTACACAACAGCAACGCTCACAGACAACGTATGGTCCTCCCTCATCATTTATATATGGGTCTAAGCCTCGCCGGTCTGCATCGCTGTCTTACGAAACCACCTCATAAAATATTCATTTTAGAGACTATATCGTGTCTGTCTATTTTGTGTCACTCTAAAATGAGGCCTTCATTTGATCGTGTTCGTTGGGTACACAGTAGCAAAACGTTATGCAACAGGAAACAAAAACCAGTGTTTCTGTCATGAAGCTTTTAATGTCCTGTTGTTGCTAAGTTAACCTAAGTCTGTAAGTGTTAGTCTGTGTTTGACTTTTTCAGGCCTCCTACAAGCAGACAGCCCAGCTGAGGGAGAGCTCGTACGGTACGGTGATGGACACACCAGAACTACTGCACGCCGCCTACATGAAGGATGTCTACAGTCAGGTAGGGCTACCTCTCAGTACTGCACGCCGCCTACATGAAGGATGTCTACAGTCAGGTAGGGCTACCTCTCAGTACTGCACGCCACCATGCGTACCACTACTGAATGGGATATGTGCTTGAATGGAGTGTCAATGTCTCGGCTTTATGCAGAAGAAGTACAAGGATGAGGCAGAGAAGCTGAAGGGTTCGTATGGGTTCGACACCCCCGAGATGGAGAGAGTGAAGAACAACCAGAGGAACATCAGCTCAGTGAGGGACGCAGTACACACACACACACACTTTTATAAAATGCAGTATTATCTGTCAACACAGTTGCCCTTTTGCTCTTATCCTCCAGTGTCAGTACACTTGGGACTCAAAGCTGCACAAAAGCCTGATTTCTTCTGTCACCGACACTCCGGAAGTCATCCTTGCCAGGGAGAACACAAAGAACATAAGTGATGTAAGATGTAATCTTTTGTTCTACACAACCATATACAGTACATATAGTCGTTGGGCCATATGAACTACAGTATGTTGCTTAAGTTAGGCTGATCCTAGATTTGTATCTAGATCTGAACCTAGATCTGAACCTACATCTGTACCTAGATCTGAACCTAGATCTGTACCTAGATCTGAACCTAGATCTGAACCTAGATCTGTACCTAGATCTGAACCTAGATCTGTACCTAGATCTGAACCTACATCTGTACCTAGATCTGTACCTAGATCTGAACCTACATCTGTACCTAGATCTGAACCTAGATCTGTACCTAGTTCTGTACCTAGATCTGAACCTAGATCTGAACCTAGATCTGTACCTAGTTCTGTACCTAGATCTGAACCTAGATCTGAACCTAGTTCTGTACCTAGATCTGAACCTAGCTCTATTATGTACTTGGCGTTCTTATTTTAACAAGGTGGGGATGAGTGTTGATGGGAGTTATTTTTAGGACATTTGTACGGTGAGCATGTAAAGAGCGGCGCTGTAAAATTGTGTGACGCGCTCTGTTCCATGTCCAGGTGAAATACAGAGAGGGGGTGGGGAGCGGAACGGCAGTCATGGAAACCATTGACACGGAGAGGGTCCGCAGGAACCAGGAGAACATCAGCTCGGTGAGAACCTTGTCGAACGTTTGACGTCACAGGAAGGGCTTGTTTTGAAACTGGTTTCATCTGGTTTTGTTTGGATTTTCTACAGCTTCATTGCTGAAAACTAAAAATCACAAAAGGCAGACACACTGAACAACCATTTAGTTACTGATACAATGGCCACCATTGCATTTGCTCCAGGCATTTCATTTAAACTCCTCAAAGATGCAAGCCCTTGGTTTGTTTTGAACACTATTTTGGTCTGAAACTCTGTCCTGTCCCGCCTGACACAGACACCCTTTCACACTGGCCCTGGTCCAGTCTAAGTCATTACAGCCATTAGTGGACCCTGCTGAACAATCCCCCATTGAGGGAGCAGAGCAGGTGGGAGGGACCCGGGGTCCCAGCCAGGCAGCCCAGGACCTCTGGCGCCATGGCGACTGGACCGGGACACTGTTTTCACCCAGCTGCCGTCACTAATGACACCCAGCAGGCAAAATCTGGCATGACTAGTCATAATAATGTAATTTTCTGGTTGAAAACTGGTTTTCTGGTTGTTGAGACGGATAAACTCTGACTTGTGAATGTTGTTTTAATGTTGTGTGAATGTCGTGTGTCCACAGGTGAAGTATGAAAAACAGCTGCAGCCCATCAGTGTGGGAGTCACCCCAGAGTTGGAGAGAGTCCGTCAGAACCAGGAAAACATCAGCTCGGCAAGTCACATAGGATGACAACCTATCAGTGGAGGCTGTTTACGGGAGGACGGCTCATAATAATGGCTGAAATGGAGCGAATGGAATGGCGTCAAATCATATGTTTTTGATGTATTTGGGACCATTACACATATTCCGCTCCAATCATTACTACGAGCCCGTCCTCCCCGATTAAGGTGCCACTGATTCTGGCCAGATGAGCTTTTATATCAGAGGTGTCAAACTCATTTTGCCCCGTGGGCCACATTCGGTCTTCACCGTGCTCCGTAGGGCCGCACTTAAAATTGGTTATTAACCTATATGTGGGCTCTGATTGCAAGCAGTGCCCTATGTAGTGGAAATGGCACTACTTTAGAGATTCAACTAAGCCCAGGTTGGAGTCTGCTGGTTAGTGTTACCATGCTTATCTTTTGTGCGTTCCAGGTGAAGTACCAGCGTGGGATGAAAGAGATGAAGGGCCGTTCCTGCAATGAATTGGACACGCCCGAACTGAGGCGTGTCAGGAAGTCCCAGAACGACATCTCCATGGTAGAGCTCAGGTTATCGTGGCGGTTGCGCAGACCATGGAGCGAGTTAACACGGGTCAAGCACACTGCGGGTGGGACTGCTGCACTTTTAACCCACAGAGCTAAAGCGTTAACAGCTGTTTCCTTTCATGAGGGAGCCATAATGAATGTGTGTTTGTGGGCGTGTCTGTGAATGTGTGTTTTACTAATAAAAATATTTTTACATGGTTTCTTGTGTGGAGTTTTTTTGCATACTGACCAAAATACACCCTTTTCTCTCTGACCAAAATGCACAGTGTGTGTGTGTGTGTGTGTGTGTGTGGGTGTGTGTGGGTGTGTGTGGGTGTGTGTGTGTGTGTGTGTGTGTGTGTGTGTGTGTGTGTGTGTGTGTGTGTGTGTGTGTGTGTGTGTGTGTGTGTGTGTGTGTGTGTGTGTGTGTGTGTGTGTGTGTGTGTGTGTGTGTGTGGGCGTCGGCACGTGTTTTTGTGCGCTTGACAGTCGATTTGCCTGGTGTGACATCATTTCACAAATATGTTAATGTACGTCAATAATGTTCCTCTCATTAAGTTGCCACACAAAACTCTTTGACTTTATTGTGATGCTGAAAATGTGTCACCCATATTTGCTTTGACAGGCGAAATACCACGAGGACTTTGAGCGGACGAGAGGCCGAGGCTGCACCCCAGTGATGGAGGACCAAAGCATGGAGAGAATGCACCACCGGAACAACCTGATGAAGAGCGAGGCAGCCTACAAGGGGGTGCACCCACAGGTGGTGGAGATGGACAGGAGACCCGGTGGTATCATCGTAGGTGAGCGGCACACAAAATTGCAGGCACCACCGGTCCTCAAAAAGGATTTGACCTTAAAGTCAGAGAAATGTATTCTTAATTAATCTAATCTTTGAAGAGTCAGGGGAATTTGTGATGTCCTTTGAACAAAGTTTTTCAATGACATTTGCTATCTAGTGTCTAGCAATTAGGGGTTGTTAAGTGTCAGTGACTACAAGGATACAAGCCCAGATGTGTCCACGTTACATTTGTGGAAACAGAAAATATCCATTGTGACAAGCCTCTCACTCTGCAGACGGAAGCTCCACGTTGGACTCTACTCACCTGGCCCGAAACTGTATGTGTTTTCTCTCTGTAATCTACATGACTTCAGCTGGGTATTTCTGTTTTACTTTTCTCTGTATTCCTGTTTTCTTCCTGTCTTTTCTCTCTATATGACCATTCCCTGACTTTTCCCTTGTCAAAGACCTTAAGGTGTGGCGGACGGACCCAGGCTCCATCTTTGACTTTGACCCTGTGGAGGATAGCATTCAGTCTAAAAGTCTTCACAGACTCTCTGGTACTATAAAACCCTACAACATGCTTTCGTCTCCCTCCACGCTTTCCTGTATATCCTCCTCCTGCTCCACTCATTTGTTCAATGTTCAGCTGTCTTTCCATTGCCTCTCTCTGTTATTTTCCTGACTGTTGTTTTCCTACTGTCTCTGTCGCCCTCTTGTGGCGGCGCACCAGAGCGTTCGAGCCGCCTCACCCGGCAACAGTCTCAGCAGTCGGTGCACTCGCAGGCCCAGTCAGTGAGTTCACTGGCCTCTGCCTCTGACCTGTGGGACAAAAGCCCGTCCGTCTGCAGCAGCAGCTCCGCACTGCAGTCCCAGGACAGAGGTTGTCAGAGCTCTGTCAGAAACATTTAAGCATATAGACACGTAGAAATGTGTTTTTTTCTATTATTAGGTAATGCAGATGCTTAGACTCGTGAGTCAGCACACCAATAACAAGCACGCGCGCACACACACACACACACACACACACACACACACACACACACACACACACACACACACACACACACACACACACACACACACGGTGGAAGGAGTATACATCATTCTTTCATTCACCCATTGACTATCAGTGTGACTCCTGATTCCCCTCTTACCTAACTCCTGTCCCAGCACGTGTCTGACCAACAGAATGCCTCCCTCACCCATCTCTACACAACCTGACCAACAGCCAACTGATATGAGGTACACAGGAGTCCCTAACTCAATTCTTGAAAGCCTCCAAGGGTTTTGGCGATAGTGGTGATGTTTAACTGTTTTTATTCTAACTCTCTCACAGGTCTCTTCCCTGCCCACAGAAATACCTAACAGTCAGTAACTATTTTATTGATTTCAAGGTCAACTGATGATGGCATGGTTCCATTTCGATTTCTTTGTGATGTGATGTTCTAACAATCACCGGAGATGGTATTCCTGCTAAAAAAACAACAACCGTTTTTAGCACTAAATGAAAGGTCTCAAACTTTTGTCATCAATGTCTATGTGTCTTTCTGTCCGTCTTTGACTAAAAGCTCCTGTGCTACCTGGGGCGTACCATCAGAGTGTACAGCAGCAGCAGCATGGGTATGGTTACATGCACCAGACCAGCATGTCCTCTGTGAGGTCTGTGCAGTCCCCCCCATCTGTCACCATGGTGAGTTCCAATGCAAGCAGTCTATTGTAGTTTTTTAAAATTCCTACAGAATCTTATTTGTATGCCATGGTCAATTCAATTAGGAAATTATCCTATATATGTCACTCAAATATTTGTTAATAAAAAAATATTCACACAGTCAACTACTTGTGTGCCGTGATATTTATGTTGTACAATTAACGTTGTAGACACACATGATTAACATTGTTGCCATTCCTCCCGTTCAGAGAGTGTACCGGGCCCTCTACGACTACGCAGCGCAGGACCACGACGAGGTGTCCTTCCGTGACGGTGACGTCATCGTCAACGCTCAGCCCATCGACGAGGGCTGGATGTACGGCACCGTGCAGAGGACTGGCAAATCAGGCATGCTCCCCGCCAACTACGTGGAGTGCTTCAACTAAGAGATGCATTTCAATAGTCTTCAAGTGGTTTTCTTTCCTCTCCACTTCTCTCCTCTCCTCCATCTGCACTGATTGAATAGGTGCAGACGGTGGACTGGATGCCTACTGGGAAATTGACTTACACCAGTCCAGTTATTTTCATGTCAATACAGTTGAAAGAGAGGAGATGAGGCTGGAGGCCACTCAGATTATTGAGATGCACCCAAGGGCTTGCCTTACCATGGTGTAGGCGGAGTCCATTCCCCAAGTGTCTGTTTTAGGCCTGGTCCTGGAGAGCTGCATCAGTAAGATAAATTCATTGGATGGAGTTGTTCTATTTGTTCTGTCTAGACTACAGGCACAAACTATCATAGCCACAGTACCGCTGAAAATTATGTTAAAAGTAATCATGTAATACGTTTTGCTTTTGGTTAAATTTAAAGGCGTTGGTGGCTTGTCCCACGTGATCAGAGTTCATTAAAATTATTTTTAAAATTCAACCAGAGAATTGCAACCCTCAAATAGACAACATTAGCAAACAAAAATACACATTAAATGGAATGCAGTCGAAAACATCACGATTCCCACAATAGAAAGCACATTTGAATTTGTTAAGCAGTGCATTTTCATTTTGTTTCACACAGTAAACAGTGTTGTGTTGACTTTATGATTCCAAACGTGCAGTCTTGCAACACAAGAGCAATTATGTTTTTCGACTGATCCTGGAAAAGTGCTTAGCGGGTATGCATGAATAGCGCCCAACATAGTTCTCCAGGACCGGAATGGGGCCTTCTTCTTGTACTCCTTTGTATTTAATTTCTATTATTATGTTTTGCATTTCGACATCCACACTAACCGTGTTTCATGTACAAAGGAGGGAAGGGGAGAGGGTTGTTAAGGAGAAATTGCCAGAAAGTTAGCTGTTTAGATTTTGTTATCTCATTTACACGCTGCTTCGTACTGTTTCTGTCTGGTGACTTGGATTAGATTATGTCCACATAATTTAGAGCAAACTGGCAACATGGTTGTCATATTTTGCCATGTACACAGTTTCAAGTAACACCCAAGAATGGTATGTGAAGTTGGATTGCAATCGACATTTCTGAACTATTGTGAACAATGTTTTGATGTATAAGCTCCTATAAAGTATCGACTGGTCCTATTTGTGAATGTTACAAATGGTTTATAATATCTTGAGGGGTGCAAAAATGATTGCATACTAGGCCTACTGTGGCCATTCAAGGACATTGTTTCTGGATACATGGTAGCTGGCGATCTCTTTAACATATTATTGTACATAACATGTTATCATGGAATGTAGTAGCTAATAAACAGAAATGGATAAGTTGTAAAATGCTAAAATAACGGGACAGCAAGAAACATCATAGATTTTTTTTTGTCCAGAGTTTTTTTTGCTTCAAGCAGTTCCGTTTTTAAAATGTCTCTGTAAGAAAAGAAAAAGTATGTGAACCCTTTGGAATTCCCTGGATTTCTGCATAAATTGGTCTTAAAATGTTATCTGATCTTCATCTAAGTCACAACAATAGACAAACACAGTCTGCTTAAACTAATGACACACAAACAATTATGTTTTTATGTCTTTACTGAACACACTGTGTAAACATTCACAGTGCAGGGTGGGAAAGGTATGTGAACCCTTGTATTTAATAACTGGTTGACCCCCCCAGCAATAACCTTAACCAAATGTTTTCTGTAGTTGCGGATCAGACCTGCACAACAGTCAGGAGGAATTTTGGACCATTCCTTTTTACAAAACTGTTTCAGATCAGCAATATTCTTGGAATGTCTGGTGTGATCCGCTCTCTTCAGGTCATGCCACAGCATCTCAATCAGGTTGAGGTCAGGACTCTGACTGGGCCACTCCAGAGGGCGTATTTTCTGCTGTTGTTGCCATTCTGTTGTTGATTTACTTCTGTGTTTGGGTCCTTGTCCTGTTGCATCGCCCAACTTCTGTTGAGCTTCAATTGACGGACAGATAGCCTTACATTCTCCTGCAAAATGTCTTGATAAACTTGGGAATTCATTTTTCAATCGATGATAGCAAGCTGTCCAGGCCCTGTGGCAGCAAAGCAGCCCCAAACCACGATGCTCCCTCCACCATACTTTATAGTTGGGATGAGGTTCTGATGTTGGTGGGCTGTGGCTTTTTTTCTCCACACATAGTGTTGTTTGTTCCTTCCAAACAACTCAACTTTAGTTTAATCTGTACACAGAATATTTTGCCAGTAGCGCTGTGGAACATCCAGGTGCTCTTTTGCTAATTTCAGATGTGCAGCAATGTTTTTTTGGACAGCAGTGGCATCTTCCGTGGTGTCCTCCCATGAACACCATTCTTGTTTAGTATTTTACGTAACGTAGATTCGTCAACAGAGATGTTAGCATGTTCCGGAGATTTCTGTAAGTCTTTAGCTGACACTCTAATATTGTTCTTAACCTCCTTAAGAATTTGGCGCTGTGCTCTTGCAGTCATTTTTGCAGGACGGCCACTCCTAGGGAGAGTAGCAACAGTGCTGAATTTTCTCCATTTGTGAGTGTTTGTTATAGGGCAGGACAGCTAACCAACATCTCCAGTCTAGCCTCATTGATTGGACTCCAGGTTAGCTGACTTCTGACTCCTGACTCCAATTAGCTTTTGGAGAAGTCATTAGCCTAGGGGTTCACATACTTTTTCCAACTTACACTGTGAATGTTTAAATTATGTATTCAATATAGACAATAAAAATACAATTATTTGTGTGTTATTAGTTTAAGCAGACTTTGCTTGTCTATTGTTGTGTAAAGATCAGATCAAATTGTATGACCAATTTATGCAGAAATCCAGGTAATTCCAAAAGGATTCACATTTTTCTCGCCACTGTATGTTTTACTCAGTTTGTACACCATCACCGAGTTTTATTGAGACATCACTTTTTCCTGAGCTAACCATTTGTTAAATTTTGTGTCATGACTTGCAGTGTCACGTGTGAAAAATAAAAACGCTTTGTCAACAAAGATGTTTGAAAGGTGTTACAGAGGATCAGTGCATATATGTACCATATTACTGTATAGACAAGACCACCATTTGTCTAAGGTTATTGAGCCTGTATGTTTGTAATAGCATGACTTATTAAAAAGCTTATTATACACTCTTAGAATAAAAGGTGCTATCTAGAACCTACAAGGGTTATTCGGCTGTCCCCATAGGATAACCCTTTAAAGAACCCTTATTGGTTCCAGGTAAAACCCTTTTGGTTTCTATGTAGAACCCTTTCCACAGAAGGTTCTACATGGAACTCAAAAGGTTTCTACATGAAACCAAAAAGGGTTCTACCTGAAACCAAAAAGGGTTATCCTATGGGGACAGCCAGAGAACTCTTTTGGAACCCTTTTTTCTAAGAGTGTATTCACTAGTGAGTCTACACATCCCTTGCACAGTCTTCACATTTTGCTGCTTTAAAATTAAATCTATAAAAGCGAATACATTTGATTTTCTTTCCTCCCGATCCACACAATCTACTCCACATTTTCAAAGTGAAAGAATAACTATAGAACATTTTCCAAATGAATGTCTTGATTGCATAAAGATGTCTTGATTGCATATGTATTCACACCCCAGAGTTGGAAGCACCTTTGGCAGCCATTACAACTCTGCACAACTCTTAGGGCAACATACACTGAGTGCACAAAACATTAGGAACGTTCATGACATAGACTGACCAGGTGAATCCAGGTGAAAGCTATGATCCCTTATTGATGTCACTTGTTAAATCCACTTCAATCATTGTAGATGAAGGGGAGGAGACAGGTTAAAGAACGATTTTTAAGCCTTGAAACAGTTGAGACATTAATTGTGTATGTACGATATATTGAAGTGCCTTTGAATGGGGTATGGTAGTAGGTGCCAGACGCACCGGTTTGAGTGTGTCAAGAACTGCAACGCTGCTGGGAGTTTCCCCTGTGTATCAAGAATGGTCCACCACCCAAAGGACAACCAACCAACTTGATGAAATTGTGGGAAGCATTGGAGTCAACATGGGCAACTATCCCTGTGGAATGCTTTCGACACCTTGTTGAGGTCATGCCCCGACAAATTTGCAACTCAAGTGCAAAAGGGGGTGCAACTTAAGAAGGTATTCTTAATGTTTTGTACACTCAGTGTATATCCATTCTTTTTGTCAAAACTGCTCAAGCTCAGTAAATTTGGTTTGGAATCATTGATGGACAGCAATATTAAAACTTTGTCTCTGATTTTCAAGCAAATATAAGTCATGACTGACACTGGACCATTCAACACCCCTTGGAAAGCCATTCTGGTGTGTCTTTAACATTACAATTTGTGTATTTGTCCCACTGAAAAATACAACTATCCCAGGCCCACTGGGCACAGACGTCAATTCAACGTCTATTCCACGTTGGTTCAAGGTAATTTCATTGAAATTAAGTGGAAACAACATTGATTCAACTTGTGTGTGCCGAATGGGGGGGTTAGGTTTTCAGAAGACTGAGGCGGGTTTTCCTCTAACATCCTCCTTTCATATTTATTTTGATCCTGACAAACTCCCCAGTCCCTGCCGGTGACAAGCACACCCATAACATGATGCTGACACCACAATAATTGAAAATACAAAAGGAGCAAAGTCCAGATAAAAAGTTAAAGCAAACCCTGCCTCAGTCTTTTGAATACTTAACCCTGGGATAGTTTTATTTTTCAGCAGGACAAATGTTAATGCCAGAAAGGCTTTCTAAGAGGTGTTGAGGGTTCCTGAATGATCTAGTCTCAGTCCTGACTTAAATCTGCTTGAAAATCAGAGACAATGTTTGAATATTGCTGTCCATCAATGATTCACAACCAAATGTACTGAACTTGAGCAATTATGACAACAATTATGGATATAGAGTATGTTGCCATAAAAGTTGTGAAAAATGTGCAAAATCTTATTCAAAATGATTCACAGCTGTAATGGCTGCCAAAGGTGCAAGTATTAACTCTGGGGTGTGAAGAAACATGGAATCAAGACATCTTTGTTTTTTTTATTTGGAAAATGTTCTATAATTTATTTTCTTTAGAAAAAATCTATTTAATAAATGTTTAGATGTATTTTTCGATGTGAAGACTGCAGACTTTCACTAGGCACTGTATGGGTAGTATAGTCATATATTGACAGCTAATTGCGAAGGTCACAACAGGCCCTGATGATGCATTAATATTGATGCTGCATTATAATTGAGTACTGCATTAGTACTGTAGAGAATATTTACACTATAAACAGACCACAAGGTTGCTTATTTTTAGGCCTACTGGTTGGTCCAAATACACTTTGGTGCCATTTTGGGGAAATTTGCGAAAACACTGAAAGGAGCAGAGATAGAAGATGAAGTGGAATATGGGATTGAGGAGGATCAGAAATGGGCTGACTCCATGCACTGAAGTCAGAATGGATGAAGAAGCATTAGGAAGCTGCATTCATTGAAGAGGGTTGTTGACGTCTGTATGCCTATTCATTCATTCATTATCCATCCATTCATACATTTGAGCAAATTATCCATCTCTTGATTACATCCTTTTTCGCCATAGCCTGTTGAAGTTGACGACAGCTGCAATACACATTGTCTGCAGAAAGGACTGAACTGTTTTTGAAGACATGCAGAGAAAGATGTCGTCTTGACTCATTGGTTCTGCTTTGAACAACATTTTACTTCACTTCCACTTTACAACATTTGTATGGGCTATAATGGTCAAGTCACACATATAAATGCCTAGTGTACTTTGATAGGAAATGTAATGTATTCTTTTTTTTATTTAAAAAAATTAAGTTGAAAAAATAACGAAATCCAATCAATAAGCAATTTCTCTCGTAAAAAGTAAGGTTAAATGCAGGCTAATCCTTCACATTTGATGACCTAGCCAGAGATACTTTTGAGAAGATGGGGAAACATAAATTCCTTTAAGGAGTTAATGGGAGTCATTTGGTGGCTAGCACAAAAATCCAATATAAACACGAATTACGTAAACAATAAGTTCAACATTACAAATATTTTTCAAGATGTTAAATAATTTATCATCTGTAATATCGTATAGCTTTGAAATCGTGATATTATGTACTATCGAGGGAAATAGGAAGGTTTCTCGACTCATGACTGACTTTAAGAAAGGATTGCGTGACGATTAGTTTAGCAACCACGTGACGTACATTAACAACGTGAACGCAATTGGTCGAAAGTCTGTTGGGCGGAGCGTTATATTTTGCCGCTGGGATTCTTATCGTTTCCTTTTCTAACATCTTTGTAGTAGCGTGTATATTTTGAATCTAGCACGTTACCCGGATGTGGACATGCGCATTTCAATTTAGCAGTCGGAAGGAACTGTACGATTTATAGTAGCGACGTTTCACCGGGAAGGAGGCTAACAGATTTCGCTTCAAAATGATACAATTTCTACCTAAACTGCTTTTGCTGGCACTACTAGCTTTCCCGGCAACGGTCATCATGAAAGGTGAGTCTATCGAACTGGATGTAGGTTAACTAGCTGAAGAGAAACAACCTTGGCCTCAGTCACAGGTACGTTAACTAGCTAGTTAAGTTAGCTTTATGGAAGGCCACCCCATGCGCAAATTGTATTTGCTGCTAGTACGATATTGTAGCTGCTGCCCTTGTCAATTAATAGTTTTATTGCTGTTGATAATGGTTACACGTTTTAGTAACTATTCATTGCAAATGTTATTTAATAGTGAGTCTTGCTTAGCCGCAACAGTGAGTGTGGTAACTACCTAACTAGACTGACGTGTCCTTCCTTACCAGCCAACTTGCTTTCTAGAACCGTACCGCAATTAACAATCGATTCACTTTTAGATATTTTGGCTTCCAGAGCCATTTCACCTTTTAAACAGAACATGTAAAGGCCTTGGACTATATGGAGTAACGTTAAACTCATTTAGTCCATTGTTGGGCTAGGGAGAAGCAGCCTCAGATTTTGGCCGCAGAAGCCCTCTATTGTTGGCAAAGCCAGACAACAATAATATCAGTATTTTGCTTTAGTGACTTAGAAGTTTGCGATGTGAAACAGAAATAAAACAATTAAATTATATTTGTTAGGCCTTGTGACTGTAATGAATACAATATTTGTTCATTTTTAATCCCTTGATACGATATTAGCTATGTAACTAAGCGCCCTGGTGTGAATACTAATAGTAATATAATAATAATAATAATAATAGGTTTCATATTGACTCCTACTAGCACAAGTTTATTTTTCCAAAATTTGATTTGGTGTGATTTTAATCAATGTACTTCCTTACAATCGACCCAGGGCCATTGGTGGCAGCCCAGGATGCTACTGAGGATGAGGAGGCAGCTGATGAAGATGCTGTGGATGATGTTGATGTGAACACAGAGGATGAGGATGACGAGGCCGAAGTTGAAGATGATGAAAACACGGAATTGGTAAGAGATTAGGCTACTTTTGGCTGCCTCCCTAGTTTTCTAACATGGGCCTTATACATTTGAAGTCATAAGTGTACATACACTTAGGTTGAAGTCATTAAAACTCATTTTTCAACCACTCCATAGATTTCATGTTAACAAACTATAGTTTTGGCAAGTCGGTTAGGACATCTACTTTGTGCATGACACAAGATATTCTTCCAACAATTGTTTACAGACAGATTATTTCACTTATAATTCACTATATCACAATTCCAGTGGGCCAGAAGTTTACATACACTATGTTGACTGTGCCTTTAAACAGCTTGGAAGCTTCAGATAGGCTCAGTGCCTCTTTGCTCAACATCATGTGGGAAAAAAAAAAATGGTAGACCTCCACAAGTCTGGTTCATCCTTGGGAGCAATTTCCAAACTCCTGAAGGTACCACATTCATCTGTACAAACAATAGTACGCAAGTATAAACACAATGGGACCACGCAGCTGTCATACTGCTCAGGAAGGAGACGTGTTCTGTCTCCTAGAGATTAATGTACATTGGTGCGAAAAGTGCAAATCAATCCCAGAACAACAGCAATGCTGGAGGAAACGGGTTCAATAGTATTTATTTCCACAGTAAAACGAGTCCTATGTCGACATAACCTGAAAGGCCGCTCAGCAAGGAAGAAGCCACTGCTCCAAAACCGCCATAACAAAGCCAGACTATGGTTTGCAACTGCACATGGGGACAAAGATCATATTTTTTGGAGAAATGTCCTCTGGTCTGATGAAACAAAAATAGAACTGTTTGGCCATAATGACAATCGTTATGTTTGGAGGAAAAGGGGGGATGCTTGCAAGCCAAAGAACACCATCCCAACCATGAAGCACGGGGGCGGCAGCATCATGTTGTGGGGGTGCTTTGCTGCAGGAGTGACTGGTGGACTTCACAAAATAGATGGCATCATGAGGAAGGAAAATGATGTGTATATATTGAAGCAACATCTCAAGACGTCAGTCAGGAAGTTAAAGCTTGGTCGCAAATGGGTCTTCCAAATGGACAATGACCCCAAGCATACTTCCAAAGTTGTGGCAAAATGGCTTAAAGTCAAGGTATTGGAGTGGCCATCACAAAGCCCTGACCTCAATCCTATAGAAAATGTGTGGGTAGAATGGGCCAAAATTGTGCAAACAAGGAGGCCTACAAACCTGACTTACACCAGTTCTGTCAGGAGGAATGGGCCAAAATTCACCCAACTTATTGTGGGAAGCGTATTTTGGGGAGCTTGTGGAAGGCTACCCGAAACGTTTGACCCAAGTTAAAAAAATGTAAAGGCAATGTTACCAAATAGTAATTGAGTGTATGTAGATTTCTGACCCACTGGGAATGTGATGAAGAAATAAAAGCTTAAATAAATCATTCTCGCTACTATTATTGTGACATTTCACATTCTTAAAAATAAAGTGGTGATCCTAACTGACCTAAAACAGGGAATTTGTACTAGGATTAAATGTCAGGAATTGTGAGTTTAAATGTATTTGGCTATGGTGTATGTAAACTTCTGACTAAAACTGTATGTCCTTATTGTCTAATTTGTATGTTTTAGACTGACGAAAAAGAAGAAGAAGAGGAGGAAGCCATAGGAGAAGTAAATGCTTCCCCCAATGCCGACACCACCATCCTCTTTGTCAAGGGAGACGGTAGGGGTACGGGCACAGATTAGGGCCCGTCTCAACATATCTATCTGCATGTTGAATTTGCACTTCATTTTTGTCATTATGATTGTTTTGAACAGTGTTTTTTTTTTCACTTTAATTCTAAGACTGACTTGTATTTGGAGATTGATTTACTTTGCTACGATACTATAATATGTTGTTTTCAACATCTCTAGTTGAGTGCGTTTATTGCACTGAACAAGTGTCTGCTAAATGACTTCAACAAAAAGGAATTCTTCATATTCTGACAAGCATGTGTATGCTTAAAATTCACTATCATGCCACCACTCATATTCATTTGTTGCTCTTCTTCCTGGTGTTTGTCTCCAGACTTCCCAGCCAACGACATTGTGAAGTTCCTGATGGGCTTCACCAACAAAGGCAGTGACAACTTTGTGGTGGAGTCCCTGGACGCATCCTTCCGCTACCCTCAGGACTTCCAGTTCTACATCCAGAACTTCACAGCCCTGCAGCTGGGCATTGTGGTGCCAGCCGGGCGCCAAGCCACTTTCGAGTACTCCTTCATCCCCGCCGAGCCCATGGGCGGGCGCCCCTTCGGCCTGGTCATCAACCTCAACTACAAGGACAGCAACGTGAGTGGGCCTCAGCTTAGTAAACCTCGGATTAGTCAACCTCTGATTAGTCAGCCATTTTGTGAGTCTTTTTCACAAATGATTGCATGTCAAGAATGGTTTTGGTTTCTCAGTTTCCTTCTCTTGGAAAATGTTGAGATATAACATATAGCTGCTAAGCTTCTTTGAGTAGGCAATTGTTTTTTATATTAGGAAATTATAGTGGAAATTAGTTTAACTCTTGGTGTGTGGCTGAAGTCTTCCTAGTGTTTACTTGTGAGGATAAACTTTCAGATTAACCCTGGGAAGATAAAGGGGGTTGTAGTTCACCAGCTGGGGGTGATATCTGATCCTCTCACTCTCACGCCACTCATGTCTCTCTCCTCTCTCTTTCTCTCTCAGGGTAATGTGTTCCAGGATGCCGTGTTCAACCAGACAGTGACCATCACAGAGAGAGAAGATGGACTGGATGGAGAGACGTGAGTTAGGCCAGATGACCTAGCCCTGTGTTGGAAGACATTCAGAAGGGTTAAATGAAACCACTCTATTGGAGATGGCTGCCAAGCCGCCTTACTAAGGGCCTCTGTGGTGGTGCAGCGTCTTAACTCTCTCTCTCTCTCCTGTATCTCTAGGATCTTCATGTATGTGTTCCTGTCTGGTCTGGGCCTGCTGGTGGTGGTAGGCCTTCATCAGCTGCTGGAGTCTAGAAAGGTAAAGCTACAACGCCCACGCCACTGGACGCAGAAGACTGACAAAGATATTTACTTTTGATAGCTTTGCTGAGGCGATGCACCATGACAAGATTTGCGTAGAATATTCAGCACTAAGAGACACCTACTGCAGAGATAGATTATGGTAGATGGCAGTCCGGAGAGAAATTAATTAGGAGATGCCGGTTCATATTCAACGGTGGGATTCTCCCATTTTCGGTGATTGTCATTGTGTTAGTTGATGTTCTTCTTTCAGGATGAGCACAGTGAGGGCCAGAAAAGGATTCGAGAACATTGAGGTAGAGGAGGGAGACTTGACTTTTGGCGAGTTCAGTTTCAGCTTTTTAGTGCTCTACTACTAACTACTAACTACTACTACTACTACTACTAGGTAAAAAGTTGTAGAAAAAACGGCTAGAGGAAGAATGTTGAATATTATGGGTGTGGCGGATAGTTTTTAGGATTGTTTTTCAATGTTGAATGGTGAAAGTTCAAGTCTAACCCACACTAGAACATTTCAGAAGACTGAGGGGAAAATGCTGAAAAGGGTTTAGGGTATATAAAGATACTTTTTGGGTTTGGTTTCTGTAGAAGTCTATTTTTATTTTACATTTTATTTAACCTTTTATTTAACTAGGCAAGTCAGTTAAGAACAAATTCTTATTTAGAATGACGGCCTACACCGGCTAAACTCAGACGATGTTGGGCCAATTGTGCGCCGCCCTATGGGACTCCCAATCACGGTCGGTTATCTAGTGGAAGTCAGTTTTGTGGCTTCTTCAGTGTAGTAACTTCCTCTTGTGTCCCCCCCCCTGTGCAGAGGAGGAGGCCAGCTGCCAAGGTGGAGATGGGCACGTCCAGCCACAACGACGTGGACATGAGCTGGATTCCCCAGGAGACTCTCAACCAGATCAGTAAGTCCTCGCCACACCACTCACTCAACATTATGCTAACTAGTAGCCACAGGGAAGCTAGCGGTTTATTAAATGTTAGTTTTTTAAGAGTACAGAAGTGACACATCCCAGCTGCTATGCCCCCTCCATGCTGTGTTCCCCTCTCTACATCCTACAGCTTTATAACACTGCAGTGTTACCTAGATGCCTGTTGTCTTCTCTGGGGGTATTTAGCTAAAGGCTCTTCTTGAGTTTTCTGGGTTTGGCTGGTGTTTCAAAACTACCTGTTCTCTCTTTGTGCATGGGATCATTCACTCTTTTCTCTCTCTTTTTCCTTGCGTCTTCAGTGCAGAGTCGGCGAGGTGAGGCTTCCCTTTCTCTCAGGAGCGAGCAGTAGTAGAGTAGTGGTTGAGCAAAATGCTTAATTTTCCTCTGAATTGTCAGTGAATGTAATTATCAGTGCTTCTGTAAATGCAATCTCAATCATTGGTTCATGTTAGCCTTGGGTGTAGCAGCCTTGGTTACTGACTTCAATTCCTAGCCCAAGATACTTTTCATAGGATCAATTGGATATTAGCAATATGGTAATAGTAACAAGGTCTATGTGGATCTTCTACCATATTGCTTAAACTCATCAGATTCTTACAGCTCTACAAGATGTGGCTAGTTGTTGATTTTAGACTAGGCCTATGAAAAAAGTATTTGTTGATCTGCTAATTTGATCCAAAGAGCGACATCTAAAAAGGACATCACCTGCAAACTTTTCCTAAAACTCTCCTCTCGTTTCTCTAGACAAGGCTTCCCCTAAACGATCTCCCCGCAAGCGGACACAGAAGCGCTCTGCTGGTTCGGACGAGTGACCGGGCCCCCGCCCGGTTCTGTCACTTGCGCTTGGCACCTGACACAGCCATACCGCCCCGCGCCAACCTTGCCAGCCATGGAGAGGCAACAGCCTTCACTCACCATGGAACTAAGTGCCGTCCTCTTTCCAAGAGACTGGTTTCTACCACTAAACTAGACGAAACATCACAACAAACGGTCCCATTTGTTAATTATTCTGTAGTAGCTTTATCACAGAGGTGATGTGATGAAGAATGCGTTGATGCGTTTTGAGTGAGTTTTTGTGAAGATGCATGTCTTGGAGGATGGGGATGGCGCACAGGAGTGGTTGGTATTAGAGCTGGGTAAATGATAGTTGGAGATGATACACTTTGGGGTTTTTTTTTGTTCTAGGTTTATTATTTTGTTGCGACTGCCTTTTTTTATAATTTTTCACCTGTGGATATCTTTTGAGGCAGAAGAGTGATTAATGTTGGTGTCCCGGAAAGCCATGATAACACACCCCTTTATTGGTTTTAAGTTTTGCACTGTTTAATATCTGCACATTTGGGTTTCTGTCACGTTCTTCTCCTCTGCTTGGTGGCACAGAGGAGGTCTGGCTTTAAGTCTTGTTACTGGTAGTGCACTGCAACGTTCGGCCATCTTTGACGGTTCTGTGAACATAATGAGGATATTGTAAACTGTCTTAGTTTTCCCTCAATGTGCCTTTTCTTTGGCGGGGCGGGTGGATTTGCATTCTTCATATTCCCAATATTGATTTACGTCGAGTACAAGTATGAATTCAGGATTTGCTTAAATTTTTTACTTTTGTAAGACTGCAATCTGAATAAAGCACTGGTGTACCGTATATACTGGGGAATACATATGAGAGCAAACTGCAAAGATAATTTATTCCTGGCAAATGGGTTTTTATACTGCTTTTCTTGGATTACTACTTGTGCATTTTAGAGGCACAGTACCTTTTACTATTGTGTAACTTTTATAAGGGGCTTTGGGCTAACTGTTTGGCACTGACTCAGTTAGGCAATTAAATGGTCTCTGGACTGTCAAATTTAATTAAACAAAACATTTTCGCAATTAAATTGCCCCTGCACTCCAAAAAAACATTTGATTTACTGTTTGATATCCTTCTATTGTTTGAGTCATGACATCTTTCACTGAGCTTTTTAATGACCATTTGAGAATGGATCCCAAATAGGTGTTTTTCTCTGATATTGTCGCAAACTTTTAATATTTTTATTTTATTCCTCTGCCGAATGAAAGTGAAGTGATCATTTTGGAGACTGATGCATCTTGATGTAGAAAACAGAAATTAAAGTGAAGATGAGAATATGCTATGTCTCTTTATTTTCTAGTGTGAACAAATACATAGTTTGTCTTCACTGTAGTAAGTAATTGATTAGTGTAATAACTGCATAGAGGTTGGGATTCAAACAACCTGCAATGATCTAGGACAGTGGTTCCCAACCTTTTCCATTACGGGGACCACCAAATAACAGTCAAAAGATCTTGAGGACCACCATTTGCGGAGATACTGAATTTTTTGACAAAATATCTGAGTTCAAATGTAATAAATGTTATCAGTTAATGTAACATTAAAGACTTATTATAAACAATTTACATTCTGAAAAGTAATGTAACATTAATACACCCAGCTATTATTCTTTTTGGAAGAAAATATGTCAACAAAACGCGGACCACCAGTGGCACTCCTACTCTGAGACGCTTTGTGGACATGGCCCCTGCCTTTACTGTCACACTGCAGCTGGTGACTGGTCACTGATCTAGCTTGGTTTACATCACTGTTACTCCAGTCCTCGAGTACCCCCAACAGTACATATTTTTATTTTAGCCCCAGACAAGCACACCTGGTTAAACTATCATCAGTGTCGGCTAGGTGTTTGTCCGGGACGACAACAAAAATGTGTACTGCTGGGGCTACATCACCCACTAGCTGACACTGAACACTTTTATGAATTCCCTGCCGGCGACTCTTAACACACTCACAGCCCTCTCTCTGAGATAAACGCTAACTTTCTAACCTTTGCTGTAGGCAACCCTTCCCCCGCTGGAGCCTAGCAGGCTAGGGCCCTGGCCTCTGGTTGGTTGCTAGGGGGCCTGGCATCTGTCCATCCTCCTGCCTCTGCAGGTCACACACTTTTAAGCTGTGACAAAGAGAGTGGGCTCGTTTGAGTGGTAAGGCAAAAGCAACCAACTGTAGACAGAAGTCGGGCAAGGTGCAATATGGCATTGTTGCAATTGTTTATAAAAGTAGTTATTTATGTCGAAATTAACATATCCACTGTACATGAATTGTGGGAAAGTTGGTTCTTATTTCAGTCACATCTTAAATCATGTTCTCCTGGGTCAAACAAAAACACCCTAATGATTGGTTGACAATAGAGCCTCCCATAATGCAGGTGATGGTTGCAGGATGACGTTGATGAAGAGCAACTTCAGAAACTTGCAGTCGACTGCAGTCAAAACTTCATGACCTTTCATGTAGGTGCAAGTCGGACAAATTTTTATCTCCATTATGCAACATACTTTGAAAGGCGGTAATCAAAATAATCTGCTCGAACGCATCCAGAAGCAACACCTCTGCCCTGCCCATCAACAACCGTACTTGATCTTTTTGGACATGTGGTATGCTGTGCGTGTATAAAGTGAGTTGTGTATTTGCGTATATCTTGTCTGTATTTGAGAAATAAAGTTGAAATATGTACACATTTTAATATGCATGATATCTAAACCACACAAGTATAATTTGTCTTTACAGGATCTGAGTTGGAGAACCTGGAGTATCGCTTTTGTTTATTTGATCATCCAAGAACCCTTTTTCAGGTTGGAGGGTCATTCCACGAAATGTGTCCCTTTGATATTTTAAGTAGAAATTGGACACCAATATTGGATTTTAAAAGCCTGTTATAAAGTAAGTGCCCTTTTATAGAGACCACATGGAAAATTCAATGAATCCGATTTTATGTATATGAATAAAGACTTACAAAAGTACCAAAATTCAGCATTTTGACGTGTCCCTCTGTGCACTGACTTCACGGGAGATTTTTAACCCACTTATACCCAATATTTCTCCAAGTTTACCATCATTGTAAAGCCCTTGTTATTTTGTTGCTTTGACAGTCATTTTGGAAGTTTATTATTTATTTCACATGATTAGTGGTTCATTAAAAAAAAAAAAAAAAAAAACACCAAGGGGTGCACGTTTTGTATTTTTCCCTAACACTACATAACTGATTAAAAAGCTTGATGATTAGTTGATTATTTAAATCAGCTGTGTAGAGTTAGGGCAAAAACCAAAAGCTTGAAGCTTTTGAAAAAAAAAAGCGTCAACCCTGTTACGGTCAACGTTACTTTATTTGGCACTTACTATACTATTGAGGTGGGAAAACATGTTTTTTATAAAGCTGAACGTGCTGGTCCTGAACAAATGTTAAAATTAGGTGAAATAAAACATTTTTGTTGACGAAGTTACGCTACCCAAAAGGGACTAGACAGAGTAAAATAAATGTTGGGAACCACTTGGGCATGGGAGAATGCTGACTGAGTATGTTCACTTTGCGCCCTAAATTCATGGATGCATGATTACAAGACACACATACTTGATTCATAGTATAGGATAGGGCTAACCCGACTGGCTGGCTTGGATATTTTATTTTCACATTGTTTACATGCTTTCCAGCACAGTTCTAGCAACTATGGTGGATGCGTAAGCAGGCCAGCCCAACATACAGTACCTCGGCCTGACTCTGTTTGAACCTTGACGCCACGTAATCAAGTTGTACAGCTGATATACACATACTTGGCACCATGGTTGTGACACAACCAATATTTTTGTGATACAAAAATCATTGTGAGGTGTCTCCAAAACAGCTGTGTAAATGTTTTTTGTAAGTACAACCTCTGTTGTATCATAACTGTTGTGTCAAATGTGTTGTACAAACTGAGTGTGTACAGTCGTGGCCAAAAGTTTTGAGAATGACAAGTATTGGTCTCCACAAAGTTTGCCGCTTCAGTGTTCTTAGATCTTTATGTCAGTAGTTACTATGGTACACTGAAGTATAATTACAAATATTCCATAAGTGTCAAAGGCTTTCAATGACAATGACATTCAGTTTATGCAAAGAGTCAATATTTGTAGTGTTGACCCTTCTTTTTCAAGACCTCTGCAATCTGCCCTGGCGTGCTGTCAATTAACTTCTGGGCCACATCCTGACTGATGGCAGGCCATTCTTGCATAATCAATGCTTGGAGTTTGTCAGAAGTTTGTCCACCCGCCTCTTGAGGATCGACCACAAGTTCTCAATGGGATTAAGGTATGGGGAGTTTCCTGGCCATGGACCCAAAATGTTGATGTTTTGTTCCCCGAGCCACTTAGTTATCACTTTTGCCTTATGGCAAGGTGCTCCATCATACTGGAAAAGGCATTGGTCGTCACCAAACTGTTCTTGGATGGTTGGGAGAAGTTGCTTTTGGAGGATGTGTTGGTGTGGCTGTGTTCTTAGGCAAAATTGTGAGTGAGCCCACTCCCTTGGCTGAGAAGCAACCCCACACATGAATGGTCTCAGGATGCTTTACTGTTGGCATGACACAGGACTGATGGTAGCGCTCACCTTGTCTTCTCCGGACAAGGTGTTTTCCGGATGGCCCAAACAATCGGAAAGGGGATTTATCAGAGAAAATGACTACCCCAGTCCTCAGCAGTCCAATCCCTGTACCTTTTGCAGAATATCAGTCTGTCCCTGATGTTTTTCCTGGAGAGAAGTGGCTTCTTTGCTGCCCTTCTTGACACCAGGCCATCCTCCAAAAGTCTTCGCCTCACTGTGCGTGCAGATGCACTCACACCTGCCTGCTGCCATTCCTAAGCAAGCTCTGCACTGGTGTTGCCCCGATCCCGCAGCTGAATCAACTTTAGGAGACGGTCCTGGCGCTTGCTGGACTTTCTTGGGCGCCCTGACGCCCTCTTCACAACAATTGAACCTCTCCTTGAAGTTCTTGATGATCCGATAAATGGTTGATTTAGGTGCAATCTTACCAGCAGCAATATCCTTGCCTGTGAAGCCCTTTTTGTGCAAAGCAATGATGACGGCATGTGTTTTCTTGTAGGTAACCATGGTTGACAGAGGAAGAACAATGATTTCAAGCACCACCCTCCTTTTAAAACTTCCAGTCTGTTATTCTGACTCAATCATCATGACAGAGTGATCTCCAGCCTTGTCCTCGTCAACACTCTCACCTGTGTTAACGAGACAATCACTGACATGATGGCAGCTGGTCCTTTTGTGGCAGGGCTGAAATGCAGTGGAAATGTTTTTGGGGGGGGGTTAAGTTAATTTTCATGGCAAAGAGGGACTTTGCAATTAATTGCAATTCATCTGATCACTCTTCATGACATTCTGGAGTATATGCAAATTGCCATCATCAACACTGAGGCAGCAAACTTTGTGGAGACCAATACTTGTGTCATTCTCAAAACCTTTGGCCACGACTGTACAGGGCCATAAAGTGTGAAAAAGGAATCAAAGTTCCAGTGATCGATGCCGGTTTGGGTAAAAAAACACCACCAGGCCAGTTTGATTCACACGTTTCCTTAATATATCTTTATTGCTTTAATTTTTTTGATACAGAACAGCTTACATTTCTGATTCTGAAGCGCTGTAATACCAGGAGGGAGAGAGCAGTGTAGCTAACGTTGAAGGTTCTGATCCAGGTTCTTTTATGGGGTCAGTTCTGGTGTGGCCGTAGCAGCGACGCAAAGTTCCCTTTCACATGGGTCAGAACGTCAGACAGTGACAGACAGCCACTTTTTTTTTTTACAGAGTCACGACTTGATTTCCTCTTCAAAACGAGAGAGGATATTTTATGGTCAATGGTGACAGCAATTTTAAGTGAGGGATAAAAATTAAGAATCAAAAGGAGACAAACAAAAAAATAAGGAAAAACACACATTGTTTATGGGTATACTGTTCAAAAAGAATGCTGCTGAAAATAGTCTTAACTACACTCTCAACCACGAGGATTTGAGCACAAATACAGTTTCTCTGTTCTGCTGATTTGAGTTCACAATCAAGTGCTAAATGTAGTGATTGACAGTTTTAAGCATTACAAATCAAATCATGACATGGAAGAACTTCTTGCAACTCAGGAAAATGAAGTATTGAATATGCATTTTAGAAAGACCCTGAGAGCGAGAGAGAAAAAGAAATTATCCTTAAATTTAACAAAAGGTTTACATGCAAAACTAGCCTAAAACTCACCCATTATACACAATTCATTTCACAGTTTTATACGTAATTTATATATCTGAGAAAGAAAAAAAATCTTAGCCAAACTAAAAAAAACTATAAACAAAACAAAAATAGATCCACACAGTCTATAAAACATGTACAATGGTGTACATAAAGCTTTAGAATCAATAGTGATTATTGCTAATAGAAGTTCCAGGCCGATGCTGGGTGACCATTTTGTGGATTTGAATCCGTTATTCTCTGCAGCATCAATGTGGTAATAAATGGCTTCTCCTCAAGTCACATGTCTTCACCCCTCACTGGGTTTCCAAATAAATACAATAAAAACAGTCCATGTGCATTCTTATGGGACTCATAATCACACCCACACAGGGACAAATGAGAGAAGCGAAGTTCCTTGACAGTGTTTTTTTGAGGACAGGATTGCATTTTGCATTCTAGTCTGCCAATACTTTCCCAGTGCCTGAGAGCAGGGTTGGGATGGGGGAGATACCGGGGTATGGCCAGTAAAGGGCAGTCTTCTGCATGGAGTAGCAGCCTCACCCCCTCCCCTCCACTCAATACTCTGTTACTTTCAAGTTCCAAACATAGCTCAGAAATTCACTTCGGTTCATTCTCTCTCTGATTGCTTAGCTGTTTATTGTCGTCGTAGTAGTAGTAGTAGTAGTAGGTTTGTTTGTATTTTGTTAGTGCCAGAAGGGCAGTTGTCCGACAGCGGCTGACTAGTCCAGTGCTCTCTGCTGCCAGCGTCTTACAGTTCATAGGTACTCCATGAGGTTTGATATGTTTGCTTCTGAGGTTTCTTTATATAAAATAAGAAGAAAAAGAGAGAGAAAAAAAAGGAAATACATTTCCACATAATTCAACCCTGCAAGGTGACATGATTGACATTTGAGTCACACCTCGGGAATATATTCTTGGGCTGGGGGGGGGGGGGGGCGAGGGGGGTGGTGGAATGGGGGGGTGGCGGGGGGGAGATTGCCAGAAAGGGAAGCAGCAAGGCGACTAAAGTTAAAGTAGCCAAAACAGAGTAGTGTTCCACCTAGAGCACGAGGCGAGTTCTGCATCAAAATAACCTAGCAGAACCACAGGGCTTTAAGAACACAGTGACAGTCGTTTTGGAAGACGTCTCAGTTAGCGGCAAGAAAATGTGGACTCAAGCTAGACACACTGGTGGTGGTACAGACAACAGTGGACCTCCGAGAGAGGTTTCTAGGAACGCTAGAGGGTGACGGTGAGAGATGAGGGAGATGCACATATCAAGCCCTTTTGTTCAGGAAAAGCTCAATTTCCGCAAAAAACTTATATTCCCCGCTGTTTCCTGAACGGATAACACACACACACACACACACACACACACACACAATACACCAAATGGTCAACGCACATGGAATTAAATGAGAATGATTCTGAAAAAAACAGACTGTTCAGGCAAATATTGCCCATATTATCTCTGACCAGACAAAGAGAGGGGCCATGCTAAAAAACAAAAACAAAAGCACTGTTCTCAGATGCGGCAGGCTATCCATTGTCAAGTCTGTTTTCTTTTGAGTCACCCGTCTCCTCACACCTAATCACGTCACAGTTCTTTCATGTATTCTCAATTCAAAAAGAGAGACTGTAGACGTTGGTTATCAGGGATAAGGGATCGTGTGAGAAAGGGAGAGGGAGTAAATCAAGACGAAGGAGAGAGAACAACGTCAGTCTTTTTTTCAGGACAACTTTGTGACAGCCTGGCAGTTGTCTGCTATAGCGGTGTTTCCAGTTACATCAGTGACTTTATCCCCACTGCTGTGAACTGACCCAGTCTCTGCATTGTTTAAGGTACGACTGTGGTTTAAATACACAACAACGGTTATTTTTCGTCTGTCACACACTTGATCACGTCATATAAAATCGGTCATGGTAAATGAGATTTCATTTATTGCTTATTCAAAGATCATCTCTATATAGAATCCCAAAACAATGATGTAATCATCATAAAACGCTATAAAAATTAGATCCTCCGTAGATAAATGTAGATAAAGATATAGCAAAAAAACTAACAAAATAGAAGTAGTAAGGCACTTAGAAACAAGGTGTTTCTTCTTGATTTCATAGTCTTGCATTATTGGGGGGTACTTCTATCTTATGCCACTGTGGCACATACAGCGGTCCCACTGGATAAAGAGAACCAGAGACTGGGGCGAGGGAGCCTCCCTCACTCCACGCCCACCAAGGGAGCCTCGCTGGCAGGTAGGATGTACTCCAGGGAAGGCTTGGCGTGGATCTCCAGTAGGCCTTGGATAAAGCCTTCCGATGGGCCCTCGGGGTCTTTCTCTGGGGTTACAGCAGAGGGCTGTGGGGTGGGGGACTTTGTGGAGGATTCTTTGGGGGTTTCTGTTGCTGGTTGAGTGGCTGCATCGCTAGCTGTTTCAGAGGCTGATTCTACAGCAGCTAGTTCTACAGCGATTTCAGAGACGCTGTCCGAGGCTTGTTCTACAGATGGGTCCGGAACAGGTTCCGAGACTGGTTCCGATGTTGGTTCCGAGGCTGGCTCAATGAGCAGCTCAGCCACAGCCTCGGTAGCAGACTCTGACTGGGCTGGTTCATTGGTGGACTGGGACTGGTCCGGGGATGTGGAGCCTGGTAAAGAGGCCTCTTTCTCAGCTCCCTCCTCCCTGGCCACTCCGGTGCCCTCACTCTCATTCTCTGAAGGGGGGCAGGTGCTGGTTGGGGTGCAGTCTCCCTCCTCGCTAGCTGAGTCTCCGGCCGGGGCCTCTGCCCCGTTGGTATCAGCTCCATCGCTGCCCCGCGGCTTCAGGTGGATCCGCTGGTGCCTCACCAGGCTGTGCTTCAGGGTGAAGGTGCGCTCGCACGTCTGGCACTTGTAGGGTCTCTCGCCTTAAGAAAAATATAAACACGTACATAAATATTCACACATACACCAGAGCAGGGCCAGGTAAAACATATATTTAAAGAAGGTAAAGCTACAACAATAGAATCAACGAGTACCTGTGTGCGAGCGCATGTGTCTCGTCAGATCCTGCAGTGACCAGAAACGTTTGCTGCACACATTACAGATCTTCTTCCTCTTGTCCGCTTTGCTTCCCGACCCTCTGCCCACCTCTCCTTCCCCGTTCTTTGGTTCAGCCAAGCCCCCCTCCTCATCGCTCCTCTCCTCCTTCTCTTTCTCCTCCTCCTCCGAGCCACTGTCCATCACACTTCCCGCTCCCTCGCTTTCAGGAGCCTCCTCCTGATCCTCTTCCTGGGCGGTGGCTGTAGTAGCATTGGGGAGCTCCTCTATGCCCAGCCCGGCCCCCTCCGTTCCACTAGCCTCCTCGGGGGGTGCACTCTCACACAGTTGTGCCTTCTCATGGCGAGCCAGGGTGGCGGCGTAGCGGAAGCTCTTCTTGCAGCTCTTGCAGGTGTACTTGGAGGACTCTTGTTCCTGCTGTTGGACGTTAGTCATCCTCTCCGGCTCGACCACCACCACCACCACCACCCTCTCTCCGCCCAGGGAGGACTGGGGCTGCTCGCCTTCCGACGAGAACTTGAAGTCGATGAGCTTGCTGGCAAAGTTGAGGTCCAAGCTCTTGTTGCTTTGTGAATCATTGTCGTCATAGTCGTCATTTTCAACATTGTTGTTGTTGTTTTTGTTGGTGCTAGGTTGCGGTTCCATGTCCCCTAGCAGCTGCTCAGCAGTGTCTGGTGTTTGGTCTGCGCTGGGCGACTCGTATGCATCGCTTTTCTGATCGGGGTCCATACTACTCAGGTCCAAAACCTCTCCTGCAGTCTGCTCATTCTCAGAACTCTCTGGAAAACACACAAAATGAATCATCAAATTAGAAATTGATTGGTACAGAATAGTAACCTATAGATCCTACAGTACAGTATACTACAGTACAATACAGTATGCTACAATACTGTACAACAACATATACTACAATACAGTATAATGCCGTATACCTCAGTGCATTATACTACAGTACAGCATAATACAGTACAGCACAATACTGTATACTACAGTACAGCACAATACTGTATACTACAGTACAGCACAATACTGTATACTACAGTACAGCATACTACAATACAGTATAATACAATACATTATACTACAGTACAATACAGTATAGCATAATACGGTACAGTTTCTAACCTGCGCTGTCGTGTGAACCCTCGTCGCCGTTCTTGGATACTTGGCCGTTTCGGCGCAGAGTGCGGTTGGTCACACCGTGCTTGCGCAGCAGGTGGCGCTCACAGTTGGACTTGGTGGAGAAGAAGGCATCACATTTGGGACAGGGGAAGGGCTTCTGACCTGTAGCCGACAGCACATTAGAGAAGACTGAACGTCACATTAGAAGTATTAGGGACATGTTGTGGACCCACAGGAAGTTGTAAATATGCAAAATGCATGCAGTTAGACCCTTTAGAAAACCTGTCAAATGAATAACTAATTCTTGTTACTGTACTATCTTGTATAACGTTTTTCTACATTTCAGGTGTCATTGCATTGTTTTAACTTATCTATTTAAGCAGTATTTCAACATGACCTATTACGAGAGTTGTGTGTTGGGTATTTAGGGAGTTATCCAATCTGTCTCAGCCAGCTATGTGTGTGTGTGTTTCCCTATGGCTCACCTGTGTGTGTGAGCATGTGTCTCTGCAGGGAGCTGGCCCAAGGGAAGACTCGGGGGCAGAAGGGACAGGTCATCTTTTGCACTGAGTTGGAGTAGGCATTCTTCTTCCCTCCTTTGGACTGGGGCGGCACAGACTGAGGAGGCGACTCTTTCTCCTCCTTCTCCTCCTTCTCCTCTCCAGGGCTCTGTCTCCCCTCTTCCCTCCTTCCCAGCTCCACCGCTCCCGTCTGCAAGTAGGTCCTGAACTTGTTAGTGTCGGTGGTGGCAAGCATCTTCTCCACGCTGGCAAACTCACTGCTGGACTCCAGGTCCAAGCCGCTGCAGGTGTTCTGCTCGGGCGTAGGTACAAGGGCAGGTGCCATAGTCTTAGCCTGGCTCACTGGCTTCTTCCTAGTACGCTTTTTGGACGAGCCCTCTAGGGGGAGCTCTTCCATTGACGCTTCGGAGCTGTTGTCGCCCCCAGCTGGACGCTCCGGTTCTGTCTGGAGGCCGTTGAGGGCGGCAGGAGCCTTGTTATCTGGCTCCCTCTTGAGCAGGTCTGGAGCCCCCGTGACGGAGGAGATGATCTGGGCGATGGAAGCCAAAGGGGGAAGCTCTTTTAGAGAGGAGGAAGAGGAGGTAGAGGCTGGTTTGGGCAGCAGGGGCTTGAGACGGAGCGCCCGGCCTGTGGCGGTGGGGGTGCCAATGGGGAGCGGGGAGGGGGTCACTGGTGGGAGCTGGTAAAAGCCAGACTGGGGGGTCGTCAGCTTCTCCTCAATGCTCTTGTCCAGCTGAAGAGCCTGGGCTAAGGCGAGGTGGTCCAGTACGCTGGGGAAGGGCAGCTCCTTTTTGATCTCTTGGCGCTCCACACTCACCGGGACAACAGCGGTGGTGTCTCTCTTCAGCCTCTTGCTGGGGTTCTTGGGGATGGACAGGTCAATAGGTTCCATGGAGCAGTCGTAGGCTGCCGGGCTGAAGGTCTCCAGTTTGATCCCAGGAGACCCGGTCAGGCTCCCTGCAGTGCTGCTGGTCCCGCTTCCCCCCTGGCTCTTGTTGGAGAAGTCCAAGGGCTGATCCAGATCACCAGAGGAGGAGTAGATGCTGAGATCCTCCACCTTGACCGGCTGCAGGGTGGCAGTGGGGGTGGGTGTGAGGCCGTTGAGAGCCAGAGGGCTGCTGGGGCTGGCCCTGGAGGTGGTGGCTGTGATGGCGGGGAGAAGGGTGGCGATGTGCTCCTCGATCTCCCGCTCCTGCACCTCGGGGTGCTGCTTGAGCATGTGGTGGATGCAGTTCCTCTTGGCCAGGAAAGCCGCCCCGCAGCGCCGGCACTCAAAGGGCTTGCGCTGGCAGCCGTTGTGGGTACGCAGGTGGATCTGGAGAGCCCGGTAGCTCTTTAAATCCTCACCGCAAAAGCGGCAGGCGGTGTCGCCAGCAGCAGCCAGCTCTAAAGGATCCTGGGTGGTGGTTGACGAGATGTACTTGATGTTCTTCTCAATCTCTTTTCGTGTGTTTTTCATATGCTTCTTGCGCAGGTGGCGCTCGCAGTTGGCCTTGACGGTGAAAGGGTAGTGGCAGACGCGGCACACGTAGGGGCGCTCGCCGCTGTGCGTGCGCAGGTGGCGGATGAGAGTGGCCTTGTCGGGCGCCACGTAGTCACAGATGTTGCACTGGTGCGGCAGGATGCCCAAGTGGAAGCGCATGTGTGCCTGCAGCACCCCGGAGAAGGCAAACACCTGGTCACAGAAGCGGCAGGGATAGGATGCCTTAGCACCCCCGCGGTTGGCCCCCCCTGACCCCTTCTTTCCCTCGGCCGCCTGGCTCTCCTCTTCTTTGATCTGCAGCTCCGTCAAGTCATTGGGCATGTGGGCGTCGCCCATGCAGTCCGCCTCCATTTGCATCTTCTCCAGGGAGGCCTGGCTGCCCGAGGAAGAGGAGGACGATGATGATGATGAAGACTCTCTGGGAATCTTGAGCAGCTGGCTAGGCGGCAAGGGCAGGCTGGGACTGATGCACCCCAGGGAGGCCTGCTGGGTGCTTTGGAGCGGCGGTGGTGTGGAGGCAGCCAGGCTGGAGCGCGGTGCCACCATGGGCTTTGGCTTCAGCGGGGGCATGGGTTTGCAGCCGGCCGCCTGGCCGGACACTCCCCAGTGGGGGGCCTTGGCAAGGGGTGGCAGGAGGCCCATCTGACCGGGGGCGGCCGAGGCCACCTTCAGGATCTGCTGTATGTCAGCCAGCTCAATCAGCCCAGGCTCGCCACACACAGGCTTGACAGCAGTGCCACCATCCGGCTGGAAGAGGAAGGGCTGCAGGGAGAGCAGGCTGAGGGCCTCACTCTGGGACAGGCCCTGCAGGGACGAGGCAGCCACCAAGCCCAGGCCGCCCAGAAAGCCAGAAGCTGTGGAAGCCTGCTCCTGGGGCAGGGTGGAGTCTGGAGGCTCCACCTGTATGACCCGAATACTATCCAGTTGGGCTTGACGAACCTCATCCTCAGAAGGCGGAGGCTTGACCTGGGAAATGTGCTGCAGACCCAGGGACTCCAGGAAACTGGCCTGCTGAGGGGCCCGGGTTGTCAGCTTCTCCTGGACCGCAGGGGTCTCTTGGCCGCCCCCTACGGGCGACGGCTTCTGCTGCTGATGAATGGTGGTCTTGTGCAGATCTAGGGCAGAGCGAAGGGGAAAGGCCTTGTCGCAGGCCTCGCACACAAAGCGGTGGAACTTGCTGGTGCACCGGCGGAGATTGGTCTCACACCAGACCTGTTGGAGAGACAGACAGACAGACGGGGTTAGAGTGTGGAAGAGCAGACTGACGCCTTGTGTGAGAGATGACCAACATACTAGTAGTATCAGTTTCAGAATCGTACTAATTTAATTGTGAGCATTAGCAACATTATTCTGTCCATAAGTCCTCCTCTGACCTGGGCGATGTGGGAAAACTTGCGGCAGGAGAAGTCGATAAAGGCCAAGTCGTTGAAGCCAGAGGGGATGGAGGGGTTGTTCTGGATGAAGGGCCGTCCGCCTGGGTCCGTGGGCAGCTTCTTGTGGATGCCAGCGTTGTGCCGAAGCAGGCCGCGGTGGGTACGAAAGGAGAGGCAGCACAGGTCACACCTAGAGACAAGACAGAAATATGATGCTATATAATAGTGATTTGTTTTACTATGTTGTAGTGCTTTGATGTAGTTGGGTGTAATAACGCACTTTATAAATTAAATAATGTGTGTGGATAACCCCCAGAATGGCCTATGGCAGTGCTGGCCTGGACCTCGTTAGGCGCTGAGAAGGACATCTGCTCAGTGTCTCCTACGGCCAGCCCTCTTATTGGCCACCCTGTGATGAAGTGTCCGAGGGGATTACACACATCTTTATCAAGGCGTGTGCACAGAGACACACAATCACACACGCCTAAGGCTGGACCCACTCATCCAGCCCCAGTGGTGTAGTGCTATTGTTTTAGGTGACAGAGTGCAAAAAATATGTAAATGACGTCATAATTTCCTCAAAGTTTGTACCGACAGGTGTAGCTGTATTGAATAGCCTATCATTACAGGACTCCACAACCAGCTAATTATTAGAATCAGGTACAAGATGGTAGCTCTCCAGGAACAGGGTTGGAGATTGGGGGGGGGGGGGGGGGGGGGGGGGGTCCTGACATGGCCATACTGATATTCGTAATCGTATCCGTAAAATTCACAGTTGACACTCGTGATCGGAAAACTGAAGTGTTTTAATATGCCTAAGTAGATGCCTCCCTGCACATACTCATTGCAAAAGATGCTGCAGATTAGGAGCAGCACATGGAGGGGTTTATGTACAGTGCCTTTGGAAAGAATTCAGACGCCTTGACTTTTTCCACATTTTGAAAAAAATCCTCACCAATCTACACACAATACCCCATAATGACAAAGCGAAAAAAGGTTTAGAAATGTTTGTTAATTTATTACAAATACAAAACAGAAATACCTTTACATAAGTATTCAGACCCTTTGCTACGAGACTCTAAATTGAGCTCAGCTGCATCTTGTTGTTTCCATTGATCATCCTTGAGATGTTCATTGCTACGTAGGAAAGCTTTGTGTGGTGTATTCATGAATCTCAATAAACTATAACCTAAATGCATTATTACCCAATTCACATTTCCAATTTCACATCCTGACATATCAAGCTAGAAAGGGCCCTGCGTCTCAACCAATAGCCAATATAGGTTAAATATCCCAAGCAGGGCTACAGCAACTTCCAGAGAGGGTCAGGCTCTTGGGCTTTGCGTTGGCCACTCTGGTTTGCATGTCCTCGGCAGAATGGTGTCGCCGTAACCAAGTGTTCACATATCGTTCTGGGTTCCACTGCGCACACATGTAGCCTATCATATCATATCATTCTTGCCACCGCCAGAGAGAAGACCTACCTCTAGGCTGCTGTAGCCTACATATTTATTTGGTTTGTCATTCTATCGTTTTTTTCATAGAATTTTTGTGGTAATTAAATATAATTTATTTAGAATGGATCAGAATTTATTTTCGGTGTATTCTCAAATTGAAAAAAAAAAAGCGAGGGAATGCCACTCCCTTGTGCTCCCCCAGCACTACACACCTGCCCAGCCCCTCATCCCACTCACCCGGCCCCCCTCCTCGCTTACCTGTGGTTTCACACCTCTGTGTGCAGGCTACTGTGGGTGTGTGGTGGGTACTCTGTGTACACATTCATTGTGGATGCCTGTGCTTGTGTTTGCATGTGAGAAAGACTGGGTGTGTTTTCTGTCTCTCACACAGGTCTTCGAGAGTCGTCTAATCTCACAGAGGTTGGCTCAAGGCCAGAGAATTGCGCTGCAACTACAGGGTGTGTGTGTGTGTCTGTTTCAAGTTCAAGTTTTATTAGTCGTATGTACAGATACACATGGTATACACCGTCCAACTAAATGCTTACTTACAGGTTCCTTATCAACAACACAACAATAAGAAATTATAAAATATAAGAATACCAACATAAAGTAAATGGCTCAGTAGAATAGAATACACATTTTTAGCATAAGTATAATACAATTTAATAGTGTGTGTGTCCGGTGTGTTACTGCACGCCGAATTAGAAACCGTGTACACAGAGGTACCCAAGCCAGCCATATCCTCTTAACTGGCCGTCTCAACTCTTGTGATTAACTGGGATTAGGGCTAAATTTGCAGCACTTCCTACAATAATCAGATTGCTGCCCAACTCAACTACGGAAAGGCTGCATCTGTCTTCTTTTCAGTTCAGACAAATACATTCCTATGTGTGAGTTATGCGCGGCTAGCCATTCAACCCAAGTTAGGGTTTGAGTTTGGAGTTGAGTCGCTATGGTGATCTGAAGATTGTGATTTGTCCATGGAAAATGGCTCCCCTCCCCCTTCCGTTGTCCAGCCGACAGCGTCCCGACGCCTCCCCTCTGTGACTCATTAAACCCCACCCCACCCTCCATCCCTCCCGCCCTTTCGGGGATAGCCTCCCTGCAGACACTTTTTAGGCCTCAAGGCCTAAAGAGTGGGGGGGGGGTCAAAATTGGCCATGTAGCACAGTGGTAAACTCTGTCATGTGGAACATTTAGTCTGAAGGTGATTTGATGAGTTTATCCATGATTGAATGTTTTATTTAACCTTTATTTAACTAGGCAAGTCAGTTAAGAACAAATTCATATTTACAATGACGGCCCACCCCGGCCAAACCCAAACAGGCCAATTGTGCACCACCCACGGGACTCCCAGTCACGGCCGGATGTGATACAGCCTGGATTTGAACCAGGGACTGTAGTGGCACCTCTTGCGCTGAGATGCAGTGCCTTAGACCACTGCGCCACTAGGGAGCATTTAAAACAATTTTAAATGCTAACGTCTTCCCAAATGAGGAAGAGGCCTTAACAGTGCGATGGAGAACCAGGTGTATAGGAACAGGGTGGAGGGAGGGCAGAGGTCATTTGGCCTGTGACCCTAGCACTGATCCCCTGACCTTGGGGGGCTTTATGAACACTACTGTTACACTGATTTTAACTTGTTTTATAAGCCTGTTCTGTTGATGACAAAGGCCTTTTGGTTGCTGTGGCAACATACAGTACTTTAGTCACAGAGTCAGAATGGATTTGGGGATTTATCACCATAAATTCTGCCAAAAAGATCATCAAGGACAACAACCACCCGAGCCACTGCCTGTTATCATCCAAAAGGCAACGTCAGTACAGGTGCATCAAAGCTGGGACCGAGACTGAAATCTCAAGGCCATCAGACTGTTAAATAGCCATCACTAGGCAGCTTCCACTCAGTTAGTAACCCTGAACCTTAGAGGCTGTTGCCCTATATACACATAGACTTGGAATCACTGGCCACTTTAATAATGGAACACTAGTCACTTTAATAATGTTTACATACTGCTTTACTCATCTCATATGTATACTGTATTTTATTCTACTGTATTTTAGTCTATGCCACTCCGACATTGCTCATCCTAATGTATATATATTCCTTAATTACATAATTTTACTTTTAGGTTGTGTGTGTTGTGTGCATTGTCTTTATATTTTATTTAACCTTTATTCAACTAGGCAAGTCAGTTAAGAACAAATTCTTATTTACAATGACAGCCTACAGGGTCAGCCCCTGGAGCAAATTAGGGTTACAGTCGTATGCAAAAGTTTGGGCACCCCTGACAATTTCCATGATTTCCATTTATAAATAATTGGGTGTTTGGATCAGCAATTTCATTTTGATCTATCAAATAACTGATGGTCACAGTAATATTTCAGTAGTGAAATTAGGTTTATTAGATTAACAGAAAATGTGCAATATGCATCAAAAGGAAATTAGACAGGTGCATAAATTTGGGCACCCCAACAGAAAAATCACATCAATATTTAGTAGAGCCTCCTTTTGCTAAAATAACAGCCTCTAGACGCTTCCTATAGCCTCTAATGAGTGTCTGGATTCTGGATGAAGGTATTTTGGACCATTCCTCCTTACAAAACATCTCCAGTTCAGTTAGGTTTGATGGTTGCCGAGCATGGACAGCCCGCTTCAAATCATCCCACAGATTCTCAATGATATTCAGGTCTGGGGACTGGGATGGCCATTCAGTCCCCAGACCAGAACATAAATGCCCGGGTAGATTTTGAACAGTGTTTTGGGTCGTTGTCTTGTTGAAATATCCAGCCCCGGCGTAACTTCAACTTTGTGACTGATTCTTCAACATTATTCCCAAGAATCTGCTGATATTGAGTGGAATCCATGCGACCCTCAACTTTAACAAGATTCCCAGTACCGGCACTGGCCACACAGCCCCACAGCATGATGGAACCCCCACCAGATTTTACTGTGGGTAGCAAGTGTTTTTCTTGGAACGCTGTGTTCTTTTGCCGCCATGCATAACGCCCCTTGTTATGACCAAATAACTCAATCTTTGTTTCATTAGTCCACAGCACCTTATTCCAAAATGAAGCTGGCTTGTCCAAATGTGCGTTTGTGGCGTGTGTGCAGAAAAGGCTTCTTCCGCATCACTCTCCCGTACAGCTTCTCCTTGTGCAAAGTGCGCTGAATTGTTGAACGATGCACAGTGACACCATCTGCAGCAAGATGATGTAGGTCTTTGGAGGTGGTCTGTGGGCTGTTTTTGACCGTTCTCACCATCCTTCGCCTTTGCCTCTCCGATATTTTACTTGGCCTGCCACTTCTGGCCTTAACAAGAACTGTGCCTGTGGTCTTCCATTTCCTCACTATGTTCCTCACAGTGGACACTGACAACTTACATCTCTGCGATAGCTTTTTGTAGCCTTCCCCTAAACCATAATGTTGAACAATCTTTATTTTCAGGTCATTTGAGAGTTGTTTTGAGGCCCCCATGTTGCCACTCTTCAGAGGAGAGTCAAAGAGAACAACAACTTGCAATTGGCCACCTTAAATACATTTTCTCATGATTGGATGCACTTGTCTATGAAGTTCAAGGCTTAATGAGCTCACCAAACCAATTGTGTGTTCCAATTAATCAGTGCTAAGTAGTTACAGGTATTCAAATCAACAGAATGACAAGGGTGCCCACATTTTTGCATATGATATCTATGAGGGTGCCCATGTTTACGGATTTAGGGTTGTATCTGGTAGGTTCCTTGATAATTTGTGTGAGATTGAGGGCATCTAGCTTAGATTGTAGGACGGCCAGGGTGTTAAGCATATCCCAGTTTAGGTTACCTAACAGTACGAACTCTGAAGACACCATTCACATATGGTGTCCAGGGCACAGCTGGGGGCTGAGGGGGGTCTGTAACAAGCGGCAACAGTCTATGAAGTTCAAGGCTTAATGAGCTCACCAAACCAATTGTGTGTTCCAATTAATCAGTGCTAAGTAGTTACAGGTATTCAAATCAACAGAATGACAAGGGTGCCCAAATTTTTGCATAGCCTATTTTTCACATCTGATTTAATTTCATAAAACTTAATATTGCTACACTAAAAATCTTTGTCTGGACAATACCCCAGTACTCAGCTTTTATTAGAAAATTAATGGCATGCCACTGTGATCATTTTCTGTGACGACAGAATACATTATTATGCAGCCTCAGAGGGGTGCCCAAACCTTTCCATACGACTGTAAGTGCCTTGCTAAAGGACACAGATAGGTTTTTCACCTTGTCAGATCAGGTATTCGAACTAGCAACCTTTTGCTTACTGGCCCAACGCTCTAACCGCTAGGCTACCTGGCACCCATTGTTGTGAATTGTTAGATACTACCGCACTGTTGAAGCTAGAAACACAATCATGTGACAAATACATTTTAATTTGATGTAATTCCACTGTGTGTGTTAGGCTCTATTACCTGAGAGTGGTGTCGGGGTGTGTGTCTATGTGGACTTCTAGGTCGTACTTGCAGCCAAATGTCTTGAAGCAGATAGGGCACGGCAACACCTCATCCTCCCCCCGGCCTGAACCCAGTTCTTCCAACACACTCTCCTCTAGCACCTGGACACACACACAGGTAACAATTTTAATGACTTAACTGGGAATGTAATGCGGTGGAGTGGAGGAAATGTGTGTGTATGTGTGCTTGTGCATGCACAAATTTGACTGTGTGTGTGTGTGTGTGTGTGTGTGTGTGTGTGTGTGTGTGTGTGTGTGTGTGTGTGCGTGCGCATTACCTTTTTGTTGGGCGGTTCGTCGCTTCTCTCAGTGTCCTCGTCCATGGCCGACCTCCTCTTGGCTGAGGGGCGGCGTCTCTTGGTGGGTGAGGGGGGGCTAATAGGAACGACGCCGGCCGGGTCTTTGTCGTGGATCTTCATATGCCTGCAGGGAGGACAGACGGAGAAAGCAAAAGACATCAGAACAGAACAAGTAGCCAGGTCCCAGATCAGTTTGTGCTTGAAAGCCAACTCCTATAGCCAGGTCCCATTGGCATGACAATACCATTAGGAGTTGGCAGGAGAGCAGAAACAGACTGGCACCCAGGTTACAACTATGCTCGTTGAGGAAAAGATAGCTGAATAGCTCTGTGATCCGCTTCGTGACATCAGGTCTCCCCTGCTAGTAGTATTATACTGCTTTCACATAGGATTCATGGGATTTTTTTTATATGACCCTTTACAAACAGCCCAATTTTTACCACATTCATGCCTGCATACAGCTTTTATACACCCCGCGTGCATGCCGGCGACGACTGGTAGTAGGTGTGCGCAGGTGTGGGTGGATGTGGGAGGGTGTGGGTGGGTGTATGTGGATGATGTGGGTGGATGTGGGTGGGTGTGGGTGGATGTGGGTGGGTGTGGGTGGGTGGATGTGGATGGGTGTGGGTGGGTGGGTGGGTGGATGTGGGTGGGTGTGGGTGGATGTGGGTGGATGTGGGTGTCTATTTTAATAAATCCATTGAGAATATACACCATCGAAAATAAATCCATTATTAATTTGTTTAGGCAGGTCCTAAGAAACATTATAAGACTAATAAAATATTTTGAGTTTAATTTGTTACTGGTCTATGGCATGAAATCAAGTTATTTTGTTTATTAAACAGACAAGACACACTTAGGCTACACTGATCACAGTCAACACATATTTTATAATAGGCTAAGAATATTATGAAATATAACAGAATAAAATACAACAAATATGTCTCCCACAACAACTTCATGGCAGCGTGTGGAACGGCGGTCATAAAAAAAAAAAAAAACTGTCCAAGGCAACCCTATGCTTTTTTGGTTCAACGTTTAATCTCTTTCCTACCCTCACTCTGCCTTGTTAGGGAGCAGGCGTAGCGTCTTACATTGAGACGATCTTCATCGTGACACCTATAGAAAATAACAGCAATCTATATTTACAATAAGCTTTTGAGTCTTGTGTTCATATTTCACATTTTTGGTGTTGCCTATACGCGATCTAGCAAAACAATAGGCCTATTCTTGATTTAGGATACATTACTGCAGGCTAAATGTTTCTGATCAGTGATAGATGTGCTATACCACCTTTTGGTCAGGAGTAGACCTAGGCTACTAAGTGATTGCGAGCGAAGAACAAAAATAATCCACTTGTTGAGCTACATAACATGCTGGCAAAATGTTCTTATCAGTGCTAATAAATGAGCCAACTAGACAAGATGATAATTTTTTTCCCCAGTCTAATTGTAGCCTAACCAATATCCAAACGGAGATTCAGTGAAAATAAAACACTTGTCTCAAAGCAGCATGAAACAGTGCTGACATTGTTTTATAACTATCATATTGTTTACACAACAGTTATTTTATACCATTAACAGTTCCGGAAACACAATGGCCTTGTGTTAGTTAGGGTGCAGACATAACAGAAGTCTATGAAAGGCATAACCTCACAGTCCAAAACAGGACATATTCCTTGAGAAGTTACAACAAATTCTGCCACCAGTATGGTTTGAAAGGTATATTACAGTAAAGATCCTAAAAACAAATGCTGGATTGACACACACACACACAAACACACACACGCACGCACGCACGAGTATGTGAGCGGTCGGAAATCCCGCTTCTCGCTCACAGGGGAAAGAAACTGCCACTCCAAAATTGCTCCATTCATTAGAATCACCATTTAACCAACAATTTTTGTGACTACTAATGATTTAGACTATATTACTGGCCTATTATTTCAAGGCTATAGTTTACAAAGAAATAAATTGTGAAGCACTTGTGAGTGCGACACACTAGGCTGACAGGAACATTAAAATGCTCACCATTTAAACAACATTTTGTTGAATTAAATCATTATAGTCTATACATTTAGCATATAGGAGAATGCCTTATTAGGCTGTTTGAGTGTGTGGCTTCAAGCTCCTGCGATGGTGCCTGGAGAGCAGGCCAGCAGCGGAGAATACCCTCTCCGCGCTTGCAGAGCCACTGGGCCTAGTGCTCCCTGGCTCACCTCTTTGCTTCTCATTAAACCTTATGATCACTTGGCTACACAGCTGATGCCTGCTGGACTGTTCCCTTACACATTACCTCATTCTGTTTATCTGTTAAGCCTCAGCTCCGAACTCAGGTCCTGTGTGTAGCTCAACATTTTCTCTAACTGACCCTCTTTGTCCATTCATCGCCATTACCCGTTGTTGTCTTAGCTCTCTTGATTAACTCCTGTGATTGTTTTATGCCTCTCTCTGATGTCAATATGCCTTGTCTGTTGCTGTTTAGGTTATTTCTTATTTTTCTATTTCACTGTAGAGCCCCCAGTCCCGCTCAACATACCACAGATAGCTCCTTTGTCCCACCCCCCACACACGTGGAGACCTCACCTGGCTTAACTGGTGCCTCCAGCGATGCAACCTCTCTCATCGTTACCCAACGACTAGGTTTACCTCCACTGAATTCACATCCTTCCATATCCTTGCCTGTACATTATGCCCTTAATCTATTCTACCGCGCCTAGAAATCTGCTCCTTTTATTCTCTGTACCCAACGCACTAGACTACCAGTTCTTAAAGCCTTTAGCCGTATCCTTATCCTAATCCTCCTCTGTTCCTCTGGTGATGTAGAGGTAAACCCGGGCCCTGTAGCCCCCAGTACTACACCTATTCCCCAGGCGCTCTCATTTGTTGACTTCTGTAACCGTAAAAGCCTTGCTTTCATGCATGTTAACATCAGAAGCCTCCTCCCTATGTTTGATTTATTCACTGCTTTAGTAATTGGTTTGGTGAGCTCATTAAGCCTTGAACTTCATAGACAAGTGCATCCAATCATGAGAAAATGTATTTAAGGTGGCCAATTGCAAGTTGTTGTTCTCTTTGACTCTCCTCTGAAGAGTGGCAACATGGGGGCCTCAAAACAACTCTCAAATGACCTGAAAACAAAGATTGTTCAACATTATGGTTTAGGGGAAGGCTACAAAAAGTTATCGCAGAGATGTAAGCTGTCAGTGTCCACTGTGAGGAACATAGTGAGGAAATGGAAGACCACAGGCACAGTTCTTGTTAAGGCCAGAAGTGGCAGGCCAAGTAAAACATCGGAGAGGCAAAGGCGAAGGATGGTGAGAACGGTCAAAAACAGTCACCTCCAAAGACCTACAACATCATCTTGCTGCAGATGGTGTCACTGTGCATCGTTCAACAATTCAGCGCACTTTGCACAAGGAGAAGCTGTATGGGAGAGTGATGCGGAAGAAGCCTTTTCTGCACACACGCCACAAACGCACATTTGGACAAGCCAGCTTCATTTTGGAATAAGGTGCTGTGGACTGATGAAACAAAGATTGAGTAATTTGGTCATAACAAGGGGCGTTATGCATGGCGGTAAAAGAACACAGCGTTCCAAGAAAAACACTTGCTACCCACAGTAAAATCTGGTGGGGGTTCCATCATGCTGTGGGGCTGTGTGGCCAGTGCCGGTACTGGGAATCTTGTTAAAGTTGAGGGTCGCATGGATTCCACTCAATATCAGCAGATTCTTGGGAATAATGTTGAAGAATCAGTCACAAAGTTGAAGTTATGCCGGGGCTGGATATTTCAACAAGACAACGACCCAAAACACTGTTCAAAATCTACCCGGGCATTTATGAAGAGGAACAAGTAAAATGTTCTGGAATGGCCATCCCAGTCCCCAGACCTGAATATCATTGAGAATCTGTGGGATGATTTGAAGCGGGCTGTCCATGCTCGGCAACCATCAAACCTAACTGAACTGGAGATGTTTTGTAAGGAGGAATGGTCCAAAATACCTTCATCCAGACACTCATTGGAGGCTATAAGAAGCGTCTAGAGGCTGTTATTTTAGCAAAAGGAGGCTCTACTAAATATTGATGTGATTTTTCTGTTGGGGTGCCCAAATTTATGCACCTGTCTAATTTCGTTTTGATGCATATTGCACATTTTCTGTTAATCCAATAAACCTAATTTCACTACTGAAATATTACTGTGTCCATCAGTTATTTGATAGATCAAAATGAAATTGCTGATCCAAACACCCAATTATTTATAAATGGAAATCATGGAAATTGTCAGGGGTGCCCAAACTTTTTCATACGACTGTATATTTCACTGGTCATCCCCAAAGCAAACACCTCCTTTAGTCGCCATTCATTCCAGTTCTCTGCTGCCAATGACTGGAACGAATTGCAAAAATCATTGAAGCTGGAGACTACCATCTCCCTCAATAACTTTAAGCATCAGCTGTCAGAGCAGCTTACCGATCAGTGCACCTGTACACAGCCCATCTGTAAATAGCCCACCCTACTACCTCATCCCCATAGTTATTTTTGCTCATTTGCACCCCAGTAGCTCTATTTGCATATAATCATCTGCACATCTATCACTCCAGTGTTAATGTTAAATTGTAATTATTTATCCACTATGGCCTATTTATTGCCTTACCTTCCTAATCTTACTACATTTGCACACACTGTATATAGATTTTCTATTGTGTTATTGACTGTACGTTTGTTTATCCCATGTGTAACTCTGTGTTGTTGTTTTTGTCGCACTTTATCTTGGCTAGGTCGCAGTTGTAAATGAGAACTGGTTAAATAAAGGTGAAATATATATATTTTTTTTTTAATCAACCTTTGTGCCACTCTTGCCAGGCTGTGTAGGGGTGCAGTTATTTATTTATATTTTTCTATAGGTAGGCCTAAAGGTTTTTAGGCAAAATAACCCAATGAAAACAGAATGCTCCTTGAAAGAGGTAATATGCCAGGCCTATTGGGCCAAAATCAATGATTGCCTATTGTATAGATAATATTACGAAAATGAACAAAACTTTTAAGAGATCTGATTTTGCTTCAATGACACACTTAGCTAGCTAGCACCTCGTTCCTTTCTGTTAGCATGTTACTGTGCTTCTACATCTGCAATGCTTGCTGTTTGGGGTTTTAGGCTAGGTTTCTGTATAGCACTGTATAGTGACATTAGCTGATGTAAAAAGGGCTTTATCAATACATTTGATTGATTGATTGATTGATTGATTGATGTGCATGTAGTACACCATCATGGTTTCGGGATGCGTCTTTTCAGATTCCACAATGATTCTTTAGTTGTGGACATTACATCACCACACTCCCTCTCTTGGTCCTCATCTTTCTAAGTCACCATGTTTTTTTTTTTTTATCAGTTTCTTTATGAAAATATTAACAAACTCCATGACAGTAGCTAAAGCAAGGGGCTATAGCAGAACACAAGTAGACTACAAATGCATGCTGGGCCGGGCATGCCCTGAGCTTGTGAAGTAAGCACTTGTCAAATTGGGCATGCTCAGCTCCTCGCTCCGATCACATACTCTGGCCATCGCAAACAAACAAACAAACAAACAAACAAAACACACACACACACACACACACCACACACACACACACACACACGAGGAGGGTAGAGAAGGCAGTAATAGTCTAAGTTGCTCCAATTATCCAGCAGGCCCATATAAGGACCTAACTCAGTGCCACGGGAAAGGGCCGAGGGTATCGTGAAGGGCAGTCATCTCCATCACTGTAATAAAGTGGAGCCCTTTCAATATTATATCTATCAAATTGGTCTTCTCTAGTAATGTTTAGAGGGGTAGTTCAGCTATTAATTTCTCTATTTTTGGCATTCAGATATAGTATAGATTATGTTTATTGGTACTGTAGTGGACGATTGGACCACAAAAAGAAGCCTGTTGAGACAGAGTCCTCTGGAAGCATTTGTTGCTGCTGTTAACTCCTCCCCCCTCCCCCCCCATCCTCCTCCTCCTACACGATTAACTACACAACATTTCAGCTGTCGGGCTGGAGTCACATGGAGGAGAGAGGGGGAGGGAGGGAGAAAACGAGAGAGGGGGAGGGACGGAGAGACTAGAGAGGGGGAGGGAGGGATAGAGAAGGAGAGAGAGAGATAGAGAAGGAGAGAGGGAGAGAGAGAGAGAGAGAGAGAGAGAGAGAGAGAGAGACTAACGGAGAGAGAAAGCAAGACAAAGATACTATAAAAGAGAAAAAGAAGAGGAGATAATGTCACACAGGCCTGACTATCCCCGACTATCAGGACAGGAAGCTGTGTTATCTTTGGGGGGAGGGGGGAAGGATGTGGGAGGAGCAGGGGGAGGAGTAGGAGGGGACAATGTACAGCTGGGGGGATGGGGATAGAGGTGAAGGTATAACTGTTAGCTAACTTCGTCAAGGTGCACGTGACTTGAGTGTGTCCTTCGGAAGCTGATTACATTAGTTTAAACTTTGCGAGGGGGTCACTGATAACGGCAAAGCTAGGAGAAGAGTACTGAATGCCCCCCCCCCCCTGCTCTGTCTGGTGAAAGGTCAAATGCCATCAGTTGATTTAAGGCTGTGTGTGTGTGTGAAGGGAGGAGGGACAGGAGGACTAAGACCCTGGAAAACACATCAGCACATCCCTGAGGCTAGCCCACAGAGCCCTGCATCAGTGCATCCCTGACAGGCCTGGCCTAGCCCACAGAGCCCTGCATCAGTGCATCCCTGACAGGCCTGGCCTAGCCCACAGAGCCCTGCATCAGTAGCTTGTTTGTGAGTAACTTTGATATTGTCTGTATGCATGGATTTGTAATATAGCTATATCTGTGTATACAGTAAGTGTGTTTTGCGTGAGTGTGACTGCAATCGTGTGTGTGCGCATCAATAAGCGTGTTTGTCTGTGTAAAACTGTGTGTCCGTGGTGTGAGTGTGCAAGCCTGTGTGTGTGTGTTTGTGCGAGCAAGCGACAGTGCGTACATTGGCCAGTATGAGAGAGAGGAAAGGTCAGCCAGTGTTGGGTAGGCAGCACAGGTCTCAGCTTTCACTCTGAAGTCAGTGCCTGGGTTATAAATAGCAGGCAGGCAGCTAGCTGGCCACCCATCTGGGGACCTGACAGGCAGCAGCCGCATCCCCTGGACTCTGACCGCTGGCGTCAGCCAATCCCAAGAGAGCTAGGCTGTCATGTCAGCACAGCGTGATTGGATGAAACCAACTTGTCTTTGTGTCACCTCAGCCATCCTCCTCCATTCACCTGCGTTAAAAACATTTCCACATAGTCGATCTAGTTGGTTGATGCCGTTGTCTGTAAATTGCAAAAACACTACTTTCATGTGGCAAAATACCTTATCTATACTATAACAGAGGACCGATGAGGACATTTTTCTAGGCTACATTGAGAGGCCTCAGACCTCTGAAACAGGTCAAACTGTATCAATGTTACAACAAAACAGTCGAGAGAGAGAGAGACAGACAGAGAGAGAGACAGAGACAGAGAGAAACTGGTCTACTACTATTGCTTGAATGTATTGTTATTCTCATTAATATTGTTGTAGTTGGTAATGGTAATCACATTTATTTTCACTACTACTACTAATGTTGATGCCTTATTGCTGTTGGTCCCACCATTGTTGTTATATGTATACTTTGACAATGTAAGTAATTTAACTTACCATGTCAATAAAGTCTACTGAATTGAATGAGAGAGACAGAGAGACAGAGAAAACCACTTCTCCAATTATTTTGGCCCTATAACAAAGAACAAAAAGCTAATAAATATACATGATCAAATTCAAATCCTAGAATCAACAATTAAAGACTACCAGAACCCACTGGATTCCCCAATGATATAGAATGAACAACAGTACAAAATACAAACCCTCCAACCCAAAAAGGCCTGTGGTGTTGATGCTATCCTCAATGAAATGATCAAATATACAGACCACAAATTCCAATTGGCTATACTTAAACTCTTTAACATAATCCTTAGCTCTGGCATCTTCCCCAATATTTGGATCCAAGGACTGATCACCCCAATCCACAAAAGTGGAGACAAATTTGACCCCAATAACTACCGTGGGACATGCGTCAACAGCAACCTTGGAAAAACTTTCAGCATTATCATTAACAGCAGACTAGTTCATTTCCTCAGTGAAAACAATGTACTGAGCATATGTCAAATTGGCTTTTTACCAAATTACCGTACGACAGACCACATATTCAACCTGCACACCCTAATTCACAAACAAACAAACCAAAACAAAGGCAAAGTCTTCTCATGCTTTGTTGATTTCAAAAAAGCATTTGACTCAATTTGGCATGAGGGTGTGCTATACAAATTGATGAAAAGTGGTGTTTGGGGAAAAGCATACGACATTATAAAATCCATGTACACAAACAACAAGTGTGCGGTTAAAATTGGCAAAAAACACACTTCTTTCCACAGGGCCGGGAGGTGAGACAAGGATGCAGTTTAAGACCCACCCTCTTCAACATATATATCAATGAATTGGCGAGGACACTAGAACAGTCTGCAGCACCCGGCCTCACCCTACTAGAATCTGAAGTCAAATGTTTACTGTTTGCTGATGATCTGATGCTTCTGTCCCCAACCAAGGAGGGCCTACAGCAGCACCTAGATCTTCTGCACAGATTCTGCCAGACCTGGGCCCTGACAGTAAATCTCAGTAAGACAAGAATAATGGTGTTCCAAAAAAGATCCAGTTGCCAGGACCACAAATACAAATTCCATCTAGACACCGTTGCTCTAGAGCACACAAAAAAACAATACATACCTTGGCATAAACATCAGCACCACAGGTAACTTCCACAAAGCTGTGAACGATCTGAGAGACAAGGCAAGAAGGGCCTTCTATGCCATCAAAAGGAACATAAAATTTGACATACCAATTAGGATCTGGCTAAAAAAAAACTTGAATCAGTTATAGAACCCATTGCCCTTTATGGTAGTGAGGTCTGCGGTCCGCTCACCAACCAAGAATTCACAAAATGGGACAAACACCAAATTGAGACTCTGCAAAAATATCCTCTGTGTACAACGAAAAACACCAAATAATGCATGCAGAGCAGAATTAGGCAGATACCCGATAATTATCAAAACCACCTAAAAGGAAGAGATTCCCAAACCTTCCATAACAAAGCCATCACCTATAGAGAGATGAACCTGGAGAAGTGTCCCCTAAGCACACTGGGTCAGACCCCACAGAGCCCCAGGACAACAACACAATTAGACCCAACCAAATCATGAGAAAACAAAAAGAGAATTACTTGACACATTGGAAAGAACTAAAAAAAAAAACAGGCAAACTAGAATGCTATTTGGCCCTAAACAGAGAGTACACAGTGGCAGAATACCTGATCACTGTGACTGACCCAAACTTAAGGAAAGCTTTGACTATGTACAGACTCAGTGAGCATAGCCTTGCTATTGAGAAAGGCCGCCGTAGGCAGACCTGGCTCTCAAGAAAAGACAGGCTATGTGCACACTGCCCACAAAATGAGGTGGAAACTGAGCTGCACTTCCAAACCTCCTGCAAATGTATGACCATATTAGAGACACATATTTCCCTCAGATTACTCAGATCCACAAAGAATTCGTAAACAAACCCAATTTTGATAAACTCCAATATCTACTCGGTGAAATACCACATTGTGAAATCACAGCAGCAAGATGTGACCTGTTGCCACAAGAAAAGGGCAACCAGTGAACAACACCATTGTAAATACAACCTATATTTATGTTTATTTATTTTCCCATTTGTACTTTAACTATTTGCACATTGTTAAAACACTGTATATATACATAATGTGACATTTGAAATGTCTTTATTCTTTTGGAACTTATGTTTACTGTAAAAAATAAAAAATAAGTGTATACCATCTCCTTCACTTGCTAAATGTTAAATGTTAAATTGAATTGAGAGACAGATACAGAGAGACAGAAAGACAGAGAGAGAGAGAGAGAGAGCTCAGACTGACAGTGGGGGTTGATGATTCACCAGCTCCCTTCTCATCCAAACTGAAAAATTCCACTGCACCACCACAGTGGGTGGACAGGGGGCACTGTAGCATCAAAATGCTGCCCCCTGCTCTTGTGCAATGTCACACCAAGGGCACTTCTTACCATCACACCTTCTATATCCCGCTCTTCCCCACTACCCTTTAGTGTCCTCACTGTCCTGTAAAGAGTTAAAGCAAATAAAAGTTCCCGTGGCTCAGTCTATTCGCCAGGCCCTTAATAGGGTTAGGATGCCTCTCCTTGGCAACAGGCTCACAACAGCAGGCCCCATTTCATGTGATGCTCTGGCAACAAAATGGCTGCTCCCCTGCCAGCCACATGGACAGCTCCATCACATCAGGCTAGGGATGGATCAATTCAGTACCGTGAAACATTCACAAGGAAGGTCGCAGATTAATAGAGCCCACTCAATTTCCTATTCTATTAGAACAATCTGAATGTTACAACTCGCTGAGGTATACACCCCTGTGCTTTCAATTTCTTAGCTCCCGAGTGGCGCAGCGGTCTAAGGCACTGCATCTCAGTGCTAGAGGTGTCACTACAGACCCTGTTTCGATTCCAGGCTGTATCACAATCCGGCCGTGATTGGGAGTCCCATAGGGCGGCGCACACCCGGGCCAGCATCGTCCGGGTTTGGCCGGTGTAGGCCGTCATTGTAAATAAGAATTTCTTCTTAACTGACTTGCCTAGTTATATAAAAACAAATATTTTAAAAAGCATCACTTCTTTATAGAGTGTTGAGAAAATGCTAAACAGAATGGTGAAAAAGAACACGGATATGCAAAGAAACTGAATTGTTTTGACGCAACAATCTTAGTATTGCCTAGTATCTTCTAAACAGAATTCTGTGGCATTCTTTAACACTAGAGAGCACTGAGCTACAGTGAGTGACCAACACAAAAACTCCTTTCTGACACACTCTTATTCTCTCAGATTGACTAGGCCTACACTCATTCTTTCCTGCCTACACCTCTTCATTCAATACACATGAGAGGGCGAAAACATGAGAGCTCCAACGACAGAGCAGGCAGACTACTGTCCTGGTGCATCCCTCTCATGCAGATAGCAGACTTCAACAGCCAGCCGTTTAGATTTTACAACACCCCTTTATCAAGATAACTTCAGAAGCTTATGTTGCAGGACTGGCCAACTCAAAGGGTTGGGGCTTCTCACATCACACATCAATTAAACCTCAAACCCCCAATTCACAATAAAACCCCAAGAGCGAGAGAGAGGAAGTCGGTATTTAACCCTGCCATCAGTCAAGTATGCTGGGAGCAGATGCCCTAACAGTTTTTGTGTGTGTGGTGAAGTCCTTTTCCCACTTCCTGTCCTCTGCTTTGGCTAAACAGTGTCAAACACACACACACACACACCTTACCCAGAGCATCCCAACCCCCGACAACACCCATATATTTATCTCTGTGCCACAGTCCTCCATCCTCCTAACCCCCCACCCCATCCCCCCCTCCAGGCAAACGGCCTGCCCTGACCAAGCATGTCCAGCATGTCAATTCTAAAAGATTTAACAAGAGCAAGGTATTGTATTTTCAAACAGTATAACAGTTTGTAAAAGCAGTATATTTCAGTAATCATTTCTGTAAATGCTTTCTCTCTGGGAAAAACTGAGCCCTAAAAATATTTGTTTGATTACAGATTATTTTGTTTCATAACAACTGCTGGGCTATTCTTGTTTTCTTATCCCTTTTTCTCCCCAATTTCGTGATATCCAATTGGTAGTTACGGTCTTGTCCGTACGGGAGTTTCAGCGATGGGACTCGGGAGAGGCGAAGGTCGAGAGCCATGTGTCCTCCGGAAAAAGACCCTGCCAAGCTTCTTGACTCACTGCTCGCTTAACCCAACAGCTAGCTGCACCAATGTGCCCGTCACAAGGAGTCGCTAGAGTGCGATGGGACAAGGACATCCTGGCTGGCCAAACCCTCCCTAACTCAGACTACGCTGGACCAATTGCGCAGTGCCTCATGGGTCTCCCGGTCGCGGCCCGGGTCTGTAGTGACGCATCAAGCACTGCGATACAGTGCCTTAGACCGCTGCGCCACTCGGGAGGCCCCTGCTGGACTATTCTAAAGGGCGTGTCTGCAGTTAGCGACAGGTGCTAACGCTGGGATTTTTGCTAGCTTTATATGGGGGCAGTACTCCACATGTGTTTGGGTGGTGCTGCTATCACAACTGGGTAGGGCACCATTTACAGAAAGGTCTTTCTTGGCATACAATCTTTACACAGTCCACTGCAATTCTTAATGTCCGTTGTGAGAAAAATTGTCATTTTCCAAAGCTTAAAGGGAAAAGGGTAAATTTCCGCCGGCAATAAAACAGGTGCTCTATAGGTGTACAACAATAGCAATGAGCGGTTTTCTTCTAGCCTCTGTGTGACACGCAAAAAGAAAACAATCCAAAATGCAGAAATCCGATCCACCCCACAATGCCTAAATATTAGTAGCCCTGTGATACTGAGCGAGGTGGAGAATGAGTTAGTGTGTGCGTGTGTCCAACCTGTGCATGTTGCCATTGGTGGTGAAGGTCTGGCCGCAAAAGGAGCACTTGTAGGGCCTCTCTCCGCTGTGCACTAGCATGTGACGGTCCAGTGAGCTGGCTGAGCTCAGGGCCTTGCCACAGATGCTGCATGAGTGGTCCGTTGCCCCGTTGTCCGAGTTGTGCTGGGAGGGGAGAGAAAGAGAGCGAAAGATATACATATTATTATTATTATTACTACGACACATTATTACTTCCATTACTGAATGTCAGAGAGAGAGAGAGGTGGTAGTAGTAGTAGTAGTAGCAGAAATAGTAGTGTTACCTGTCGGATGTGCATAGTGAGCTGGTGCTGGGTCATACAGTCCTTGTTACACAGGGGACAGATGAAATCTGTATTGACGTCTTTGGCTTCCTGTACAGCAGACACACACGAGACCACAGGTTACAACTAAGAGAGGCAAGATGGGAGCATAATTTAATTTAATTAACTAGGCAAGTCAGTTAAGAACAAATTCCTATTTACAATTACGGCCTACCTACAGGGACAGCCATAGTAGTACGGTGCCCCTGTAGCAAATTAGGGTTAAGTGCCTTGCTCAAGGACACGTCGACAGGTTTTCGGCTCGGGATTATGTTAGCTTATCCAAGTTTATCATTTTAAAAGGCTAATTGATCATTAGAAAACAGTGAAGAGGCGACTCCGGGAGCTTCATTAAATAGTACCTGCAAAACACCAGTCTCAACGTCAACAGTGAAGAGGCGACTCCGGGATGCTGGCCTTCTAGGCAGAGTTGCAAAGAAAAAGCCATATCTTCCTCTGTCCAGTGTCTGTGTTCTTTTGCACATCTTAATCTTGTATTTTCATTGGCCAGTCTGAGATATGGCTTTTTCTTTGCAACTCTGCCTAGAAAGCCAGCATCCCGGAGTCGCCTCTTCACTGTTGACGTTGAGACTGGTGTTTTGCAGGTACTATTTAATGAAGCTCCCAGTTGAGGACTTGTGAGGCGTCTGTTTCTCAAACTAGACACTAATGTACTTGTCCTCTTGCTCAGTTGTGCACCGGGGCCTCCCACTCCTCTTTCTATTCTGGTTAGAGACAGTTTGCGCCGTTCTGTGAAGGGAGTAGTACACAGCGTTGTACGAGATCTTCAGTTTCTTGGCAATTGGAATGGAATAGCCTTTATTTCTCAGAACAACAGACTGACCAGTTTCAGAAGAAAGTTATTTGTTTCTGGCCATTTTGAGCCTGTAATCGAAGCCACAAATGCTGATGCTCCAGATACTCAACTAGTCTAAAGAAGGCTGTTTTATTGCTTCTTTAAATCAGCACAACAGTTTTCAGCTGTGCTAACATAATTGCAAAATGGTTTTCTAATGATCAATTAGCCTTTTAAAATTATAAACTTGGATTAGCTAACACAACGTGCCATTGGAACACAGGAGTGATGGTTGCTGATAATGGGCCTCTGTACGCCTATGTAGATATTCCATTTAAAAAAATAAAATAAAAAAATAGGCATTTCCAGCTACAATAGCCATTTACAACATTAACAATGTCTACACTGTACTTCTAATCAATGTGATGTTATTTTAAAATGGACAAAATTTTTTCTTTTCTTTCAAAAACAAGGACATTTATAAGTGACCCCAAACTTTTGAACGGTAGTGTATTTGAGAGACAATTGCTCATTGTGCAAATGTATTTATATTTTCAGTAAACATTGGAGAAGAAATATGTTGTCAACAATCTAAGCCAGCCCAGTCTGTTTTGCCCCACAGTTGCGCATGCATCGGTTTTGTTGCTAAACAACCAACCCGTCTAAAATTAAAATACAGAAAAAAACCCTTGGTCATCGTGGCTTTCATAACTATTGTATAGTTGGGCTGTGGTTGGTGGGGCCTGAAGCACTGATGGCGACTTCATTCACCATGGGGTCTGTCATCCTGTCCTTGTGCATGAGTGGAGTGATTGTCATTACTTACATTGATAATAATAAAAACCAGAATGGCCAGGGGAAAATAATACAGGTGAAAAATTACAGACAGAGAATTGCACCTGCTAGTCCCGGCGAGTTTTGGATTTGACCCCGTCACTCATTCGCCTGTGTGTGTGTGTGTGTGTGCGTGTGCGTTTTATGTGTTGTGTTGTTTGTGGAGCATGGTGAGGTGGATGTTTCACCTTGAGCTCCATGTAACCCTACACCCGGGGCCCACCTTCCTCTCTATGCTGTTGACACTACAGCTGATCATTAACTCGGACTGACTGAACATAGCACTGGACTGCCATGGATCGCCCCATGCACGCACGCACGCACACAGGCTCTATGAAGCACTTCCCGTTCCTCTCTTGGAGAGGCCTAGCAAAGGAATTGTTTAGTTCCTGTTCACCGCTGGCTTGGGCTCAAGTCCGTTTCACAGCCCAACGTCTCGCTGGCATCCAATACATTGCAGACATTCTCTCTCCACACACAAGTGATCTGGTGCTCAACACCACTGTATAGTGTGTGGCAACAGAGGTTAAGAAACATCCTTAATCATTCATTCATTCTCTGTGTGTGTGTGTGTGTGTGTGTGTGTGTGTGTGTGTGCTCGCGTCATAAGTGACAACTGTTTGTCCTGCACCGGAGGGTTATGACCCCCAATCCCACGCTTTAATAGGAGCCACGTAACCTTGGGCCGGGGGGACAAAAGGGGAATTGAGAGGCAAGGACCATTTGTCGCTACTCGTTTGAAACTGGGACCCGAGAGTGGTGGAGTGAGAAGAGGGGGATGCTTCTTCATCTGCCTCTACAACCCCTCCCCTCCATCCCTCGGCCCTGACACACACACACCACTTTACACCACTTTACACCACTGTTGGAGCCTGGTCAAAAACATTAGCTCTTACTGTACTGTTCTCTTATACTTCAACCAGTTGGCATCAAAATGTTATGCCACACTGACTCAGTCTCCTCCCTGCTCCTCGGTTCGTTTCTTTACGTGTGTGTGTTTGTACCGTGTTCCTCCTGGCATTGCGGTTGACACTAGGCGGTCTGGGTGGGGTGGTCTTGCTGATGGGGATGGACAGTGTTGAGGCGGGGGCTGAGGAGGGCTCCATAGCTCCATTGAGTTGGCCCGCGTTCATCACCGTCGACATCATGGCGTTGATGGATGACAAGTCCACGCCCTCCTCTGTCATATTCTCTCCATTTTCATTTTCGTCTTCCTCCTCCTCCTCCTCCTCTTCCTCTTCCTCCATAGCTCCGTTACTCACTGGGAAGAGTAAGGAACCGCAGTTAGTATAAGCAAACTAACACACACACAGACGCTAACACACACACACCAACTCTGCAACACACACGAGAACACTCACCACCCTCACCTGTGTGCTCGTCCTGTGTGTGTGTGGAGTCGGGGGTTTCCTGCCCCTCAAAGTGTTCAGTCTCTCCAGTGCTCAGCTCGACGCTCACCCCTCCCCCCGGACACTTGTCCTCTGTGGCGCTCTCCATCACTGCAGGAGAACACGACATACACACAAACTAAGAAGGCGTCGGTACTTAGCAGGGTTGGGGTCAATTCTATTCAAATTCAGGAAGTTAAATGAACTTTTACTAGCAACATGTTGCCAGTCAAAAAAATGTAAGGTCTTAGCATAACGTTGCCAACATGCCAATGCAGCACAATTTTCTGTAGCTAGCTACTAGAGTTAGCGCAATGTTCTGTAGCTAGCTACAAGAGTTAGCACAATAATCTGTAGTTAGCTACTAGCGTTAGCACGATGTTCTGTAGCTAGCTACTAGTGTTAGCACACTGTTTTGTAGCTAGCTACTAGCGTCAACGCAATGTTCTGTAGCTAGCTACTAGCATTAGCACAATGTTCTGTAGCTAGCTACTAGCATTAGCACAATGTTCTGTAGCTAGCTACTAGCGTTAGCAATGTTCTGTAGCTAGCTACTAGTGTTAGCAATGTTCTGTAGCTAGCTACTAGCGTTAGCAATGTTCTGTAGCTAGCTACTAGCGTTAGCACAATGCTATGTTGCTAGCTACTAGAGTTAGCATTTTTCGCCACAACAAATAAAAAAGGCTTGCGCATGCGCAAATAAAAAAGGCTGTGCACTTCAGTGTGCACTAGAGCATAGGGTGGCTATGGAGTGAAAGGAGGGCCTAGAGGGGTTGAGGGGGCTGAAGGTTAATGCAGAGAGGAGAAGGAGGAGGAGGAAGAGGGTGACCTTGTGATAGGGAGAGAGAAAGAATACTGTCTGAGTTGATGTCGCTCGCTAGACACGATAGCCTGTTTCATGGCACTAAACCTGTCTCGTATGAGACAAGCGGAAGGGAGAACGATAAGGGAAAGAAATAGAAACATCATACCCTTTCTCTCTATCATCAGCACAACAAAACTAAACCTTTAGTAAGAAACCAAATCACAGCAGGCCACCAATAGTGTCTAGGCCCACCGTCAAGTAAACCCACAGGCCCCCAGCCACTACCCACCCAAACACCCACAGGCCCCCAGCCACTACCCACCCAAACACTCACTGGCCCCCAGCCACTACCAACCCCAACACTCACAGGCCCCCAGCCACTACCAACCCAAACACTCACAGGTTCAAGCCCTTGGTTTCCCCATCCTCTCTTTCCGCACCCGGGCCAGTCCCCGATGGGAGGCTAATCTCTCTAACTCCATGCTAGACTGGCGCTTTCTGTATCATCCCCCCAGGCCCATCCTGTATCCAGCACACATCCCTCACTATGCCTGCTATTGTTATCTGGCCCAACTAACATGCTATGACACAGTATCACAGGAGCTCCAACTAATACAGACGGTGATTGAGAAACAGGAGAGAGAGAGAGATGGAAAAAGGAAAGAAAATGAGGGTGGCAAGAAGGAGAGGAAATAAGGAAAGCGATACAGACGCAGAATAAGCAAGAAAGAGGGGGAGAGAGCGACGAGTGAGAGAGCGCGAGAGAGGTGTAGTCAGAGCACCCCCCCCCCAGTTAATTGCAGATTCCCGTTCACAGACCCACAGGAAGCTCCTCTCCGGTCCAGGCCACTTCCTCCTCCTCATGTAGGGAGGGGTGGTGTGTGTTTTAGAGTCTACATTCCTCTACATTGGTGAGTCATTTGGAAAGACAAAGTGAATTAATGAGTTGGGGACGGTAGAGAGGAGAAAAGGAAGGGAGGAAAGCATCTTGGAAATGGACACTGAAGTAGTAGAGAGAGATGAGTTGAGATGGAGGAGAAGGAGGGGAAATGAGGAGATGGGGGGGGTGAAAGAGAGGTGAGCTTGAACAGACTGGTGACGGCTGGTTGTGTTTATTCTAGTGAGCCCCGGGAGGGAGCAGAGAAGTGACATTACAGACTAATGGTCTAACCCACAGTTTTGTACGTGTCGCGGTTCGGTTTCAGTACAGCGGGAAAATGTAATACCAACAGTTAATGTAGTAAATTTTTATTTATTTAAGAAAACACAAAGTGCCGGTATTCCTAACTTTATATATGATAATGAGTCGTTATGATGAAGGCCCAATCAGGAATACCAACACTGTATTTTCTTAAATGAAAACACACGATTACTCATCAACAACACAAAAATAAAGTGCAATACGCATTTGAAATCAATATGAAACATTGACAGTGTCACAGACCCTTCTGTCAGAGTGTGGGGGGGGGGGGGTTTAGGGGTGCGTGTGTCTCACTCCAAGTCTTGCTGCTACTGCATCCCGTTTACAAAATATTTAGCTTTTTTCCATTTACATACATTTCTCTACCTGCATATCAAAGTTCCAGAGCGGGATCTCTGATAGTTTTAAAAAGTTATGGCCCATTTTAAAACAGAGAAGTTGGCATAGTAGGCAATGTAACCAATCACAGCCCTCCTTTTACTTGCATCACTGCACATCCTGCAAATGACCAGCAGAGGGCGACCATTTTGAATCCATTTTCCCCATTCTCTCCGTTGGTCATGCTTACAAATCGGATAATAACTCTAAAACTAGCAGAGATCCCACACTGGAACTTTAATAAGCCCCTAGAGTATATTATGTTCAACAATATAAAAACAATTTGACAAATCAAAAATTTAATATTGTCAATATTCATATATTAATGTTAAAACAGTTTTTGAAATCAAAATACTACTAGTACTCATAAAGCTGCATATGACACTAATACATTATAGCACCTACAGATGAAACACTATGGAGTCTCAAAGGAGGCCTGTTACACAACTTTGATAAATTATTTCTGCTTTTAGATACAAATGTCAAATATATGTCAACAATCCATCCTCGAAAGGACTATTCTATGGATGACATTTTTTTGTCTGTGTTTCGTGAGGAATCACTCTCACGCATGATATAAAAACTACAACCCTCCCTGGTGTTGCAAGTAGCACCATGCCCAGACCAACCGAGCCATTAAAACTGACTACATTATTGCATCATGCAAAAATGAATGAAAGCCACTGGTCCACAACTAGCAAAGTATTGTGGAGTAAGTAGCCTTCAGTACCTAATGAAGTAGCAGCTCTAACTAGTAATACAAATCACAGACTAAGTAGTATGGTCATGTCGAATTGTGGGGGGTTGGCCAAGGTGCGTGTGTGTGCTAACCGCAGATCTTAAGCTTAGCCGTGGATTTGTTTTCTTTCATTAGCTGAGCATCAAACCACAACCCCCCCCGCCATCCCATCCCGCACTCTGATTGGTAAATCCAACGCTTGGGCAGCACTTTTTATGGCCTGCTGAAATGCAACAGATGGTGGGAACCGACGAGAGGAGAGGAGAGGAGAGGAGAGGAGAGGAGAGGAGAGGAGAGGAGAGGAGAGGAGAGGAGAGGAGAGGAGAGGAGAGGAGAGGAGAGGAGAGGAGAGGAGAGGAGAGGAGAGGAGAGATACAGTTGCAGAGGGGAGTTGGCAAAACGAAAGAAGACAGAGGGAAAAAAGGTGTGGGGAGAGTAGAGAGAGAGTAGAGAGAGGTGAGTGTAGAGAGTGTAGAGAGTGTAGAGAGAGTAGAGAGAGTAGAGAGAGAGTAGAGAGAGTAGAGAGGGTAGAGAGGGTAGAGAGTGTAGAGAGAGTAGAGAGTGTAGAGAGGGTAGAGAGTGTAGAGAGAGTAGAGAGAGTAGAGAGAGTAGAGAGTGTAGAGAGAGTAGAGAGGGTAGAGAGGGTAGAGAGAGATTGCACAACGGCCGTGCTAGGTTTCCAGATTTCTGTTGTGATGTTTCTGAGCAGGCAACTGGAGGAGAGTGTTGCACTTGTTTGGAGATTCCAACACACGCTCATGGAGAGAGCTGTGTGTTACAGGAGAGGCGTGTGTGTGCGTGTAGAGGCTGCGGGGGAGGAGGGGGCAGCAGTGGCTGCTGTTACTACATCTGTTCCCAGCCATCACTCTCACTACAGCTTGACCCCCCCCCATCCATAAACCACCATCCTACACAGACACCAAACACACACACACTGCACTTTGTGTGTGTGTGGATGGAAAAGTCGCCACACTGTGCCAAAGAGCAACAAACAAGAATGCCTCTCCTCTCCTCTCCTGTCCTCTCCTGTCCTGTCCTATCCTGTCCTGTCCCCTCCCCTTGTCTATCCTTGGGCCCCTCGCAGCTCGCACTCCCTTCCTCTCAGACTCCTCCCACCTCCATTTCCTCTCCTTCTCTTCTTCCCCCCTCTCTCCATCTTGTTTTGTCTGAATGCCTGGCCGGGTCCATCCCTCCATCATCTCTCTCACTCCCTGTTTTCCTCCTTTTCTTCATTGTAACTCCCGTCAACTTCTGTAACTCGTTTTAACCTCAAATCGGTACACACATCTGTATTGGTTGTTACTTTATTTGCAACACTTTAGTCGTGTTCAATGAATTACAAGGTGCTCATTTATATGGATTTTTTATATTACTTATATAGCAAGCTCAGTTCATGAAGTTGGATTGATTAAACGGAAGTATTAGGCTATGCAATAAATTATTCCAATAGATTATTGGAAACTTGTAGCCAATTTTTTTTTAGGTCATTCAACTTGCAGCAGCCAAAGACATTGATTTAAATATAGCAACCACCACCCCTTACACACACAGTCAGTCAGCCACCAATCTGGCAACTGCATCAGTCAGCTGACAAGGTTAGAGGGGTGGTGGCACCAAAGCCCTCCTGCTGGGCTAGATGGGACACCTGTGTGTGGACGTAACGCTAGTGACAAATCACTTGTGACACGTTTCCATTGCCTTAAAGCCTCCATTCATTCTCCTTAACTTTATAAATGTGTTTAAAAATCAGGGCTAACTTTGCCTCACCTTAAGCAACTTAGCTATTAGGCTTAAACTACACCCACTGCTTAAGGCACAATATGCAGAAATCGTTTCGCCATTTCCTTATCGTTCACCTAATTTCAGTTTATATGACAAAACAAGCAAGTTTAGCGTAGATAATCATTGTACCATCTAAACCACTGGGAAATATATTTTCAATAACCCAAATATAGTATTTTCAGCTGTTTGAAGCTGGTGTACAAAGCCGAAAGTAAATTACGCTAAAATGAAATTTAAGAATGGGAAGAATAGAAATAGCGCACATAGAACAAGTCTAGGCTACCGCTTCTTAAGACTTTCTTTTAATGAGAATAACAGATCTATAATCCACATTTCTATGTGAATTTGGTCAGGTTGCCAAAAAGTTACATATTGCAGCTTTATGTTCAATGAGTAATACATTAAATAGGGAAGTTGAGTCCTCTACCAGCAAGGCAGACAGAGACAATGGACCCCGAGCCAAACTGCCAAAACTGACACATGCTCATCAAAGCAAACATTGGGGGGGGGGGGTTGCTCTCACCCAGCACTAACAGAGCAGTGTTGTTTATAACCCATTCACCTTTGGCCCTTTGTGTCCTTCGCGACGTTAGCACGCTAACTAGCTAGCATTGTGTTAAAAGAGAACGAGAGAGCGAGAGAGGCAGAGAGAGAGAAAGAGATGGAGTGAGGAAGGATTTTTGTATTTATTTAACTAGGCAAGTCAGTTAAATTCTTATTTAGAACGACGGCCTACCTACAGGGTCAGCCCCTGGAGCAGATTAGGGTTAAGTGCCTTGCTCAAGGACACAGACAGGCTTTTTCACGTTGTCGGCTCAGGTATCCGAACCAGCAACCTTTCGGCTATAGCCCGGTGTTGTGGGGAGTTATCTTGCGTAGAGGAGTGTGTTTGTGCGTGCGTGCGCGTGCATGTGTGTATGAGAGAGAGGGGCCTTCTTTATCAAGGCCGGCTTGTCAGTTCACAGCCTGGTTTAGGTAGGGACTTGGGGGAGGGAGGGATCCGGTGACCATATGTTGGCTATTTATTACCTCCCCTCCTAACGGTCTCTCCTCCTGACACCAAGAGAAGTCAACTTCCCCTCCTAACGGTCTCTCCTCCTGACACCAAGAGAAGTCAACTACCCCTCCTAACGGTATCTCCTCCTGACACCAAGAGAAGGGTTACAGTGGTGGGAGTGGAACCGGCTGGCCCAGCACAGATCAGACACACCACATGCAACATTCAACATGAGTAGAGATGCAAAAGCACCAGATAAAAACTTACCACCACTCAATACTATATTTTACATGCGAAGAGAGACAGCAGACTAAAGTTGATTACTGTGGATTTTCTTTGTGTAGCCCTTTAAACTCGTAGCCCTATACGGGTTGAAAATGGCAGATTTGGACACTGATAAGCGTCTAAATTGGAACGCAGTGGCTGTACAGTAACATGCAATACATGACATCAGAGCTCAGGGTCTCCGCTTCACAGCTCTGCATGGGTTTTGACTGACAGCCGTTGTGAACTTGTGCACCGAGAGCAACAACAAGTGGCCCCCATCCCTCCTGCTAATTGGGCAACTTTTGCTACTATTGACTTAGGGGTGTGAATACTTATGTAAATTAGATATTTCTGTATTTTCTTTTCTATAATCTTACAAAAATGTCTAAAAACATGTTTCCACTGTCATTATGGGGTATTGTGTGTAGATTATCAATTGAGAATTCAGGCTGTAACATAACAAAATGTCGAATAAGTCAAGGGGTATGAATACTTTCTGAAGGCACTATAGGGTTAAGAAATGCAATAGCCTAATTGTATTTATTTATTTTATTTTACCTTTATTTTACTAGGCAAGTCAGTTAAGAACATATTCTTATTTTCAATGACGGCCTAGGAACAGTGGGTTAACTGCCTTGTTCAGGGGCAGAACGACAGATTTTTACCTTGTCAGCTCGGGGATTTGATCCAGCAACCTTTCGGTTATGGGCCCAACACTCTAACCACTGGGCTACCTGCCGCCCCTAATACAAGTTAATGTAGGGACGTTGATGGAAAACGCAGAGTAGAATAGCCTTTAAACCAATGCATAGCAGCATGGTTTTGTGTGTTTGTGAGTGATAGAACAGTAAAGTACAGTTGGTCCTGTCTGGCCTGACTGTGTAGATGTAACTGACTGACTGACTGGCTGACTGGCTGGTTGGCGTTTAGACAAAGTGGCAGAGCATGACGCTCTCCTCAATCACAACAGGAAGCACAGACTCGCCAGTCACACGAGAACGCTCCACTTTCCTCTTTCTCTCTGCACGTGTGTGTGTGTGTGTGTGTGTGTGTGTGAGACTGTTGGGGAGTGTTCTCGGTCTCCCCCTTCTCACTGGCCCACTTCTTGAGTTAAGAGGACCACCCCTCCCCCTCTCCGGTTTTCCTCTCCTCCTCCGGTTCCTCCTTCAGCTCACACTCAGCTGCCATTACCCATCCTCCCTCCTTCCACTACCTCTCTCAGACAACCCTGCCCTGACTTGTTGCATGCATGCGGGGACGGACACACACACACACACACACACACACACACACACACACACACACACACACACACACACACACACACACACACACACACACACACACACACACACACACACACACACACACACACACACACACACACACACACACACACACACACACACACACACACACACACAAATGCAACAGGTATGGCCAACTCAAATGCAACACAGATGCTACAGGTAGAGAAAATGCACACACACTTTTAACCACACACATCACATCAAGCTACACTGCCTGTAGCTCTGTCGCTCTTCCACCCCCTCTCACAGAGCAAAGGTCAGGGTTTCGGTGCAGTACAATGTTTACAGAGGCAAGGAGGGGGAGGCATACAGGGCAAGGAGGGGGAGGAGGGAGGCATACAGAGGCAAGGAGGGGGAGGAGGGAGGCATACAGAGGCAAGGAGGGGGAGGAGGGAGGCATACAGAGGCAAGGAGGGGGAGGAGGGAGGCATACAGGGCAAGGAGGGGGAGGCATACAGGGCAAGGAGGGGGAGGAGGGAGGCATACAGGGCAAGGAGGGGGAGGCATACAGGGCAAGGAGAGGGAGGCATACAGGGCAAGGAGGGGGAGGCATACAGAGGCAAGGAGGGGGAGGAGGGAGGCATACAGAGGCAAGGAGGGGGAGGAGGGAGGCATACAGGGCAAGGAGGGGGAGGCATACAGGGCAAGGAGGGGGAGGCATACAGGGCAAGGAGGGGGAGGCATACAGAGGCAAGGAGGGGGAGGCATACAGGGCAAGGAGGGGGAGGCATACAGAGGCAAGGAGGGGGAGGAGGGAGGCATACAGGGCAAGGAGGGGGAGGCATACAGGGCAAGGAGGGGGAGGCATACAGAGGCAAGGAGGGGGAGGAGGGAGGCATACAGGGCAAGGAGGGGGAGGCATACAGAGGCAAGGAGGGGGAGGAGGGAGGCATACAGAGGCAAGGAGGGGGAGGCATACAGGGCAAGGAGGGGGAGGAGGGAGGCATACAGAGGCAAGGAGGGGGAGGAGGGAGGCATACAGGGCAAGGAGGGGGAGGAGGGAGGCATACAGGGCAAGGAGGGGGAGGAGGGAGGCATACAGGGCAAGGAGGGGGAGGAGGGAGGCATACAGGGCAAGGAGGGGGAGGCATACAGAGGCAAGGAGGGGGAGGAGGGAGGCATACAGGGCAAGGAGGGGGAGGCATACAGGGCAAGGAGGGGGAGGCATACAGAGCGAGGAGGGGGAGGCATACAGGGCGAGGAGGGGGAGGCATACAGGGCGAGGAGGGGGAGGCATACAGGGCGAGGAGGGTGAGGAGGGGGAGGCATACAGGGCAAGGAGGGGGAGGCATACAGAGCAAGGAGGGGGAGGAGGGAGGCATACAGGGCGAGGAGGGGGAGGCATACAGGGCGAGGAGGGTGAGGAGGGTGAGGCATACAGGGCGAGGAGGAGGAGGCATACAGGGCGAGGAGGGTGAGGAGGGTGAGGCATACAGGGCGAGGAGGGTGAGGAGGGGGAGGCATACAGGGCGAGGAGGGTGAGGCATACAGGGCGAGGAGGGTGAGGAGGGTGAGGCATACAGGGCGAGGAGGGGGAGGCATACAGGGCGAGGAGGGGGAGGCATACAGGGCGAGGAGGGGGAGGCATACAGGGCGAGGAGGGTGAGGCATACAGGGCGAGGAGGGGGAGGCATACAGGGCGAGGAGGGTGAGGCATACAGGGCGAGGAGGGGGAGGCATACAGGGCGAGGAGGGTGAGGAGGGGGAGGCATACAGGGCAAGGAGGGGGAGGCATACAGGGCGAGGAGGGGGAGGCATACAGGGCGAGGAGGGGGAGGCATACAGGGCGAGGAGGGTGAGGCATACAGGGCGAGGAGGGGGAGGCATACAGGGCGAGGAGGGGGAGGCATACAGGGCGAGGAGGGGGAGGCATACAGGGCGAGGAGGGGGAGGCATACAGGGCGAGGAGGGGGAGGCATACAGGGCGAGGAGGGGGAGGCATACAGGGCGAGGAGGGTGAGGCATACAGGGCGAGGAGGGGGAGGCATACAGGGCGAGGAGGGTGAGGCATACAGGGCGAGGAGGGTGAGGCATACAGGGCGAGGAGGGGGAGGCATACAGGGCGAGGAGGGGGAGGCATACAGGGCGAGGAGGGGGAGGCATACAGGGCGAGGAGGGGGAGGCATACAGGGCGAGGAGGGTGAGGCATACAGGGCGAGGAGGGGGAGGCATACAGGGCGAGGAGGGGGAGGCATACAGGGCGAGGAGGGTGAGGCATACAGGGCGAGGAGGGGGAGGCATACAGGGCGAGGAGGGTGAGGCATACAGGGCGAGGAGGGGGAGGCATACAGGGCGAGGAGGGGGAGGCATACAGGGTGAGGAGGGGGAGGCATACAGGGACGGACAGAGCCTCTCTTCTGTTTCCTCTTCTTCTCAATCTTTAAACCTCCTGTGGCTGTTTTTCCTTCCCCTCCATCATCTTCCTTTCTCACAGTCTCTCTTTCACTCGCTTGCTCCTCCTTTTATTATGGACTACAGCTATACCTGTGGTAAATGCTTAACATGCGTTAGGCTATATGGCCGTGTTCAGGTATTTGTATATATTTTAGCAGTTTTCCAAACGGTTTGACAGTGCGCAAGTATCCATCTTCCAATGTATTCAGGTCCATACACACACATACACAATTGCAAACTTGACTGAATAAAACAGGATATTGGTTTCTCTGCTAAAGTGAAAGTTATTGGCTCAGGATTGACAGCAGCATGTTACAACAGAGTCAGTCACTAGGCAGCCTTAGAGAAGTGAGTTGCCACATCCCACGGTGACAAATGAGAGATAGGATAATCTCTCCAAAACAAACTGCTAACATAACCGGATTCAATCCTCTCCTTGGACTAATAAAGGAGACGTACACACACACACAAACCTACATCTAGACCTACATAGGGCCAATAGTCATGCACACACCCACAAATAGTTTAAACTTGATCTGATAAGCCATGCAGATAGCATCAGTAATGTGGAAGCTCCACTCGCTTGCATTCCTCTTACAGAACTGTCCTCTGGTGTGAAGAAGACGGGAGAAGGGCGGAGAGGAGAGGAAGAGATGGGAGGGAGAGGGGGAGGGGTGTGTTTCAACCAACCATGGAACAATGTGGCCACGGAAAATGTCTGTCGCAACCCACAGCCCAGCCAATTACATCTTTCCCTCCCTTCTCAGTCTCTCCTCTCACACTCAGTCTCTCTGTCTCTCCTCTCACACTCAGTCTCTCTGTCTCTCCTCTCACACTCAGTCTCTCTGTCTCTCCTCTCACACTCAGTCTCTCCGTCTCTCCTCTCACACTCAGTCTCTCCGTCTCTCCTCTCACACTCAGTCTCTCCGTCTCTCCTCTCACACTCAGTCTCTCTGTCTCTCCTCTCACACTCAGTCTCTCTCGCTCTCCTCTCACACTCAGTCTCTCTCGCTCTCCTCTCACACTCAGTCTCTCTCGCTCTCCTCTCACACTCAGTCTCTCTGTCTCTCCTCTCACACTCAGTCTCTCTCGCTCTCCCAGTCTCTTCTCTCTCTGTCCATCTCTCGCTCTCACACTCAGTCTCTCTCGCTCTCCTCTCACACTCAGTCTCCTCTCTCTCCCAGTCTCTCCTCTCGCTCTCTCTCTCTCTCTCTCTCCCAGTCTCCCCTCTCTCTCTCCCTCTCCCAGTCTTCCTCTCCCAGTCTCCCCTCTCACACTCAGTCTCTCTCGCTCTCCTCTCACACTCAGTCTCTCTCGCTCTCCTCTCACACTCAGTCTCTCTGTCTCTCCTCTCACACTCAGTCTCTCTCGCTCTCCCAGTCTCTTCTCTCTCTGTCCATCTCTCGCTCTCACACTCAGTCTCTCTCGCTCTCCTCTCACACTCAGTCTCCTCTCTCTCCCAGTCTCTCCTCTCGCTCTCTCTCTCTCTCTCCCAGTCTCCCCTCTCTCTCTCCCTCTCCCAGTCTTCCTCTCCCAGTCTCCCCTCTCTCTCGCTCTCTCCCTCTCCCTCTCCCAGTCTTCCTCTCCCAGTCTCCCCTCTCTCTCGCTCTCTCCCTCTCCCAGTCTTCCTCTCCCAGTCTCCCCTCTCTCTCGCTCTCTCCCTCTCCCAGTCTTCCTCTCCCAGTCTCTCTCTCTCCCTCTCCCAGTCTCTCTCTCTCTCCCTCTCCCAGTCTCTCTCTCCCTCCCTCTCCCAGTCTCTCTCTCCCTCCCTCTCCCAGTCTCTCTCTCTCCCTCCCTCTCCCAGTCTCTCTCTCTCCCTCCCTCTCCCAGTCTCTCTCTCTCTCTCCCTCTCCCAGTCTCTCCCTCCCTCTCCCAGTCTCTCTCTCTCCCTCCCTCTCCCAGTCTCTCTCTCTCCCTCCCTCTCCCAGTCTCTCTCTCTCCCTCCCTCTCCCAGTCTCTCTCTCTCCCTCCCTCTCCCAGTCTCTCTCTCTCCCTCTCCCAGTCTCTGTCTCTCCCTCTCCCAGTCTCTCTCTCTCTCCCTCTCCCACTCCCAGTCCCAGTCTTTCTCTCTCCCTCTCCCAGTCCCAGTCTTTCTCTCTCCCTCCCTCTCCCAGTCTTTCTCTCTCTCCCTCTCCCAGTCTTTCTCTCTCTCCCTCTCCCAGTCTTTCTCTCTCTCCCTCTCCCAGTCTTTCTCTCTCTCCCTCTCCCAGTCTTTCTCTCTCTCCCTCTCCCAGTCTTTCTCTCTCTACCTCTCCCAGTCTTTCTCTCTCTCCCTCTCCCAGTCTTTCTCTCTCTCCCTCTCCCAGTCTTTCTCTCTCTCCCTCTCCCAGTCTTTCTCTCTCTCCCTCTCCCAGTCTCTCTCTCTCCCTCTCTGTCTCTCTCTCCCTCTCCCAGTCTCTCTCTCTCCCTCTCTCAGTCTCTCTCTCCCTCCCAGTCTCTCCCTCCCAGTCTCTCCCGCTCTCCGTCCGTCCCTTCTCCCTCTGTGTCCGTCCGTCCCTTCTCCATCTCTGTCCTGTCCGTCCCTTCTCCCTCTCTGTACTGTCCGTCCCTTCTCCCTCCCTCTCAGTCCATCCGTCCTTCCGTCACTTCTCTCTCTCTCCTTCCGCTCGCTCTCATCCTTGGGTGTAAACTTACTCTGTCTCCTCCGCCATCTCTCTCACACGCACAAACAGGTTCTTTCACACCCACCCACACATTACTCAAGGAGGTATTCACAGAGTTTCATTGAGGTACACTCATCTTGATACCATCATGTTATACTAATATTCTCAATTGTTATTAAAAAAACATTTGGATTGTAATACTGTGTAGATTGCTAGGACTTTCTCTCTTAATTCCTCGCCCTCTCTTTCTTTCCTCAATATGAATGTCATAGGCAGTTAAGGAGTAATTTCAGACAGACAGTATGCATGCAGGGACCCAAACAGGTTCTTACTGGATGACATGGCTTACTCTAGGCTCCATCATACACATTCATCAGGAGATGAACACACTTTACAACAAGCTCTCAGCCTAACTAGGTACAGGCAAACTGTACTGTATGCAACAGAAGTACAATACACTTCCCCTAAGCATAGGAACACTAAATTAGTGTAAAGATCGGATGGACATCAAGTGATTTCAAAATGCACGAGTCTAAACCCATGATTTTGACATCAATAATGAATGTATAGGACTCCTTTACAATTAAATTATATAGTAATGCTGCTGCATATAATATGTAAATAAAATCATGGAGTAGCCTATATTTAAGTCTAAATATTTTTTTAATTGAACCTTTATAGTCAGTGTGACACCTAACAGAACTGAGAGAATAGTAGAACATGGAGGCAGAAAAAAAAACACCCCCCCATCAGTGCATACTCAAATGGTTCAGTCCTGACTCCCATCATCCAAGGGTCGACCCAACAATCAGAGAGTTGAGGGAGGTACGAATACCATACTGCCGACAAGGCAAAGACCGGTGACTCAAAGTGTATAATCTGTGTGACTTACCTGCACACGTGTTGGAGGTGGGGTGTGCGAGACAAAGAATTGAGAAAAGGGGAGTCCTCTTCTCGAACAAAAGCACAGCCAGATTAAAAAGAGGGTTGAGATGATGACAGCATGCCATGCACATAGCTCAGAGCCTGACACAGTGAGTATCAAGGTGCTCTACGCACACACAACTAACTGTAAGGAAACAAAGATGCGATTTCATCCAGAAATCGGTACTGGAGGGTAAAATGAGTCTTCCGAATGCCTTTAACTGTTACTGGTTCTCCACCTTCACGTCTATAGAAAGCAATGGATGAATGTCAAAATGCTAAAAAAAAGCTCAAGAATGGAAAGAACATGTGAAAATATGCAAATGCAAAAAAATAAAAGTAAAAAGGATCATGGTGACGCATGAATAAAGAAGAAAAAAAAAAAGTAGACATGCTGAGTGAAGCTTAAGATTCTGTGGATGAAAATGTGCCAGCACAGCCCTCAGTATATGGGGAGTTTAGAGTACTGAGTGGTGGGATGGAGGGAGGTAAGGAGAGAGGAGAGAGCCTTATATTTACCCGTCGAGAGACCAGGAAAAAAACGTGTCTGGGCTCGGAGCTCAGGGCTGGGGTGGGAGACGACGGCCTGCCTGCCTGCCCACCTCGAGTGTCAGCACCCACTGCTCACACTGCAGGGAGAGCACAGAGACTGCCGTCAATACACACAGTCATGTTGTCCGCATGTGTACACACACACACACACACACACACACACACACACACACACACACACAACAACAGTCTTCTCAGCATAGACCAGAGCAGCATGCAATTACAGACACTTGTGTGTGAGAGAGAGAGACTCAGAGGTAGTAGACATTGGTTTCTCGCCTTGTTAAACTGTAAATGAATCAAACAACGTGTCTCTGAGCACCAACACGCACACTGCCCGACAAACCATGGCCTTTTGCAGGATGGCGAGTCGAAATGGAAGCCCAACACGAGACAGTCACTCATTATGGCATTTATTTCCAACATATAAGACTAGCACTAAAGGCTGTTGACAGCTGATTATTTGGGTAATAGGTGAGGCAAACACAAGGATAGATGGACACAAGGAGAAGGCATTACAGTGCAGAGCCACCGACAGCTAATCTACTTTGTGAAAGAGGTTTGGGGGAAAAAAATAAGATGAGGGGGAATGGGGGGGGGGGGGGGGGGGGGGGGTGGGGGGGGGGGGGGGGGGGGAGAGAGAGAACAGGACAGAGGAGAGAGAGAGAGATGGGAGAGGACAGAGATGAGATGATAGAGAGAGAGGAGGAAAGGAGGGAGAAGGGGTGAAGAAAGAGGGACAGGACAGAGATTATCAGATTAGTGGCTGGTAAGAGCGCCTAATTAAGAGGCAGATAGAGAGGCAGTTAATAATGGGGCTGGGCGGATGAGACATTTTAGGTTCAAATGCCTGTTTAGCCACGACACTGCATTGGGTGTGCAAGCATCTCTAGCCCTGTTCACATGAAACGCTACAAGAGCGTACAGGCTCACGTCAGAGGAGACCAACTGCTGTAAGTCCAGCAGGAACACCGTGCGTGCTGTGTACGTGATTTAGCTGTCTGACAGATTGACAAGGGCCATTTCCTATATTTGAATCACCCGCTCACGCCTCTGTGAAAAGGCCATGCTACTGTGGAGCAGAGAATAACTTAGCCTACATATAAAACCCATCACAGAAGCTTGGTTTGAAAGAATGCCAAGAGTGTGTAAAGCTGTCATCAAAGCAAAAAAAAAAAATGTGTTTAACACTTTTTGGGGGGATTTTGACTGGTAGTCAAAAGTTTGGACACCTACTCATTCCAGGACTTTTCTTTATTTTTACAATTTTCTACATTGTAGTTTAATAGTGAAGACATCAAAACTATGAAATAACACATGGAATATATATATATATATATATATATATATATATATATATATATATATATATATATATATATATATATATATATATATATATATATATATATATATATATATATATATTCCAACAATTTTAAAAAGAACAGTATTAACAGTGCTAATTGAGAGAGATGCAAGCACGTAAACTGAGCTGTCCAGTTATCAGCTTGTTACTGGTGGGGGTTTATCACTTTGTTTCATCAGCAGGCAGAACAAAGCCTCGCTAAACTGGTAGCCTCTGTTGCTTATGGCTACCACACTAAGACACTTTAAACCCATGGAGTGACCTATGGGCATCTAGAGCTTCTGCTAGTAAATATGTAGCCTAAAATAGCTTTATTTTATGTAAGATAGGCCATTCTAAAATGCATACCGGTATCTTTTTATTATGTAGAGAACAGTCTTGTGAAAAAAACCTTACAGGATGAGGACGGGGAATAGGTCTAGAGCCAGTGACAATTGTGTGTGTGTGTGTGTGTGTGTGTGTGTGTGTGTGTGTGTGTGTGTGTGTGTGTGTGTGTGTGTGTGTGTGTGAGTGTGTAAGAATGCTGCTGTGCTGCTCTCAGGAGCCGGTTGACAGGCACAGACAAGTGCTAAAGCCTGGAGGTTTGAGAGCAGAGCAGTTGGTACGGGGAGATATCACTTTTTGCCTGCTCTACACGACAGCATCCCCACTATATCAGTTACAGCAGGGAAAGGTTAAGATAAAAGCAGAGAGAGGGGGAGGGAGAGAGAGCGAGAGAAAGAGGAGGAGAAGAGAGACAGAGCGAGAGAGCGAGACAGAAAGAGGAGGAAGAGCGAGAGAGAACAGACAGATGCAAAAAGGAAGATGGAGGCCGAGAAAAGGGAAGTGAGAGAGAAAGAGGTGAAAAAGATGAATGGCTTTGCTTTGCAGCACACGGCCCACTAAGAGAAGAGATGGAGGCGGGGAGGGAGGGAGGGAGAATCTGGACAAACTAGACGAGCCAGTTTCCTCCATTATGGTTTAGAAAGGAAGAGAGCCCCATGTCTGTTTCCATTGGCTTTCTGCTGCCGCCAGAGCGGAGAAGCTAACTGCTCATTGGCTCCCCAGTCAAGTCTAACCCATGCTAAAGGATAATGAAGTGGGGGGGGGGGGGGGATGCCTGAGGACAAGCCACGCCTAGCTCTGGTCTAAGCATCCTTATGGAGACAAACAGTGCGCCTAACAACCAGCATGTTGACTACTTTGGAGAGATTGCTTTCTCCAATGAGAAAGAAGATTCTAAGGATAAAAAAAAAAAAAAGAATATCAAAATAAACTTTAACATCAAAAGTTGCTTATTTGCGATTCAGCTAAATAAGCTAAGTAAATCAAACTTGTGGCTTGATCAGCATCATGAGGAACTGAGTAGGGAATGTTTTTCATGGTGCTTTCTTTCACTCAGTTCCAATATGCCTTTAAGTCATTTGAAAACTTTTTCACAGAGCAAAAATGACAGCAATGCAAAAAAGTGAAGTCATCTGACCAACCAGCACACGTATCAAACGTGTGGTAATTCCTAATGCGGTCTTGAGTTCCTTGTGTGTGTGTGTTTTTTTTTATATCAGAGAAGAACTTGACGGCAGCTGAGCTCTTTAAAAACGTCCTTTTATACAACACCAGTGAGAAACAACTTGATCGCTGTGATTTCAGGTTCCCCTTTTCTCCTCAAAGCTGAGAACACACAGAGATGTTACTTTTCAAACAAAGTCTCGTGAACTGTGAGAAGACTGATCAATGTGACTCCTGAATAGAGAGTTGTGAACCGGTGAGAATCTGTGGGTAGAGATTGCAATTGTTGTGAGGTAAAAAGAGTCTCTCTCAGGATGTCTCATATTTGAACCTAAAACACATTATGAGAGTGTGATAGACCGCAGGGAAAGGTTAAGATAATTATATAATAATATTTTTTTTATTCCCGGGCTGTGCCACAACCGGCCGTGGCCGGTAGTCCCATAGGACGGCGCACAATTGGCTCAGTGTCGTCCGGGTTAGGGGATGGTTTGGGGGTGGGGCTTTTACTTGGCTCACCACACTCTAGCGACTCCTTTTGCGAGCCGGGTGCCTGCTGGCTGATCACGGTCGGCAGTGGAACAGGGTTTTTCCTCCGACACATTGGTGCGGCTGGCTTCCGGGTTAAGCTGGCGGGTGTTAAGGAGCGCGTTGGGGAGTCGAGACAAGATCGGAAATTGGAGAGAAGGGGGTAAAACATTTTTAGAAATGAGGACAACATAGCATTTATGAGCATTTACCATGCCTTCAGAAAGTATACATACCCCTTAACTTATTCCACATTTTGTTGCGTTATTGCCGAAATTCAAAATGGAGTAAAGTGATTTTTTCCTCACACATCTACACACAATACCCCATTATTATAGACGTGTTTTTTTATTTATTGAAAAACAATATACAGAAATCTCATTTACGTAAGTATTCAAACCCCTGAGTCAATACGTTAGAATCACTTTTGGCAGAAAAGCACATTTTGTCCATTAAAATAACATCATATTGATCAGAAATACAGTGTAGACTTGTAAATGACTATTGTAGCTGGAAACGGCAGATTTATTTAGGGAATATCTACATAGACATACAGAGGCCCATTATCAGCAACCATCACTCTTGTGTTCCAATGGTACGTTGTGTTAGTTAATCCAAGTTTATCATTTTAAATGGCTAATTGATCATTAGAAAACCCTTTTGCAATTATGTTAGCACAACTGAAAACTGTTGTGCTGATTAAAGGAGCAATAAAATTGGTCTTCTTTAGACTAGTTGAATAAACTTGGATTAGCTACCACAATGGTTGCTGGAGTGATGGTTGCTGATAATGGGCCTCTGTACGCCTATGTAGATATTCCATTTAAAAAATCAGCCGTAGTCATTTACAACGTTAACAATGTCTACACTGTATTTCTGATCAATTCGATGTTATTTTAATGGACACATTTCTTTTGCTTTTCCTTCAAAAACAAGGACATTTCTAAGTGACCACAAACTTTTGAACGGTAGTGTATATTATTTTACAAATACAGTTTAAGTCGGAAGTTTACATAAACCTTAGCCAAATACATTTAAACTCAGTTTTTCACAATTCTTAAAATTTAATCCTAGTAAACATTCCCTGTCTTAGGTCAGTTAGGATCACAACTTTATTTTAAGAATGTGAAATAATAGTAGAGAGAATGATTTATTTCAGCTTTTATTTCTTTCATCACATTCCCAGTGGGTCAGATGTTTACATACTCTCAATAAGTATTTGGTAGCATTGCCTTTAAATTGTTTAACTTGGGTCAAACGTTTCGGGTAGCCTTCCACAAGCTTCCCACAATAAGTTGGGTGAATTTTTGGCCCATTCCTCCTGACAGAACGGGTGTAACTGAGTCAGGTTTGTAGGCCACCTTGCTCGCACATGCTTTTTCAGTTCTGCCCACAAATGTTCTATAGTATTGGGACGAGGGCTTTGTTATGGCTTGCAAGCATCCCCCTTTTTCCTCCAAACATAACAATGGTCATTATGGCCAAACAGTTCTATTTTTATTTCATCAGACCAGAGGACATTTCTCCAAAAAGTACGATCTTTGTCCCCATGTGCAGTTGCAAACCGTAGTCTGGCTTTTTTAATGGCAGTTTTGGAACAGTAGCTTCTTCCTTGCTGAGCAGCCTTTAAGGTTATGTCGATATAGGACTCGTTTTACTGTGGATATAGATACTTTTGAACCTGTTTCCTCCAGTATTGCTGTTGTTCTGGGATTGATTTGCACTTTTCGCACCAAAGTACGTCCATCTCTAAGAGGCAGAGCGCGTCTCCTTCCTGAGCGGTATGACGTCTGCGTGGTCCCATGGTGTTTATACTTGTGTACTATTGTTTGTACAGATGAACGTGGTACCTTCAGGCGTTTGGAAATTGCTCCCAAGGACGAACCAGACTTGTGGAGGTCTGGCTGATTTCTTTAAATTTTCGAGCAAAGAGACACTGAGTTTGAATGTAGGCCTTGAAATACATCCACAGGTACAGCTCAAATTGACTCACAAATTATGTCAATTAGCCTATCAGAAGCTTCTTAAGCCATTTGATCATTTTCTGGAATTTCCCAAGCTGTTTAAAGTCACAGTCAACTTAGTGTATGTAAAATTCTGACCCACTGGAATTGTGATATAGTGAAATAATCAGTCTGTAAACAATTGTTGGACTTGCCAAAACTATAGTTTGTTAACATGAAATCTGTGGAGTGGTTGAAAAATGAGTTTTAATGACTTCAACCTAAGTGTATGTAAACTTCCGACTTCAACTGTAGGTGCCCTTCTTTGCGAGGTATTGGAAAACCGAGGCATTGCAACTTATGTGACTTGTTAAGCAAACTTTTACTCCTGAATGTATTAAGGCTTGCCATAAGAAATGGGTTAAATACTTGACTCAAGACATTTATTTCAGCTTTTCGTTTTTAATTAATTTGTACAAAATTCTAAAAACATAATTCCACTTTGACATTATGGGTGTGTAGGCCAGTGACGCAATCTCAATTTAATCCATTTTAAATTCATGCTGTAACACAACATGTGGAAAAACTCCAGGGGTGTGAATACTTTCTGAAGGCACTGTAGACCATTTCACTAATACAAAAACAAGACGATAAGCCACTGGATGCTTCAGAGGAAAGCTGTCAAGCTGACCAGCGGCAGGCATGCGCACACACACACACTTCACAGATCAAGGGTGGCATAATAGAGTTTGGGAACAAGGGTCCTTGGCAACGCAGGGGCTCAGCTGTCAGCCAGCCACAGGTGCCTGCGACAGCCAGGGACTTTTGGGGGCCTTTCTCTCCTCCAGGAGAAAAGGCAAGGCTTTATTCTAGCCCTAAATGGGACATATGCTGCCTTGGCTGGGGCTGGGGCTGTAGGTCTGCTGCAAGGCCACTCTGGGCAGTGAGTGTGGACTCTCCAGAGTGGAGTCTAGTTTGACTGGCTCACATGAGCCTGGTTAGAGGGTTGGGTTGTTGGGGGGCATGATAGGCTCATATTCAGCCACATCTTCAGTAGTGGAAAATATGTAGGGCAGATAATGTCAACGAGATTATCCTACATTATACAACTACTCTATTGACAAAGCAACAGGCTACCGCTGCTAGTTTAACACCTGTACACAAAAATACTTTTAGGCCTATTTAAAATAAGTCAATGTAAGTTAGGCTATATTGACATCACACACACACACACACACACACACACACACACACACACATATACAGACCCCACCCCACGACTCACACAGAGACATTGTGGTGGGTGAGAGTTACATAGAGTGAGTGCGCAGATGCAGATTGTGTGCTGACAGATCCCATGCAGCCCCACTGACAGCTGCGTGGAAAAAGGCACACGCAGTCCACCAACCAACCAACTGCACCAACCAGATAGCTAGCTATGTACTGTACATGCCCTTAGTACCACAAACACATAGCAGCTAGCCAGCTACACTACAGTTACAAGCTAATGCTCATTTAAACATTCCTACAATGTTGTGTAGCTCAGATGGTAGAGCATGGCGCTTGCAACGCCAGGGTTGTGGGTTCAATTCCCACAGGGGACCAGTATGAAAAAAGTATGAACATGTATGCACTAACTGTAAGTCGCTCTGGATAAGAGCATCTGCTAAATCACTAAAATATAAAAGCGATGAAAAAAGGGACTGATTACTTTCCAAAGAGATAACCTTTGAGTTCCTTTTGCTGTATGTATACCTTTATACCTTTATCAAAGGGAACATGAAGCAAGGTCTTCTCAGAAGGCCAGATAGATGCTTGACATCACCATCAGGCTGAGAATAAATAGCCTCTGCTAGCTAGCTACTTATTTGGCACGGCTCTCCGCCACGAGTAAATCACGCCAGGGAGCAGAAAGAGTGCGCTTTTAAACCCCCCCCCCCTTATTGTTATGTTCATCCCCCCAGTCCTTTATTTAGCAGACACTTTTATGTAGGGAGACGGAGACCCATCCATCTTTCTCTCTCGGTCTGTCTGCTTCCCATCCTGTTCATTTTTCCTCAATGGCAACCGTTCACCTTCCCCAAACACACACGCACCTTTACAGTAAACTTTGGGGCCGTGGTAAAGACGCGTCTAGATCTTACTTGTACTTCATGGTCCACAACTTTTTTGTTTGTTAGCAGTCACATGGATCTCTCTCTCTCTCTCTCTCTCGATACAGAGGACACAGTGGGCCTGGACTGCTCTCCACTGACAGTTGTCTATCTGTGCAACAAATGGGACATTCATTCAGGGGCGGTGACAGCCCCACTCCATAAATTCTGGGGCACGCACACACACGCGCACGCACGCACACACACACACACACACAGCAGCAGCACCTCCAACAGAGCTGCTGTGTTGATGCTGCTTTGCTCCACACACTTTATGTGCAGCTCTTAAAAGGCCTGTTAAGTTCAAGTCAGTTAATAGTCTAGTTTACCAACGGTCATTGACTACCGTATCAGTATTCCAAGCCCATGAACAGCAGAACAGCCTGTAAAAGCACTTTGTTTTATTAAGGCTGTGCATTCAAATGGGATGGTCTTCTCCTATTTGCATATGGGGCATCCTCCAGTTGGCATTTCGATTCACCCGAATCTGAATTAGGCCATGATGCCTAAGTAGACGCCAACCCACAACATTTGTTGCTGAGGTTTACACATACGGTCCAGGACACCTTGTATCCACATAATTTCTTTAATTTAACTAGGCAAGCCAGTTAAGAACAAATTCTTATTTACAATGACGGCCTACCCCGGCCAAACCTGGACAATGCTGTGCCAATTGTGCGCCGCCCTACGGGACTCCCAATCACGGCCGGATGTAACACAGGCTGGATTCGAACCGGGGACTGCAGTGCCTTAGACCGCTGTGCCACTCGGAATCCAAGGACCGATAACTAGAAGCCAACTAGTTAGATTCTTTATAAAACGCCACCAGTTGAGGCACATCTTGGGGGAGATTTAAGTAAAAAGAGATGGGTTCAGTTCAACAACATCCCCTGTGTTACAACAATACACTTGGGTGTGTCGCTGTCTTAAGCAAAAGCAAACCCTCACAGTCTTTCAGCACTTGTGTGTGTGCGTATATGTGTGTGTGAGTGAAGGGAGTGGGGGGGGGGCTGCATTCAGGCCTGCAAGCTCATACACGCCATACCTGCCTAAGCCTGGACTTACTAAACACACACCAAGTCCCTCAGACAAGACTCACACCCTCGTCACACTGATTAGCCCAGCCTACATGAAACCTTTTGTTTGCATAGGCATAGCACACAAAAAAAAGAAGAAAAAAGCCCACCCAAAGCATCTCCCAACCCATACAGTCATCTGAGCTGCTTGTGTGTCAGATCTTAAAAACAGGCAATTATTTCAGCCATTCGAAGTCAGTCATTACAGACAGTAGCAAGCTGTTTGAAATGTAGCATTCATCTTAATATAGAGCAGTGTACACAGAGAATACACACATCTGGGATTAGTTAGGTCTACTTGTGTCAGATGTAAAAAGTATGCCATTTCAGACATTCACAGTAAAGTCATTTCGCACAACAGCTGCTTGAAATGCAGCAAGCATCTCAACATTGTATAGAGTGAGTGACATGTTTTGACGCTACTTGGTCGTTGTGTTTAAAATGCCGTATCCCTACGAGTCTGGGATGCCCTTACAACTGTAGCATGAAGCATCATTAGCTTGTGAGTCTGTCCGCCTGCATGTCTGTCTGTCTGTGTTTCACCATGTCTGATGAGACAGAGCAGGAGAAACCACTGGAGGGGAGGGGACCTCTTCACCACTCTCACCATAATGGAGCTCTTTGTACAGCCAAGAAGAATACAGCCTTCATCTGGGCTGTGGACTAAGGCTATCCCTCTCCCCCCCCACCCCACCCCTCCCCCCACACGCACGATTTGTGGCTGTCAAGACCTTTTCTTCCCTCCCCCTTGTAGAGGATTGCCTCTGTGTGTGTGTGTGTGTGTGTGTGTGTGTGTGTGTGTGTGTGTGTGTGTGTGTGTGTGTGTGTGTGTGTGTGTGTGTGTGTGTGTGTGTGTGTGCCGACATTTAGCAAAGTGTAAAACTAGATGGATCAGTTCAGCAGAGGCACCACCAGGTATTATCCGTATCCCTCCAACCCCTTACCCCTCCAACCCCCATCCTTCACCCTCCCTCCAACCCCTAATCCCCAACCCCTCCTCTCTCTAACCCCCATCCTCCACCCATCCTCCAGCTCCAACACCTAACCCCCTTCCTCACCCTCCCTCCAACCCCTAACCCCCATCCTCAATCCCTCCTCCTCTCTCTAACCCCCGTCCTCCACCCCTAACCCCCATCCTCAATCCCTCCTCCTCTCTCTAACCCCCGTCCTCCACCCCTAACCCCCATCCTCAATCCCTCCTCCTCTCTCTAACCCCCGTCCTCCACCCCTAACCCCCATCCTTCACCCCTCCTCCTCTCTCTAACCCCCGCCCTCCACCCCTCACCCCCACTCTTCACCCCTCCCTCCCTCCACCAACCTCTAACCCCTCCCTCCAACCCCCATCCTCCAACCCCTAACCCCCATACTCACCCTCCCTCTAACCCCTAACCCCCATCCTCCACTCCACCTCCTCCCTCTAACCCCTAACCTCCACTCCACCTCCTCCCTCTAACCCCTAACCTCCACTCCACCTCCAACCCCCATCCTCCCCCTTCTTTGGCTTCTTGATATTAGATGACCTGACACTCTAAAGTGAGGATGCAGGCCAAAGTACAAGGGCCAGACAACATCGGCCAACTGTTTGCCGTCAACCGGCACGGTCGGCAAACTGAGCCGCCCAGTGTCTAAGCCACTCCTACCCACACGGGCTCCGGCCCCCTGGTTCTCTGCCTCGGGCCAATCAGGGACTCCGCAGCCAGCTGTTTGCCCGAGCCACACGTGTGAATGACAGCGAGCGGGCGGGGCGAGAGGGGAGTACTACTACTACTCTCCTCCTACACTACTACTCTCCTCTCCTCCTCCACTACCACTACTACTCCCCTCTCCTCTCCTCCTCCACTACTACTACTCCCCTCTCCCCTCCTCTTCCACTACTACTACTACTCCCCTCTCCTCTCCTCTCCACCACTACTCCCCTCTCCCCTCCTCTCCTCTACTACTACTACTCCCCTCTCCTCTCCTCTCCACCACTACTCCCCTCTCCTCTCCTCTCCTCTCCTCCTCTACTACTACCCTCTCCTCTCCTCCTCCACTACTACTACTCCCACTCCCCTCTCCTCCTCCACTACTACTCCCCTCTCCTCCACTACTACTCCCCTCTCCTCTCCTCTCCACCACTACTACTCCCCTCCTCTTCCACTACTACTCCCCTCCTCTTCCACTACTACTACTACTACTACTCCCCTCTCCTCCTCCACTACTACTACTACTCCCCTCTCCTCTCCTCCTCCACTACTACTACTACTCCCCTCTCCTCTCCTCCTCCACTACTACTACTACTACTACTCCCCTCCCCTCCTCCACTACTACTCCCCTCTCCTCTCCTCCTCCACTACTACTCCCCTCTCCTCCTCCACTACTACTACTACTCCCCTCTCCTCTCCTCCTCCACTACTACTCCCCTCTCCTCCTCCACTACTACTAGTACTCTCCTCTCCTCCTCCACTACTACTACTACTCCCCTCTCCTCTCCTCTCCTCTCCACTACTACTACTACTACTACTCCTACTCCCCCACTACTACTACTACCCTCCTCCACTACTACTACTACTACTACTACTACTACTACTACTACTCCCCTCTCCTCTTCTACTACTACTACTACTCCCCTCTCCTCTTCTACTACTACTACTACTCCCCTCCCCTCTCCTCCTCCTCCACTACTACTACTACTACTACCACCCTCTCCTCTTCTACTACTAGTACTCTCCTCTCCTCCTCCACTACTACTACTCCCCTCTCCTCCTCCACTACTACTACTACTCCCCTCTCCTCCTCCACTACTACTACTACTACTACTACTACTACTACTACTACTACTACTACTACTACTACCCTCTCCTCCTCCACTACTACTACTACTCCCCTCTCCTCCTCCACTACTACTACTACTACTACTACTACCCTCTCCTCCTCCACTACTACTACTACTAATCCCCTCTCCTCCTCCACTACTACTACTACTCCCCTCTCCTCCTCCACTACTACTACTACTACTACTACTACTACTACTACTACTACTACTACTACTACTACTACTACTACTACTACTACTACTACTACTACTACTACTACTACTACTACTACTACTACTACTACTACTACTACTACTACTACTACTCCTCCTCCCCTCTCCTCCTCCACTACTACTACTCCCCTCTCCTCTCCTCTCCTCTCCACTACTACTACTCCCCTCTCCTCTCCTCTCCTCTCCACTACTACTACTACTACTCCCCTCTCCTCTCCTCCTCCACTACTACTCCCCTCTCCTCTCCTCTACTACTCCCCTCTCCTCCTCCACTACTACTACTCCTACTACTCCCCTCTCCTCCTCCACTACTACTACTACTACTCCCCTCTCCACTACTACTCCCCTCTCCTCTCCACTACTACTACTACTACTCCCCTCTCCTCCTCCACTACTACTCCCCTCCCCTCTCCTCTTCCACTACTACTACTACTACTCCCCTCTCCTCCTCCACTACTACTCCCCTCCCCTCTCCTCTTCCACTACTACTACTACTCTCCTCTCCTCCTCCACTACTACTCCCCTCTCCTCCTCCACTACTCCCCTCTCCTCTCCCACTACTACTACTACTACTACTACCACCCTCTTCCACTACCACCACTCCCCTCTCTACTACTACTACTACTACTACTACTACTACTACTACTACTACTACTACTACTACCCTATCCTCCACCACCACTACTACTACTATCCTCTCCTCATCCTACTCCCACTACTCCCCTCTCCTCCTCCACTACCCTCTCCACCACTACTACTCCCCTCTACCACTACTACTCCCCTCTCCTCCACTACCACCCTCTCCTCCTCCACCACTACCCTCCTCCACTACTACTACTACTACCACCCTATCCTCCTCACCACCACCACTACTACTCCCCCATCCTCCTCCTCCTCCCCTACTACTCCCCTATCCTCCTCCTCCCCTACTACTACTCCTCCTCCCCCTCTCCTTGCCCTACCCCCCCCCTCTCTTCTCCACTACTCCCTCTCCCCTATTCCCACTCTCCTCCAGTACTCCCCTTAACCTCCACTACTCCTCTCCTCCCCTCTGAAATAAGAGTCACATTGTTTTTTTTTATTTTCCCCCCTCTCTTCCAGCAGTGCTAGGATCTCACTACATGGATTTTCTGCCTGCCTTACTGCCTGAGGACATAGGCTCCTACAAGGGAGTAATTCATCTGGATGTTGGGGTGGGAGGTGATGGGGTGGAGATGCTGGAACTTCACAGAGAAGAGTTTTGGGGGGGGGGGGGGGCATAACTGGCATCTTATGGTAAAGTACACCCATCCAAAAAGTGTCATAAAAAAAATATGTTTTTGAAAAGTATTGGTGATCATCTACGGTCTAGAACTGGGATTCTTAAGATTAAGTCAGCCATGAAGAAGTCAGCCAAGAAAGAATGAAAAACGGACAAGCAATGAATAATTTTCTGAAAGCATGACAAATAATACACCCACCAGCACACAATGCATTGAACTATTAGAGTCTGTGGCCCAAACAGATGGACCCCTACAGCCCAGAGGGGTCGGAGCCTAAGGACTGGTCACAATGAGCCCTGGTCTTCTGCCCAGTGCTATACGGGAAATAAAATACATTTAACATCTCAGCTGACTGGCTGTAAAGACTTCATTTACATCCTCATTGTCCAGCTCGATGTTTGCCCAAGTTAGGCAGTGATGTAGCCTGTTGCATGTCAGACATTACTGAGAGTGGTAGAGCAGGATGGGTGACCGGGCAGAGCAAGATCTGGGAGTTTGAAATATGGGCTACATTCAGGGCTTGAAATAGTCAACTACCCACCCCCCTCCGTGTTTAATAGTATTGCTAGACAGCTAGCATCTCATGTTAGCATCTAGGAGGCTCCTCCTCTGATGCCTGCCTCAAGGCTGCGAGCAAAGTGCCTCATCGTCGAGTACAAGGCCTGATGATAAAACGTTAATGTTTACTGGGATAGAAGTGCCGGCTTAGGGAGTGCCCGAAGGATAAGCTTTGACTAGATTTGTATTATTCTCTTTGTGAACTACTTCTTTCTGAACCTGTTAATTTCCTCTCACCTTCTGACAACAATTCCCCTAATTCTGCACACAAGTGCTTATCATAATTATGAAAAACATCCAGTAGTCACCATTTCCTGTTCAGGGGAAGTCCAAAAGACTTTGCAGTCTTGTGGGATGGCCCATTTCCTCAGCAAAGGATGACATGAGGAGGAAAGGTATTTTTTTCCTGTCAGAGTTCTATTTATCCCTGACATTGTCCCTCAATCTCAAACTGGCTCTGGTCGCATGCTATTCTGACTAGTCAGGCCTAGGCTAAAGGCATCACAACCAGCATATGATGTCAAGAGGATTCATAAAAACTAAAACGTTGCACTGAAAGGGCAGCTGAGAGAAACTAACCAACTTTGTCAATTTAGCAGAATTAAATAGTCTTAATTTTGACAAATTATAATATACTAATGGTAAGACCCAGCAACTACAAAAAAATGTATATATCAATGACTGAACACACCAAACGGCAGTACAGACGTATGCCAACGCAATTGCTCAAGAGCCTTTAGTTGTCAGCATGCGAGTCGATCTTTACTCGGCGCAGTCTCCATTAGGGTCATTAGAGGGCTCAATGAGCATTACACTCGAGTCCCTGGGGCCATTACACTCTTGTCCCTGGGGCCATTACACTCTTGTCCCTGGGGCCATTACACTCTTGTCCCATTACACTCTTGTCCCTGGGGCCATTACACTCTTGTCCCTGGGGCCATTACACTCTTGTCTCTGGGGCCTTGCTACACTGTTACAGTCTTCAACACTGAGGGGGCTGACTGAGTCATTGCATCACAAGCTTGGTGACCTTGCTCCGAAAAGATAATAAAGTGGAGACAGATCTGGACCTGAAACGGCATCATCTTCCAGAGGTCTTAATGACTCAGAGGAATGAGGATGTTTGGTGGTTTCACAGCTCACATTTCTGTAGTATTTGGTGACAAACAACAAGCAAAGTGTTTGTAGGTAGACGTAGTATGGAAGGATGAATGATGGACAAAGACGAAACTGGCCAACTAAAAAAATATTAGCGGAAAAGATTTGTTTTCTATTGTCCTCATACATCTCAAAGTCCCAAAGCCTGTTCAATACCTAGTGAACGAGCAAGAGATAGGAGGGAGTGCACTCTTCTCAGTTGAAAGTAGTTAGCTACATAAAGGGGTCAAAGTCTTCTCTTTTGTCCCAATGCTGCTGCTCTTTCGAAGGATAGCCTTAACCTGGTTTTCAACGTGGCACCAATGCCTGCAGGAGAGCTGTGAAAGATGTTTAATGTTCTCCTTGGTCGGGGTTTATGATTCCACTCTGGTGAACTTTGGGCTGACAGGCTGGTCTGACTGACTGGCTGGTTAATTATAATTCCTCTTTGAAGGAGGCGCCGCGACCTTGCGCCACGCTGAGGATGCTGGGAAGAGCACAGCTCAGGAGAGTGGTGGGGGAATGGGGGAGGATGATATAGGGTCTTTGCTGGTGAAACTTTGAAGTTAAAAACTAACTTTTCCTCGTGGGGGGCGGGGGCGGGGGCTAAAAAGTTGCACTAGGCATATGTCATTATACAGTAATCCCAGACCTGTTCAGTTCAGAAGAGAGAAAAACAAACATTTCCCTGGATGGTTGAAACGGCAGAAGTGGTCCTGTGTTGCTGGGTGTGTGTGTACCTGCAGTGAGATGGGTGGCGGATGTGCGGCCTATACATCACCAGTATTGTCTGGGCAGGGTTTAAGGTTTAGGCTTTTAAAGGTGGGTCCCTCCATTGTGTGGGAGCGAGCTGCTCCTGTTGTGGGGGGGGCGGAGGGAGAAGAGGCCAGGTTTCAACCCAGAGAAAGGACAGCGTTTCTGCCTTTGTGTGCACTGCCTCCGGGGCATGTCAGGAGAGAGCCTATCCCATAAACTAGCCTATTCTACCAACTCTACTCCCAAAGTGTGTGTGGGGGGGGACACACCTATCCCACCACCACCCCCCCATACACACACACACCTATCTTCTCCATCCCCCCACTAAGCACCCCTCTCCCTCTCTTTGCATTCCTCCTCTCCAGCTCCATCTCTGCTCAGGACATAGTAGGTATTTTGGAAACATCTTTATCCATCGGTCCAATCATAATAAAAAGTTGTCTCTAAACAAATAGTATAATCTCATTGGCAAATGTTTGTTTTTTCACAACTGTTTTCTTCTGTGATGTGAGACAGAAGCAGGCAGGGAGCGGTTGCGTTATAACCAGTGTCATCCTCAATCCTTGGGTGTGGAACGGCATGATACAGAGTTACGTGTGTATCCGACGTCACAGAGATTACCCCCATCTTGTAAAGCCAGTGTGGTTTGTCTGTGTCTCACGATGATGATGTGAGCATGTCTAACAACTAGAGAGTTCCTCCTGTCAGTAAGAATTAAAGTAATTTTTTTCTCTAGTGAAACTACATAAAGAAAGAACTGAACATTGAGAAAAAAAAGTGTACGTTCATATAGGCCTAGGCAGATTCAAAACTACTTGTAAGTGCTGAATCATTTCAAAACAGGAAGAGAAAATAGCAACACCAAACAGTCATACAAAAATTCTGTCCACAAGTTAAAAAAACTTTGATTGCGTTAATCTGGCCATGTGTTGATGATAAAGTATGTTATACATGTTCTCTTCTCTTCCCTCACACACACACACAGAAAACTGGTTGGACGATGCGGTTGCCATATGCACTTTTTTTTCTCCCCTCTCCCTCTGTTCCTCCCAATGACGTATATAAACCCTGGATTGCTGATGCTATCCATTGGCCATTGAGAGACTTTGAAGCTACCGGTCGGACATATTGGCACTCCCCAGTAGGAGCAATCCTCCATAGGAATGAAAGGAATTCTACAGTATTTCAATTAAAATGTTTCAAGGACAAAATTACATGCATTTTAAGTATTTGTTTTAATTGTAGTGGGAACAGTAACATTAGTACTCTCTAAAGAAAATACTTAAGGAAAATGTTTTAATGTATTATTTCATAGTTTGTTTTTATGTTGAGCTCACATAATATAATTTAAAAGTATCCATTAAGGTGTCTGTAATAGAATACACTTGTCAAAAACAAATGTATGTAGACATTTATAAATGCCTTTATATAGCTTCCAAAATCTTTTTAGGAGTACCAAGATGGCTGCTTCAATACAGCGCCCCCTGGCAGTCATCTAGGGTTTATACACACCATTGGTTCCTCCCTCCCTCCCTCCCCTGCCTAGCTCCAGTGAGCAACAAGTGCTGCCTGTGAGTACCACCCCATCCCCCTCCCCCTCTAACCTCCAGAAGCTATCGCAAATCCTCAGCCCCGTGAGCAACTGCCAGCTGACAAAACTGTTTAGTCAGCAAGAAAGATGGGGAGGGAGAGAGAGAGAAAGGTAGAGACAGAGCGAGGAGGCAGAAAGGGAGAGAGCGAGCGAGGGAGGGAGGGAGGGAGGAAGGAAGGGGCAGCGCAAGAGCTGGAGACATTCTTACTGCGCACTCTCCGTTTAGCCTCCCTTTTTCTTCTCCATCACTCTCTCGACAGAGTGTTAACCCTTTCCTCTCAGAGACAGCTGACACAGAGAGATGGCTGCTCATGAATGTATTTTGAGGGTTATTTTGCAGGTAAATAGGAGTCAATGGACTAAAACTCAAATAAAACTTTATTTCTCACCAGTAAGACGGAGCTAGCTGCTTGGAAACTGGCTGACTTAAAGGAGGGGACAACACTGACTTAGGAGAGGAGGTGACAACACTGACTTAGGAGAGGAGGGGACAACACTGACTTAGGAGAGGAGGGGACAACACTGACTTAGGAGAGGAGGTGACAACACTGACTTAGGAGAGGAGGTGACAACACTGACTTAGGAGAGGAGGGAAAGGAGAGGAGAGGACAACAATGACTTAGGAGAGGAGGGGACAACACTGACTTAGGAGAGGAGGGACACCACTGGAGAGCGGAGCCATTGTTGTTCCACTTCCTCCACAACGTTGAAGAGGAGGCTGTTTCACTTCCTGTCTCCCTCATGCTACACCCCTCCTCACCCCAGGTCCTGCTGCAGCCTCCATTTTCATCTCCCCCTTCCCTCCTCCTCACCCTCCACCCTCCTTGTGGCATTCTTTCACATCAGTGACACAGCCGTCGAGTTAGACTTTGAACCCAGAGTAAATACCTGCTTTATTTGCAGCCTGTGCTAGAGGTTGAAGCCTAGGTGGTGGCCAGTGGTTGGGAAGGGGAGGGTGTGTGTATGTTTGTGGTGCAGTGCTCCCTCCCTCCCTCCCTGCAGACAGGGCCGACATCACCCCGGTGCAGCGCTCCCTCCCTCTCTGCAGACAGGGCCGACATCACCCCGGTGCAGCGCTCCCTCCCTCCCTCCCTGCAGCTTATCAGTTAGACCCTGGACACACCCTGTGAGATGGATGACTTGGCCAATATTAACGACACACTTCAGTGGACCAACGAGAAAGAGGAGAACTATTGGACAACCAAGGTGCTACTTGGTTGCTATGACAAGGGATGCTAGTAAAATAGGTCAATCAGTACCCATAACAACAAATAAAAGGCATCCATCCATTCATCCAACAATAAAAAATATCATGTTCACCAATGTAGGATGGATGGCATGGATTTTCTAGTAGTGGGTTGAAGGAGTAGTCATGGCAGCAATCAATTCATCCAAATGTTTACCGAATCCAACGATGTGATGCAATAGTACCTCGAGAGACGGGCACCATAAACATGAGAACCTACTTTGCACATTATCTGTACAGCCAAGTATCGCCTATAAAAAGACAAGTGATATTAATCTAGATTTGGGACTTCAACCATAAATGTGTAGCTGCGTCTTCAAATATCACTGAGCGTCACAACTCGGGCTATATTTACACTGGGGCCTAGACCAGAGTGTAGGGGGGCTAACTAAGGACTCACCCCAGGGACATGTTGTAATGTCCCTTCGTTTCTGTTTGTTAGTTGCAGCTTACATTCACACACCTGTAAAAGAAGTCCATCTCCTACACCGTCCCAATGAAAACCTCCCTTTAAAGTGGCCTATGTGCACACAATGGAAGCACCGACACTGTCCTACTCAGCCGTTTTGTCCACTTCTCACATTTACGTCATCTCACTAGGCATCCCCATCAAAACAACCACACAAGCCTCCCCAACTTTCTCTAATTCGATCAATACATCAATAATGTTGGGAATGTAACATATTTGAGGTGCAATACAGTGCATTGTCATTTTTAAACAAGGAATCAATGATTAGTAACAACTGCATCAAGGTGTAAAATGTATGAACTTAGCCATTTCCCAAAATCACAAAGTAAACATGTTATGAATTACTTCAATTTGCAATGTAGCAGTCATTTGAGAAATTCCCTAGCAAGGAAGGTTTAAGAGGAGGGGCGTTGTGGCACAGTGAGGCCCAACCCAAAGTTTGGATTCCATTTTGGATCTTCCTCAGGTTCCCCCTTTCCTCCCTCCTCCTGCACCTACAAGTAGTCCCTGTGTCCCCTCCACGCCCCGCCGGGGGATGGAACCTAATCTTATCTAAAAAAGGCAGGTTAAAAATAGCCCTGGGAGCCAAAGGGCCAACCCATCTGTACCCTGGGGAAACCACGACTCATCTCCATCAGGAAGAGAGAGAAGAAGTCTCTTAATACCACTACTTTTTTAATTTTATTTTTTAATTTTGACCGTGTCTTCTGGGTGCTTTGCCCCATACATCCACCTCCTATTCAATTGATTTAGCTTCAGTGAACAACAGGTTAACAGCTAAATGAGAGGACCAAAAGAATGAGGGGGGGTGGCAGTGCGGACCTAATACCAAAGCCCTGCATTGTTGAAGGGACTTTACTGTCGGCTTGCCATCAGGGGACATTGTGTTTAAGTAGGTGTCTTTGGGGGTATGGATGGGGTATTATTAGGTTAAATGGTGGGCTAATGAGAGCATAAGGGACCCAATGGGAGGGGGGTGGGGTGAAGGATCTTAATTACCTCTCTTTAGAGGGAGCTCACAGCATCCTCGTCTGGCACAAACCTCATTGGGAGGAATGTTGATCAGCAGACTTGTTTTTTTGTCAAAGAACATATAAATGATTGTCCTTTTAGCTTATCCAAACTCCTAGTGACATGTGTTATCGTTTCAGTGATGCTACAAAATCGATGTTTCAAATCTGGACATTATCGAGTGTTTAGGTGAAGGCCTAATCATTCCCTTGAGTAACCTATTTGTTTCAATTATTTTGAGACAATTGAGACATGGATTGTGTATGTGTGCCATTCAGAGGGTGAATGGGCAAGACAAAAGATTTAAGTGCCTTTGAAAGGGGTATAGAGTACCACAGTGTGGTATGGTATTTATTTGTATCCCCATTACTTTTCCCGTAGTCCACATGAGTCATAATGCCTGTAAAACCTAGCGGTCAAACAAGGAAATGGTTCCAATCGTAATCGACCTTTCATTTTTCCCATAAGGGACTTTAGAAACACTTAAAATAAGGGCTGTGTTTTGTGTAAGCTTACCCTGGCGTTACATTTTGATAACAATGTAAATCTCTCTTGGACAAGGTGACGTTTATCAATACAGTCGGCCACATATTTTTGGGGGGTAAATACAGGCGATAAAAGTCACCTTGTCCTAGAGAGATTTTTATTTAACCTTTATTTAATTAGGCAAGATTTACACAGTTATCAAAGCGTCACGCCAGGGTAAGCCTACACAAAACACAACCCTTATTTTAAGTGTTTCTAAAATCCCTTATGGGAAATTAATGGTGGAAAAACGATTGGAACCATTTACTTGTTTGACCGCTAGGTTTTATGGGCATTATGACTCATGTGGACACCAGGAAGAGTAATGGGGATACAAATAAATACCATACCACACTGTGGTATTCTATACCCTGTTCAAAGGCACTTCAATCTTTTGTCTTGCCCATTCACCCTCTGAATGGTACACATACACAATCAATGTCTCAATTGTCTCAAGGCTTAAAAATGATTATTTAACCTGTCTCCTGCCTTTCATCAACACTGATTGGATTTAAAAAGTGACATCAATAAGCGAGCATAGGTCACTCTTATGGAAAGAGCAGGTGTCCTTAATGTTTTGTACACTCAGTGTATAATGACATTGTTATTATTAGGACCATTTAGGCCAAAGACAAAAACAAACATCTCTACATTTAAGCCTATCACATCAAATTGCAGAGATGGAACAACACAAGATGGCAGGCAGTCAAACTGTCATTTCTAACCAAAATAGTATGAGTAAGATGTTCTTGCTGGAGTAGGAGTCAAGTCCAACCAACAACTTAAACCAAAAAAATATGTATTTAGCCTTCTGGGGTGTGTAACTACCGACAACATCACATGAAATCAAACATTATTTTTGCACTCTATGCATCCCACATCAAGGATAAAAAACAGTTCAAACTGACTTGCCTCCTGACTCCTTGGCTAAGCAGAGACCCATAGCTAGTCTATTTTGTCAACAGGCAACGGAGCTGAGGACATACAAAGGGACCTCCTCTTTTAAAGTGTGGATCCACGTTGATCATCATTCATCAACTATCTCCAGGCTCAGAATTCAATAGAAAATAGTTGGTATAGAATAAATTGTTGATCATTTATTCAACTACACCATCTCTATAACTTCCTCCAAAAAGAACATGATGATTTATGGATGATTACATTATTTATTTTTAAAACTAAACTGTCTTATTGACAGAGCAAAAGCATTCTCTTCTGATCTAGTCTGCCATTTTATTTGCATGGCCTTGTTTGAGTATGACTGCAGGGCCTAAACCAGGACAGGCACATCATCTTTCTCTATCACAGGAAAAAAATAATTAAAAAAAACAAAGTTGTGTCTCTAACCTATATCAGGCTTTCTTCAATACATGATGATACACAAAGCAATTAAGTCAACTGAAGCATCCTGTTTACTACCCCCACCCCACCATTAACACCATCGTCCCCTCGTGTTGCCTTGAGGTGTTAATATCATCACACATTCAACTAAACTATTCACACTTTCAATATTTCTTCGTTTGAAATAAACCAAACATATTTGATAGAGAGTATAGATTTGGATGGTGAGTTTCCATACAACAAAATGAGTGTGTTTGATCCCGCTGTCGCCGAAAGGCCTACTCGACTACATTGGAGAATTTCGTAATGGAATGCGAACTGCTCATCCGGATCTGCCCTCTCCTCCCTGTCTCCTTCCAAGTGATCAGAGAGCTCGAGAGAAGAGGAACATCGCCCAGCGAGCGCTCCAAAACAATGTTGTTTCTATTTTCAACCACCAACCAAATAGTATACAATGCAAATATCAACAGGTAATTTCTCCATCACCAGACAACATGTTGCAAACAGAGCAACACAGTAGCGACAAAGTTTACACTTTTACCCAATGCGGTTCTATGCGCACAGTAGTCGACGAGAGCAACCGACGAATGAAACAAAAAAAATAAATAGAAAAAATGCCTAGCAACCATTATCTAACCAGCTCTCGCTACGTTGCAGTTCCACAAGAGACAAAAACGCATCAATTCATCACTTCAACTTGAGAAACTTTTGAGCGTCTAAACTCTAAACGTACAAAAAAATGTAAACGACCCATGAATGATCACCAATATGATCACCAAGAAACACTTTACACATCACCCTCGTAGATTATGCTAATTAAATTAGCATATATATATAACTGAATGATAATTGTGCAATGTGAAAAGTGAGAAATAATGACGTTCTTACTTCTAGTGATGTAATAACTAGGACAACTATAGACTAGGATAACCAGCGTCGTGATGAGGACGGATAACTATTCCGTTTACTTCCTGAGCATTGAAGAAATAATGATGTCGAATCATGTAATAATTTGGATTTTAACACACAGGCTACTCTTGAAAAACAAACAAGTTTCGAAAACGCCTTTGCAAGGTCAAAATGTAGCTAGCTATACCGACACATGGCCACTAAGCTGCAGCTAGGCTTCGATCAAAGTGCACTGAAGATATGGATGCTCGAGCGCAGCAACAGGCGGTTAGTTAGCAAGCTAGCAGACTTTGAACCTCCACCTCTATCACCTCATCATTAAAACAAACTTTACCGAGGGTGGAAGTTACAACTCCAACAATAACTGTTACTTTGAATTGGGATGAGTTACTGAACACCGTCAGTTAAGATTAATCATATAACGAAGAGCCAAATTCCATCGCTCAGGCGTTTTAATCATGGATGAGCATCAGGTCCTCAGCGAAACTAGGAAGCGAATGGGAGTCGACAAAAACTATCCTATCCACGTCTCTTTTCGAAGTTTTACAACTTTGTCACAACAACTGTAAACTACGCCAAACACGACATTAATATCAAATATCGACTAAACCAAACAAATAAGGCAGCCCTAAGATAATAAGCCGATACGCTAGCTAGGTACTTACGTTTGACTTTGTTGGGGTTGGGCTGCTTACGCCGAGACATACTGATGATGGTGATGATGGGCTAAGAAAAAAAAGAAGCTGCAAAGTTGTTCCGGAGAGGAATCAAAATGGCGTTTCTGAGGATGTGCAAAGTTCGACAACTTTGTTCCCCCTCTTTCTTCCAAGTTCATAAAAATGAAGGTAGAAGAAAGAGTTCAGAGACGAGAGGGAAACACTTATTTCGCTTTCCTCTCTGACCGTCCCCCAAAGCGCAGCTCTCTCCTCTCCCCTAACCTGATAAGTAAGACGCATCACGTGTTGCTCCTGCTAGTCTCCAAGGGGACGTGTTACTGAGGCTGCTTCCACAAGACTTGAGCCAGTAAGCATCTCTACAGGAGGGGTCTCAAAAGAGCAAAACGTTTTATCGAGCGGCGTGGTACCCTCAACTTAAAACGTGTCGAGAGAGGAAGTGCACGCCGAGGAAACTCGAGCCCTTTAAAGTTCTAGAACTTTGTTGTTGATCAACATGTTTTTATGGGGCAACTTTGAACGATGAACAGATGCGATTTATAAAATAAAAGCCTACCAAGAATACACACATATAATTTTAAAAATAAGTGCGATGATTAGATCATGTTTAATTAGATACAGGACCCAGTGATGGATGCATAAGCAAACTATATTTAGCTAGTTTCAATTGATACATTTAGTTTCAACTGGTGCTGGCATACTCCCACATTCCTCCAAGCCTTCCTCTCTGGATACAGTCCCCTCCCTGCGCCTTTACTCATCAACCACTGGCCGACAAACATTCCCTCCCCTCCATGCAGCTGAACTGGTAGGAGCCTGCACAGCCCTCACACTAACTGGGCCCCCATTGAGATGGAGTCAGAAACATTAGGCTACTAATTATTATAAATTAGTCTCTAGACAAACAACTTTAATTTAGGCTTAATGAACTGAAGAGTAAATGTGAGAGGATAGGCCTAGCCTACAGAGAGTTTTGTCATTGTGGACTCTGTTGATTATACCTAACCTAAACTTAATTTGATTGGAGGTGTCATGTGTGATTGAAATCACAACAATGTTATTCTCCTGACTCTCCTCCATAGCCATTGCCAAGCGAAAAGGCCTAGTGATGCTTCAAGAACAATATATAATAAGGACGCTATTTGGAATGTTTTTAATGCTAGCTTTCAAAAACAAAAAATATGATGAATGGGGTGTAATTTTGTTGGCACCACATCATTCTTATGACACTCATGGAGACACTTATTGCAAATGTATCTGGCCATTGATCACTAAACATTCTAAGAAAGTTCAACTCTAAGCGCTAACCAGCTATATGCTCAATCAACCCCAACTGAATGGAAAAGTTATGCACCAAATAAAATAAAGAAATTAGGTTGTGTTTAGCTTTATCCCATGTGTTTAGCATATCCCATGCCTCAACGGGGTTGAGGCATGGGATATGGACTCATCTCGATAGACCACTTCGGAAGGTTTTAAAACATCTGGCAAACATGATTTTAGGCGTGAGATCTTAGATCTTACTTGTATAGCTAATCTAAAAACAAAGAAGATACCTAACATACAGTGCCTTCAGAAAGTATTCATACCCCTTGATGTATTCCACATTTTGTTGTGTTACAGCCTGAATTCAAAATAGATTAAACATGTTTTTTTCTCACCCATCTAAACACAATACCCCATAATGACAAAGTGAAAACATGTTTTTAGAATTTTGGGCAAATTTATTGAAAATTAAATATCTAATTTACATATGTGTTTACACCCATGAGTCAATACTTTGTAGAAGCACCTTTGGCAACAAGTGAGTCATTCTGGGTAAGTCTCTAAGAACTTTCCACACCCAGATTGTGCAACGTTAGCCCATTATTATTTTTTAAATTCTTCAAGCTCTGTCAAATTGGTTGTTGATCATTGCTAGACAACCATTTTCAGGTCTTTCCCTAGATTTTCAAGCAGATTTAAGTAAAAACTGTATCTCGGCCACTCAGCAACATTCATTGTCTTCTTGGTAAGCAACTCCAGTGTAGATTTCGCCTTGTGTTTTCGGTTATTGTCCTGCTGAAAGGTTAAGTCATCTCCCAGTGTCTGGTGTAAAGCAGACTGAACCAGGTTTTCCTCTAGGACTTTGCCTCTGCTTCGCTCCATTCTGTTTCTTTTTTATCCTGAAAAACTCCCCATAACATGTTGCAGTCACCAATATGCTTGGAAATATGGAGAGTAGTACTCAGTAATATGTTGTATTGGATTTTCCCTAAACATAACACTTTGTATTCAGGACAGAGAGTTAAGTGCTTTGCCACATTTTTTGCAGTATTACTTTAGTTCCTGGTTGCAAACTGGGATATTAGTTTTCTGTACAGGCTTCATTTTTTTCACTCTGTCAATTAGGTTAGTATTGTGGAGTAACTACAATGTTGTTGATCCAACCTCAGTTTTCTCCTATCACAGCCATTAAACTCTACAACTGTTTTAAAGTCACCATTGGCCTCATGGTGAAATCCCAGAGCGGTTTCGTTCCTCTCTGGCAACTGAGTTAGGAAGGACGCCTGTATCTTTTTAGTGACTGGGTGTATTGATACACCATCCAAAGTGTAATTAATAACTTCACCATGCTCAAAGGAATATTCAAAAAAAAAAAATATCATCTACCAGTAGGTGCCCTTCTTTGTGAGCCATTGGAAAACCTCTCTGGTCTTGGAGGTTGAATCTGTGTTTGGAATACACTGCTCGACTGAGGAACTTTACAGATAATTGTATGTGTGGGATACAGAGATGAGGCAGTCATTAAAAAATAATGTTAAACACTGTTATTGCACACAGAGTGAGTCCATGCAACTTATTATGTGAGTTGTTAAGCACATTTTTACTCCTGAATATATTTAGACTTCCATAACAAAGGGGTTGAATACTTATTGACTCAAGAAATTTCAGCTTTTCATTTGTAAAAACTTTGAAAAACATAATTCCACTTTGACAATATGGGGTATCATGTGTAGGCTAGTAACACAAAAAAAAAATCACATTTTAATCTAATTTAAATTCAGGCTGTAACACAACAAAATGTGGAAAAAGTCAAGAGGTGTGAATACTTTCAGAAGGCACTGTATTTCACAAAGCAGAGTTGCAGAAAGATGGTCATTGGTGAGCTATTAAATTAAAGGCAAACATGAACTGTTTTACACATTCATAATGTGCATCAATTGAGTTTTAAAAACAGTGCTTGACTTGGGCAGGAGCTCACCAGAGCTGATAACCGGCACCTCAAATGTTCTACTGCTTGAGCTCTTGATAGAAAATTACCTCAAAAGTATTGTGGATCTCCTGCACTTAAATATAAACAGTACCAGCACCCAAAATGTTTACTGGAACCTATTTCAGTCCATGTCAAGCAGTTTATAAATATATACTTTTTTTCTAAGCGGAGTGTTTAACATAAACACACACACACATTCTGCAGTGTCTAGGCTATCTAAAGGAAATACTCACAGTATCAGCCTCATTTTTTTTTATTTAACTAGGCAAGTCAGTTAAGAACAAATTCTTATTTAGAATGACGTCCTACACCGGCCAAACTCGGACAAAGCTGGCCAAATTGTGCGCTGCCCTATGGGACTCCCAGTCACAGCCGGTTGTGATACATACACCGCCGGCGCCCCCAGGGAGAAGCGGATGGAGACGGGAACTGCAGCAACGCTATGAGCTGGCAGCTGGAGTGCCGCCGGCGATGTAGTAGCCGATCAGGGGCGCCGGAGGGCAGCAGCCAATTCTCGCCCCAAATTCAAGTGGCGCCCACCTTTGCGATCGCGCAATCTTGCCTAATGGGCGGGCCGGCCCTGCAGTCTGGATTCGAACCAGGTTGTCTGTAATGACGCCTCTAGCACTGAGATGCAGTGTCTTAGCCTGCGCCACTTTAGCCTGCGATGAAAAGTAATTAATCTAATAAAGTGTTTACTTTCAAATTCCAATCGAACTATATTGACAAACAATCAAGCTTCTGTGCATGCTTGCCTTGAACTGATTCACAAACATGTTGCCTTTCCCCTAGGGTATCAGTCTTTGTCTTCAAGGTCTTGCATGCTTAATTACAATTTAAATTCTAGGTTTCTCAAACGTTATGATATTTCATCAAAACTCTCAAATAGGCATTTTAAAAAGCTGTATGTGATTTTATGATAATAAAAGACAATTTCATCAATTTTACTTGAGTTTCAAGTAAGATCTGTAGCATGCCTATGCATGATGGTGGTCAATAGTTGAGATTGCGCGTGCGCGTATTTTATTTGCCAGAAGCGGCAGTGTGCCTTTCTTTTGTCACAAAACCCAAAAAATTAGAGTGATGTTATTTATTGAACGTAATCAAAGCTTCAACCCCGTTGCTGGGAACAACTATCCCAATTCGACAGCAACAAAAGGTTGGATTCATCCATCGTGGGCGAGGCCACCACAGCATCTCACATTCAGTAAAACAAGTTCCAGACTGGTCTGAACCGCGCGAGAGCGCATTTCTCTAAAATAGTCGAAAAAGTTAGCACTCATATGGGTCACCATGTTTTAACTTTAAAAAACTATTTGACGCGGTCTTCCTGTACAAACTGTAATTGCACTGTATTTGACTACCCTCGCGCCATCGTCAGTCACATGAGATAAACACCTGTTGGTTGTGTGGGGGATGACAAGCACATGCTGCACTTACACAATTGGCTCTGAATTGACTGTCTATTTTTCTTTCCTATTGAGGGTCTATTTAACTGCTTAAATCTTTTATTGTATTTTTTATACATATGTGTTGCAGAAATTGACGTTGTGTTTAAAGAAAGTAGTGATGTGAATTACAGTAAACGGGTTGTTAAAGATGTTGCTCTGGCTGGCTCCAGCATGTGCTTGTAAGTAAATGAAAAGTGGACAGGGGGAGTGGTGAAAAACCGGTTTCTATTGGTGACGGATGATTTGTAGGTAACAGTTGTTTGACTTACAGCCTGCACTGCACTATAGCTGCACAGAGACTCTAAGTGCATGAAGGCAACATGTAAATGCTCTCTTTATAACTTGCAGATTCATTATTTATTACGGGGCGCAATATGCACAAACAAATGGTGTGCACCCACTTCATAGTCGCAGTTTGCCCTTAATAAAGTCAATTTTAAAGTGTATGGTATCTTTGTCTAAAAAATAATGTTGAAAATAAGGATCAGTCAAATTGTGATCTCTCAAATGTTTTTCAAACAACCTCATCCATCTGTCATCCATTTATGTTTGAATTTTATTACAGTAATTACAAATAAATAATTATTTGGTTATTATGTTTATAATACCCTTGACCCCAAAGAGAAAGGTTACTGATTGAAGTGAATTTAATCTACCTTTGTGCCAATTCATAAAAGAGCTTGGATGGAAGACATGGAAATTATACTCAGGCAAGGTGACAAGAAGAGCAACAGTTACAATGGCCAACTACAGTATTTATTATCCACAAGCGCAAGAATGTCCTCTCTCCCTTTAGTAACGTCTCTTTCCACTGGCCACAAACTGGTTAAATCAACGTTGTTTCAACATAATTTGTCAATGTATTGTGACGTGGAATCTACGTGGAAAATACATTGGATTTGCAAAAAGTCATCAACTTTTGTTTTGTGGGTGAAGTTTCAACCACAGGATTATGTCATCATGGTAACCGATTTTCAACATAAACAAACCTTGTATAAAATATGTAGAATTTGTACCTTTGAAACATCATCAGATCTTCAACGTAATATCTACAATGAGAAAAAAACAATGGGCTGGACAGCACCTCCTAGTGAAGAGTTGATCTATCTACAGGTATCCTTTTGGTATTAACCAAGCCCTGCTTAGCTTTGATATTTGTCACTGACTACTACCAATGTGCTGTCATGAGAGGGATTGTTGAGAAATCTCCACTAAATAGATTCACTGTTGCTATCAAAGTCATTCCAAAGGGTATATGTTTAACAGAGCAAATGAAATGGAACCATACTTCAATCATATAATCAATTATGCTACTTTGGCCTATATAGCATTTGCAAAGTCATCAACAGCTATTGTTTAAATTCAGCCCAGGATTAAACTAAAAATAGACAATAGATATAGGCCTAGGGTTTCAAGCTTTGGTTGATTTCAAATGGAATCTACAAGTTAATCATTAATATGTTGTATTCACATCTCTATCTCAACCAAAAATTTAAGTTAACGAATTGGACTAAATTCATCTGTATTTGAAGTGCATTTAAAGTTTTGTTTGATTCGATTTTAGTCCTATACTTTCACTTGAATTTTTGGTTGAGATGGAGACGTGAATCCAACATATTAATTATTAATTTGTAGACAAACTGGAATTAATGCCAGACTCAGTGGCACAGATAAAACTATCCAAGCAGAAGATACATCTCCTTCAAGTTGACAACCAAACACAATTCAATATAACTTTTGAAATACAGTAAATAACCTAAAGTTAAAGCTATCTTACAAACAAATGTAATCATAGAAAGCGTGCATGTTCAAGATAGCACGCAAAGGTCGCAGGTCTGTGGAGATCTTCACAGTTACTATAATAATCTGTGCAGAATCTCAAACGGCATTGATCACTTGCACAATGTAATTTTTATATAATCTTAATTTTAATACAGGTAATTTCGTTGTGCTTTTAGGTGAAGCACAGTGATAACACATTCAATTGTATTCATTAACTAAATATCAGACATTTATTTGCCATTGGATGGTTGAATGCTTAGTGATAACACATTGGGAATTCAACAAAGTTTTGGCTGTCTTTTGGAGTGGGTGAAAATAGGTTTTAATTTCACTGATCAACATATCGACCAAATATTTTACTAATTCTACACGTTGAAATTATGTGGTGTACCCAGTGGATTATCAGGATGACAGGTCAGTGCAATAAAGCGTGAATCATTCCTCCATTGAAGTCTCTTAGGCAACAGGTGTTTTTTCCACAATATTTCTCAAAGACAGTCTAACAACATTTAAAGAACTCTAATTTAATATATTCTAATAACGTTATAAGGTTATTATCTAACTAACCAGGAACTAGGTGTAAATGTTCTTTATGTTCTGGGAAGGTTTCTTGTCAGCTTGGTTCCTACTGGCTGGAGAGGTTTACACTCCTTCCCTGACCCCAAATCACCACAATACCCTTTTGAAGGACCTATCACATGGGCTGTGTTCATTGGGCACCAAACGGAAGAAAACAAACTGAAACAGGCAGGGACCACCTGGACTCTGTTTTAAATCGCTTTCTCTGGATAAATGTGAAACCTTGGTTGCCTATGCAGACACTATCCTGATATTAGGGTGAAGAAACACTGACAAAGAAGATGTTTGCAAGTTTGAATGGTAGTAGAATAGAAGAGTGAGGGGGGAAGGGGAGAGCGAGCGAGAGAGAGAGAGAGAGAGAGAGAGTGTGTGTGGGAGGGGAGGAAGAGAGAGAGGGAGAGAGACAGCACTGTATATATACATAATATGACATTTGAAATGTCTTTATTCTTTTGGAACTTCTGAGTGCAATGTTTACTGTTAATCTTTATTGTTTACTATCTACTTCACTTGCTTTGGCAATGTTAGCATGTGTTTCCCATGCCAATAAAGCCCTTAAATTGAAATTGAATTGAATTTGAGAGAGCGATATAGAGATAGAGAGAGAGAGGGAGAGAGAGAGTGTGTGGGAGGGGAGGAAGAGAGAGAGAGAGAGAGAGTAGGCGGTAACATGAATCCTCCTTCAACCCTGTCAAGGGATCCAAATTGTTTGGAGTGCCCGAATGCTTTGAGATCTGACCTGTGCTGCAGCGTGGCTATCTGTCCTACTAAAGGCTATGCCCAGAGGCCATCACACAGTCTGTGATGAAACAACCTTGGGATTCGTCACAGCAGTAGCAATACATGAACATCATGTAAACAACGTTTTTAGGAATACAGCCCTTCTCTCACATTGCTGCATGTGGAAAGTGATAGTGGTGTGTGAGGTGCATGTGCATGTGTTCCTGGCTTGAGCAGTTAATCATTGACCTGTTTGCTAGTCCCAGTGTGTGTGTGTGTGTGTGTGTGTGTGTGTGTGTGTGTGTGTGTGTGTGTGTGTGTGTGTGTGTGTGTGTGTGGTGTGTGTGGATGGGTGAGTGTTTGTGTGTGGTTCAGTCATGACACGAGTCACCAAAATGGTGGGTAACTTTGGCTGGGGTGAGACAGTCCAACCTTGTGCAGAACTGTAGGGATGGTTGCTATAGCTCCACAGTTGTTATTGAGGATGCTTTCCAGTTGCCACCTTTCAGACAAACACGAGAGCAAAGGCCAACACAAAGTGCCTCAGACACAGGCAATCCAAACATAAGACCAACTTGAGTTTTGAAAGCCAGCCTCAAAGCATTTAAAAAAAAAAAATCATTTTGAAACTGATCAATGGAAGACCTTGAATTGTGGCTTGAACCTCTGATTCTATGGCATCAGGAAATACTTTCAGCAGTGTCAATATCAGTGACTGGTGCTGAAAACAGACTAAATCCTTCTGTGAAAGTAACCCTTATGCCAAAAATAAGCATCTTCAGCTTGGAATGTCCACACTGAAGCATTTGACAAAGAGAAAATTAGTCTGTAAAAAGTTACATATATGAAAACAATAATAATTTATAGCCTATAACAATGGATCACAATTCACATGTACAATCGTCAAAAGCGACAATGTATCAACATCCAGCTAAAATAGTATCAGTGTTCAATTCGACCCCAGGGCACCTTTACTGATGACTAACAAAACACTGACATGGATTTAACAGGAGAAATACTATTTTCTCGCCACTTTGTACAGCTACGACGGGAAGTTACTTTTCGTAGCATGTTAGGGGAAATAACGTAGCAAGCTAGGAGAATTAACGTAGCAGGTTAGGAGAATTAGGTTAAGGTTAGGAAAAGTGGCGTGAAAAGAGTATGTCCCCACATTATTATGTCAACGATATAACCAACAAGGAACTTCTTACATTTGGCATGGAGCGTTATGTACTTCTGTACTCTCACATTGAAAAGAGTAGGTCCTCTAGTGGACGAAATGGGAAACTGCTGATATTGGCTTACATTGCAGAATCAGAGAGTATATTTCAGACAGAGGTCCTTTTTGCTTTTGAAGCTTTTATTTCAAGAAAGAGTTGTCATTTTGGAATCACCAGTAGTCACAACTGTTGAAATCTGTAGCAATGAACGGAATCATTTAATACAGAATTTAGACATGAACAAATTGTAATTGGACAGACATTATGCACCTTCACAAATCTCTTTTGCATGTTATTTGAATTATGGTACAGGTCTATTTGAATCAAGTGTTTAATCTTGTATTCACTATGGGCCAGTTTACCAGACACAGATTTTATTTATTTATATTTAACCTTTATTTAATTAGGCAAGTCAGTTAAGAACAAATTCTTATTTACAATGACGGCCTACATACAGGTTCAGCCCTTGGAGCAAATTAGGGTTAAGTGCCTCGCTCAAGGACACATCAACAGGTTTTTCACTTTGTCGGTTCGGGTATTCAAACCAGCGACCTTTCAGTTACTGGCCCAAAGCTCTAACCTCTAGGCTACCTGCCGGCCCAAAAGATTAAGCCTAGTCCTAAACTAAGAAGAAGCATTTTTAAAGGAGATTCTTAATTCAAAGTGGTTGTTAATCCAGGACTAGGTTTAAAGATGCAGTATGTCATTTTTGGGGTGACACGACCAAATTCACACAGAAATGTGAGTTATAGATTTGTCTCATTGAAAGCAAGTCTAAAAGGTAGTATATCTGTTCTATATTCTTTATTTCTATGCTTTCTGTTCTTAAATTTCCTTTTTGCATCTTTTACTTCCAGTTTTGTACACCAGCTTCAAACAGCTGAAAATCCAATATTTTGGGAAATTGAAACGATATTTCAAAGGTACAATGATTCTCTACATTGCTTGTTTTGTCACATAAACTGAAATTATAAAATACATAAAATTATAAAATCACTAATCTTTAGTATTGCAAACACAGCTAATATCTAAGTACATCATGAGTTACAGTATGTCAGTAACATTTACACTATCCAAAACCTGTACATAATGGTGTGGGTGTGGTAATATCACAATGTATGTATTCTTCTCCTCTCATCCCCTCCCTAAGTAATCAAATTCACATTAAACCTTCTATCAAAGTGAGATTGAAGCAGGCAATGTGGTAGCCATTTTGGTTCCCTACAACAGCATGCACGTCAAGTTGTCTCTGGAGAGGAGAGCAGAGGAAGAATGAGGTTATAACATGCACTTCACAGGAATGTGTCCAAATAGGCACTTCACAATATAAGAGCAACATTTGCACAGATGCACACAAGCTCACTCGTGGTAGGTAGTCCAGATTTTCATAAGCAATCAGTTCAGCAAATAAACACACCATATTTTAAAGTTTAAGAAACACATCAAAGTGAACCAAGCCTTTATATTAATCTGTAAAATGTATCATTTACTTCTGCGCACCATTGTGCCACAGTGCATCCTGCTAATGCGTCCTGTCTTTCTATCATATCAATGCGTTTAACAGCATAGCAAACACTTCTCCACCCTGTAACGTAAAGTGCATTTAATGCATGAGAAAGACTTAATATGTTCTTTTTAGGGGTGCTTTTTTTCTTGACATGGGGCTCAATTCAATCAAACCAGCATTTCTGTATGTACGCCTTGTTTTTTTTGGTAGCTACTGGGTTTGATTGAATTCCAGCCCTGATGCGTTATTAGTACCACACACCTCCTTTCTAGCGGGAGCAGAAGGTGAAGCAGGGGATATCAGGCAGGCACAGGGGCTCCTCATAGTGAAACATGGCGTCACTCTCCAGGAACACTTTAGCAGACAGGTATAGCTCCTCAATGGACTGTCCTGTGGGAGAGGGATACACACTGAGTATACCAAACATTAGGAACACCCCCCCACCCCACCCCTTTTGCCCTCAGAACAGCATCAATTCGTCGGGGCATGGACTCTACAAGGTGTCAAAAGCGTTCCACAGGGATGCTGGCCCATGTTGACTCCAATGCTTACTACAGTTGTGTCAAGTTGGCTGGATGTCCTTTGGGTGGTGGACCTTTGCTGAAACACACGGGAAACGTTTGACCGTGAAAAGCGCAGCAGCGTTGCAGTTCTTGACACTAACATGTACGCCTGGCACCTACTACCACAACCTGTTCAAAGGCACTTCAAGCTTTTGTCTTGCCCATTCACCCTCTGAATGGCACACATACACAATCCATGTCTCAATTGTCTCACAGCTTAAAAATCCTTCTTTAACCTGTCTCCTCCCCTTCATCTACACTGATTGGATTTAACAAGGGACATCAATAAGGGATCATAGCTTTCACCTGGATTCACCTGGTCAATGTCATGGAAAGCACCTTTGGCAGCGATTACAGCCTCAAGTCTTCTTGGGTATGACGCTACAAGCTTGGCACACCTGTATTTGGGAAGTTTCTCCCATTCTTCTCTGCAGATCCTCTCATGCTCTGTCTGATTGGATGGGAGTGTCGCTGCACAGATATTTTCAGGTCTCTCCAGAGATGTTCGATCGGGTTCAAGTCCGGGCTCTGGCTGGGCCACTCAAGGACATTCAGAGACTTGTCACAAAGACACTCCTGCGTTGTCTTGGCTGTGTGCTTAGGGTCATTGTCCTGATAGAAGGTGAACTGTCGCCACAGTCTGCTCTATAGCAGGTTTTCATCAAGGGTCTCTCTGTACTTTGCTCCGTTCATCTTCCCCTCGATCCTGACTGGCCTCCCAGTCCCTGCCGCTGAAAAACATCCCCACAGCATGATGCTGCCACCACCATGCTTCACAGTAGGGATGGTGCCAGGTCTCATCCTGACGTGACGCTTGGCATTCAGGCCAAAGAGTTCAATCTTGGTTTCATCAGACCAGAGAATCTTGTTTCTCGACACAATCCTGTCTCTGAGCTCTACGGACAATTCCTTCGACCTCATGGCTTGGTTTTTGCTCTGACATGCACTGTAAACTGTGGGACCTCATATAGATAGGTGTGTGCCTATCATGTCCAATCAATTTAATTTACCACAGGTGGACTCCAATCAAGTTGTAGAAACATATCAAGGATGATCAATGGATACAGAATGCATCTGAGCTCAATAAGGTATTTCAGTTTTTTATTTTTATACATTTGCTAACATAAAAACCTGTTTTCACGTTATCAATATGGAATACTGTGTGTAGATTGATGAGGATTTGTTATATTTAATCCATTTTAGAATAAGGCTGTAACGTAACAAAATGTGGAAAAAGTCAAGTGGTCTGAATACTTTCCGAATGCACTTTACCTTGATTTCCGCCATAAATCAACTATAGGGTTTCAAGGGTTGTCTTATTCCAAGTGTATTTGATGACAATGCAACATACCATTTACCAACCTACATTTAATGCTGATGATCTGGCGTCTTTGCCCTATGGGTGGATGCAGTTGCGTTGATTTATTTTAATATTCTTCAGAGCATTGTTCAAAAACATTCACTCATACCAGTTAGCACTGTTTATTTCATATTGATGTGTAACATTAAGTTAAGGTTAGGGTCAGGGAACTTTAACACCAGTGGCTTTGTTTTGAAGGGAAGTGCAAACAATCAACAAAGGGAAATATTGAACTCACGGAGCAGATGTGACACTCAAATTGACCTCAAACAATGATGGCACGGGAGGGCAGGGGTTAAGACGGACTCCAATGTCCTGTAAAGGGTCTGGAAAAACAAAACAGCAGTACCAGAGCAACTTGAATTCCATGTCATTGGATTTAGGTTAAAAAATTATGAAATTCCCTTACGCCGGTATAACAGATACCGCTGTGTTATTTCTGTTGTAATAAGTGGTACCCTGCTTTCCAAATGAAAGGAACACTTATAAAAAACTCACCACAGCTACAATAAATCAAATCAAATCAAATCTTATTTATCACATACGCCGAATACAACAGGTGTAGACCTAATAGTGAAATGCTTACTTACAAGCCCTAACCAACAATGCAGTTAAAAAAACAGGTAAACAATAGATAAGTAAAAAATAAAAGCAGTAAAATAATTGTAAAAATAACAGTAGCGAGGCTATATACAGGGGGTACCGGTACAGAGTCAATGTGCGGGGGCACCGGTTAGTCGAGGTAATTGAGGTAATATGTACATGTAGGTATAGTTAAAGTGACTATGCATAGATAATAAACAGAGACTAGCAGCAGCATAAAATAGGGGGTGGGGGGGTAGCCATTTGATAACCTGTTCAGGAGTATTATGGCTTGGGGGTAGAAGCTGTTGAGATGCCTTTTGGACCTAGACTTGGCACTCCGGTACCGCTTGCCGTGTGGTAGCAGAGAGAACAGTCTATGACTAGGGTGGCTGGAGTCTTTGACATTTTTTAGGGCCTTCCTCTGACACCGCCTGGTATAGAGGTCCTGGATGGCAGGAAGCTTGGCCCAAGTGATGTACTGGGCAGTACGCACTACCCTTTGTAGTGCCTTGCGGTCGGAGGTTGAACATTTGCCATACCAGTCAGTGATGCAACCAGTCAGGATGCTCTCGATGGTGCAGCTGTAGAACATTTTGAGGATCTGAGGACCAATGCGATATCTTTTGTGTGTGTGTGTGTGTGTGTGTGTGTGTGTGTGTGTGTGTGTGTGTGTGTGTGTGTGTGTGTGTGTGTGTGTGTGTGTGTGTGTGTGTGTGTGTGTGTGTGTGAGTAGGGATATGATGTGGAGTTTTCTAGGCTACATCTTCAATGGATATGTGTATTCTATTTCCACTGGCGCACACATAAAGGTTAAACACTGGGCGTCGCTGTTTCACCCTGTCTAAATGAAGGAACACTAGATTAGAAACTGTCTGAGTTTTGCGTGGCATGACATTAGTGCTGCATAGTCCTCAGACCTTTCGATCTTTTGAAAGTAGGTCAACCACATGCCATTGTCTCCACTACAATTTGCAGTTCCAAGTTTACAAAATATGGGTCAAATGTAGTATAGGAGTACATCACATAGTCTGTACATTTACAGTGGTGGAAAAAGTACCCAATTGTCATACTTGAGTAAAAGTAAAGATACCTTAATAGAAAATTACTCAAGTAAAATTGAAAGTCACCCAGTAAAATACTACTTGAGTAAAAGTCTACAAGTATTTGGTTTTAAATATACTTAAGTATCAAAAGTAAATGTAATTGCTAAAATATACTTAAGTATCAAAAGTAAAAGTAAAAGTATAAATCATTTCACATCCCTTATATCAAGCAAACCAGACTGCACGATTTCTTGTTTTTTAAATTCAAGGATAGCCAGGGTCACACTCCAACACTCAGACATAATTTACAAACAAAGCATTTGTGTTTAGTGAATCTGCCAGATAAGAAGCAGTAGGGATGACCAGGGATGTTCTCATGATGTGTATGAATTGGACCATTTTCCTGTCCTGCTAAGCATTTGAAATATAATGATTACTTTTGGGTGTCAGGGAAAATGTATGGAGTAAAAAGTACATTATTTTCTTTAGAAATGTAGTGAAGTAAAAGTTGCCATAATATAAATAGTAAAGTACAGATACTTAAAAAAAAACTACTTAAGTAGTAATGTAAAGTATTTTTACTTAAGTACTTTACACTACTGTACATTTTTTAAGCTGATTTTGAGAAATCAAGGAAATTTAAAGTTTTTGGACCTGCAGAAAAGCCATGTTGTGTAGTACATGCGTACAACGTGTGGGGGCGCAAATGATTTGCACTGGCAGCACGAGAGAGCCAGCCAAACAAACAGTGCCACAGAGTGCGCACTTCCTGGTAGCTTGTCATTCATCGGTTCTGTTGTTGTGAGCTTGGTAAATGAAGGGACTACGATGAAACTGCAATTTTTATGGGAATACTAATAGCAATAATCGTTGCTGGTAATATTGGGGTGGTGGTAAACACACCGGGAACGGTGTCTTGACGTCTCCAAACACTGCATGAGGCTGTCGGTGGAATGTCGCTGAGCTCAGGCGGGAGGACTACTCAAGCCCCTCCGCCGGACCCGTCCTCGTCCATTGCTGGCTATGGGGCCTCACAAACTAGCTGCCATACCGTCTTGATGTCGGTACGGGTGTCAGTTTGCCATTCTGGCATTCGGCCGCTGTGTCTTCCAGGGGCAGGTGATGAGTCACTCCGTCTACAGCTCAGTATGGACCCCGGGAAGTCCGGGGAATTCCGTCTCACGCTACGGGACACCAGCGGAACAACGGGTCGGAGTGTGGTAAGAGAGAAGGGATTTCAATTAATGTAATTTGTCAGCCATGTTGACAAATAATGTTTATTTGCCTTTGACCAATTGCAAAATGGTGTTTATTAAAAATACTTTTTGGAATTGTCAGCTAAAACTCAATTTAGTAAAGTTACATGTCACGTGATGTTTTTATTATTACCCGTGTTACCATGGCAGGCAGGCAGGTATGTATGTGTATACAGAGGGTTTTAAAACAACACTATGACATTACCCCTGTTCTCATGCTTACTTTTGACAGGCATCCATTGAACTGTCAGATAGTTATTTTAAACAGATCATCATTTGGGCTCCCGAGTGGCTTAGCGGTCTAAGGTACATCTCAGTGCTAGAGGCGTCACTACAGACCCTGGTTCGATTCCAGGCTGTATCACAACCGGCTGTGATTGAGAGTCCCATAGGGAGGCGCACAATTGGCCCAGCGTCGTCCGGGTTATGGTTTTGCCGGGTAGGCCGTCATTGTATAGTTCAATACAATACACAGAACAAAAATATAAAGGCAACAGATTTGACTGAGCTAACTTTCATTGAAGGAAATCAGTCAATTTAAATAAGTTAATTAGGCCCTAATCTATCGATTTTACATGACTGGGAATACAGATATGCATCCGTTGGTACCTTTTTCAAAGATTTAGGGGCTTGCATCAGAAAACCAGTCAGTATCTGGTGTGAACACCATTTGCCTCATGCAGCGCAACACATATCCTTCGTATAGAGTTGATCAGGCTGTTGATTGTGGCCTGTGGAATGTTGTCCCACTCTTCTTCAATGACTGTGCAAAGTTTCTGGATATTGGCGGGAAATGGAACACACTGTTGCACACGTCGATCCAGAGCATCCCAAACATGCTCAATGGGTGACATGTCTGGTGAGTATGCAGGCTATTTCATGCTGAAACATGAGTTGATGGCAGAGGATGAATGGCACGACAATGGGCCTCAGGATCTCGTCACGGTATCTCATTCAAATTACCATCAATAAAATTATATTGTTTTCGTTGTTCTTAGCTTATGACTGCCCACATCATAACCCCACCATGGGGCACTCTGATCACAATGTTGACATCAGCAAACCGCTCACCCACACAACACCATACACGCTGTCTGTCATCTGCCCGGTACAGTTGAAACCGGGATTCATCTGTGAAGAGCACACTTCTCCAGCGTGCCAGTGCCCATCGAAGGTGAGCATTTGCCCACTGAAGTCTGTTACGACACTGAACTGCAGTCAGGTCAAGACCCTGGTGCAGACAACAAGCATGCAGATGAGCTTCCCTGAGACGGTTTCTGACCAGTTGTACAAATCCACAGTATCATCAGCTGTCCGGGTGGCTGGTTTCAGACGATCTCGCTGGTGAAGAAGCCGGATGTGGAGGTCCTGGGCTGGCGTGGTTACACGTGGTCTGCATTTGTGATGCCGGTTGGACGTACTGCCAAATTCTCTAAAACTATGTTGTAGGCGGCTTGTGGTAGGGAAATGAACATTAAATTCTCTAACAACAGCTCTGATGGACTTTCCTGCAGTCAGCATGCCAATTGCACGCACCCTCAAATCTCGAGACATCTGTGGCATTGTATTGTGTGACAAAACTGCACATTTTATTAGAGTAGCCTTTTATTGTCCAAAGCACTAGGATGTAAACACATTTGAGAGAAATACGTATTTTGTGTGTATAGAACATTTTCTGGGATCTTTTATTTCAGCTCATGAAACATTAGACCAACACTTTACATGTTGCGTTTATATTTTTGTCCAGTGTAGTTATATATTCTTCTCATCAAACATTCCCACTGACTAGGTCTATAGGCTGTACCTTGCTGCAGTGCTGTCTAATCAATCGCTCCCAAAAATAGAGCTCAAAGGTCGTTCCAACATGACATCAATGCAAGAACTACAGTCAACATACTACCATGGAACAAACAGTGGTAGGCAGCCAATTTCAGTGTGATAAAATGAGCATCACTCTTCTTCTCTCCCCCTCCATGTCTTCCAGTCCATTGCAGAGTTTGACCTGAAGTCGGTGTACTACGAGGTGAAATCGTCAAAATGCCATGAGCTGAGTTTGGCCACGCCCCCTCACGACCGCATCAGCTTCAACTTCCGCTGCGAGCAGGAGGCTCAGGAGTGGGCCACCGTGGTGATGTCATCACTCAGAGAGGCACACAGGGGTCAGTCTACTTTCTTCTCTTTGATCTGATATTCCACTATATTCTCATCTAATCTTTGCTGTGCTCTAATAGTCCCCTGTCTTCTCTCCTGACCCCTCAGTGTCCGACAGCATTCCCACCGATGACCGACAACTTCCTCTGGAGGCCTTGGAGACACCCAGCTCCGCTTCCTTACCACGCACAGGTAGTCCTCAACAGTGGGGGTGTGTGTACAGTGGTATATTGGCCAAGTTTCTAACCTTTTTCAATTGCTTACGGTCCCTGCCTCTGTGTTTATCCCTTGTGTCCATTTGTCTCTAGAGGAGATGTGTGCTGAGCTGACCAGGGCCATCGAGGCTGGTGACATCCAAGCGGCCTCCATCTACGCTGCCACCCTGGCTCGTCAGCAGGCAGCGTTGAAGATCCAGCCCTCTGAGAGGAGCTACGGAGACACTGAGCTTAGGTGAGAGAGTTAAGAGCAAACGAGCTACTGGATATTCAGATGTCTGAATATTGTGCGGACTGGTGCGATGTCAGGAAATGGGAATTTTAGGAGTTCATGACGATTGTATCTTTCTGTGAAAGCTTGGCTGTAGTGGTCGAAGATTCTTCGTCTTCCTGTTGTGTCACAGTGAAAGTCCTCCCCCACGCGACCATCGCAATACTCAAGCAGCAGGTCAGTCTGAACAGCTTAAATAAGAATACATTTGAATTTGAATTCAGATCTCTATAACAGTATTTAGCTCTACAATAGTTTAAACAATATAAACCTACTTTCTGTCTTTAGTTTCTGTACATTTCTGTCTGTCCCTCTGTCCCCTAGGTATTCCTGGAGTATGGCTTCCATCCGCGGGTGCAGCGTTGGGTGATTGGCCAGTGTCTGTGCGCCGACCAGCGCTCTCTAGCGTCATACGGGGTGCGTAGGGACGGAGACACGGCCTTCTTGTACCTCCTCTCTGCTCGCCATGCCCGCCTCACACGGCAGCTGCTCCAGCAGGACCAGGAAAAAGCCCTCCTCACCCCCGCTACCCCTCCTCCTGAGACCCCAAGCAACGGCCCCACATCCCAGGACTGGAGGGGTTACAGCACCCTGCCCCCCAGACTGAGCCACAGCAGCATGGGTGACACTTCTTAACACTCACACAAATGCACGCACATTCACACCATTGACAGAAGGACCCATTGTGTTGGCTTCCTCCTGACCAAGCTTTGTTCCGATAGGTTCAAATGGAGCGGGGCCACATGGAGCCGGGGCAGAGAGGCTGAACATCAGTGAAATCAAAGACCTGATCAACCTGGAGATGCCACAACTGAACAAAGCACTTACCCCTAAGAAATCAGGCCCTCAGGTACACACAAGCTCTGTACAGTACCCCTTGGTAATAATTGAATAACTAATTCACTCCTCTACATGGATTTCACCCTCATAACACAACTGATGCATGCATACCTAGGTGCTGTAAGTTGACATACAATAGGTTTCCAGCTACACACTGTAAAGACAGTCTCGCTGTGTGTCTCAGGGTTGGGCCTGCCCATCTTGCACGTACATAAACAAGCCCACGCGGCCTGGGTGTGAGATCTGCAGTACAGACCGTCCAGAGAGCTATACTGTTCCAGGGAGCTATAAACCGGACCCTCTGGAGCTCCACCGCATACAGCAGGAGAAAGAAGCTGTCCGACAGTACCAGCAGGTAGGATGCATTTATGCTCATGAACACATACACTCTCACTCACTCACTCACTCACTCACTCACTCACTCACTCACTCACTCACTCACTCACTCACTCACTCACTCACTCACGTAAACACATTCAAATGGTGCATACAGCAGGAAATGCAAGCTGTCAGACAGTGCCAACAGGACAGGTAGGAACCTCTGATGCAGACACATACACACTCTTGCACATGCACACAGTTTTCAGTTAACTACGGTGCGTAGTTTATTAGGGAAAAGTCAGGGGTAGTTAGGGGTAGTCAGGGGTAGTCAGGGGTAGTCAGGGGTAGTCAGGGGTAGTCAGGGGTAGTCAGGGGTAGTCAGGGGTAGTCAGGGGTAGTCAGGGGTAGTTAGGGGTAGTAGCAGGGAAGACAGGATGGGCTCTAAGGCTGACTCTCTTCTCTTCTGTCTCTTTGTGTTTTGAAGGAGAAAGGGAGAAGAGAGGAGCTGAGGGGCGCGTGTGCTCTAAATGACTCACTACTGGAAAACGTGGCCCAGGACTACTGACACACACACACACACACACACACACACACTCCACGTAACATCACAGAAAGACACAGACTTACTGATGCACACACACACTTTCTATATTTTGCCACTGTAAGCATACTTGAACGTTCTCTTCAACCCATGCACTCACGCTCAAGCTACTGAGCAATACTCATTTATCTTATGACAGAATCTCAGTGACTGTACACTGTACGTTACATAGCAGTGTGGCTACCTACCCTCTGACATTTTGATACAAATACAATATATATACAAAAGTATGTGGACACCCCTTCAATTTAGTGGATTCGGCTATTTCAGCCACACACGTTGCTGACAGGTGTATAAAATCAAGCACACAGCCATGCAATCTCCATAGGAAAACATTGGCAGAAGAATGGCCTTACTGGAGAGCTCAGTGACTTTCAACATGGCACCGTCATAGGATGCCACCTTTCCATCAAGTCGGGTTGAAAAATGTCTGCCCTACTAGAGCTGCCCGGTCAACTGTAAGTGCTGTTATTGTGAAGTGGAAACGTCTAGGAGCAACAACGGCTCAGCCGCGAAGTGGTAGGCCACACAAGCTCACAGAACGGGAACGCTGAGTGCTGAAGTGTTTAGCGCGTAAAAATCACAACACTCACTACCCATTTCCAAACTGCCTCTGGAAGCAACGTCAGCACAAGAACTGTTCTTCAGGAGTTTCATGAAATGGGTCCATGGCCGAGCAGCCGCACACAAGCTTAAGATCACCATGCACAATGCCAAGCGTCGGCTGGAATGGTGTAAAGCTGGCATAGTGCCAACTGTAAAGTTTGGTGGAGGAGGAGTAATGGTCTGGGTCTGTTTTTCATGGTTTGGACTAGGCCCCTTAGTTCTAGTGAAGGGAAATCTTAATGCTACAGCATACAATGACATTCTAGACGATTCTGGGCTTCCACTTTTGTGGAAACTGTTTGTGGAGGCCCTTTCCTGTTTCAGCATGACAATGCCCCTGTGCACAAAGTAAGGTCCATACAGAAATGGTTTGTAGAGATAGGTGTAGAAGAACTTGACTGGCCAAAACAGAGCCCTGACCTCAACCCTATTGAACACCTTTGGGATGAATTGGAATGCTGACTGTGAGCCAGGCCTAATTGCCCAACATCAGTGCCTGACCTCACTAATGCTCTTGTGGCTGAATGAAAGAAAGTTCCTGCAGAATTGTTCCAACATCTAGTGGAGCCTTCCCAGAAGAGTGGAGACTGTTATAGCAGCAAAGGGGGGACCAACTCCATGTTAATACCCATGATTTTGGAATGAGATGTTTGACGAGCAGGTGTCCACATACTTTTCTTCATGTAGTGTATATCTATCTGCACAGCAGTTTGTATGACCTCTAAGCAAATGAAAGAATCATGGCTGTTATATGTCAGTCTTTGTATATAGGACAGCAGGTAGCCTAGCGGTTAAGAGCTTTGGGCTAGTAACCAAAAGGTTGCTGGTTCGGATCCCAAGCCGACTATGTAAAGAAGGAAAAAATCTGCCAGTGTGCCCTTGAGCAAGGCACTTAACGCTAATTGCTACTGTAAATTGCTCTGGATAAGAGTGTCTGCTAAATGACTAAAATGTAAATGTAACTTTGCATGTTTGTGATGAGTTATGTAACTATACTGTAAGTCCATGTAGGCCAAGTTTTCTCTGTGTGTGCCAACCAGTTGAAACCTACCATTTCAGAGAAGACAAAGAACTGCTGTGTTGCCCACTCTGTGCCTGTTTGTTACAGTCATGGTCATCAAGTGGACAACTTCAATGGCTGTTTGTTTTTAATGTGTTAACTTTCAAAATGCACAATTTAATAAATAATGAAGGCTTTTTGACTGAATGTAGAACAAAAAAACATCCATGTTGCAATTGTATTTAACTGTAATAAAGCAAGCAAATAAAATGCTGTTTTGAACTAAATACACGTCTCTGTCTGTGTGTGTGAATGATGTGCGTGTACAATGCGTGAATGATGTGTGTTTACTATGTGCGTTTTTGTATGTTGTGGATCCCCACCACCCCAGGCGAGGGAGGCAGAGCGGAGGGAGAACTTTGCCCGGCTGGTGATGTTGGATGGAAAGGACCTGGTGCCCAACCCAGAGGCTGTGGACTGTAGGATCTGTTACCAGGACCTGCAGCCTGGGGAGGGAGTCCTGCTCAGAGAGTGTCTCCACTGTTTCTGCAGGTAACACTCAAAGAGACATGGGAGACAGTATCCCAGTCCACAGTATCAACAGTATCAAAGCCCCCCCCCCCTAGTGACTCTCCCCCAAATGACCCAGCCCCTCGTGACCCTCCCCTAGACACTAGCTGATCTGAAAGCATTAGAGTGGTGTTAGCAGTGTGGCGGAAAGTCCACTACTAAGTGCAGCTATAACATCATATTGGTTACCCCCTCGGATTCTTTCTTTCTACAATAATTTTATTGGGGTGGATTTCGAACTGTGCAAGTGCAAGAAGGGCGTGGGTGAGATGAGATGCAGAGATGGAGCAAATGTGTTGTTGTGTTCACAGAGATTGCCTTCGCTCAGTAGTCCTGATGTGTGAGGACCCGGAGGTGGCCTGTCCATACCGTGATGACACATACGCCTGTGACTGCACCCTGCAGGGGAGAGAGATCAGAGCTGTGAGTGGAGACATCACTGGCTTCTTTCTAATGTATATAAGCATAGAAGCTACACAAGATGGCCCATTGGATATTATAGACATACTGTATAACGCGCTGCCTAATGTCTGACTAATGCAGACCAGACAACCCACGATGCATCAGTCATCTCTGTGCTCTTCTATTCCTCCCTGCCTACCAGTTGGTGTCGGAAGAGGAGTATGAGCGCTGGCTGCAGAGAGGCTTGTCTGTGGCTGAGTCTCGCTGTGAGGGCAGTTACCACTGTGCCAGCCCAGACTGTGCCGGATGGTGTGTGTACGAGGACACAGTCAACGTGTTCCACTGCCCCGTCTGCAACAAGCACAACTGCCTGCTCTGCAAGGTACACACACACATTTTGGGGCTCCCGGGTGGCGCAGTGGTCTAAGGCACTGCATCTCAGTGCAAGAGGCGTCACTGCCTAGTTAAATAAAGGTAAAATAAAAAATACAATCACATTTACATTCACCAATGATTGCATACACCATGGATTTGAACAGACCTCTTTCTCTACTCTGTCTGGCTCTCTCAGGCGATCCATGAAGGGATGGACTGTAAGCAGTACCAGGATGATTTGACGGCCCGTGCTGAGAACGACTCGGCAGCCCGCAGAACCAGAGATCTGCTGAAGGTGACACACAGACACTTTTACACACATACTTTATACCTGTAGATCGATTTCAGCAAAGCATTGAGGACATTTTAGGGGAAGGATTGTTAGTGTTTTCAGGTTAGTACGACTTTGCTCATATCATATTAACAGATAATAACTGTTATATTAACATGTAATACTTATCTCTCTCTCTCAGACACTGGTCCTCTCCGGGGAGGCCATGCACTGCCCTCAGTGCGGCATCATCGTGCAGAAAAAGGAGGGCTGCGATTGGCTGCGTTGTACTGTCTGTCACAGTGAGATCTGCTGGGTCACCAGAGGGCCTCGCTGGGGGCCAGGGGTAAGAGCCCACCCCTCCTGTCTCTCTCTGTCACATTCAGTCTAGCTCTGCATGGTTGTGCTCCTCTGGTCACCTGTAATGCAGACATTTCACATCTGTCTGTCTGCTACCTGTCCAGCGCAGCATGTAGCCTAACAGTTAAGAGCGTTGGGCCAGTAACCGAAAGGTCGCTGGTTCGTATATCCGCACCGACAAGGTGAAAAATCTGTCTATGTGCCCTTGATAAAGGCACTTAACCCCAATTTGCTCCAGGGGTGCTGTACTACCATGGCTGACCCTGTAAAACAACACATTTCACTGCACTTGTCACAATAAAATATAAAAATATAATGTGCTTCTGTTTCCTCCCAGGGTCCGGGAGACACCAGCAGAGGCTGCCGCTGCAACATCAACAACCAAAAATGTCACCCAAATTGTCAGAACTGCCACTGAGAAAGACAATTAGGGATGTGTGTGTTAAGAGAGTGAGTGAGTGAGATAGGACAGGTTAGTGTGTCACTCAAAGGATTGATAATTGCACTGCACATTTAGCTATGCATGTTTCCTGTTGGTTTCTGTTCTACCTTTAGTCTGGGTTTAGACAGTCAGCCCAATTCTGATATTTTATTCACTAATTTGTCTCGACCAATCAGATCAGCTCAGAAAAAGATCTGTGAAAAGATCTGATGTAATTGGCCAAAAGACCAATTAATGTTAAAAATATCAGAATTGGGCTGCTTGTCTAAATGCAGCTATAGTCATGCAATACGGTTCAGGGACACATTCAACTAAGTGTACTTAACTTTTTCAACACTCAAAGCCAAAGTCTAATGCTAATGACCGCATTCTGGGGTTGTAACAGAGCGCGTACTGTTTTCTGACTGGAAATAATGCCATTTTTTTCTGCATAGAAACAGAACACACAATCTATGTTTCAAACTGCATTGCGTTGTGTGTCAATGAATAGCCATTTTGAAAGTACATGAGAGTTCATGTGAAATGAATACTTCTGCATGTTTTTCTATGTTTTAGCACCTCTGAATGAATGCCATGCTCTGTCACGTAGATCTGTTTTGAAGACTAAGTGTTCTGTTCTATTTATTGCTCACAGGCTCTTATTACAGACAGACAAATGTGTGAATGCCAAGAAAACACTTTCTATCTGCCAGTTTTCATGGAATAATCAGTGGATTTGCTCAGTAGCTGCTGTGCCATAGTGCGTTTAAAAAAAGTGTGTCAATAAAACCACTCTAAACACAAGATTTTGTCTCTCTAATGAAGTCTAATTATTAAATGACGGTGGTTTAACACAATCAACCACCACAGTTTGAATGCCTCCTGTTTTGCCAAAGCTCATGAGGATGGCACACTGTCTGCATTTTATTTTAGCCTATGCAAGTTGCATAAGGTAATTACAATGTATTACCCAGTCTATGGCAAATACACTATTTTAAGGATTTACATTGTTAATGTAACAAATATCTATATGTGCTACTGTTATATAGCCTATGGAGGAATATAATGCCAGAATTTGTGCATTTGTTCATTATAGCTTTTTGTCAAGTCATTGGCAATGTAGGCCTGAATGCAAAACGTTTGAAATAAAAACTCCTTGTCATGTGACGTTCATCGGTTGCAGTAGTCTGACAGCTCACACCACATTCTTGCTCTGCTCTGTCGTTGGTTCGCTACATACTTTATTAACGTTCCCCTCTTTATTCCCTGTTTTCATTTCGGAGAAGAAACTAATGTCCGTGGGCGTGGCATAGCAGGAGCAAGGAGTCTGGGTAGCCAGGCAACTGCTACAGCTAGCTGGTACTTAAAAGCTCTAAATGCTGTTTCAGAAAGGGGACAACTCAGGAAGACAGACGAGGCTTGCCTCAGGCACATTAATGAAGATTCCGAGATACACTGCACAGTAGGGGGGCGCTCGCTCGCATAGCAACGGGAAATAGGGGTGCTGCAGCATCCCCTGATAAATCGAGATTAACCCCTAGTTAAAAAATGATGCCCATCATATGACAAGGTTTAGGATTTGCCATCGGCTATGCTAGTGAGTGATCAGGAGTTTATTCCAAACATTTTGTGATGCAATGCATCAGTTTTGTTCTTAATGTTTTGTACACTCAGTGTACAAAACAAGGATGTAGTAGCCTAACGCCTCGATCACACCTACAGTGTCATTGCACAAAATGTTATGCAGCATCATCTGGATATGTGTGCAACAAAAGTTCAGCATTCACCTTCTGCTGTCAAGCCATCTACACATACAGAACACACTTCAACTGCCACTGCAACGCAATGCTGTAAGGCAAACGTAGCGTTCCGTTATAAATAAATGTACTTCTGGTGTGCTAAAACGTAATTGCACTGTCGGTGTAGTCAATGTAATAGGGCTTTTGTCAACCAATCATATTTCTCAAATCCTTTCGGGAGAGGACAGTTGGGCCTAATGTGCTTCTGGTGAAGAGCTACAAGAGCAAGTAAATAGCTGCATTAGACTGAAAGATATAAGGTAATTTCATCAAACTTGTGAGGCTCTCCTTACTTATTCAATATATTTTCTGCTACTTCACTCAATCCCATTTTAAAAGTCTCCCTTAACTGTTTGACGTTCCATGAGACCAACCAGGAATGTTTCCTTGGCAAAATATTCCCAGATTTTCATAAAACAGCCACATATGTGGTCTCTCGTTTCTGTATCACCAAATTTTGCACGAGACAATAAAGTAGACAAGGGGCACTTCAATTGCATGTTCACTATATATACAAAAGTATGTGGACACCCCTTCAATTTAGTGGATTCTGCTATTTTTTGCCACTTCCGTTGCTGACAGGTGTATAAAATCAAGCACGCGGCCATGTAATCTCCATAGACAAACATTGGCAGTAGAATGGCCTTACTGAAGAGCTCAGTGACTTACAACGTGGCACCATCACAGGATGCCACCTTTCCAACAAGTCAGTTGGTCAAATTTCTGCCCTGCTAGAGCTGCCCCGGAAAACTGTAAGTGCTATTATTGTGAAGTGGAAACATCTAGGCGCAACAACGGCTCAGCCGCGAAGTGGTAGGCCCCACAAGCTCACAGAACAGGACAGTAGAGTGCTTTTGCGCGTAAAAATTGTTTGTCCTCGGTTGCAAGACTCACTACCAATGTCCAAACTGCCTCTGGAAGCAACGTAAGCACAAGAACTGTTCGTCGGAAGCTTCATAAAATGGGTTTCCATGGCCGAGCAGCCGCACACAAGTCTAAGATAACCATTCGCACTGCCAAGCGTCGGCTGGAGTCGTGTAAAGCTTGCTACCTGCCCCGATGCATAGTGTCAACTGTAAAGTTTGGTGGAGGAGGAAAAATGGTCTGAGGCTGGTTTTCATGGTTCAGGCTAGGTCCCTTAGTTCCAGTGAAGGGAAATCATAATGCTGCAGCATATAATGACATTCTCAACAATTCTGTGCTTCCAACTTAGTGGCAACAGTTTGGGGAAGGCCATTTCCTGTTTCAGCATGACAATGCCCCCATGTACTAGTTTTTTTATTTAACCTTTATTTACCTAGGCAAGTCAGTTAAGAACAAATTCTTATTTACATTTTAGTCATTTATCAGATGTTCTTATCAAGAGCAACTTACAGTTAGTGCATACATGTTCATGCTTTTTTTCATACTGGTCCCCCATGGGAATTGAACCCACAACCCTGGAATTGCAAGCACCATGCTCTACCATTTGAGCTACACATGACCCCATTTACAATGACGGCCTACGGGACTCCCAATCACGGCTGGTTGTGATACAGTCTGGATTTGAACCAGGTTGTCTGTAGTGACACCTCTAGCACTGAGATGCCGTGTCTTAGACCGCTGCCACTTGGGAGCCACAAAGCAAGGTCCATACTAAAATGGTTTGTCGAGATCGGTGAAGAAGAACTTGACCGGAATGAGATGTTCGATGAGCAGGTGTCCCCATACTTTTGGTAATGTAATGTACGTCTTCAGGGTTGCCAGGTCTAGCTAAAATGTATAGAATAATGACTACTCAAAACCCGACCACAATTCGTCTCGCAGCAGGAGACGAATTGCTACATTTAGCCCAAAAACTATTTTTTCCATAACGTTATCGACTCAACATTTGGTTTTCCATCAAAATAAAAGTATTGCTTTCTAATAAAGGAATGTGAATATGTCGCAAGAGAAAATATATTAAACTTAAAAAGACGAATGTTCAGCTATTTTTTTTTGGCAACTGTGCCGTTATTATGTACCAGATGTTAAGACTACAAACCGTTCTAAATTGCCTATCTGTTAAGACTACAACCCGTTCTAAATTGCCTATCTGTGAGATTGACTTGTGATTTCAATAAGAATAGGCTAGGATTTCAGAACACCCGGGGCTTAACCCTGAAGACCTGGAGCTGAATCCGGGAGGGGGGAGATTTCATCCCTGAGCCACCGAAATGAAGTGCCCCGCACTCTTGGCCTCGCACGCTAACAGTGAATGTTTTGCAGAAACATAATGCTATGTTGCATGTCTTACTGCTTTATTACATGCGCAGTGCTCTGCTGACGCCAAATAATCAACACTTCTTAATATTAATTCAATGGATTGTGGTCAGTAAACCCTTGGAATATGATGTTAGGTAATTGCCTATCTACTGTTTATATTTATAAGAATCTATTAGCAATCGTAATTTTCCATTTTTAAAATTGTTGGAAAAAACATTTGTTGCTATGTTTTCATAAACAATGTCCAATATTTGATTGCCCCCCCAAAAGAGCAGCATGTTGATGTTGGTCACATTACTGCTACGTGGTCGGGAGGCCATGTATGTTTTAACATGACCTCCCGCCCTCACCTACCGTTAACCAATCGTGTCAATGCGGAGCTATTGGTTGACGGTAGGTGAGGGTGGGAGGTCATGTATAAACTAGGTTGGGTTGGTATAAACACAATCTCACTTCCTTGACAACTTCTTTCACGTTGCTGCACGACAAATGCAGACGTCTGATTGAGCATGTAGCGCTTTTAACGAATGTGAATTTCTTGTGCCGCGCGCACTGTGCAGTTCTAACATAATCCAAAGGGTGGCAGCCTAGACCACAAATTAATGTTTTGCATGAAATAATGTTGTAGTTACTTGCAATATATATTTTTTTAATTTAACCTTAATTTTACTAGTCAAGTCAGTTAAGAACAAATTATTATTTACAATGACAGCCTACGCCAGCCTGGCTGGGCCAATTGTGCACTGCCCTATTGGAATCCCAGTCACAGCCAGATATGATACAGCCTGGATTCAAACCAGGGACTGTAGTGATGCCTCTTGTACTGAGATGCAGTGCCTTAGACTGCTGGGCCACATGGGAGCCCAATATAGCAGGATTGGGATTTTAGATTGCCATCCTTTGGATTATGTTGGAACTGCATGAAGATCACAGCTGCTAACTGGGTAGGATGGTCAGTGCCACCTGTACTACAGCCTTCAATGATGGGAACATATCAGGGTCTAACAGTTTATACACAGGACTTGTCAGAAGTGGCATCTTTCTTTTTTTGAGAGGTAATGTTTACCAACAACTACTTGGCTTGAGAGGAATATGATACATGTTTGTCCTGTGTGGGCCTTCCCTCTCTCTCTATGTTCTCCTGTGTTCTCCTCTCTCTGTCCTGTCTGCTTCTCTCTCTATGTTCTCCTGTGTTCTCCTCTCTCTGTCCTGTCTGCTTCTCTCTCTATGTTCTCCTGTGTTCTCCTCTCTCTGTCCTGTCTGCTCCTCTCTCTATGTTCTCCTGTGTTCTCCTCTCTCTGTCCTGTCTGCTCCTCTCTCTATGTTCTCCTGTGTTCTCCTCTCTCTGTCCTGTCTGCTTCTCTCTCTATGTTCTCCAGTGTTCTCCTCTCTCTGTCCTGTCTGCTTCTCTCTCTATGTTCTCCTGTGTTCTCCTCTCTCTGTCCTGTCTGCTTCTCTCTCTATGTTCTCCTGTGTTCTCCTCTCTATGTCCTGTCTGCTCCTCTCTCTGTTCTCCTGTGTTCTCCTCTCTCTGTCCTGTCTGCTTCTCTCTTTATGTTCTCCTGTGTTCTCCTCTCTCTGTCCTGTCTGCTCCTTTCTCTCTGTTCTCCTGTGTTCTCCTTTCTCTCTCCCCCATCTCTTCCTTGTTCTCTGAAATTCTGCTTTCCTGGAACTCCTATACTATTACAGAGATGGAATAGTATCAGTGCTGTAGCAATATGGAGTATTCTGAACACACACACACATACACACACACACACACACACACACACACACACACACACACACACACACACACACACACACACACACACACACACACACACACACACACACACACACACACACACACACACACACACACACACACACACACACACACACACACACAGAAGAAATATGAACAACAGGCAATTAATATGTTGGTTGACCTGAATTGAGCTAATGGTAAAATCTGGGATAATTTCTGTTCCTTAATGATATTAGTAGTTCCCCTTAATCTTAAACCTGATTAACATTCAACTGTCTTAACGAATCATTAACGACAATACCTGTGTTCTCTCTCTCTCTATATATATTTTTCTCTCTGTTCTCCTGTATGCGCCTCTGTGTCTCTGTAGACAGATTGTTTAGCAACAAAAAAGATGCGCGCAACCATGGAGAAAACAGATGAAGTTGGCTTTAAATTGTTGACAATATGTAAGTTATATTTCGTCTCCAATGTTTATTGAAAACATAAATACATTTGCACAATTACCACTTGTTGTCTTTCAAATACATTGTTACAGTTGTTGGTTAGCTAGCCTAGCGAATTTGAGCCATATTAGCATTGACATGAAATCAGTCAAAACACCTCAAAATAAGACATGGTATCAATAACAAGATGAAACAAGCTGGAATGAGCCACTTACGATTCCCCACATTGCAGTTTCTTGTCATTTTTGCTAGCTGTCTGGCCATCCAGAATCACAACAGGCTGCCCCATTGAAGCATGCACATCATTTTCATGACGTTGTCAGCCAACCTTTCTATCTAGATGCCAAATAATTGTATTGTAACACACACAAAATCTATTAACTTACTCCTGCAAATAGAACAACCACTCTGTGTTTGCTGAGCTGCATCTCTCACCCTCTTTCTCAAGAATAAATATAGGGGCGGCTGGTATCCTAGCGTTTAGAGCATTGGGCCAGTAATCAAAAGGCCGCTGGTTCGAATACCCGAGCTGACAAGGTGAAAAACCTGTCAATGTGTTATTGAGAAAGGCATTTAATCCTAATTAGCTCCAGAGGTGCTGTACTGCTATGGCTAACCCTGTAGGTAGGCTGTCATTGTAAATAAAAATGTTCTTAACTGACTTGTCTAGTTAAATAAATGTCCATATTCTATAAATTGAAAAACAATGTTAACTCATCTAACCAGCTTTTTTTAACAGATAGCTCATTGAGCTGACGTTACCTAAAGTAGGTAACGTCATCTTAGCCATTGTCGCCCCTCAAATTAGGTTTAGTGTTTAGGGTTAGGGGGGTGTGGTGTGGTGTGTGTGGGTATTTGTGTGTGTGTCTGTGTCTAGGGCCTAGTGTCAGATTGCCTGTTTTTCTTGGTTTTGGATAACTATGGTCTATGTGGAAGGTAGGGTTGGGTGGTATCCAGGTTTTCATACCATTTCTCTACCATACTGGGGCATACGTATTACCTGAAGTACATATAAGCGCCACTATAAAAATAAAAAATAAAATACTTTTTTTGGACACACAAAACAATTTAGGCAACAGGGATCTTGATTCATGAGGGGATTTAATGTTTCTGCTGTAACCAAGAAGCTTGATCTTGACATCTAGCCACTTAGCTAGCAAGTTAGCAAACCAAATGCATAGCTGGAGCCCTGAGCTGGATATAATTTATTTGACATATCTTACATTTCTTATAGATATACTTAACTTAGTTATAAGCAGTGGCATTTGTTTAACGGTATTAAAAATCATACCGTCAGTATTTTCGAAATACCCCGGTATACGGGTATAAACCGTTTATATCACCCTAGCCTAGTGGAAGGTCATGGACAGAGAATGGTAGAGGAAACTGGGCCTCTTCTCCTTCTCTTTCACTCCCTTTTCTCCTGCCATCTAGATACTTGAGTTTCACTCCCTTTTCTTATATCTTTCCACTCTGGGACTTCTACTTTGTTAATTTACACTCCTAGTTTCAAACTGTAAAGTAATTTAAGTCACTGGATGTAAGTACATTGAAAAGGTACCTTCAGGACTTAATGCCATGTCCGATTACCACAGAACACACATTTCAATAGGAGGGAGTGCACAGAAAGTCTTTGTTCAAGCAGCATGAGTTAATGAGTCAACTTTGCAGACTTCCTCCCAGTACTGTATGTTGGACAGGAACATAATGGAATGAAACTGATGTGTGAGCCGACTCTCTCTGTATGTCAGGGGGTCTGGCCATGAGAAGGCTGAGTGGTCGTTGGGCGCTCAGGCTGGGTTTTGCCCTGGTGTCCCTGTCCTGTGAGGTCATGCCCATTACTAGGGCTGTGCCACGCGGGTACACCGTCTGCGCCGACGCCTACCTCGACACCTAAATTCTGCCAGCCACAATGGAGAGGAAGGAAACAGAAACAATTCCACCTAAAGCGGGGCAGTGGGAGGGGGCCAAATGCGGTCTATATAGCATTGGGACAGGGGACAGGGTTAAGGGGTTGTTGACATTGAGAGAGAGGTGTGAAGTAAAGGGTTAATGGGATCCTAGGAGGTTACACACTGTAGCAGTAGGCATTACACAGAATTATGGGTACTGATGGACGTCAGACAAAGGCCTTGATGACAAAATTCCAAAGCATTTTGCTAATACTGGGCTGATGGAGGAACTTGTGCTCTTTAACACTCTTCATGACCCTAACAGCTACGCTGTGCCTAGAGGGGGGCACCTCTGCGGATGTGAGTCGCTACGCGGGGCAATATGAGCACGTGTTTGAGGCCACCGCGGCCGGCGTCACCCTACAGGCCCCTCAGCTAGACATAAACACAGTAGCGGTAGGCGGCGGCTCTTCTTCAGGTCAGTCAAGACATCTGGGTCACACAGAATATGGTTCAAACACAGCATAACTATGGACTTTCAACATACATGTATGTTTACATAGACTGTACACAGTCTGTTGCTTGAAGGTACTGGAAGTACAATGATTAAAATATGTATTTTTTTCCTTTTGTAATTTATGCTCAGACTGTTCTTCCGTAGCTAAACCATTAACCCACAGTTACTACCTATGTCACTAGTATATAAACATTGGTTGGTAATGTATAACTTCCCGGATAAAGATCTCTGTCTTTAATCCGTTCCACTCAGTTAAATAAAAATGTACAGACATTTAACATCTATAAGGACAATGTTTTTCCCTACCCCCTCTTTAGGTTGATGGGGTTTTTAAAAAGTTGGAATATCTCCATGTTCTAACTGAAATGTGAGATTATATAACTCTGCCTTACATACGTCTCTAATGGAGTAGTGACCTACAAAACCATTTTATGTTCTCCTGCTACGGTTGGTATGGTATGACTCCTGCTACGGTTGGTATGGTATGACTCCTGCTATGGTTGGTATGGTATGACTCCTGCTACGGTTGGTATATTATGACTCCTGCTATGGTTGGTATGGTATGACTCCTGCTACGGTTGTATGGTATGACTCCTGCTATGGTTGGTATGGTATGACTCCTGCTACGGTTGGTATATTATGACTCCTGCTATGGTTGGTATGGTATGACTCCTGCTACGGTTGGTATGGTATGACTCCTGCTACGGTTGGTATGGTATGACTCCTGCTACGGTTAGTATGGTATGACTCCTGTTACGGTTGTTATGGTATGACTCCTGCTACGGTTGGTGTGGTATGACTCCTGCTACGGTTGGTGTGGTATGACTCCTGCTACGGTTGTTATGGTATGACTCCTGCTACGGTTGGTATGGTATGACTCCTGTTATGGTTGGTATGGTATGACTCCTGCTACGGTTGGTGTGGTATGACTCCTGCTACGGTTGGTGTGGTATGACTCTTGACACAGGTATTGAGGGGAGGGATTATTTTATGTATCTTTTTAGTGTAGTATGGTGGTAGTGTTTCAGTAGAGACATTCTTAGTTGAAATACGTTAATTAGTCCCATTTTAACATTCAAAATGACCAATGGAGTTTGTCATTAGACTACCAGTATATGAAATAGTGTTGCAAATAATCAACCATTCCATGTTGAACAGTAGCCCTTATTCATGACTCCAATGTCATTAGCCTTGTGAGGAAAATGCCCCAAACGCTGTGTCTAAACGCTGTGTCTAAACGCTGTGTCTAAACGCAAATACGCCTTGCACGCCATATGGTTTTTAAAACATTTGGAACGTAACTTTCATATAAGCGAGAAATAACTGTTCAAAAATGTAAGATACACTTACTGTACTCAGTTTAGGAAAGTTGCACCCAGCTCCAATTTCTGCTTCAAACATCTCCAATGGAGTGTAAGTGGGGAAGAAGTTTCCTACCTCAGCTGGATTTTTGAAAATTCTACCTGGTGCAACCAGGATGCATGAGTACAGTAAGTGTATCTTTTATATTTGAAAGATTCTTTCTTTCTGATGTGAAAATTAAGATCCAAAGGTTTCCAAAACCGTATCGCAAGCGAGGATTAACGTTAAAACAGAGCGTTGGGGATGTAGTTCAAGGTTCCAGCTGTAGTCCATTCATTAAATTGAGAACTCAAGGGCTGGGTATACACCCCTTGGGTTCTCAAGAGCTAGTTGAACTGTAGCTTCTGCTGCCCTTTCCAAAGACACCCTGTCTCTCTCTCTGTAGGCAAAGGGACACGACACATCACAGCATATGTTTTGGCGGATCAGGTGGGCAACACGCCTGTGCCATCGCACAAGCTTTTGGAATGAAGACTGTCTTCATACGCAAGTGAGTCCTGTTGCCTGTGCACGCGTTTTAATGGGGAGGGTGGGGCTGTCTTCACCTCCTTCAAACTGGTCACTGTCTGTCTTCCAAGAGGAGGATGAGGAAACACTACTGAGAGGAACCAATATGAAAGGGAGATAATGTGTTTGGCAGAAAGTAAGTATGTTGTAGGTACTGCTAGGCACAGGCAGTAATTGAGATATTATGTACTGGATATAAGGATATGGTATTACAAGAGGATCTGTGGAGCTCTACTTAAAAAAACTTTTAAAAAACATGAGACTTATGTGACTGGCTTAAATCCTAGGAATTCAGAGCACTCCAGGAATCTTTTTGTAATAACCTTTCCATGGCATTGTACTGATCTTTTTATTTGTCTCTCTCTCTCTCTCTGCTATTCTCTCTCTCGTTCTTTATCAGCTGTAACCGAAGCCCTCATGGCTCCGGCTCAATACCCAGACTGCTCTGAGACTCGGAATCTCCATGACAATCTGTCAGACCTGCGAGCTCAAGTGGCAGCCAATCAGCAAGAGAGCACGTCGGTGGGGGAGTTGATTGACGGCTGTGGGGTGATTGTGGTACAGGTCTACATGGGATACATCCTGGTGAGGAGGACATCACTGTGAGATGCTTGTTTCAGTTGGGCTGTATTGTGTTGTATCAGCTCTATGTGTAGTCTTTAGGCATATCACATTACAAATGGAGTGGTCAGCATTCGTGTTGATTGGTGCTAATGTGTTTGTCATCTGACCTGTGTGTGGGTGTGCGCGCGTGTTTCTGCGTGCATATGCGTGTGTGTGATTCCAGAGTAATGCAGAGCTGGCGGTGAGAGACATGCTGAAAGACTGACCGTCGTTCGTGGGCAACCGACAGGTTCCCTGAAGTTGGAGGCAGAGAACTTGATGGATGATGGAACACCAATCAGACTGCGGGTCCAGATAATAAGGAGAATGAGGTATGTGGAGATATAATACTATCCATGTAGTAATATATGCGCCAGATCTGTTTGCACTGGAGCCTACGAACACCGGAGAAGTGTTGGTTAAAACACAGACAGACCTGGCAACCGGGTCACTACCCATCCATTAGGACTGTAAAGGAATTGCTAATCTCAGTTAACCCAGATCTAAAGTCTTGTGTAATTGGTCAGATGTTCGATTAAGTTCTGGGTCCGTGCGTGTTAAGAAAAGTAATGAAGAGGTGCTTGAACGATGAGCGGAACTGGAACGAGGAGCTCCGCCCTCTCTCTTTGGTAAGTTAACTGGAACGAGGAGCTCCGCCCTCTCTCTTTGCAAGTTAGGGGCCTAATCGTGATTTGTCCAAATAACCAGTGATGGAAAACCCCAAAATTGAAACTAGCTACTGCTGCCTATTTTCCCACACATCCCATTCCTCCCCAATGTAACCAGTGTGAAACAGCTAGCTGGTCAGTGTTGCGCACTAGTAGTGTTTCAATCGATGACGCCACTTGCTCTGAGACCTTGAAGTAGTTGTTTCCCTTGCTCTGCAGGGCTCACGGATTTTGTGGAGCGATAGGTAACAATATTTTATGGGGGACTGTTGTTGATACGTTCAGAGGATCCCTGGTTCGAGCCCAGGTTGGGGGGTGGAAGCAACACTGTTGTACCGACAGATTCTACAGTACCAGTTATGTTCACAGTTTAGTCATTTAGTAGACACTCTTATCCAGAGCGACTTACAGTTAGGTAGTACATACTTTTTTCCCCCCGTGGGAATCAAACCCACAACCCTGGTGTTGCAAGTGCAGTGTTCTACCATCTGAGCTACATAGGACTACATTTAGATGTGTCCATGAGAGATTAAGAAACTTATGTTCTATTGATTATTCATCCTTTCTTTAATTCCCTCTATCTTACCATCTCTCTTTCATCTCCCTTTCATCTCTCCCTCCTAAGGCAGTGCAGTTTGACAGTCCTGCCAGAGTTACATAACAATTGTCTTCATGTTTATGAGTGTTACCAGCCCTTACTCTCTTGTTTTTTCTCTCCTTCTCACTCTCCATCTCTCTTCTATCTCTCTCCTTCTCTCTTTCTCTCTTTCTCTCTCTCTCTGTCAGGGCTGCATGAACAATGTGACTTTCGGCAGTGAGGGAGCGGTTGCAACGAGATGGTCACAACAAGACGGTTACAACGAGACGGTTGCGGGAGGAGCAGGGGTGGGGCCAGTCTGGACTGGGCGGAGCGGTGTTCACAGTCAATGTTTGCAAATTTATTACACCTTTATTTGGGGAGTTACTCCCATCCTTCTCTGCAGATCCTCTCAAGCTCGGTCAGGTTTGATGGGGAGCTTCTCTGCACAGCTATTTTCAGGTCTCTCCAGAGATGTTCAATCAGGTTCAAGTCTGGGCTCTGGCTGGGCCACTCAAGGACATTCAGAGAATTGTCCCGGAGCCACTCCATGTATTGTCTTGCCTGTGTGCTTCGGCTCGTTGTCCTGTTGGAAGGTGAACCTTTGCCCTAGTCTCAGGTCCGGAGCGCTCTGGAGCAGGTTTTCATCAAGGATCTCTCTGTACTATGCTCCGTTCATCTTTCCCTCGATCCCGACTAGTCTCCCAGTCCCTGCCGCTGAAAAACATCCCCACAGCAAGATGCTGCCACCACTATGGTTCACTGTAGGGAGGGTGCCAGGTTTCCTCCAGACGTGACGCTTGACATTCAGGCCAAAGAGTTAAATCTTGGTTTCATCAGACTAGAGAATCTTGTTTCTTATGGTCTGAATCCTTTAGGTGCCTTTTGTCAAACTCCAAGCGGGCTGTCATGTGCCTTTTACTGAGGAGTGGCTTCTGTCTGGCCACTCTACCATGAAGGCCTGATTGGTGGAGTGCTGCAGAGATGGTTGTACTTCTGGAAGGTTCTCCCATCGCCACAGAGGAACTCTGGAGCTCTGTCAGAGTGACCATCGGGTTCTTGCTCATCTCCTTGATCAAGGCTTCCTTCATTCTCATGGCTTGGTTTTTGCTCTAACATGCAATTTCAACTGTGGGACATTATATAGACAGGTGTGTGCCTTTCCAAATCATGTCCAATCAATTTGATTTACCACAGGTGGACTCCAATCAAGTTGTAGAAACATCTCAAGGATGATGAATGGAAACAGGATGCACCTGAGCTCAATTTCGAGTCTCACAGCAAAGGGTCTGAATAATTATGTAAATAGAGTATTTCTGTTCTACATTTTTTTATAAATTTGCTAAAATATCAATAAAGCTGTTTTGCTTTCTCGTTATGGGGTGTTCTGTGTAGATTGATGAGGAAAACAATTAATTTAATCAATTTTAGAATAAGGCTGTAACGTAACAAAATGTGGAAAAAGGGAAAACTTTCTGAATGCACTGTACATGGAAATCCTGTCACCTATAGCATATTTATTAGAGAACAAGTTAGGATACATATCCCTTTCTGAGCAGACCTTTAAGCTTAGCTCTTAACACAGTCTGTGTTGCCCATCTCTATTCATCTAGTCTACTCTCTTCTAGACTCTAGTCTGCTGCGTCTCATCACAACTGATTTTAACCATGATGTATAAGCAACAATACATGAAACAGATGTGTCTACACTGGTGCTTACTAACAAGACTTTAAATATTACTCTCACTTCAGTTGTACCTTCTTCAAGTCTGTCCAAGTCGAGGTGTAACAGACCAGTTCCAGTGCATGTTTTCATTGTTCCCCTCTAATCAGGGACTGATGTAGACCTGTGACACCAGGTGGGTGCAATTAATTATCAGGTAGAACAGAAAACCAGCAGGCTCCGGACCTCGCAGGGTAACAGTTGAATACCCCTGCTTTAGACAAATCGCTGCATTATACAACTGTAGTTTGGAGAATGCATTTATAAAACCTTCCAGTGAAAGCATGCCATTTTGTTTATGTCTAATATATGTATATATATATATATATTTAAAAAAAAAATAGTAATTTATTCCAGGGTTTCCCAAACTGTGTCCTGGGGCCCCCAGTGGGGGCACATTTTGGTTTTTGCCATAGCACTACACAGCCGTTTCAAATCATCAAAAACCAAAACGTGCACCCAGGGGAGAGAACCCTGAGATTTTAAAGTTACAGCTGTGAGAGCACAGCTTGACCACACAGACCAAAGGAGCATAGTGATCTCCTCATCCAAACACACAAAGCAAAATTGACTGACCCATCTATGTTTGCTGTTATTGCGCTGCCACCCTGTGTTCAGAGCATCACATGAGAGGCAGGAGGGTTGGAGTGTGGTGGGGCTGAGAGGCGGGAGGGTTGGAGTGTGGTGGGGCTGAGAGGCGGGAGAGTTGGGGTGTGGTGGGGCCAGGGCAGGCAGAGGAGGGGGTGCAGGCCAGGGCAGGCATGCATGGAGAGTAGATTGAGAGATAGTGAGCATTGACGTTCCAGCAGCAGGACGTTGGTAGAGTGATGTAAATCAGATGTTAAAGAGTGGCATGTGACCTTACATTTCCTGTGGTAAAAATGTTAATCACACCCAAAGAGAAATTCTAAAACTCTGCCCCACCCCTTGTCACACCTGAGCGCTCACCCACCCTGTATTGACTGATAGTGGGCTTGAGTTGTGACAGAGGGTGATACTGTAGCTACAACCCTGACCGACATGGTAAGGACATCTGCCTATGAATCAGGAAAGACGACTTGGAGACTCTCTACAAGTATTTATTCAGTAATATCGGGTATTGTACACTAATACAGGGATAACGTCGATGAACATTTAGGGGTGAAACCAAATGACACCAATCATTAGACTAGAATAACAGCTACCGGGGGCGGGGGGATTCAAGCTTTGGGTCAGCTAGGCAGATAGTAAGATCACATTGTCTTGTGTTGTAACACTGGGACATGTCTATAGGACAAAGAATACAAGGTATTCGACACAACCAATTACGGAGAGTTTATCTCAAATCAGGGGCAAACACTTAATTTTGGTTCAACCATCTGAACAAACACACTAAACCTCACTGGACTAAGAGGCAGTGATCCACTGGGCTCCAATGAGACCAAGACAACCAACACAAAAACAAAGAGCTCTCTCTTCACTTAGGTGAAGCTCATAAAACCTCACTTCTCTGTTTTCCTAAGGCTCTCTGCACTGGACTGTGCAATATTGAAAAGCTCCATGTCTTTTCCTACATGAAAGTCAACAGTTGAGTGAAAGAAAACATTTTATTTCATACCCTGTGAATAAAAGTCAGCTTTTTCAATACTGGCGTTATGTGCTGTTTTTACACCATCTTAAAAATTCTGTACAAGCTTTTCAAACGACAACCATAAAACAAGAGGGAAGAAAATACTTTTCCTCTGGAAAAACACATTGAATAGCCGAGGTAGGCAACATTTAAAAGAGATTTCTTAAAATAAAAAATGTATCATATTGACAATACAATAGTGCAAATGCTGGCAGTGCAACATCCCTGTATTTAACTGATTTCATAAGAATGAGGTAGATATTAGTTGTATATTTGAGGTAGATATTAGTGGTTGTATATTTGAGGTAGATATTAGTGGTTGTGTATTTGGAGGTAGAATTTACAATTTGGTCTTCTGTAAACATTTAATAATATGACCGGTCAGAAATTACAAATGTATAGTGGACACATTTGTTTCCATGAGTTAAGTTTGTGCAAATAGGTAATTCGTATCCCTGCATTGCACTTACAATATATTCGGTGCTGGTTTGATTTGAGTCAGTCAATAATGGGGATACCGTCTGAGAGGGGGTCCACTCTGCAGGGTATACTGACCAGGCTGGTGAGACGACTGATTGGCCGGACCCAGCACGTCAAACACACTCTTATTGGGCGGTACTGACTGGAGCATAGTGTCCAGGTCCATAATGAGGGGAGGGCACCCACTGGGTAAGAGGGGCCAGTAGGCATGACCTACAAAATGGCTGGATGTGACAGAAGACCCTCCGTAACCATACAGAGGCATCCCCAGTGGCATCAGAGGGCCTCCGTTAAAACGCATGCTGGGCGGGGCCACAGCATTGGGCGGTGTGTACTTGGCATATGAGGTGGGAAGCTCCCAGGGAGGGGCGCAGCCTCGGCGGGCAGCCTTGTGTGGAGGGGCCCTGCAGTCCTCGTACCCGTCAGATCCCGCCTCACCCACCCGCTTCCCGCCCTGCGACAAGCCCCTCCAGTCCTCATCGGATGAGGAGGCGGGGCTGACGGAGCTCGCTGAGGCGCTGTGGGCGGAGGAGTAGCGAGAGCATGTAGGAGGGGAGGGGCGATTGAGGGTCTCCACCCCCCAGCAGTCCCTGCTCCTGTCGGGTTCTCCTGCATCACTGGCCGGCCTCAGGCTGTGGAGGAGGGAGTCGATGGCAAATGACGAGTCCAGCTTGGGCCGGTACAGGTCCTCCTGAGAGGGGGAGAGTTGTCTGGTGGGCATGGGGGGTAGAGTGGTGAAAGGGGGGCCGGTGGAAGGAGTTGTAATGGGTCCTTGAGGTAGAACAATGATTGGTGGTGGGGGGGCCGGGGGCTCCACATCTGGCTTATGTTGGTGCCCATGCAGGATGTAAGGGGCGAGATCCTGGGCGAAGATGGTCTCATCCTGGCGTGACACGGCAGTATTCTGCCTCTTGAGGAGCTCCAGGGGCACCCGGCTCACCTCCACGGCCCAGAAGTTCCCCTTCCCCTGGGGCTTCCCAGGATTCTTCAGTACCTACAGGGACCAGGAGTGACAGACAGCGGTGAGATCAAGAGTATAGTACATCCTGAAAACCAGTCAGACAGGAACTCCCCAGTTTCACACAACTCATAATTAGCTAGAACGATTTGCTCCACCTAATGTTTAATTAAGCAATGCAGTGGCTTTTGGTAGGCTACACGGGTAGTCTAGTGGTTAAGCGAGTTGGGCCAGTAACTGAAAGGTTGCTGGTTTGAATCCCTGCGCTATGGGGAAAAAGCTGCCAATGTGCCCTTTTAACCCTAATTGCGCCTGTAAGTCGCTCTGCATAACAGTGGCTAACGTGTACTATGTATACTTGCTTGTAGGTTGTTTGGATTCTATAATCAAAAGTGTATTTTTACCCCCACTGATTGACAGAACAATAAAGACACCCCCCAATAACATCTGCTTAATAAACATATGCTAAAATTCGATTTGATAATAAGACACACCTTAACAAAGCAGTCATAGGAAGAGAGGTTGTGTCGCACCGAGTCCCGCCAGCCCTTGTAGTTCCCTTTGAAAAACGGGAAAAGTGTACTGATTTCCTTTAGAATCTGGGGAGAGAGAATAAGAAAGGAGTCTACTTGCATCAATGGGTGTCTGCATTAAAACAGACAAATTAACAGACTATATTAAAGAGATACTGTATATGACTGAAACCATGATTGCAGACTTTTCATAGGCCTATAATGCAACACGTAAGATGCACTGTAGGACAGATAGCCTACACAGAGAGCTATCCTTGACTCTATTTCTTATCATCTCAACCAACTCCAGCTGATACATCTCAGTGTCTGGTTTCACTGTATGCTGTTATCCTTAACAAAACAAACCAAGAAAAGCATGGCAGTCACTGAAGTGTGCCAAGAGGTTACTAGCTTACTCTGTTTAGTGTCAAATGATTGTCCTGTTCTGTCTGTTTAATGCAATCGAACTGCATATACCTACCCCTACAAAGACGGTTTTTTAATTTACGATTAGACAGCATCCCCGATTAGATTTTTAACAAATAATAATATAAAGTATATAAAACTTTCTTTGCTGAAACTTAAATAATACATTAAAATAACAATGATTAACAGACCATTTACAAAATTAACCATGCGTAATTTGGACTAAATTGACACAAATAACCATACGTAATTTGGCCAAAAATGACAATTTATTCGAAACTCGCATGTACACACACAATCTCACTTTACCTCAGATAACGTAAGCTTCTTCTCTGGAGAGTTTTGGATGACCATGGCAATCATTGCGAGGTATGAGTAGGGTGGTTTGGGGTAGCGCTGATAGTTTTTTTTCTTTCCACCGTTGGCATTTTTCTTCTGGTCCCAAGATTCCTCCTTGATCGGCCCATCTTTGTTGAGCTCGGGCGACGGCTGGTAGGATGGCCCGGGCGGTCCGTGGTGGTTTGGCAGCATCGCTTTATCCATGGGCGCTGAGGCCCAGCTGAACCGGGCAGGGGCAGGCTTTTCCAGCCGTGGGGGCTGTTGGACTGTCACCTGGGTCCAGTAGTGAGGCCCGTGTTGGGCTGGAGAGCACTGCGCTGTGTTAATCAGAGGATGGATCTGGAAGTCAAGTTGATGGTCGTGGTGGCCTCCCAGGCTAGGAGAGCGCAGGTAGGAGAGAGCGGGTGGTGCCAGCAGGCTCTGACCCCCCCAGTGCTTTGTCATGCTGATCATTCAGGGGGCTGCGCTGTCGGGGAGGAGGGGGAGGGAGGGAGTCGGTTCTTAACCTCTGGCAGACTGCTGGCTCCAGGCCACCTCTATTTGAAGAGCAAACAATTAACAGTTTCATGTAAATCCCGTTGCGTAATCGAGGAGAGAATGGAGCGCTATCTGTGGGCAGACTGTGTGTGTGTGCGAGAGAAAAATACAGTAAATCTGTAAATAACCCCTCGGACAAATATCAACAGGCCACTTACCACAGCGTTCCTTTTGGCAATGGTGCTCCAAAACCTTTACGCATCAGCACTGAAGTGAGCTTCTTATACTTGCACAGAGTATCCAAATTGTGTTATGTTAAATCATTCGCCCCCCCCCTTTACACAAGGTATTGGGGGTCATTCTGGGAAAGGTATTCACCCCAACCCCCCATCTAATTTTCTTAATTGTTGAAACTTGCTTACGGTAAGCACAGGTTATGTAGTTATGTTCCAATGTCACTAGTATATCAGTCGCCAAGGTGCCCCATATAAAAGGAGATGGGAGACTCCAGAGATTTGAGAATGTAGGTGGAGGGAGGGAACGAGAGTGGCCCACAAAGCAGAGAGGGAAACATAGCCTCACCCAAAATTCCTCTGTCTTTCATTCAATCAACAATTTATGTCAAGCAATATACATAGGACAGCTAATATACAAACATTGAGGGATTAACACCCTCGACCCACTAAACAGATACATTATCTCTATCTTCGTTCAGTGTAACTAAAAAAATTAGGCGTACTTCTCATTAATTATGTTGCTGATTTGTTGTGACAAATTGTCAACTAGTGGCCCAAAAAGTAAGAGATCACATTAGGCTATAGTAACTGCATGGGGAAAAAAGTCAGTCCTGTAGACCATATCTATTACTAAACAATATATTATTGTAGCCTATTATAAATTATCTAAATATCACTCTCCGTGTAATTAATAAAATATGTCCGATTGCAGTCTGAAAATAAATAAAACAGTAGGCAGACTAGCCTAATAGGCGCTGGCAGTAGCCTGCATGTGTCAGTATAATTAGGATAGACTTTTGAGAGTACTCAAAAACTCAGGGACCGTGCAAGAGTGAACCAGTTGGAGTGTAGGCTATTTGCGCACAGTAGGAAGTCCCTTGAGAATATGCAGTGCGAGTCCAAGGTGAAAGAATAGTTTCGGGAATGTGTCTCTTTTGTGAAAGTTAATGTAGTGCTAATGCCCAAGCCTTTACTTCTCAGCAAGACCGTGAAAACAAGTTGGATTAGCCGGATTTTCATTGGCAGACAGACTGAACCCGTCTCGTTTCAGGGATGGCCTACTATTTAGCGTGTGAGGACAATGGACGGTTCAACACCTTCCATGGTCGCCAAGTGGTGGGGACATTCGCACCTTGTAAACACGATCTATCATCTCGTTCCGATTTACGCACAGGTTTAATTTAAATATAGGCAATGCCGAAGCCGTTAAAGGCCACATTATGATGAAGGCTGTCTAACCAAGTGAAAGTTTCAATTAATTAATTTAGCCCATTGAGACAATTAGGTAGACCAAAATGGGGAGAAAATTGCACTTTCAAATTAACTCGGCCCATGGAGACAATTAAGCAGAACAATATGGGGAGAAATTGCACTTTCTAATAAATACATACATGTATAATATAAGACAATGTGAAAGGCGTTTTAGCCTATTGTGTCTCATGTAGCCTCGTGCAACTATCATGTCTTCGATCTTACCGTGTAGAAATCGGCAGTCAAATGTTTCAAATTAAGAGTGAAGATGATATGGAAAGGTACAGGAGACCGTGGCGCATTTATGCTATCCTCACCTGGCTGGCACACGTTCTAATTGCTCCAACGTGACCTGTCGTTTCCAATTAGTTGTAATCAACCAATGCTTCCTGCTTCCTATTATGAATTATATTTTTGACCTGCTTTCCATCATGCCAAACACAATTTGAAAGTATTATGAAACTAAAATGTCCTTGGTTCATTTGGTCTTTATAGAAGAACAATGTGATATAGTTACTAAAGAATCCCAATGTGATATAGTTACTAAAGAATCCCAATGTGATATAGTTACTAAAGAATCCCAATGTGATATAGTTACTAAAGAATCCCAATGTGATATAGTTACTAAAGAATCCCAATGTGATATAGTTACTAAAGAAGAACAAACATTTTATTCTCTGCTGTTCAGAAACTTGTTCAGAAACTTGTTCAGAAACTTGTTAGGACATTTGAGTAGAAACAATGTTCAGGGCCAAAATAGATACGTTGATGTTGCACCCTGATGACTGTTAAAATGAGAAAATTCAGGATAATGGATTTGTCCAAAATATTAATGCTCTCTGCAGTAGGCCTAAAAGTCAATCAAGGTGCAAGTGTTTTTGCAGTTACACTGCTGTGCAATGGCAAGTATGAAGATCCCTACAAAATGACAGAAAGTATACAGATATGTAATTTGTCTGAAATATTACAGTTCACTTCATTGCATATTTTAAGAATTCATATCTGCAGTTTTTGTGAGGACTGCTAACAAACAGAGACACTTTGACAAATATATTACAGTTGCACACTATTCTTTCTTCCAAAGTTGTGCAACACAGGTAGATTTGAATACAAGCTGCAATCACTTCCAGGATGTTGAAGAGACAAAAAGGGTTTTGGTTGGATAGTGAAAACTGGGTGCCAATGAATAGAGTAGCCTACAGGATTCCATTGGGGTGTACAGATAGAATGTGTCTGGTGGTGTAATCCTTCTAAGCTTCTCTGCCATACTCCCCAATACTGAGATGGACCAAATAGTGTAGGTTTAGTCCTGCTGGGAGTGAGGAGTCGCTGTCTTTGTCGCCCTGAGCTTTCAAATAAGGGACAAATTCCATGTTTGATTCACCTGCAGACATTCTCAACCAGGATGCACAATCCTCTGGTTTGGATAAGACAAAGACAAAGCTTTTGGTGTGAGAAACACAAACTGAGGGCATTGCACAGCATGGATGATCCACATGAACAAAAACCATGCAATCCAATGTCCTATTTAAGTTTTATTTCATGAATTTCTTGAATCGGCACACGTCATGAAATAATTATCGTCTTTCTTTTCCAGAGCTTCCTATACTGATCATATCTAAACAATGTTGCCTCAACAAGCACAATAAAATATAATTTCCCCACGGATCACAGAACAATTTAGAAAACACAGCAATTGCATGATTACATATTTCCCAACGCATCATTCATAGAGTAAAAAACTAAAAGAGAAGCTTCCCATTTCCTGTGTCCAGTCATCTGCATAATGTTACTCTAGTGTTGACTGGGGAGGTCAGTAGTTCAGCAGATTGTCCTCGCCTGGGAGTTTTCCCAGGATTCTCTATCAGTCCAACCAACCTCGAGCAGTCAGTGGACCCTTCACATAAGCAGAATAGGCCTACTACATTTTGATTCAGGGCCTACTATATACTATATTTTAAATACGTTTTGATTCAAGGCCTACTACATTTTAAATAAGATTTTGGCTCAGGACCTCAGGACCTACTAGATAGATAGATAGATAGATAGATAGATAGATAGATAGATAGATAGATAGATAGATAGATAGATAGATAGATAGATAGATAGATAGATAGAAGTGAGGGTAATAATAGTTTACTTAATATACAGTCTAGTTGAATGAACAGGTAAGTGAATATTCAGCATGGTTAAATTAACTGTACAGGTAAATGTACAGTTAAATCTACAGGTAAGTGAATATTTGCATGGTTACATTAACTGTACAGGTACATGACAGGAAGAGATACTTAAATAGCTAAATGTGAGTATGATATAATTTAGGGTAATAATAATAATTCCCTTAAAATACAGTCCTTAAATGCACGTATTGCACATTCGATATAAAATAAGCAATGAAAAAAAATACAACTGACAGGATACTATGCATTCCTGAGTGAATGACTACGTAAGTTCAGTCCAAGAATTACTTACAATATTGCATGTGATATGATATAACAACTGTACATTAATATGTATATACAGTCCTGAATTAATACATCCTGAGTGAATGAGTGATTACAGACCAGAGTTACTCACGGATGGATGCCTAATTGTTAAACTAGGTACTAACACCCCAACAGTTCCAGGTCTATATTGCAGACGGCACGGCACCCCGGTGAGGCATTAAATACAGGACCTCCTGTAGCGCTCTCTGGCACACCGTGATGGGATCAGTCTGTGACTGAAAGTGCTCCTCTTCATCATAACCATGGCATGCAGAGGGTGGGTGACGTAGTCCATGATGGCCAGCAGTTTGGCCAGGATCCGTCTCTCCGCCACCTCCTCTAGAGTGCAAAGGATAATCTAACAGAGCTAGCCTTCCTGATCAGCTTATTTACCTGAGAAGCATCACCTACCTTTATGTTGGCGCCCCAGCACACCACTGCAAAAAAGATGGCACTGACCACAGACTGGTAGAAACTGGTAGAAAGTATGCAGTAGTTTACTGCACACGTTGAAGGACCTAGTGTCGGCTCTGGCCCTTTTTGTACAGGGCCCCAGTGTTACTAGCCCATTCTTGTATGACTTGTATGACCCAACCATTTCCACATCCATCCCCTGTATAGGGACTGCAGTCGGTTGGGCCTTGGTTCTCCTGAAGTCCACCACCATCTGCTTTGTTTTGCTGATGTTGAGCTGAAGGTGGTTCTGCTCACACCACACCACAAAGTCATTGATTGTGCTCCTGTACTCCTCCTCCTGACCACTCCTGATGCACCCTACAATTGCGGAGTCATCAGAGAATTTATGTAGATGGCATGTTTCAGAGTTATATCTGAAGTCTGAGATGTAGAGGGTGAACAGGAAGGGGGACTGGACCGTTCCCTGGGGGGCCCATGTGTTGCTCACTGCCCGTTCTGACACACAGCTCTGTAGCCGCACAAATTGTGGCCTACCGGTCAGGTAGTCCGTAACCCAGGAGATTAAGGGTGCTTCCACTTTCATCATTTTCATATTCTCACCCAGTAGCAGGGGCTGAATGGTGTTGAAGGCACTGGAGAAGTCAAAAAACATAACCCTCACAGTGCAACCTGCGTTGTCCAGGTGAGAGTAGGGTGGGAGACTCTTTATATCACTGTATGGTATGTTTCAGGTTCGTTCCATATGATTTCAATCACTTTCAGGCGATAGAGGAGAAGAACATGTCAGATAATGTAAGACTAAGTTTATGTCGGATTTTGTTGTCAAATAGTTTGGTGAGAGTCATTATACAGTTATGCCCCATAGTAAACATTGCACTAGGCTTACAGCGTTTACATTTCTAGAGTTTGCTCTGAGCAATGTTTCCCTCTAGTGGGCACCTTTCGATGACAGCGCAGCGGTTGTTATGGAAAAGCATTTCCCCAGAGGGCTGGCGTTGGGGACAGAAAGCAGCTGATTCGGTTCAGTCGTGCTGAGAACACGGATACGAGCTCGTGCTACTGTCAAACTGAATTCACTCCACAGGTAAGCAACATGCTTTGTTTTTCATCTCCAATATATTTGAAAGTTGACATTTGAGTTACGCAAAGCAGACTTTTACCGGGGCTGAATGAGGACAGGTAGGTGAGCTGTGTTAACTAACGTTAGCAGGCTAGCGTGGATGCTAGCTAACTGGGTTGCTAATTAATTGGCATGACACGCATTACAAAATGTTAATGACAAACAGATTGCTGTCACGGATAGAGCGGGCATGTTTGATGTTAGGTTATGATAAGCGATATTAGAAACGTGTGATGATTTCACAACTACAACTTATTCAGCAGCTAATTACAGAGATATGTGACTGGAATATAATATAGTCTATTTTTGACTATATTACTCCTTGCATCCAGTCAAACCAGGCAGCTAACATCCTAGCTAGCGAGCCTGGGTTACCTGGCTGTAGAGTACTAATAACATTGCTAACATTGGTCAGTTATCAGACATAGTAACATTTCCTGTTCTTTTAGGTGGACAACTTCTTAGATGATTGTAGACAGTTGTTAATATGTTCAATTCATCAAACAAATAGGGACAATAACCGTGGATTAAAAAAATAATCATCTTAATACATATTCATTTTAGGAGAAGGGGTGGTTCAAGTTTATATTCAAGTAGATATAATTTACCCGATATAAGTTTTTCATTTTTACATTAAGTGGGTAAAGTTGGTAGTCATTTTACGAGCAGAACCGCACCATTGGGAGAAGCTTCATTTCAAAATTTCCAAGCAGTCAAAACCATTCGTTTTTTAGACAGGAGTGTTGTATTAATTAGGTTTGTTGTAGCTATTTGTCAGAGATGCATTACAAGCAAAAAAGAAATCAACAATTATGACAACAAGCTTGGCTATACATTTGCATGACAATAAATTGATACCTAAAACTCCAGAATCTTCACAAATACATTAATTTCACATTTCCACAAACTTCAAAGTGTATCCTTGCTTCAGGTCCTGAGCTACAGGCAGTTAGATTTGGGTATGTAATTTTAGGTGAAAAATTGAAAAAAAGGGTCAGATCCTTAAGAGGTTGTAATCCCTTTCTTTGGCTTAATAACAGTCCTTTTGCGTGCCTTAAAAGGTAACTAATTTATGCACAAACGTTTTATGATTTGTAGGCAAATTAAGTCATTTGACTTTTTACTTGGACTAAACCACACCAAACACATATGAATGTGTGAGTATTCATAGTGAGGGCTAGTCACTGAGTGATTTGCTCCAGAGAACCAGCGGCCCTCCCTGCCCAGACTGAGTCAATGACTCATTGACGGTGGCTCTCCTGTAAAAAGTTCCAAGCATTTACCGACCAAACTCAAACTACACTGATGATACATGAAGAAACCCATGACCAAACTAGGCCGCCCAGAAGCCTATAACCTGGGTCGTTCCACCTCAAAAATCACAAGAAAGAGGACTTCGATACCGATTTTTTTTTATTTATTAATTTATTTTTGGGGGGATGGGCGGATCAAGGAGGCCGATGGTCGATATTCAATATCATACATTTTTTAATCAAACAATACATTTGACTTAAAATAATCTAACTACATAACATAATGGTAATAATTTGTGCCACAAATGAAAAAAAGTTAGCATTTGAAACAGTGGCCAGGTAAACAAAACCAAAGCATAGGTTGCTGTCATACCTTGTGCATAAACTGCTTACAGGTAAGGAAACAATATGTAATTTGGGTGAACTATCCCTTTAAAATTGATGGTATTTTGACCAATTCTTTAATTTCCTCATGTATTACTCATTGTTAGAAAAAATCAGATGGTTGGGCACTATATTTATTGGGATATTATTTTTATTTAACCTTTATTTAACTAGGCAAGTCAATTAAGAACAAATTCTTATTTACAATGATGGCCTACCAAAAGGCAGGGATGGAGGCTGAGATTTAAAAAATATAAATTAATAATATAAAAATATAGGACAAAACACATATCACGACAAGAGAGACAACACTACATAAAGAGAGACCTAAGACAACATCGCATGACATCACCACATGACAACACAGCAAGTAGAAACACAACATGACAACAACATGGTAGTAACACATGACAACAACATGGCAGCAACACATTGTAGCAGGACAAAACAGTGTACAAACATTATTGGGCACAGAACAAAGGGCAAAAAGGTAGAGACAACAATACATCACGCAAATCAGCCACAACTGTCAGTAAGAGTGTCCATGATTGAGTCTTTGAATGAAGAGATTGCAGCTCATTCCAGTCGCTTGCTGCAGCGAACTAAAAAGACGAGCAACCCAGGGATGTGTGTGCTTTGGGGACCTTTAACAGAATGTGACTGGCATTTAACTTTAGCCTGCAGCTTTGATATGTGCTGAGAGAAGGACAGTGCACCTTCCAGCCATACTCTCAAGTACTTGTATGATGTGACTACCTCAAGCTCTAAACCCTCAGAGGTAGCAATCACTCCTGTGGGGAGAGGGGCCTTTTTCTTACCAATCCACATGACCTTTGTTTTGGAAGTGTTCAGAACAAGGTTAAGGGCAGAGAAGGCTTTGTTGTAGAGTTGTTTAACACAAAATCTGGGGAGGGGCCAGCTGAGTATAAGACTATCATCTGCATATAAATGTTTGAGAGCTTCCTACTGCCTGAGCTATGTTGTTTATGTAAATTGAGAAGAGCGTGGGGCCTGGGATCGATCCTTTGGGTACACCCTTGGCAGGCAGTGGCTGAGACAGCAAATGTTCTGACTTTATACACTGCACTCTTTGAGAGAGGTAGTTAGCAAATCAGGCCAAAGACCCTCAGAGACACCAATACTCCTTAGCCGGCTCACAAGAATGGAATGGTCTACCGTATCAAAAGCTTTGGCCAAGTCAATAAAATAGCAGCACAACATTGCTTAGAATCAGCCTGAGTATGTGTCTGCCGAGCTTTTGCCAAATACAATTCTTGAGGTGGAGTAACTCTGCAAGATCACGGTCGAACCAGGGGCTGAACCTGTTTTTCATTTTCGTTTTCTTTATGGGGGCGTGTTTGTTAACAATACCACTGAAAATATAAAAAAAGAAGGTCCAAGCGTCTTCGATAGAGGGGATCAAGATGATTCTATACCAATTTACAGAGGTCAGGCCATGAAGGAAGGCTTGCTCATTAAAGTTTTTTTTATATGAATCCTATAAATAAAAATGCCCATTATTGTGCAATCAATTAGCTTAATTTCTCAGAGATCAAATCATATTTCAACAAAATAATGTTGCCGGAATGCTAAACTTAACTATTTCTAACTACAAAAATGATTTCAGAACAATCTGAGATGTTGAGTGTCTTGGCTTGCTGAAATGACATGGAACGAACCACCTGGTAGAGTGTGCATTTCTGCCAGTGATGCCTCGATCACACCGACAGCGTCATTGAATTTTGGTACACCAGAAATACATTCATTTTCAATGGAGCGCTGCCTTTGCCTTGCAGCATTGCGTTGCCTTGCAGCATTGCATTGCAGAGGCAGTTGCAGTGTGTTCTGTGTGGTGCGTACCTTGGATTTATTGAATGTATGTGTCACTGTATGCATAGACTGCTTGACAGTAGGGTTGCAAAGGGTCGGAAACGTTCCGGTAAATTTCAGAATTCTGCTTAAATTCATCAAAAAAGTTAGCTTATAACAGTGAACGTTTTTGTGGGATACACATAAGGCAATTCTAGGACTTGTGGCATGTTTTGGTTAAACTATCCCCAATTCATTGGAATTGCAACCCTCTGCATGTGCAGTGCATTCTTCCATCACATGTGCAGTGCACTCTTCCATCACATGTACAGCTGATTCTCAAGATCTTGCACACTAATGAGATGCTATTGAGCCTACACTACTACACTGTCTGAGCCAAGGACTACATGCTTTCTGGTAAGTTTTGATTACAATACTGGGTGGAGTGAATATATTTTACATGACATGCATGATTTTTTGTTAACTAGTAAATAGTGTTTAAATCATTTCTAACTTGTTAACAATTTCTGCTAGCCAAATCATATGTGAAGAATGCAACAATGATGCAGAATCATCTGGCCAAGTGCATAAACCTCCCCCTACTTCTATTCGAGGTGAAAATGATGAATCAGACAACTTATTGATAGCAACAGCTCATGGTCCTCCTGGAATCAAAGTTTTTTTTTTTTACTCGATGGAGGAACGTAGTCAGAGAAATGCTGATGAATGTTTTGCTCAAGCTGTGTATGCAACTGCTTCAACTCTGATGCTCACAGGCAATGTGTATTGGAAGAGATTTCTGAATGTTCTTCGCCCAGCATGTTCTTCGCCCAGCATACACCCCTCCAACCAGACATGCTTTATCTCCTCATTTGCTGGATGCAGAGTTCAACAGAATTCATGTTCAAGTGAAGGTCAAGCAATCATCGAGAAAGCAGACTGTATTGCAATCATCTCTGATGGGCGGTCGAATGTTCGTGGGCAAGGAATAATTAGCTACATCATCTCCACCCCTCAACCAGTATTCTACAAGAGCACAGACACAAGGGACAACAGACACACCGGTCTCTACATTGCAGATGAGCTGAAGTCAGTCATCAATGACCTTGGACCACAGAAGGTATTTGCACTGGTGACAGACAATGCTGCGAACATGAAGGCTGCTTGGTCTAAGAAACGGGGATCAATAAAGTATCTATCTATCAATCTATCGTGGAGGAGTCCTACCCTCACATCACACCCATTGGCTGTGCTGCTCATGCATTGAATCTGCTCCTCAAGGACATCATGGCACTGAAAACAATGGATACACTCTACAAGAGAGCCAAGGAAATGGTTAGGCATGTGAAGGGTCATCAACTTAAAGCAGCAATCTACCTCACCAAGCAAAGTGAGAAGAATAAGAGCACCACATTGAAGCTGTCCAGCAACACCTGTTGGGGTGGTGTTGTCATCATGTTTGACAGTCTCCTGGAGGGGAAGGAGTCTCTCCAAGGATGGAGGATCCTCCTGGATGATGTATTTTGGGAGAGAGTGGTAAGCAGCCTGAAATTCCTGAAACCTATAGCAGTAGCCATTGCACGGATTGAGGGAGACAATGCCATCCTGTCTGATGTTCAGACTCTGCTTGCAGATGTAAGAGAAGAAATCCGTACTGCCCTGCCCACTTCACTGTTGCTTCAAGCAGAGGAAACTGCAGTTCTGAAATACATCAAAAAGCGTGAAGACTTCTGCCTGAAGCCCATACACGCCGCAGCGTACATGTTGTACATGTTGGCAAGAGTATCCTGTCTGGTGCAGAGATCAACAAGGCCTATGGTGTCATCACTACCGTGTCTCGCCACTTGGCCTGGATGAGGGCAAGATTCTTGGCATACTTTGGGTCCATCCGGACAAATTTGAGGCTTTTTGGGCCTGACAACGAGCCATCCTCAACAAGGTTGGAAAGTGACAGTGAAGATGAGGCCTCGGAGACTGATGTTCAAGAGGTTGATATTGAGGAGGTCCAGGGAGAAGACATGGAAGCCTGAGAGAAAGACAACCAAAGCTTTAGTTTCTAGACTATCATTTTACATATGTACACTACTGTTCAAAAGTTTGCGGTCACTTTTTTGTCAATTTTTAAAATAACATTATATTGATCAGAAATACAGTGTAGACATTGTTAATGTTGTAAATGACTATTGTAGCTGGAAATGGCTGACTTAAAAACATTTTTTTAATGGAATATCTACATAGGCATACAGAGGCTCATTATCAGCAACCATCACTCCTGTGTTCCAATGGCACATTGTGTTAGCTAATCCAAGTTTATCATTTTGAAAGGCTAATTGATCATTAGAAAACCCTTTTGCAATTATGTTAGCACAGCTGAAAACTGGCCTTCTTAAAACTAGTTGAGTATCTGGAGCATCAGCATTTGTGGGTTCAATTACAGGCTCAAAATGGCCAGAAACAAATAAGTCTTCTTTTGCTGTGAAATGAAGGCTATTCCATTCGAGAAATTGCCAAGAAACTGAAGATCTCGTACAACGTTGTGTACTACTCCCTTCACAGAACGGCACAAACTGTCTCTAACCAGAATAGAAAGAGGAGTGGGAGGCCCCAGGGCACAACTGAGCAAGAGGACAAGTACAATGGAGTGTTTAGTTTGACAAACAGACGCCTCACAAGTCCTCAATTGGCAGCATCATTAAATAGTACCCGCAAAACACCAGTCTCAATGTCAACAGTGAAGAGGCGACTCCGGGATGCTGGCCTTCTAGGCAGAGTTGCAACATTTGAGAGAAATAAGCTTTTTGTGTGTATGGAACATTTCTGGGATCTTTTATTTCAGCTCATGAAAAATGGGACCAACACTTTACATGTTGCATTTATATTTTTGTTCCGTATACTGGGTATGGTTAGGGTGATGTGTGAAAAGTACAGTAGTCCTACCCAGTGGTATGCCCATTAAATAGGTATGATAAACTGTAATCTGATTGCTGCCAGAGTACAGTTTGTTTTACAATCTATTGAAATATGCCCAGTTGCCTAAATGAACTGAGAGAGAGTAGAGAGCGTCTACCAGTGAATGATCCCTGATTTAATCTTCCCTCCTTTTTTATCAACTGTATTAATAGCCACTCAGGCCTCACACACACACACTCACCTTTCAAACCAAGGCGTTTTTTCCACCAACTTAAGCATCCCGCCAACTTTTCTATATATATGAAAGGTTTTGCTGGTGACAAAGCCTCTACTTTTATTTCCGCCAACCGACCTAGTCATGATTGCGGGAAAGTTCGGCTTAGTATGAAATGTAGCCGTAATGCAGAGGCGGCATAGGTACACACAGCGAAGCAGGGCTTAAAGTGGCCATGCCCCAGAGTAGGGTACATCCGCAGGGTACTACCATTACTCTCATGTTAAATTGGCTACATTACTCATTACCTGACAACGGCTGTATTTTGTTTTTTAGCTATCATATTCCTGGAGATTCCACCAAGTAGGTGTAGGCATTGCCATAGGCTACTTTGGGCCATTTGGTAGGGTTGTCTCCCCAGCTGGTCTCCAAAGTCATCCAATTGTTATAATACATTTGATTGAATAGCCTCAATGTAAGACCCTACGCCTGCTCCCTAACAAAACGGAGTCGGGGTCGGAAAGAGATGAAACAGGTGCTGGGTAGAGGAGTGTTAAGGCGTCCGCATGCTTCAGTTCGGCTGGCGCTTAGCTGAGCTCGGCTAACCGAACGAGTGTGCTCACATACTCCCTTAATAGACCTATCCAAGATAACTGAATAAATGTGTCATTTTTGCCGAAGAGCTCATAGTCACGCAATTTTACATCTAATGAAGATGTTTGGGGCAGTATTTCTCAATTAAAAAATGTGCGTGAAAACTAGTCGTCTCACGTTGAATGACAACAGACTTTATTGAAGAATCTCTACTGTTGACCAATCACCGACGAAGGGGCGTAGACTTCAGCTTTGAACTTCGGCTTGCCTGCCCGAACAGCCGAATAAATAACCCTCACCAAAGGGTCCAAAACGAACAAAAACGTCACAAAATATTGTTATAATATATGCACAAAGCTGTGCTGAGCCTCGCTCTGGGCCAGTCTGTGCTGGGCTAAAGTACACATACTGATCTGCTTCTGTTCCAGACATGCTCGACTGACTGGCTGTGACTTGGTGTGCTTTGTTTCACATTTGAACTACAACAAACAGGCAAGGATGTCCTTCCGTCCTAAATGCTCACTCTGCGACTCTCTCTATAAAGGATGTCTTCCATCCGCTTCAACCTCAGTTGAAGGGTCAAAGTCTCATTGTCTTTGGCTGACAGTTCTAAATCACAATCACTTCTGTCACACTTACACAGACCAGGCTGAACATACTGCAACTGAACAGGCTCACGACTTTCAGCAGAAAGATATTAAGTTCCAGAGTCCCATGGAGTTGTGTGTTCCTAGTGAGGACAGCCAATGATCTGTGATTCAGAGGACAAACGCATACAGACCAGTAGTTCTCGTTACGTCTCTGTGTCTTCATCACTTTTGTTACAACTGGTGGTGTTGAATAAGACTATTTGGTTAAATGCTGATTTGTGCTCTTATTTTTGTTTACAGTTCGTTCTTCTGTGCTGCTTATTGTGCAGTGATTACAAGCTGTTCTGTGGAGTGTAGGCACACTACACAGCGACAGCCTAGGTGTCATCAGCAGTTGGTGTCTGTCTATTTATGGCTGCTTGGTCTCTTTCTAGCTAGGTCTTGTATAGGACCAAAGTTCAGTTCTCTGTGATTGGGGATCAAGCAAGGTGTGGCCCTGGCCTCTATATTGCAGTAAGGCCTCATTATATTTTAATAAGAATACCGGTATACTCTGTGCCACTTTGTTAGTGTGTGTAGGATAAACATTCTGATTGAATCCAAGGAAATCCTTACATTGTGGTCTGGGCACTGACAAAGGAAAGGTCATCCTAAATATAGTTTGACGCCATAGTGATGTGTCCCTAAAACAGGTCTATCAATTCAAGACTTGGGAATGACAATTCTGGAAAGATTATGCTGTATGCCAGTGGTTTTCAAACCTTTTTTAGTGGGGACCACTTTATTTTTTTCATTTTTCTGGGTATACTTTTTTTCCCAATAATTACTTGCGACCCCAAATCTAATGACACAACCTTAAAATTGGTACATTTCGATTTTTACATCAACAAATAACCTTAAATTCATTACATGTTAATCTATTATCCAAATGAAAAGAAATCAAAAAATCAAAAAAAGAATTTTAATTTGTTAAATGATCTTTCTCAAAAATAATTGTATATTGTCTTATACAATAATCTGTACTTTTTTTTTTTATTGTTGGTGACCCCACTGCAGTTCGTTGCAAGCTTGACTTTGATTACCACTGCTGTAGGCTGTAGTAAGGTCACAACACAACGTGGTCTCTGTAGTTTCACCATAGGTATACTTGAATGTAGTCAAAAGTGCCATGCCATGTGTTTTTGACGCCCTCTTTCCAGTCTTGTCCATGCTACAATATCTTTGATGTCTTGTCCCAGCCCTGGTCCCCTCTATTAGGCCTCTGTGACTGTGAAGTGGTCTCCGTCTGGGCCTGCCCGTAAACTACTGCGCCCTCCGTCTCTATCTCCCTGAGTGCGTCTAGTTGACCTTCCTCTCAGCGACTCACAGGCCAGGCTAAATAATGGATGAGGTGCCTGGAAAGAGCGGCTGGTGTGAGATGTTACTTAACTGGATAAACGGGGAGGGAGAGGGCTTGGTAACAGCCAGGAGGGCCATTGCTAGCCTAGCACTTAGCACCCAAACCAGTGTCTAGTACTACAACACTGATTAACATCCCTTCCTGATCCGTTCTCTGACACTAACCAACTACAGAGCGTGCTGTGCTAAAGTTGAGGGGGCATGCACAGGGCAGGCAGGGTGTCAATCATTAATGAAATGCGTCCCATCTCCGGTTTCCTTGGGAGAGAGCGTAAAGAGTGGAGGATGAAGAACGTACAGCTTCCAGATAACAGACTTAGGAGGGCAGGTTGTGTACATTACTGTAACAGGGCCCTCTCTGTCTCTGTATGTTTCAGGTAGCCTGGCAGGTAGGAGCGTTGGGCCAGTAACCAAAAGGTTGCTGGATCAAATCCCCGAGCTGTCAAAGTAAAAATCTGTCGTTCTGCAACTGAGCAAGGCAATTAACCCATTGTTCCCTGGGCGAAAAATGACGTGGATGTCGATTAAGGCAGCTCTCCGCACCTCTCTGATTCAGAGGGTTTGGATTAAATGCGGAAGACACATTTCAGTTGAATACATTCAGTTGTACAGATGTGGAAACTTTGTGGGAATTAACGTGAATATATGCAAATTAACAGGAATATATAGGAATATAAGCAAATTTAATATTAATACCATTTAAATGTAATGTTTTTTGCATTGGATATATTTACCATATCATATGGAGACAAACATAAACCTTTTACCTTATCATAAGTAGACATCATTTCAAATGATTAAATCCAACCAATAGAAAAAAAACCCCAAAAAAACCAGATTAATTAAGAATTGAACATTTAATTAAATGAGTTGACTTCATGGGATGATTTCACTGAACAACAAAAGAAAGGGAATATTGAATGATCCTCAATGATCCATCGCATCTCCCAAAAACGTTTTCAACATCTGTAAAATGATAGTCTAGAAACTAAAGCTTTGGTTGTCTTCCTCTCAGGGTTCCATGTCTTCTATCTGGACCTCCTCAATGTCCACCTCTTGAACATTAGACTGTGAGGCGTCATCTTCACTCTCACTTTCCAACCTTGTTGAGGATGGCTCGTTGTCAGGCTCAAAAATCCTCAAATTTGCCCGATGGCGCAAATTTTTCAACCCTTGTATTGGTCAGCCTGTTCCGTGCTTTGGTGTATGTGTTCCCAAACAAGGACCAGTTGCGCTCTGAGGCGGCTGATGTTGGTGGGATTTGGAGGATGATTGAGGCAACAGGGGAAAGGGCCTCAGATCCACAATGTCCCTTCCACCAGGTGGCTGATGAGATATGTTGGCACGACTGCCATATTGCATCTCAAAGCCCTTGCTTGGAAGTGTACTTCGCCAGACTGCCAAGAATCTTGCCCTCATCCAGGCCAAGTGGCGAGACACGGTAGTGATGACACAATAGGCCTTGTTGATCTCTGCACCATACAGGATACTCTTACCAGCATACTCGGGGTCCAACATGTACTCTGCCGCGTGTATGGGCTTCAGGCAGAAGTCTTCACACTTTTTGATGTATTTCAGAACTGCAGTTTCCTCTGCTTGGAGCAACAGTGAAGTGGGCAGGGCAGTACGGATTTATTCTCTTACATCTGCAAGTCTGAATATCAGACAGGATGGCATTGTCTCTCTCAATCTGTGCAATGGCTACTGCTATAGGTTTCAGGAGTTTCAGGCTGCTTACCACTATCTCCCAAAATACATCATCCAGGAGCATCCTCTTGATGGGGCTGTCCATATCGGCAGACTGCAATATGGCCATTTCTTGGAGAGACTCCTTCCCCTCCAGGAGACTGTCAAACACGATGACACCACCACCCCAACGGGTGTTGCTGGGCAGCTTCAAAGTGGTACTCTTATTCTTCTCGCTTTGCTTGGTGAGGTAGATTGCTGCTATAACTTGATGACCCTTCACATACCTAACCATTTCCTTGGCTCTCTTGTAGAGTGTGTCCATTTTTTTCAGTGCCATGATGTCCTTGAGGAGCAGATTCAATGCATGAGCAGCACAGCCAATGGGTGTGAAGTGAGGGTAGGACTCCTTCACTTTAGACCAAGCAGCCTTCATGTTTGCAGCATTGTCTGTCACCAGTGCAAATACCTTCTGTGGTCCAAGGTCATTGATGACTGCCTTCAGCTCATCTGCAATGTAGAGACTGGTGTGTCTGTTGTTCCTTGTGTCTGTGCTCTTTATAGAATACTGGTTGAGGGGTGGAGATGATGTAGCTAATTATTCCTTGCCCATGAACATTCGACCACCCATCAGAGATGATTGCAATACAGTCTGCTTTCTCTTTGATTTCCTTGACCTTCACTTGAACTCTGGTTGGCGCCGCCCTCTGGTTAGTGCGTTAATTGTTTTAGTCTTTTTTTTTTTTTTCACCAGTTGAACTATAATAGTTCAGGATTATGGAGTGCTACTGTTTTACAAAGGTTTTAGCGGCCCTTTTTTATCACTGAGGGCACTTTTTCTTACGTTTACCAGCGCCAAATATACACGCGAGTCCTCAATTATTTACAGCCGAGCCGAGCCGAGCTATTGGATTTAGCACACTCAGCGCTGCTGCACCCCAGGGAAAAGTTTGTTATTCCGGACGAGTTGAAAAGGCGACGGCGTGGATGCAGGGCGGGATTGAAGTGTAAAGCAAAACTTAGAAAGTACAAGCCGGCTGTACCGTCTATCATTATGGGCAACGTGCGATCACTACATAACAAGATAGATGTTAAACACAGGCTCAAGCAAGCACATGGTAGCAAAAACTAACTAGCAGAAATTGTTAAGTTATAAATTATTTAAACACACTTTACTGTAGGCTACTATTTACTAGTTAACAAAAATTAATGTATGTCATATAAAATATATTCACTCCACCCAGTATTGTAATCAAAACATACCAGAAAGCATGTAGTCCTTGGCTCAGACAGTGTAGTAGTGTGGGCTCAATAGCATCTCATTAGTGTGCAAGATCTTGAGAATCAGCTGTACATGTGATGGAGGAATACACTGTGCATGCAGAGGGTTGCAATTCCATTGAATTGGGGTTAGTTTAACCAAAATATGCCACAAGACCTAGAATTGTTCACTTAACTTCCTTACGCTCAAGGTACTTAACGATATCATAACCGCCATCGATAGAAGACCGTACTGTGCAGCCGTCTTCATCGACCTGGCCAAGGCTTTCGACTATGTCAGTCACCGCATTCTTATTGGCAGACTCAACAGCCTTGGTTTCTCAAGTGACTGCCTCGCCTGGTTCTCCAACTACTTCTCAGACAGAGTTCAGTGCGTAAAATCGGAGGGCCTGCTGTCCGGTCCCCTGGCAGTCTCTATGGGGGTGCCACAGGGTTCAATTCTTGGGCCAACCCTATTCTCTATATACATCAACGATGTCGCTCTAGCTGCTGGTGACTCTCTGATCCATCTCTACGCAGACGACACCATTCTGTATACATCTGGCCCCTCTTTGGACACTGTGTTAACTAACCTTCAAACAAGCTTCAATGCCATACAACACTCCTTCCGTGGCCTCCAACTGCTCTTAAATGCTAGTAAGACTAAATGCATGCTCTTCAATAGAACGTTGCCCGTTGCTGCTTATCGATCACTGCACCTGTGTATATAGCCCTTATGTAAATAGCCCATCCTACTACCTCATCCCCATATTTATTTTTTAACTTCCGCTCAATTTTGCACTCCAGTATCTCTATTTGCACATCATCATTTGCACATTCCATCATTCCAGTGATTATGCTGATCTGTAATTTATTTCGCCACTATGGCCTATTTATTGTCTTCCTAACCTTACTGCATTTTGCACTACATTTGCACTCTGTATATAGATTTTCTATTGTGTTTGACTGTACGTTTGTTTATTTCCCATGTGTAACTCTGTGTTGTTTTTTTTGTCGCACTGCCTTGCTTTGTCTTGGCCAGGTCGCAGTTGCAAATGAGAACTTGTTCTCAACTGACCTACCTGGTTAAATAAAGGTGAAATAAAAATAAAACCCTACAACTGACTATGTATTATCTTTCCCTTTCTGTTTGCAGCTGTCAGGGGAGGGAGTAGAATGTTCTGTATTCTAAGAAGCACAATGGATTCTTGAGATGCTTTGATGCCTGACTCTTCCTGGTTCCTGAAGCCCCCACCTGCAGTTGCGTATTACAGGACTATAAGTGATCCAATCTCCATTCATCCCCCAACTCTGACCAACCCCAGCCTTACATTCTCTCATACTATTGCACTCTAAAAACAAGCTCTATGCAGTATTAGACCAAATCTCTGTTTATATTTTATTCTCATATTTAACAATGTCACCTGGGTCCTCTTAGCTGCTGAGTTTATACACTAACACAACAGCTCTCAGTATGAACTCCCAACTCGGGTCTTCTGTGTTGCGTCCACTTCCCAGAGAGTGGAGGCCTAACCATCAATTGTTGCATTGCTGGCACTGACGGGGGGGGCAGAGGCAAGTAGTGTCACTGTTTTGGGCCCCCTCCCTCCAACCCAAAGGAGTAGAGGAAGGAATACAGAGGTGACATGGATTTAAGGACAGAGACATGGATCAAAGTCATCTGGAAGGATCTGTTCCAGGAGGAGATGTTCCATAAAGATCTAGAATAAGAACCAGTTGGTTCTCAGGTGATTTGATCTCCATTGTAGTTCTTGAATGTCCATACATAGTCTTTAAAGCATATAGACACATGGAAGAGAAATTGATGCTCTGTTACTCACACAAAGAATACTGACTTGGACCTTTACACCTTGGAGATGTCTGCCACCTGACCCTCCAGCAGCTTTGATTATTTCAACTGTTAAAAGAACCGGATCAGAACAGTGAAACAGGAGGGGGAGGGAGGTTTAGGAAGTCCAAGGTGGGCGGTGGCGTGGCATGGCGGAGCACGGCGAGCTGCTCGGTGAAATGGCCACGGTTGGGCGTCTGAGTGCCACGGAGCGCCTGAAGCACGCCCAGAAGCGGCGCGCCCAGCAGCTGAAAGGCTGGGCCCAGATGGACAAGGACACGGCCCGTGGCGGGGGCAAGGCCGGCCAGAAAGGGGACAAGAAGAAGGGGCGCACGCGCAAGGTGGTCTTCCCCAACAACATCACCCTGCTGGAGGCTGCAGCCCGCCATGACCTGACGGAGGGTGAGTCAGTCAGCACAACACTATGGGCTGGTTTTCTGGACACGGATAAAGACTAGTCCTGGACTAAAAAGCATACTCAATAGAGAATCTCTAATAAAAGTGCTAATCCATGTCTGGGAAACCAGCCATAGGTTATTTTTTTACCAGAGGAAATCCCTCTACCCAAGCATGTAGATAACTTTCACTGTTGTTTCCATGGTTGCTGTTCTTCCAAGTAGCCTAGCATGAATAACAAAGTACAGCTGCTCTATAAACACAAGGGCAATTCCACATTAACAGAGAGATGCTGAGACTAATCTTTCACAAAATTAAACAAAAAAACTCTTAACAATTTCCACAGAAAATGTTACAAAAACACATTTACATTTACCTAAAGAACAGAGCAGATTAAAAGAATGATGGTTTGTTCTGTCATTCTGTCACCAAACTTTGCATCTGCACTGCTCTTCAAGTAAATGTGTTTTTGTAAAATGTTCAGTGGAAATTGTGAAGTTGTCCTTATGCTTATGAAGTTGTATGGTTAGTTCAACTTTGCAATAGTTTTTTGTTTAACATACATTTTAAAGTGAAACATTGAAGTCTCAGCATCACTCTGTTATTGTGGAATTGACCAGAAGTTACAGAGGAAATGATTCTAATGTTTTGTGCGACATGTCGTACTTTTAAACTTATGAGACCAGGCATTTGGTTTCAATGGTGCTATTGTTTCCACATATGATTATGGCTAATTATAGTGATCACTCGTAACTTAAACTTTTGCGTGCATTGTAAGAGCAGAGGTTATCTGAAGTTAGGATTCATAGCATAGCTTAGTGAATAACAGCCACTCTGTTGTAATTGTGTTTCACTGCAGTGAGGGAGCTGCTGAACAGTGGAGTCAGTCCAGATCTGTACAACGAGGACGGACTCACTGCCCTGCACCAGGTGCACACACACACACACACACTCAAACATACACAAACACTCAAACATACACACACACACTCAAACACACACACACACTCAAACACACACACACACTCAAACATACACACACACTCAAACATACACACACACTCAAACATACACACACACTCAAACATACACACACACACTCAAACATACACACACACACACTCAAACATACACACACACACACTCAAACATACACACACACTCAAACATACTCGCACACACACCAGGTAGACAGACCGTTGCGACCACCCACACCAACAGGTCAGCCTGTCTGTGTGTTGATGTTTTGTGTCGTCTGCTCTCAGAACTGTAACTACAGTCTGTGTTGTGTCTGTCTAAAATCATAGTTTACATAAACACTGTAGAGTGTTTTCACATTGCTTCTAGGGCTAGACATGTAACTGCTGCTCTGGACCAAGGCTCTTGCTTACATTCCTAGCCCGTCGGGGAGGATAGATTTAGTGAGGCTCCCCTTCATAGCACTGCTGTGTTGTTTGGAAAGGTCTACGAACAGCACCAAGAAACGACACTGCTCTCTTTATAAGTCAAAATGACACACACCCTACATATACACGTTAGCACGCACACACAATAAACACATGAGAGCACAGTGCTCTCATTATAAGTATCATAATTATTTCTTCCCTCTGGAAAAAGTGAATGTGTTTGACTTAGTAAATGGCTGGAGGCCTGGGCCTATGCAAATTCAGTTTACACTGCAGTTGACGTACTGATATTAGAACACTTTAGGTGTGCATGTATTCATTGGTTTGTCTGTCTCTGTTCTCCGTGTGCAGTGCTGTATTGATGACTTTGTGGAGCTGGTAAAATGTCTGTTGGACGCAGGGGCCAGTGTGAACGCCTGTGACAGTGAGCTGTGGACCCCACTCCACGCTGCTGCCACCTGTGGACACACAGGCCTGGTGCAGCTCCTGGTGCAGTCGTGAGTCACGTTATAAACGCTTCAACATGACACACTCACGCTGTAGTGCTGGTCGCAGAAATGTACACACCTTTACAATATACTACTTTACTTAGACTTGTAAAAAGAAGTATGAGTAACTAAGTATGAGTTTGGACACGGTCCTCTGGTTGAACTTCCCCTTCACAGACACTATCGTATCATATAAGCACATGGTTACAATTCCAGGACATCCTTATGTCCAAGTAGGCTGATTTACTACAGCAAACTAGCACTGTACTGCAGCTACATGTGCTGGTGATGTACAGTATGTGCCACTGGTGTAATGAGTCCCTGTCTCCTGATGTAATGTTCTCCTTGTCTGTGTCCAGTGGAGCAGAGCTGCTGGCGGTCAACGCTGATGGCAACATGCCCTATGACCTTTGTGAGGACGAGGCCACACTGGAGCTGCTAGAGATGGTCATGGCAGAGCAGGGTCAGATGCGAACCCAGACCTAACCTCAACATCCTCTCCTTCTCCACAACCTTATCCTCTATCTGTATTCCCAACTACTCCCAATCATTCTCTTGCCACGACTACAGCCTTGAGCCTTCATCCTTAGCTACCTAGTCCTTTTCTTCTCTTCACAGTTGTGATCTGCACCATGACCCTCACTAAAACTCAGTCCTAGTGAAATGTAGTCAAATAGTCTGTGTGGAAATGTAGTAGTGTGAGAACTCTGTGTTGACTTCCTGTGTACCTGTGCAGGTATAACCCAGGACCGTATAAACCAGTGTCGTGGGGCTAAGGAGATGGAGATGCTGACGGACCTTCGAGCACTGGTCCAGAGTGGTGCGGACCTGAACGTTCAGGATGACAACGGGGCCACACTGGTGAGACTGTAATCTGGGCCTTGAAGCCGGTTCAACTGCTTTTTAAAAATGTTATCTTCCCGTCTAATCAGGGACTGATTTTAGACCTGGGACTACAGGTGGCTGCAATTAATTATCAGATAAAACAGAAAACCAGAAGTATTCCGGACCTCGTAAACCTTAAAATACACATAAAAACACACCTGGCTGGGAAGAACTGTTCAAATACAGAACAAAGGTTCACGTTACCTACAAACAGAACCTACGGTTTGAACTTATAGTCCCATATTGTGATCCATATATTCACCTCACCACTGGTATAAAAGGTTGACCATGTAAAAATCTGTCCTCTATTTCACTTTACATCCAGCTGCACATAGCTGCGGCTCACGGCTACCTGTTGGTGGGGGAGCTGCTGCTGGAGCACCTGGCCAAAGTGGAGGAGAAGGACACAGATGGCTGGACACCACTCCACGCTGCCTCCTGCTGGGGACAGGTCAGTATTGCAGCACTCAGAACAGTTTAGAATGAAGCCACAGCCCCCTTCCTCAACTGTCATGCTATGGGCGGCAGGTAGCCTAGCGGTTAAGAGCATTGGGCCAGTAACCGAAAGGTCGCTGGTTTGAATTCCTGAGCTGACTAGGTGAAAAATCTGTTGATGTGCCCTTGAGCAAGGCACTTAACCATAATTGCTCCTGCTCAGGATAAGAGTGTCCGCTAAATGACTAAAATGTAAAATATGCCATGCTATGCTAAATGGCTGTATTGCCTCACAGACCTGAACATGCTGGTATGTCTTGTTTCCCCAGGTCCAGATGGTGGAGCTGCTGGTGGCTCATGGGGCCAGTCTCTACACCAAGTCCGTCCTGGAAGAGACGCCCCTTGGTAAGAACACAACTATCAACCCCCTCATTTAGAGAATCTGGAGACGTGATGGGCAATGACAGAAAAGGATTGGACAGTATAGATTAACTTACTGTTTGTTGTCCAGACACCGTATAAACATGTTTCAGAGGGACTGTAAGCCTGACTCTGTTGTGTTCTCTTTCCGTGGCAGATGTGTGTGCAGACGAGGAGGTGAGAGCTAAACTGATGGAGCTGAAGCACAAACACGACGCCATCATGAAGAGTCGGGACCGACAGAAGGGTACCTTGCAGAGACGAGCCTCCAGCACTGGCAGTAGAGGGTGAGGGGGGGGGAACGAGACAGAGGATTAGTTCAAGGATTGAGGGGAGAGGATGATGGTTTTGTTTAGACACTGGTAAAACCTTCAAGCTATGGTCACTCTGTCTAGCTTGTAGCTGTGTTTGCAGTGTCTCCGTCTGTTGCCCCCTATCTGAACAGTAAGGTGGTGCGGCGTGTGAGCATCAACGAGCGTTCCAGCCTGTACCGGCGGGAGCACCACAAGGAGGCCATGGTGTGGCAGGAGAGAGGCCGGCAGGCCGAGCCACAGGACGAGGACGAGGACAGACAGACGGACAACGAGCTCCACCAGCATGCTACCATGGTGAGTGGTACTGTGTTACGCCTGTCAAAGCAATAACAGCAGGACAAACTGCTACCATGTTCAGTTAACACTGAGAATAGAGGATATGGTTCAGAATTGATACGTGAATGTGGCATAACTCTCTTGCGCTGGCTTTCTCAGGCTGCAGGTGCCATGTCGAGAGGGGAGGATGACGAGGGAGCGGAGAGGAAGTTCAATCTGGGGAACGGTGGGACGCCCCTGGCCCTGTCGGCGTCAGTCCCAGGGGAGCAGTGGAGCGGAGGCCGGATGGACCGCAGCGCTTCTTACCAGCTGAGCCCTGCCTCGGGGTCGGGGTCCGGGGAGGGAGGGGACAGCATGACCCGGGAGAAATCCCACCAGACATTAGCAGACCTGAAACGCCAGCGGGCCGCAGCCAAGCTCAACAAGTACCCCGCCCCACCCCCACCTCTAACCCCTCCAGAGGAAGAGCCCCCCACTCCCGCCCCTCTGCAGGAGGTGACCCCCTCCGGAGGCGCCCAGCAGACACCCAGCACAGAGGAGGTGGCCTCCCCCAGAGCTGTGTACTTCACCCCAGCCAGCGGGGACCCGCCCCTGCTAAAACTACAAGCCCCAGAGGAGGACACCTCTAACAACACCAAGGAGCCCTGCTGTGGACTCATGTAGGGACACACACAAACACCTCCAAGCACCCACTGCCTGACTGGAAATTAAAGTGGACGATTGTGTAACACTCAAAAGATTTAAAAACAAAACACTACGGTGACGAACAGATTCGTTGCGGTTGGATTTATTCTAAGCGTATTATTTGGTTCCGTTAAGCGCCTACTTCCATCAATGATATGCCAGTTATACATTCCATCTTCTTGCACATATTTATTTTCAGCTCTCCTTCCTGAAAAGTCTAAAACAAGATTTATCTAATGGAGAGACTAAAACATTTCCAATATATGAGCACTTAACATAGAGCTCCTAACATTCCTCATTGCTCCTCTGTTGAGAAGGGTGTGGCCAGAGCCATAGATTTACATACATGGATATTGCTCTACGTATGTCTATATTGACCTCGTATAAAGACCTTATGTGGCCACCTGGTGGCTTCTAAGAGACCTACAGATTACAGTATTACTCTTTCAATAGCACAGAGTGCTTTCTTCTGTTGAATCCCTTTTTTCCATGTCCGTTTGGGGCAGTTCAATCAAAAGAGATGATAGTTTTCTCACATTATATATGAACTGGCCTTCTGACTTAATGAATAAGATTTGCTTATTCAAAGCAGAAAGGGGTTAGAGCAGAGTGAATGTAAAGCAGAAAGGGGCTAGAGCAGAGTGAATGTAAAGCAGAAAGGGGCTAGAGCAGAAAGGGGCTAGAGCAGAGTGAATGTAAAGCAGAAAGGGGCTAGAGCAGAAAGGGGCTAGAGCAGAGTGAATGTAAAGCAGAAAGGGGATAGAGCAGAGTGACTTAATTAACCAAAGCTGATTATTTTACTTACTTTACTTCAAGCTGATAATCGGACCAATTAATTAGGATTTTCTACTCAACATTGACTGAGCATGATTTGAGATGTGTGCTGTAACTTGATGTGTACCTTAACTTGATGTGTACTGTAAATGGATTCAAGAGAAGGACAGATTATGACCGAGAGTGATTTTAAAGGGTACATAATGATAGCATTTATTGGTCTTATTTATTGTTTTCCATACACACACAGTCTGTCTGCTGACAGGGTACAGAAGTGGGAGTGCTTGTAGACTATGGTTTCTCTTCCTTGTTGGTTTGAATTTGCATCAAATTTACACAAGTGTAGAAAAGTGCTCTGCCTTTCTACTGATCAGCGTTCAGCACTGTTCTTAAAATGATTTTCTATGGTGCAATTTGTAAACAAGGGTTTTGTTTTCTAAATGATTGTAAGAGGTGATCTAATTTTCAAAATCATATAAATTGGGTTTTTGTCATTGTGTTTAATGTCCCCTCTCAGCATAAAATGACTTCCTATAGGCATTTTTATTTCTATGTGAATAGGGATTTCCATGACATGGACTGACCAGGTGAATCCAGGTGAAAGCTATGATCCCTTATTGATGTAACTTGTTAAATCCACTACAATCAGTGTAGATGAAGGGGAGGAGACAGGTAAAGAAGGATTTTTAAGCCTTGAGGCAATTGAGACATGGATTGTGTATGTGTGCCATTCAGAGGGTGAATGGGCAAGACAAAATATTTAAGTGCCTTTGAACGGGGTATGGTAGTAGGTGCCAGGCGCACTGGTGTGTCAAGAATGGCAACGCTGCTGGGTTTTTCAAACTTAACAGTTTCCTGTGTGTTTTAAGAATGTTCCACGACCCAAATGACATCCAGCCAACTTGACCCAACTGTATCAAGCATTCAAGTCAACATGGACCAGCACCGCTGTGGAACGCTTTTGACACCTTGTATAGTCCACGCCCCAACGAATTGAAGCTGTTCTGAGGGTAAAAGGGGATGCAACTCAATATTAGGAAGGTGTTTCTAATGCCTTATACACTCTGTATATGAATTACATTTTATTTTTGTTTCAAATCACAAGTTGTAAACCCATCATAAACTACTATGATTCACAGGGAAAGTTCTACCGCTGTGCGGTGCGCACAGCATAAATAATTATAAATAATGAAAAATAAGTCAATACGTAATAGTAGGTAAGGTTATCCAATCAATAACAACCCTAGGGCAGTAAAAATAAATTTAAAAAATGTATTTTGTGTAGAGTAGGTTGTCGTCAACCATTCGTTTACAACAAACCATTTATACCTAGAAACCAGGATCTTCTACATTGCTGCCTTAATGAAATGAAGGGGTCATCAAAACAACTGACAGAAATTTATTTTTGTCTTAACCAAGAACTATCTTGGTCAACCTTGTCAATGTGATGGTTGGTCAACAGTAAGTGCCTTCTGTAGGGTTGATTGGTTGCAGAAGTTCTAATTGACGTGAAGTATGGGACCAAATGCCTTAGTAAGTCATTCTTTCTAAATGTACTATTGAAATGTCTCCTTCAATGGAACTCAGTCCTCAATTACACATTTTAATTTGTTTGTTTTAATTTAAACCATGATTTGTACGGTTGTTGCCTGTTTAAAAAGTGTCATGTTTTCACAGTTTTATGTATCGATTGTTTTGGGGGGAAGGGGGTATGCGACATGGGTTTAAGAGTACTTGTGTGTACATGTTTTTTTATTTGAATATATTGGGAGTCAGACGGACAGTCATTCTTGCTCGCCTAATAGATACACTATATATACACATAAGTATGTGGAAACGCCTTAAAATCTGTGCATTCGACTATTTTAGCCACACCTGTTGCTGACCGGTGTATAAAATTGAGCACACCGCCATGCAATCTCCATAGACAAACATTGGCAGTAGAATGGCTTACTGAAGAGCTCAGTGACTTTCAACGTGGCACCGTCATAGGATGCCACCTTTCCAACAAGTCAGTTCGTCAAATTTCTGCCCTGCTAGAGCTGCCCCGGTCAGCTGTAAAATCTGGGTTTGGCAGATGCCAGGAGAACGCTACCTGCCTAAATGCATAGTGCCAACTGCAAAGTTTGGTGAGGAGGAATAATGGTTTGGGGCTGTTGTTCGGGCTAGGCCCTTTAGTTTCAGTGAAGGGAAATCTTAACGCTATAGCATACAATTACATTCTAGACGATTCTGTGCTTCCAACTTGTGGCAACAGTTTGGGGAAAGCACTTTCCTGTTTCAGCATGACAATGCCCCCATGCATAAAGCGAGGTCCACACAGAAACGTTTTTTCGAGATTGTTGTAGAAGAACTTGACTGGCTTGCACAGAGCCCTGACCTCAACCCTATCGAACACCTTTAGGATTAATTGGAATGCTGACTGTGAGCCAGGCCTAATCGCCCAACATCAGTGCCCAACCTCACTAATGCTCTTGTGGCTGAATGAAAGCAAATCCCTTCAGCAATGTTCCAACATCTAGTGGAGCCTTCCCAGAAGAGTGGTGGCTGTTATAGCAGCAAAGGGGGGACCAACTCAATATTAATGGCCATGATTTTAGAATGAGATGTTCGACAAGCAGGTGTCCACATACTTTTGATCATGTAGTGTATATAGCGTTGTGCAATGTGTCCTTCATCTGCTACAAAACTACTTCAAGCCAGCAGGGGGACACTGAGTCAAGAAAACCATGCTGCTCAACATTCACACCAGTTTCCTCCTCTCTATTGTACATGAAAGTAGCTGCACTGAGGATATGAATGGTTGAAGTATTGAAGGTTCCTGGAGTTCACTGTCTTTCTGGTCCAGCTGATGTAGATTAACCATTAAAGGTGGACCCTCTTGTTTCCGTGGGAGGGGGAAAGTGGAAGGACCGCATGCTGTACAAACTCAGACTGATCAAGGACTTACAGTAGCCTACCTGTCAATGTATTTCTTATACCTTCATTTGGATCACCTTACAACAAATCTAGAGCTTTTGTAAATATTTTAGAAAAATAAATGATGTCAAAGTTTAGTGTGCTTTTTGTTGTGTATTCGATGTGCTTCTTTCAGGTTGACATTACCCCTTAGTGGTGGAAATGTGCAGTGACTTGGCACAGAAGATCTTACACCAGCTAGGTTTAATTCTGACATGAGAGCTTGTAGGTTCACACACACACGACACACATAGCACAAATGCACATACACTACTGATTGTAACAGCCCAGTACATGCCTCTCAGACATCCAGGCAATACCGGTTTCTGCCCTGACCAACCCTGACTCACCAATGTTTATGTCCTGTCTCTGTGTTGTGAAAACATGGGTGGGGACATGGCTGGTGTGAGGCTGAGGGGCGATATTCCACAACATGGTGAAGGACAGATGTACCCTGTAGTACAGACCCCTAGTGATTGACACATTGCATGCCCTTCAGTCTACCCGTCTCAACTACCCTCCCCCTCTCTCTTTTAGTTTCTGTGCTGACTGCCGTTTTGACAACACTTGTCCTCAAGTTTGTGTGAGAGAAACCCAGTAATGTAAACACTAAGGGTATATGACAACCAAGGCCTTTGGGCTTTAAGCAAATCAGCATATTGCAGGTATGCAGATGTACAGTTTGGTATAAGAGGCCTTTATGGAGAATAGGAGTAGTAGTACTGACATAGTTTGAGGACAGACTGGATGTCGTATGGTATGACCAACTGTGCACTGTGTGGTACATGGATGTCACTGGGTCTGGGGGACTCACATGTTTGCGTGCCCACCATGTGAGAAGGGATCAAATGTATTTTCCAAGCACCCACAGAGACACACACATATTCCGTCTCCTTGGGCTGTATGTAGTGGAGGACCTGTTGGAACGTATATTCTTAGCGTTTTCTAAGCACTATGAGTTCTCTCCCAGGCACAGATGACAGACCGGTAGGATTCCAGTTGAGGTAGTTTAATGACACTGATTAACATAGAGCAGGATCGGCACAGCACAGTGTATGGCTTGACAACTGTGTTAACCAAGAGTGTGTGATTCTGAAAAGGGGGAAATTAAATACAAGTTGAATAAAAGTGCAGGTATAAGCTTAATAAAACCTCCAATTACGTAAGCTATAAATAATATGGCTACAATAGGTTATCTGCTGCACAGGGCAATACAACCTAACAACATGGCTGTGACTTCACTAATGAATGATCAGAGGAGTAAAACCACACAGCATTACAGAGCAGCACCATCATCCTCACACAACTGCTTGAACTTGAATATATATATATATATATATATATATATATATATATATATATATATATATATATATATATATATATATATATATACAGTGGGGAGAACAATTATTTGATACACTGCCGATTTTGCAGGTTTTCCTACTTACAAAGCATGTAGAAGTCTGTAATTTTTATCATAGGTACTCTTCAACTGTGAGTGACGGAATATAAAACAAAAATACAGAAAATCACATTGTATGATTTTTAAGTAATTAATTTGCATGACATAAGTATTTGATACATCAGAAAAGCAGAAACCTTTGTTTGCAATTACAGAGATCATACGTTTCCTGTAGTTCTTGACCAGGTTTGCACACACTGCAGCAGGGATTTTGGCCCACTCCTCCATACAGACCTTCTCCAGATCCTTCAGGTTTCGGGGCTGTTGCTGGGCAATACGGACTTTCAGCTCCCTCCAAAGATTTTCTATTGGGTTCAGGTCTGGAGACTGGCTAGGCCACTCCAGGACCTTGAGATGCTTCTTACGGAGCCACTCCTTACTTGCCCTGGATGTGTGTTTTGAGTCGTTGTCATGCTGGAAGACCCAGCCACGACCCATCTTCAATGCTCTTACTGAGGGAAGGAGGTTGTTAGCCAAGATCTCGCGATACATGGCCCCATCCATCCTCCCCTCAATACAGTGCAGTCGTCCTGTCCCCTTTGCAGAAAAGCATCCCCAAAGAATGATGTTTCCACCTCCATGCTTCACGGTTGGGATGGTGTTCTTGGGGTTGTACTCATCCTTCTTCTTCCTCCAAACACGGCGAGTGGAGTTTAGACCAAAAAGCTCTATTATTGTCTCATCAGACCACATGACCTTCTCCCATTCCTCCTCTGGATCATCCAGATGGTCATTGGCAAACTTCAGATGGGCCTGGACATGCGCTGGCTTGAGCAGGGGGACCTTGCGTGCGCTGCAGGATTTTAATCCTTGATGGCGTAGTGTGTTACTAATGGTTTTCTTTGAGACTGTGGTCCCAGCTCTCTTCAGGTCATTGACCAGGTCCTGCCGTGTAGTTCTGGGCTGATCCCTCACCTTCCTCATTATCATTGATGCCCCACGAGGTGAGATCTTGCATGGTGCCCCAGACCGAGGGAGATTGACCGTCATCTTGAACTTCTTCCATTTTCTAATAATTGCGCCAACAGTTGTTGCCTTCTCACCAAGCTGCTTGCCCATTGTCCTGTAGCCCATCCCAGCCTTGTGCAGGTCTACAATTTATCCCTAATGTCCTTACCCAGCTCTCTGGTCTTGCCCATTGTGGAGAGGTTGGAGTCTGTTTGATTGAGTGTGTGGACAGGTGTCTTTTATACAGGTAACGAGTTCAAACAGGTGCAGTTAATACAGGTAATGAGTGGAGAACAGGAGGGCTTCTTAAAGAAAAACTAACAGGTCTGTGAGAGCCGGAAATCTTACTGGTTGGTAGGTGATCAAATACTTACGTTATGCAATAAAATGCAAATTAATTATTTAAAAATCATATGTGATTTTCTGGATTTTTGTTTTAGATTCCGCCTCTCACAGTTGAAGTGTACCTATGATACAAATTACAGACCTTTACATGCTTTGTAAGTAGGAAAACCTGCAAAATCGGCAGTGTATCAAATACTTGTTCTCCCCACTGTGTGTATATATATATATATATATATATATATATATATATATATATATATATATATATAGCTACATCCACAAGGCTCATTGCTAATAAAATACACACGTAATTTATACAGTATACATCCATACAACTACAGGGCATATAAGACTAGACACTGGTGGACATTATACTATACAATGAAATGCTAAATGTCTGAAATGAGATGACAGAAACAATAGGGTTAGCCAGCTTATAGTTGCTAGCTCTCAGTAAAAATGCTAGTTAGCTTTACAAAGGAGTGCGTCCACAACACATGAATAGTAAGAAATATGAACTCACATTTCTGAAGGAGACATACTGGCCTTGGCTAAAACAAAGAACGCTAATTTAAGGTAATCGCAGAAGATGGCTGGAACTTATCACTTGGCTTGTGTACTTTCTCTACTTACTTCCTTCTCCTCAGTGATCGCCCAGCATGCTCTGCTCCACATCAACGGTGGGCAGGTCTACAGCTCTCCTACGATGAACTATTATTTACTCTCAATAGTCTTTCGTACACTGTATGTTCCATGTCTGCCACTCTCCTGCTTTAATACTTTCTGATCCTAGACCAGTTGATACAGTGAATGGGCATATAAAGACAGAGAGAACTGAGCTGGTTCTGAGCTGGTTCTTATTTCGCTCTTCAGTTTTACCAGCCGCTGTCCTTGAATAGGCCAGAATCGGGGTGACAGAGACACTTGGGGAGAAGGAGTGACATAACTGACTAAGACCGATGAACCAGAACAGCACTGGAATGTATGGTGATCATTTTACAGGCTCCTGATCAATTCTGCTATTTTGTGTTTTTTTCTTGCGCTGATGTTAACTTGTTTTGTACATAATGTTTACGACATTTCCTATGACTGAAAACAGCTTCTGGACATCAGATAAATAATCACTAACCTCGATTTAGATTAAGATATCTACTTCAATGTAGAAAATAGTAAAAATAAAGAAAGACCCTTGAATGAGTAGGTGTGTCCAAACTTTTGACTGGTACTGTATATTTTTTGTAGCTATCTATTTACCACCACAAACCGATACTGGCACTAAGACCACACTCAACAATCTGTATAGAGTCATAAGCAAACAAGAAAATGCACATCCAGATGGATGGACAGTGATTTGAATGCCTCACCCTCCATTTGGCAAATCTGACCATAACTCTATCCTCTTGATTCCTGCTTACAAGCAACTCTAAACAGGAAATACCAGTGATGCGCTCAATACGGAAGTGGTCCGATGAAGCGGATGCTAAGCTACAGGACAGTTTCACTAGCACAGACTGGAATATGCTCTAGGACTCTTCCATTGGCATTGAGGAGTACCACATCAGTCACTGGCTTCATTAATAAGTGTATCGAAGACATCATCCCAACAGTGACCATACGTACAAATCCAAACCAGAAACCAGGCAACATCCGCACTGAGCTTAAGGCTAGAGCTGCTGCTTTCAAGGAGCGGGGCGCTAATAAGAAATCCCACTACACTCTCTGACAAACCATGAAACAGGCAAAGTGTCAATACAGGACTAAGATCGAATCATACTGCACCGGCTCTGATGCTCGTCAGATGTGGCAGGGCTGGCAAACTATTACGGATTACAAAGGGAAACCTAGCCATGAGCTGCCCAGTGTCACGAGCCTACCAGATGTGCTAAATGCCTTCTATGCTCGCTTCGAGGCAAGCAACACTGAACCATGCGTGAGAGCATCAGTAGTTCTGGACGACTGTGTGATCACGCTCTCCGTAGCCGATATGAGTAGGACCTTTAAACAGGTTAACATTCACAAATCCGCAGAGCTAGACGGATTACCAGGACGCGTACTCAGAGCATGCGCTGACCAGCTGGCAAGTGTCTTCACTGACATTTTCAACCTCTCCCTGACCCACTCTGTAATACCTACATGTTTCAAGCAGACCACTATAGTTCCTGTGCCCAAGATCGTCAAGGGAACCTGTCTTAATGACTATCGCCCGTAGCACTCATATCTGTATCCATGAAATGCTACAGATTATGCAATCTCTAGTGCACTCCATACTGCCCTTTCCCACTTGGGCAAAAGGAACACCTACTTGAGAATGCTGTCCATTGACTTCAGCTCAGCGTTCAACACCATAGTGCCCTTCAAGTTCATCACTAAGCTAAGGACCCTGGGACAAAGGACACCCCCAGATTATGAGGGCAACAGCACATCACCCACGCTCACCCTCAACACGGGGGCCCCTCAGCCGTGTGTGCTTAGTCCCCTCCTGTTTTCAATGTTCACCCACGATTGCATGGCGTGCACGACTCCAACACCATCATTAAGTTTGCAGAGACACAACGTGATGTCTCTGATGAGACAGCCTATAGGGAGGAGGTCAGAGACCTGGCAGTGTTGTGCCAGGACAACAACCTCTCCCTCAAAGTCAGCAAGACAAAGGAGCTGATCGTGGACTACAGGAAACGGAGGGCCGAGCCCGCCCCCATTCACATTGACGGGGCTGTAGTGTAGCAGGTCGAGAGCTTTAAGTTCCTTGGTGTCCACAACACTAAGGATCTATCATGGTACAAACACAGTCGTGAAGAGGGCACAACAACGCCTCTTCCCCCTCAGGAGACTGAAAAGATTTGGCATGGGCCCTCAAATCCTCAAAAAGTTCTATAGCTGCACCATTGAGCGCTCTTGACTGGCTGCATCACCGCTTGGTATGGCAACTGCTTGGAATCCGACCGCAAGGTGCCACAGAGGGTAGGTCGGACCGACCAGTACATCACTGTTTCTCTTAAAAATAAAGTACTTTCAAAGTTTGGAAAAGTAACATAGACTTTTATTACACAAGCAACAAAAGCAGAGGACCCTCCGGAGACTTCTGATCTTCCCAGACTCCTTTGCGCTTCTTATACTCATTTCTGGTTACATAGCATACATAGCCCCTCCCTCACGGGTAGGCTGATTAACACCTCTAACTGTCTCCCACTATCGTTTCAAAACCATTCAACTCTGGTTCGTCTACCTCCTCTTCCTGTCAGCAGTTAAACCTTCAAAATATAAAACACTCCCCCCTTGGCAATAAAACTTCAAGATACGAAACTGTGAAACCATAGTGGCGACCCCTTAGTAATGGTAAAGGTGCACAGATAAACACATTCACCCATGAAGGCAACCAGACACACACTCATAAATCTTATCATACATGGACCCAAATTCTTAGTGCCTGTTACAACCTGGTACAACAGCACAATACAGACACTGTTCTATTCAACTATTCTAGTCCTTATATTATAGCTAATGTGTGTCTAAGTGTAACCCATAAAACCATATGATCATCTTCTCTTGGGCTTCACTGACTGCTCTAACTATTGGGCTTTACTGGCTGCTCTATCTCCATCCTGTTGCTATCCTATGCCATTCTATAGTTTACTGAGTAACCTATTGTGGTTTCTAACCTGCCAATTCTGTTCTTTGGATCATAGTCCTAGAAATATTGAACAAAAGCTTAAAATATTCAACAAAGACTGTTCTCTCTTCTACCACACGGCAAGCAGTACCGATGCACCAAGTCTGGAACCAACAGGACCCTGAACAGCTTCTACCTGCAAGCAATAAGACTGCTATATAGTTAGTTAACTAGCTAACCAAATATCTACCCGGACCATTTGCATTAACACTTTTTTTTTGTTGCACTAACTCATCACATACACTGCTGCTACTGTTTACTATCTGTCACTTTATTCCTAGTTATATGTAGATTTCTACCTCAATGTCCTCGTACCCCTGCACATCGACTCTGTACTTAATTAATTGCTCTGCATTTCACTGTTAGTCCACACCTTGATTAGATTTCTGTCCTATGTCCAGGTTTCTTCCAATAGGGTGAAGCAGAGACAGAAAGGCCAAAAACAGACTGACAGACACACAGGGATATACAAAGAGAACCCTTGTGCATCTACTGACCACTGACTAGTGCAGGGGTGGGTCAACCTTTTGGCTCGAGGGCTACATCGGGATTTCGACATACTTTCGATCTAGTTTTAGACGTTCAAGCATGGTCTGGAGTGTTTATTTTTTTTAGGCGTGCAGAGAATGTTGTCTGATTTCAACTAACAGACACATAACGCAGTGCAACAGGAGGACTGGGCCTGTATCAACTTGTTATAAAGGATATGCCTGATACCAGAGTACCAGTGGAATAATCTATGTAATAATTCTGTAACATGTACACAGTTACCCTGGAATAGTACCTATGCAATGTAGCATTTCACAGGGCTGTTTAAAACAAACTGTTCAGGGAAACATTGTATTGCTGATGTGTGACATGGATAATTGCAAACTTGTAAATTAGTACATGGGAGGAGTTATTTAGGTTAAGATGTTGACATTCAAGGGAATAGTTTGATATTTCAAACGATTCAGGTCGCAGTTGTAAATGAGAACAATAAATGTGCATGTGTGCAGGGGGGTGTGTGAGAGTGTTTTTGTGGTAGCAACCTCTGGAGCTGGGCCATGACCTTGGGGTGAGGGTGTAGAATGTGTACGTTTGGCCAGGCAGTAAGAGTAACACTACACCCCTGGGTGGGAGGAGGAGGGCTGGGGAGGCCCAGTTAAGAGCACACAGTGTGCTGTGCCAGTGCCGCAGAGGAATGTGTAGCCCTTTCAGGTGCTGTGCAAATCCAGAATGCTATGTAAAGAGCTCAGGCAAAAATAGAATGTCTTTCAACTCTCCATGGCAATAATATTAATCCTTCAATGAAATGGTTAATTTTTTGAAAAACCATTAAAAACCTAAATGTTTAATTATTTTCTATAATAATCTCCTACAAATATTTTGGGTCACAAGTGTTCCACCCCAGCTACCTCTTCAATGTCTATACATCAAAACGCAGAGTAGGCTGGCCTATGAAAGTACCTAAGCTACACTATCAGAAAAAAGGGTTCCAAAAGGGTTCTTCAGCTGTCCTCATAGGAGAACCCTTTTTGGTTCCAGGTAGAACCCTTTTGAGTTCTTCAAAGGGTTCTCCTATGGGGACAGCTGAAGAACCCTTTAAGGTTCTAGATAGCACCTTTTTTTCTAAACGTGTACTTATAAAACAGCCCCAGGGTCTCCCATTCACAGGCTCAGTCAGTGTGAATCCATTTCTGAAATTTGAATAAACAGTATGACAACTGGTCAAGTAATGTCGGCACAAGAGACCATCATTAAGGGTCAAGAAAGTAAAGAACTGATGAAGAATTAAAAAGGGCAAGTTTATAAACAATGGAGAAAAGCTTATATTTTGTATTATGATTGGGTAAGAATCAATGGCTATATCATTCATTGAAAGTCCAAAAACTGATGTACCAATCCCAGATTGCCCCTTTAAAGTTGCTCAACATTTTTTTCACACAAGGCCTGAATGTTTGTAGGCTATACCTCTTGAGTTTGATCAAGAGATTGCTGCTGCATCATGCTCAGACGTTGCATGCGTCAACCAATGGTTGTGTGCCATGTCATCGGTTGTGCCGTCGGGCACCAGATTAATAAAACATATGATGTGGTTAGCTCAGTGGCGATTTTAGCATGTAAATCCTGGTGGGGCAAAAATCTAACATTTTGTGAGGATGCATGCCAGAAAAGCGACTACACAACACAACACTAAACAATACATTAATTGCACTATAACGGTGACAAACGGTGCCCACAAACTGTTAGGGCCTACATAAAGCTGTCGAACAGCAGAGTCCCAACAGCAGTCCCAACACTTTACCAGTTGAACCTTGTCTGGCAGCAAAACAGTTCATTCAGACTCATTTACTGCCTTTTAAAAAAAACATAGCTGATATGGCTGACTTGCTTAAACAAATGTGGTTTCTACTGACAATTGAGCTGTACAAACTTTGGCATAAGGGGCCGACAAGCGGATAAGAGGCAATCCGTAATTTCGATTAAGACATTAATGAGCAAGCTAGGACGGACATAGTCAATATAACTATTTGTTCTGCACTTTTGAAAAATACAACGACAGAATTCAAACATGGACCGTTTTTACAGTGTTCTCCCTGTACACCAAGTCAGAACTGTAGGATAAATAAAGGGGGCATACAAGCAGACAATGAAAGCGCTTACAATATTCGATGATTACATTTCTCTAAAACAGGTTATATGCTACATGTGCACCACCAAGTTAGAACAGTAGGTGAAATTAAGAGGTGAAAATAGACCAAATTAGATAGATAGATAGATAGATAGATAGATAGGTACTTTATTGATCCCCCGGGGGGGAAATTTCATTATCAAGCAGCTACAACAAAAACACAGGGCAGGTGCAAAATGCCACAACGAAAGTACACAAAAGACAGATACACGGTACATGATACATAGAGCGGCAGTATGAAAAAGTATAGAAATACAGGATATCTGGAGTGCAAAAAAAAGCTATAAAAGGACATTGCATAGTATGAGTGGTTGGCTGAATATGTACACTATACATTGGTGGATGTTGGATGGTTAACTATACTATACAGGTTGATGGCAGAGAAATACTTCAGTAGCTAATGCGTATGATATGAGCGAGGGTAATAATAGTTTACTTAATAGACAGACTGGGTAAATGAACAGGTAAGTGAAAATTTTGCATGGTTAAATTAGCTGTACAGTTAGGTATACAGTTATATTTACAGATAAGTGAATACTTGCATGTTTACACAAACTGTACAGGTAAATGACAGGAAGAGATACTTTAATAGCTAAATGTGTGTATGATATCATTGGGGTAATAATAGTAATTCCCTTAAAATACAGTCCTTAGTGCGCAGGGTTTAATTACAGACAACTGCACTTATTGCACATTTGATATACTAAAAGCAATGAGAAAAGGTGCAACTGGCAGGATACTAATATGCATTCCTGAGTGAATGCCTAGGTCCAATAATTACTTACAATATTGCATGTGATATAATATAACAACTGTACATGGGTATGTATATACAGACCTGTATGAATAAGTAGGCTGAGGCTACTAACAGCTTACTACACAACATACACTTAGCATTACTTTCTTAGCTACAGTATACATATCTCCCTGGCATATTACATCATTTATGCAGCAGCATATAAGACATTTTTGGACTCACCTTGTTGTGATGTGCACACTTGAACAGGAAGGTAGTGCGGCGGTCCCTCGTTGGCAAATTTTGTCATCAAAGAAAGAGGCCAGATTTACAATTGCGAGTTGAATGACCGTTCAAAACTCATTTTCCCAGTCTGAGCTTGTTTATTCCCGACTGGCTAGTTGCAATGCTTGCAGTTAGCCACTGTCACCGATTCCTTCCAAACCTCTCATTGTTGAATTTGCGATTTCCAATTTGTGTAATGTTTATGTCCAATGGCCGATGAGCACCGATACGTTTTATCTATAATTTATCTTCATTATTTCTCTTCATATGACAATGATTAAAAAGGATTTGCCAGTAGATTGTTGACTTGATTCATGATGATGACTGCTAGATAAGATGTTGACATGATGAGTCCAATCAAAGCTGCTGAACATATAACGTGATTTGACGTCATTTTATCTGTGGCCAATGACCTTGAGCCTTCTTGTAAGGGCACATCTAATGTAACTCTATGGCAGGACCCAAAGGGCTAGAATTTTCAATGTCTACCCTTACTAAGGACTTAGACCTGGGGGTGATGTAGTGTCCCCATGAGTGACAGAACACTGAGCCAATCACGGCGCAACGCTCTTATTTTCTGCTCGCTTGCCCCACCACCACAGAAATCACTGAGCTAGGCTGAAACACCTGCATTTTGGAGCTGCCTTACTCAAGAAAACAAAAAAGCGACCATGTTTGTATGCGGCTTTATTAACTCAATGATATCTATATTTTTTTTTACATTGTTTGCAAACTGATATGTGACACGTATTAATGCCAAAGTAACATGCAAAACAGGCAAGCCCAAGAAAATGTGGGGTTCAAAACAGCCCTGAATGACAGTCGCCACTGGATTAGCTGATAAGTAAAATACCTAAAAAATTATCACCCAGATAATAATTGTAATGATTCATTCGCTATACTGCAGCCTCTGAGTGCCATAGAGAATACACTGAGTGCATCCGTGACTGTCATGCTTGCACCATTAAGAGAAAACGGGTTGTTTCTAGCCAAACTGTTATGATTATTAGCTATGACAATTATTACCGGCGCAACTTTTTTTCTTTCCATCTCACAGTGGCAGGACAGCGTTTTACATTCGTAAACCATGTCACAGGCCGTTCTAAAACTACTCGCAAGCCGCTAACCTTAAATAACCTAGTTCAGTTGTGTTACAGCATTAGCTAGTTATCAAACAACACGTAAGTTCTCATAATATTTGTGGGAACTTTACCAGTAGTAGACAAACATTTGGTGTCACAGAAATCAAGGAAAAGGGAGAGCTTATTCGGGTGATGTGCTTCTAAAGTAGCTAGAATCCATAGAGGCAATGTAGGCTGTATCTCAAATCTTAAAACTATTTTTCTGGTGCTCCAGAAGATACCAGAAGTCTAAAGGAGGCGTGACAACCTTCTTATAAAAGCATCGATTGTTGTTTGGTAAGAGAGGAGGTTGTCACTGTACTGGATAGAGCACGGCAGAGCCTGTTCAAGAGCTGCAACTGACAGACAGTAGCTAGTGACGGCTTAAACGCGCGTTTTGGGTGGTTCTGGTAAGAAGTGATAACAAAACGGTTCTATATTCAGCTTATGTCGTTGAAAGAAAGCAAGACATGTTGGGAAACAATTATTTCACGTTGGATGGATGGTGGGCTTTCTGGCTTCGCATTGTGCACACGTGTGTGTTTTAAGCTGCAACAGTAGGCCTAATGCTGGCTTTGGCTAGTACTGTACATCCTCGTGTGGTGGTGCTGTGCATTGGTTGTTCCACCCTTCAAACTAACCAACCACTCTTCCTTATTTCTTAAATATTTCACAGACGATTTCGTGGGCTATCAGCGGAACAGTGTGTGAGCTCCAGTAACCGAACATGACTGAAAATGGACTTGGGCACCGGGAGAGGGTGCTTAACATGGACACCATGAACCCGAATGTAAAGCGTGTTGAGTATGCTGTCCGTGGTCCAATCGTGCAACGTGCGGTGCAGATTGAAAAGGAGCTCAAAGAGGTACATTTTCATTAGCCTACTATTGGCTAGAGGTTTGCAATAATCACACAACTTGTCATTCATTGGTCCTGCTGCTGCTTTCACAAACAAAGCTTTTGAGCAAGGGGCTGACCTTTTTCCTTGAGAGAGAGAGAGGACAGTCCAGGTGACATGGAGCAGATGTCAATGGGAAGTTGCCCATTATAATGTAGCAAGCTAAAAACGTACCAATTATCCATAAGAAGGGGATGAGTAGAGATGAAAAGTGGAACCCCCACCCACTGACTTACTCAGAAGCTTTAGCAAAGTGCCCAACTTCAACTTGGTCTCAGAGCCTTTCATATTATTCTGTACGTAAATCTGAAACACTAATTTAGTATTATATGTGACGTTTCGTATGGTATTTATTCATTTGTGGATGTCCATCACTCATTTCGTATGATATGGTACTAATTGCAAAACGTACAATATATTATGGTAGCTAGGTTACAGTGGCTAGGTGGCTAACACTAACTAACTAACGTTAGCGAGCTAGACAGAATTCTTAATATATCATACGTTTTGCAAATTCATAACATTAAAAGTTTTGCTAATTTATTGTAGTGTGTGTGTGTGTGTATGTATGTATGTATGTATATATATATATAAAATATTTTTTATTTTTACTTGGCCAGTATTTAAAAGAGAAGAATCATAGCAAATTTTGAGCGATTGAGACTGTTTTACAACCGGAGTCTGCAGCATTGGTTTATCATCTGCACACCTGTATCAACTGCATGTCGGCCGTTTGCAGTTATAGCCTACACGAGTGGAAAGTTATTTTTGGACATGACAATAATACATGCTGATAGTTAACTAGCGAGTTAACCAGCCAAACCTACAGAATATGTATTGAATTGGCTATCTAGTTTGTCTGTTGAAGGCTATGTCATTATTTTAACTGCTGCGCAATGTCTCTCGCTCCGCTGGCAACGGCCCACTGGCAAACACACAGGTGATGCACACGCCATTATTTTTACAGGATTTTCATTCAGCAAGGCACTTAACACTACTTGCTCCTGTAAGTGTGTCTGGATAAGTGTCTGCTAAATGACTTCCATGTAAAAATGTGATATTGGTGATGCTGCTCTATGATAAGTGCTATGCTTTCCTTAGGAGAGAACACAAACACAAGAAAGCAAAGGATAATGGTCTCTGTGAGGGGCTGTGATGTTTTCCTGGGCTGCACTGAAACTAATGCTCACTTGCTCTTTTGGAGACACTGCATTGTTCTCTCAAGGTAGTAGTCTCCTAAAGGATTTCCACATCTAGTGGAGTCACATATACGAATGCAATCAACTGAAAGGAGTGTCACTCACTCTTATGGCCTGAGGTAGGGATAAGAACCAAACGTTTCAGAGTATACATTGGATTGGTTTAGAGTAGACATTGGGTACATTCCACATCCCTCTCTTTTGTCTGTGTGAATTGGCTCCCTCCCTTGGACTGGTCTGAATATGTGTGAAACAGAGTCATAGAGATTTTATTAAATTACTTATACTGAACAAAAATATAAACATGTAAATGGTTGGTCCCGTGTTTCATAAGCTGAAATAAAGTGGCCTAGAATTTTTTTTAAATGTTGTGCACAAATTTGTTTACATCCCTGTTGGTGAACATTTCTCTTTTTGCTAAGATAATCCATCCGCTTGACAGGTTTGGAATATCATGAAGCTGATTAAACTGCATTAACATTACACAGGTGCACCTTAAAAAGGCCAATAAAAGGCCATTCTAAAATGTGCAGTTTGGTCACACAATGCCACAGATGTCTTAAGTTTTGAGGGAGTGTGCAATTGACATTGCAGTTATGTCCACCAGAGCTGTTGCCAGAGAATTTAATGTTCATTTCTCTACCATAAGCTGCCTCAAATGTCGTTTTAGAGAGTTTGGCAGTACGTCCAACCAGCCTCACAACCGCAGACCACATGTAACCACGTCAGCCAATGACCTCCACATCCAGCTTCTTCACCTGCAGGATCGTCTGAGACCACCCACCCGGACAGCTGATGAAACTGAAGGGTATTTCTCTCTGTAATAAAGCCCTTTTGTGGAGGAAAAACTAATTCTGATTGGCTGGACCTGGCTCCCCAGTGCCCTGCCCAGTCATGTGAAATCCATAGATTAGGGCCTGACTTTAATTTATTTAGATTGACTGCTTTCCTTATATGAACTGTAACAGTAAAATCATTGAAATTGTTTTAAAATATTTTTTTTCAGCGTAGTATTGTAATTACTAATTCTATGAGCATAGTTCACTGGGCATTGTGCCACGTACTAACAGCTGAACCCTGTCGAGCAGGTGCCCTTTGTGACATCATCACCCCTGCGCTTCTCTCTAAGGAATGGCATAGGGGGCTCAGGTTAGCCAGAAAGTACACTAAGTCTGAAGTTGAACACAACTCCACCTGTTTTCTCTCTCCCTCCATCCATAAAGTATGTGTAATAGAAATTAGCTTGATAAGATACAGTTGGCACATGCCATTGGCTGGTCAGCTGAGAGACTTCCTGTAAGTGCACTGGGCAGTGACACTTGTTGATAACTCGGCACAACAGGTCAGTCTGGTTTAAAGTGGAATCGCACATACCTTGTAATTGTCTATCAATTTGATGTATTATGTCATGTTTTGTGTGGACTCAATACCTCAGACTGGTCAGTCATTTACACCTAGGGTGCATCCAAAGACTGGCATACAGTAAATGGGTTGGTACTTTATAGCCTACTTCTTCAGAAAAAAATAACTACGCATAAAACAATTCAATAGAACGTTTTATATTTTTGTCATTTAGCTGATAGACATTTTACAGTGAGTTAGTGCATACATGTTCATACTTTTTTATTGTACTGGTACCCCGTGGGAATCGAACCCACAAACCTGCCGATGCCAGCGCCATGCTCTACCATATGAACTACACGGGACACATTCGGTAAATACACTGAGTGTACAGAACATTAGGGATAACTGCTCTTTCCATGAGACTGACCAGGTTAATATGATATTTTATTTATGTCACTTGTTAAATCCACTTCAATCAGTGTACAGTCGTGGCCAAAGGTTTTGAGAATGACACAAGTATTGGTCTCCACAAAGTTTGCTGCTTCAGTGTTCTTAGATCTTTATGTCAGTAGTTACTATGGTACACTGAAGAATAATTACAAGTATTCCATAAGTGTCAAAGGCTTTCATTGACAATGACATTCAGTTTATGCAAAGAGTCAATATTTGCAGTGTTGATCCTTCTTTTTCAAGACCTCTGCAATCTGCCCTGGCATGCTGTCAATTAACTTCTGGGCCACATCCTGACTGATGGCAGGCCATTCTTGCATAATCAATGCTTGGAGTTTGTCAGAAGTTATGGATTTTTGTTTGTCCACCCGCCTCTTGAGGATCGACCACAAGTTCTCAATGGGATTAAGGTCTGGGGAGTTTCCTGGCCATGGACCCAAAATGTTGATGTTTTGTTCCCCGAGCCACTTAGTTATCACTTTTGCCTTATGGCAAGGTGCTCTATCATGCTGGAAAAGGCATTGGTCGTCACCAAACTGTTCTTGGATGGTTGGGAGAAGTTGCTCTCGGAGGATGTGTTGGTACCGTTCTTTATTCATGGCTGTGTTCTTCAGCAAAATTGTGAGTGAGCACACTCCCTTGGCTGAGAAGCAACCCCACACATGAATGGTCTGAGGATGCTTTACTGTTGGCATGACACAGGACTGATGGTAGCGCTCACCTTGTCTTCTCCGGACAAGGTGTTTTCCGGATGGCCCAAACAATCGGAAAGGGGCTTCATCAGAGAAAATGACTCTACCCCAGTCCTCAGCAGTCCAATCCCTGTACCTTTTGCAGAATATCAGTCTGTCCCTGATGTTTTTCCTGGATAGAAGTGGCTTCTTTGCTGCCCTTCTTGACACCAGTATATCCTCCAAAAGTCTTCGCCTCACTGTGCGTGCAGATGCACTCACACCTGCCTGCTGCCATTCCTGAGCAAGCTCTGCACTGGTGTTGCCCCGATCCCGCAGCTGAATCAACTTTAGGAGACGGTTCTGGCGCTTGCTGGACTTTCTTGGGCACCCTGACGCCTTCTTCACAACAATTGAACCTCTCTCCTTGAAGTTCTTGATGATCCGATAAATGGTTGATTTAGGTGCAATCTTACCAGCAGCAATATCCTTGCCTGTGAAGCCCTTTTTGTGCAAAGCAATGATGACGGCACGTGTTTCCTTGCAGGTAACCATGGTTGACAGAGGAAGAACAATGATTTCAAGCACCACCCTCTTTTTAAAACTTCCAGTCTGTTATTCTGACTCAATCAGCATGACAGAGTGATCTTCAGCCTTGTCCTCATCAACACTCTCACCTGTGTTAACCAGACAATCACTGACATGGCAGCTGGTCCTTTTGTGGCAGGGCTGAAATGCAGTGGAAATGTTTTTTTGGGGATTAAGTTCATTTTCATGGCAAAGAGGGACTTTGCAATTCAGCTGATCACTCTTCATGACATTCTGGAGTATATGCAAATTATCATCATCATCAACACTGGCAGCAAACTTTGTGGAGAACAATACTTGTGTCATTCTCAACTTTTGGCCACGACTGTAGATGAATGGGGGTAGAGAAGTTAAAGATGGATTTTTAAGCCTTGAGACATGGATTGTGTACGTGTGCCATTCATAGGGTGAATGGGCAACACTATATTTCAGTGCCTTTGAACAGGGTATGTTAGCATGTGCCAGGTGCACCGGTTTGAGTTTGTCAAGAACTGCAACGCTGCTGGGTTTTTCACACACAGTTTCCTGTGTGTGTCTAATGGTTTACCACCCAAAGGACATCCAGCCGACTTGACACAACCGTGGGAAGCATTGGAGTCAACATGTGCCAGCATCACTGGAATGCTTTCGACACCTTGTGCCAGGTGCACCGGTTTGAGTTTGTCAAGAACTGCAACGCTGCTGGGTTTTTCACACACAGTTTCCTGTGTGTGTCTAATGGTTTACCACCCAAAGGACATCCAGCCGACTTGACACAACCGTGGGAAGCATTGGAGTCAACATGTGCCAGCATCACTGGAATGCTTTCGACACCTTGTTGAGTCCATGCCCTAACAAATTGAGGCTGTTCTGAGGGCAAAAGGTGGTGCAACTCAATATAAGGATGGTGTTCCTAATGTTTTGTACACTCGGTGTATAATTTGGCAATTTTTTTGTTTTGGGGCTAGCTCTGCCTGTGTCTGGTTGGCACCCTAAAGGGTCTTTTCATGATGGTGAACAATGAGGGAGTGCAGAGTGATGGAAACTGTATAGTTTAGTCTCACTGGGGTTTCTATGGCGACCTACCTCCATTGCCAGGCTTTTCTGCGAAGTACTGAAATGAACATTTTGTCAAATGCCCTTATCCAGAGTGTCTTATAGCAAGTAAAAATGTCTGGAGGAGTGTGTCACTTTCTGATAAATTATTCTACAACTTGAAATTAATGCATTTCACTGACGAAGCTACAGTGAATGGAGTTGCCCTGGTCTCATTTAGCCAGTCCAAAGCCCTGCTGTCAGTGCCTGGTGGTGAACAGAAGAACTCTGAGCTGGCAGGGTGGTGGGGTTTAGGTGGGATGACGACTAGCAGTTCTCACACAGTGAACGGCAAACTCATTGTTGCACCCAAACGAATGATGAGAACAAGAAAGGAAGCGCTGTGTGCCCCTTCCCGGACCTCAAAGACTCGCAGAGATGGGCGTAGGCCTACTGTATAAGTACAACACACTAAATGCGAATATTGACTTATGACAAATGAATAGAGTACTTGGACAGTCAGTTGCCTGCCCTGGTCTGAAACTAAATTAACTGGGCATGCTTACAAGATGTGTCCAGGGCTAACTACATTTGTCAACAACTTCACTAGATATTTTTGTAATGTTATTTATTTATATATATTTTTGTCTATAGCAGGCAGACTGTGGAAGCAGGGAAGAGTAAATCACATGGACAGCACACTTGTTGATAAGTCATGAGGTTTGGAAGAGTAGGCCTATTCAAATTTTTTTAAACAGCTCAAATAAATAAACCTCAAATCAATGCTGGAGCTCAAATGGACTCAAAGGAGTCTGGGCACCAGTCTTTTTAGGTAACATTCCACTTCTTGCCAGTGGAATGTAATAGCTGAACAGAGACGGTAACCAGGCTAGACTTAAACAAGCTCCTGTGTGAATAATAAGTGACATTCGATTACCCACCCCCAAATCTACACACAATACCCCATAATGACAAAGCAAAAACAGGTTTAGAAATGTTTGCATTTATACTGAAATATCACATTTTACACAAGTATTCAGACCCTTTACTCAGTACTTTGAGGCACCTTTGGCAGTAGTTACAGCCTCGAGTCTTCTTGGGTATGACGCTACAAGCTTGGCACACCTGTATTTGGGGAGTTTCTCCCATTCTTCTCTGCAGATCCTCAAGCTCTGTCAGGTTGGATGGGGAGCGTCGCTGCACAGCTTTTTTTCAGGTCTCTCCAGAGATGTTCTATCGGGTTTATGGTGGTAATTCTAACCAAAAGGGGAGAGACTGTATTCTTCAAAACAACAATTTTATTATAAGATTTGCAAAAATGAAGCAATTTACCATCACTGAATAGTTCATAGTTGAAAAGCTTCCTAAACAGAGTTGTCTCTCTCCTCTTATAGAAAGTACATCCTTTTATCTATGACAGTTAGCAGATGGTCAGAAACAGGTCCTGGGAACAGAGTTGTAAATCTAGCTTGTCTGTGTAGATCAAGATATCAGCTATCGCCACAATTTCTCTATTCCTCCCTGCACTTCCCACATAGCTAAATTCCTGCCCATCGTAACCACAGGAGGTCACATACTGCGGTACCACCCAAGCGGCTCATATCTGTACGCTCACATTTATGACTAAGTCACTCAAGACAAGATTGTATCAGTAAAAATACTAACATATAATGAATAGACAATTCTCTAAGTAAAACAGGATAGTGTGTCTAATTAAACAGTATAGTATGTAATTAATATTTAATTTCCACCACAAGATCAAGTCTGGGCTCTGGCTGGGCCACTCAAGGACATTGAGACTTGAGTCCCAAAGCCACTCCTTCTTTGTCTTGGCTGTGTGCTTAGGGTCGTTGTCCTGTTGGAAGATGAACCTTCGCCCCAGTTTGAGGTCCTGAGCACATTGGAGCAGGTTTTCATCAAGGATCTCTCTGTACTTTGCTCTGTTCATATTTTCCTCGATCCTGACTAGTCTCCCAGTCCCTGCTGATGAAAAACATCCCCACAGCATGATGCTGCCACCACCATGCTTCACCATAGGGATGGTTCCAGGTTTCCTCCAGACGTGACGCTTGGCATTCAGGCCAAACAGTTCAATCTTGGTCATAAGACCAGAGAATCTTGTTTCTTATGGTCTGAATCCTTTAGGTGCCTTTTGTCAAACTCCAAGCGGGCTGTCGTGTGCCTTTTAGTTAGGAGTGGCTTCTGGCAGGCCACTCTACCACAAAGGCCCGATTGGTGGAGTGCTGCAGAGATGGTTGTCGTTCTGGAAGATTCTCCCATCTCAGCAGAGGAACTCTGGAGCTCTGTCAGTGACCATCGTGTTCTTGGTCACCTCCCTGACCAAGGCCCTTCTCCCCCGATTGCTCAGTTTGGCCGGGCGGCCAGCTCTAGGTAGAGTCGTGGTGATACCAAACTTCTTCAATTTTTAAGATTGGAGGCCACTGTATTCTTCGACAATCAATGCTGCAAAAAAATGTTGGTACCCTTCCCCAGATCCTTGACACAATCCTGTCTCAGAGATCTACATAAAATTCCTTTGACCTCATGGCTTGGTTTTTGTTCTGACATGTAATGTCAACTGTGGGACCTTTTTATATAGACAGGTGTGTGTGCTTTTCCAAATCATGTCCAATCAATTGAATTTACCACAGGTGGACTCCAATCAAATTGTAGAAACATCTGACGTCTGAATACTTTTCGAATGCACTGTAGATAACCATATCTGTGTAATAACTGCAACTCTCGTTTATCTGCAGGGAGTTAAGAAGCCTTTCACTGAGGTCATCAAAGCCAACATCGGTGATGCACATGCCGTGGGCCAGAAACCAATCACATTTCTCAGACAGGTCTGTTAATTGTTGTTCTAAACCTGTGGTACATTTATATCCAAGTGCCCCATTATTACAGGTTACTATTTACTGAACATTACTAGAACTGCTTTGTTCCTGTCAGGTTGTAGCGCTGTGCGTATACCCGGATCTCCTAAAAGACGACAAGTTCCCAGAGGACGCTAAAAACAGAGCATGGCGCATCCTTCAGGCCTGTGGAGGGGGGAGTTTAGGTGAAACACCTCTAGTTCTACTGTAGGCAGGTAGTGTGTACATACTGTATGACAAACATTGGCTAAATATCCATTAAGCTTGTATTTCTACTTCAGGTGCATACAGTGCTAGTCCAGGCATTGAGGTCATACGACAGGATGTGGCTAAATACATTGAAAAGCGGGATGGTGGAATACCCAGTAACCCTGACAACATCTACCTCTCTACTGGGGCCAGTGATGCCATAGTGGTAAGAATGATGATGACAACTGTACTTTATTTTAATTTCTGGTCAATGGCAATTTGATCTACAGTACATGACTCTCCCCTTCTGTCCTTTTTACCTCCCTCACACCTCCTTCTGTCCTGTAGACAATGCTGAAGTTGTTGGTGTCAGGCGAGGGGAAGACCCGTACAGGGGTGATGATCTCCATCCCTCAGTACCCCCTCTACTCTGCTGCTCTGGCTGAGCTGGCGGCTGTCCAGATCAGCTACTACCTGGACGAGGACAAGTGCTGGAGCCTGGATGTCGATGAGCTGAGGAGGGCTGTGAAGGCAGCCAGGGAGCACTGTAACCCCCGCGCCCTCTGCATTATCAACCCTGGCAACCCCACAGGTATGTGGACAAGTTTCCTTTCCAAAACATTAGTGATCTGTAAATCTGCCTTCACGCATACACATGGATTTTGTGTTGTAGATATGTGGTAGTGGAGTAGGGGCCTGAGTTCACACACTTGGTGTGTTGAGAAATCTGTTATGAATGTGTGGTAATGTTTTTAAAATTTTATAACTGCCTTAATTTTGCCAGACCCCAGGAAGAGTAGCAGCTGCCTTTGCATCCATAATAAATACAGAAGTCTATTTAATTTATAGCCACTCTATTCTGATTAGACTCCCTTCACTGTGATAGGTCAAGTCCAGAGCAGGCAGTGCATTGAAGATGTGATCCGATTCGCTGCTGAAGAGCACCTTTTCCTGATGGCTGATGAGGTAATTTAGTAATAATACAATCTCTTTCTCCTCCTTCTCTAAGGTGTTTCTTCTAGACTAGTTACTCAATATGTATGACTGTCTCTGTCTGTGTCTGATAGGTTTACCAGGATAATGTGTACGCTGAGGGTTGCCAGTTCCACTCCTTTAAGAAGGTTCTGTTTGAGATGGGATCGGAGTACTCCAGTGTTGTGGAGCTGGCCTCCTTCCATTCCACCTCCAAATGCTACATGGGAGAGTAAGTCTAGCTACACACCCACACATTCTCACAGATGGTGACTGACAATCAATCAACTTTGATACTCTAAAGTTGTATGTGAATGAAGTGTTCTCCAATAATAGATAAGTTGATTGATTTGAATTTATATATATATATATATACACACACACACTTCAACTGTGAGAGACTGAATCTAAAACAAAAATCCAGAAAATCACATTGTATGATTTTTTTAATAATTAATTTGCATTTTATTGCATGACCAGTAAGAATTCCGGCTCTCACAGACCTGTTAGTTTTTCTTTAAGAAGCCCTGCTGTTCTCCACTCATTACCTGTATTAACTGCACCTGTTTGAACTCGTTACCTGTATAAAAGACACCTGTCCACACACTCAATCAAACAGACTCCAACCTCTCCACAATGGCCAAGACCAGAGAGCTGTGTAAGGACATCAGGGATAAAATTGTAGACCTTCACAAGGCTGGGATGGGCTACAGGACAATAGGCAAGCCTCCAACACTCTACTTAGCAAATTGGATGTAGTCTATCACAGTGCCATCCGTTTTGTTACCAAAGCCCCATACACTACCCACCACTGCGACCTGTATGCTCTCGTTGGCTGGCCTTCATTATATATTCGTCGCCAAACCCACTGGCTCCAGGTCATCTATAAGTCATTACTAGGTAAATCCCCGCCCTATCTCAGCTCACTGGTCACTATAGAAACACCCACCCGTAGCATGCGCTCCAGCAGGTTTATCTCACTGGTCACCCCCAAAGCCAACACCTCCTTTGGCCGCCATTCCTTCCAGTTCGCTGCTGCCAATGACTGGAACGAATTGCAAAAATCACTGAATCTAGAGGTTCCTATCTCCCTCACTAACTTTAAGCGTCAGCTGTCAAAGCTGCTTATCGATCACTGCACCTGTATATAGCCCTTCTGTAAATAGCCCACACTACTACCTCATCCCCATATTTATTTTTGTTATTTTCACAAATCTTGCACTCCAGTATCTCTATTTGCACATCATAATTTGCACATCCTTCATTCCTGTGTTAATGATGATAATCTGTAATTTATCTCACCACTATGGTCTATTTATTGTCCTACCTCCTAACCTTACTGCATTTTGCACTACATTTTGCACTCTGTATTTAGATTTTCTATTGTGTTTTTTACCATGTTTGTTTACTGTGTAACTCTGTTGTTTTTGTCGCACTGCTTTGCTTTGTCTTGGCCAGGTCGCAGTTGCAAATGAGAACTTGTTCTCAACTGACCTACCTGGTTAAATAAAGGTGAAATAAATAAATAAATAATAATAAAAAAAAGCAGCTTGGTGAGAAGGCAACAACTGTTGGCGCAATTATTAGAAAATGGAAGAAGTTCAAGATGACGGTCAATCTCCCTCGGTCTGGGGCACCATGCAAGATCTCACCTCGTGGGATATCAATGATCATGAGGAAGGTGAGGGATCAGCCCAGAACTACACGGCAGGACCTGGTCAATGACCTGAAGAGAGCTGGGACCACAATCTCAAAGAAAACCATTAGTAACACACTACGCCGTCAAGGATTAAAATCCTGCAGCGCACGCAAGGTCCTCCTGCTCAAGCCAGCGCATGTCCAGGCCCGTCTGAAGTTTGCCAATGACCATCTGGATGATCCAGAGGAGGAATGGGAGAAGGTCATGTGGTCTGATGAGACAAAAATAGAGCTTTTTGGTCTAAACTCCACTCGCCGTGTTTGGAGGAGGAAGAAGGATGAGTACAACCCCAAGAACACCATCCCAACCGTGAAGCATGGAGGTGGAAACATCATTCTTTGGGGATGCTTTTCTGCAAAGGGGACAGGACGACTGCACCGTATTGAGGGGAGGATGGATGGGGCCATGTATTGCGAGATCTTGGACAACAACCTCCTTCCCTCAGTAAGAGCATTGAAGATGGGTCGTGACTGGGTCTTCCAGTATGACAACGACCTGAAACACACAACCAGGGCAACTAAGGAGTGGCTCCGTAAGTAGCATCTCAAGGTCCTGGAGTGGCCTAGCCAGTCTCCAGACCTGAACCCAATAGAAAATCTTTGGAGGGAGCTGAAAGTCCGTATTGCCCAGCGACAGCCCCGAAACCTGAAGGATCTGGAGAAGGTCTGTATGGAGGAGTGGGCCAAAATCCCTGTTGCAGTGTGTGCAAACCTGGTCAAGAACTACAGGAAACGTATGATCTCTGTAATTGAAAACAAAGGTTTCTGTATCAAATATTAAGTTCTGCTTTTCTGATGTATCAAATACTTATGTCATGCAAATTAATTACTTAAAAATCATACAATGTGATTTTCTGGATTTTTGTTTTAGATTCCGTCACTCACAGTTGAAGAGTACCTATGATAAAAATTACAGACTTCTACATGCTTTGTAAGTGGGAAAACCTGCAAAATCGGCAGTGTATCAAATACTTGTTCTCCCCACTGTGTATATATGTGTGTGTGTGTGTATATATATATATACATACTTACATACATACTTACATACATACATACATACATACATACATACATACATACATACACACACACACACGACAATCACCATATGATGAACAACAGGCACCAAAAAGACCAAATGCTATTCCAGGCATTTCTTTCTCCGCCACATACTATAATCTTACGACTCACTTTTGAGACATGCTACTATTTAGCAGCTTTGTCAGTGAGAACTTGAAACTACCAATGGAGGTTGTAAGTTAAATTATTCAGAAGACTATTCCAAAGAATGGAAGCAGAGTATAAAAAAGTGTATTTCCCCATAACACTTTTAAATCTAAAAGGAACAGCGCCAGTTTCACTCCTTCTAGTTGAATAGTTATGGTTATCCCTTACTAATTTAAAGTAGTTACATAGGTACCTGGGGACCATACTGTGGACAATCTTATGTACAAGACAATTTAATCTGAGCAACTCTCTCCACTTTGAGCCATCTAAGGCCTTCAAAGTGGGAATAGTCAAGATGCATAAGTGCTGGAAGTAAGAATCGTCCTGACTAATTTGTTCTGAAATGTCTGATTTTTTTTATTTTATTTTATTTTTTATCTTGGGGGCACTATTGTACCAGGAAGAGCATGCATAGTCAAAGTGTTACTGAACAAGAGCCCCTGCCAATGTCCCCATTTGCATTCTTATCCAGATATTTGGAGGTTCTTGCAAGGAACTTAATTTTATGGTTCATTTTGGAGATAATGTACCATACATATATGTGTGTGTGTTTGACCCATGACTGTCCTGCAGGTGTGGTTTCAGGGGAGGGTACATGGAGGTGATTAACATGGACCCTGAGGTGAAGTCGCAGCTGACTAAGCTGGTGTCTGTGCGGCTGTGCCCCCCCATCCCTGGGCAGGCTCTGCTGGACATGGTAGTCAACCCCCCTCAGCCTGATGAGCCTTCCTACACCACCTTCATCAAGGTCAGCATAAACATGACTTGGGTGTCTAGTTAGGATTCAGTCCTAAATGTCATATTAAGCTTTATTACAGCGTAACAAGTGCTGTTCAGTTTTTTTTTTTTTTTTTGCGTATATACTGTGTCACACCTTGTTGGTATTATCCTGACCTCTATCTTTTTACAGGAGCGTACTGCCAACCTGCATGTCCTGTCTGAGAAGGCCAAGATGACAGAGCAGGTCCTCAACACGGTCCCAGGGATCCACTGTAACCCTATCCAGGGAGCCATGTACACCTTCCCCCGCCTCACACTGCCAGAGAAAGCCATCAACGCAGCCAAGGTCTCTCTCTCGCACCCTACCCCCTCCCCTCTTTATTTGTATTTAATTTCCCTTCCTGTTTCTGATGCTCTTCTCAGTTGTTTTGATTCTTCCAATGTTATTCAGCCCATAATATGCTGCTCACTCCACCCTCTGTGTATGTGTGTGTGTGAAGGAAAAGGAACAGGCTCCAGACATGTTCTACTGTATGAAACTGCTGGAGGAGACGGGCATCTGTCTGGTCCCAGGGAGTGGCTTTGGACAGAGGGATGGAACCTACCACTTCAGGTTAGACCTGTTCACTGCTACTGTACACTGTCAACACCAGTGTTTAGTAATGGTTAAGGTAAGATAAATGCAGTGTTATTTTCTTTCTTTCTGTAGGATGACCATCTTGCCTGCAACTGAAAAGCTGAAGATCGTATTGGAAAAGATCAGGGAGTTTCATAAGCGGTTCACAGAGGAGTTCTCATAACCCCAAACTCCTCCCCCCTTCTCTACCTAGTCCAGTATGTCACAGAAACCCACCCCTCCTCTTCAGAAGGGTGCGAGTGAGTTACCAAGTGCCTTTGTGTGGCTGGAACAGTCACCACAACACACCTGCTGTTTGACTTTCTCCCATCGAATGCCTTGGAGTTGACATTACAAGGGAAGCATTTAACATGGTACCTGGCCTGCTGTTCATGGTACCTGGCCTGCTGTTCATGGTACCTGGCCTGCTGTTCATGGTACCTGGCCTGCTGTTATGTTTTAGCTAATAGTTTTTAATTGCGTGTCAGACCGTATCTGCACAGCGCCTGGTGGCACCTTAATTGGGGAGGACAGGTTCATAGTAATGGCTGGAACAAAATTTATGGAATGATATCAAACACATGGTTTACATGTGTTTGATACCACTCCATTCCAGCCATTATTATGAGCCGTTCTCCCCACATCAGCCTCCTGTGCAGTGTGTAATATGTGATGTCTGTTTTTAGTCTTCAGTTAACGTTTTTTTTTTTCTTCTTTTTTTAGTTGATAGTTTTCCTTTCCTGCCAAGTATTTTACAGGTCATACAGCAACACTATGGTCCAAACTAGTCCTAATATTAGTAAATGGTTGGCAGAGGTGTGCTTCTATTGCACAACAGGGGACTGAAAAGGGTGCTTGGTTGAAAAGGTTACTATGAGCTGTGTGTCCAGTGAACAGTCTGACTGTAGCTACAGTATTTTTATTAACTAATGTTGACTTGATCTAGAATTTTATAAATAAAACATTTATGTCATGTATTTGTGTACTTCATCAGTATGGGAAGTTCATTCACTATATTAATTACTTAGATTTTGAAGTTATTCGATATTACTTGTTAGATATTAATGCACTGTCAGAGCTAGAAACCCAATAATTTTGCTACACCCGCAATTACATCTGCTAAACACGTGTATGTGACCAATAAAATGTCATTTTGATTTGAAAGACATTGCCAACTGAGTTTCCTTCTACAAAGAAAGAGACTATCTACCACATTGTTCTCTGGCAATATTTATTATAGGAGTTAAATAGACGGCACAAACAGATCTGGCTAAACAACATACATCATATTTTGTAAATGTGTCAAGAAACCGTGAGTGAATGCATGATGATGATGATCAGGTTACAAAGTATGTCCAAACCTGTTCACCAGGAGGAGACGCCGTCACTAATTGAACGAACGGATCTACTTACAAATGATTGGCATACTGAGACGCCAATAGAACTTTAGACAATTACCAACCCAAATGAAGATGTACTGTTGGTAGGCGGGCACGGAACAGGAAATAGTATCAATGAACGATGCAGCTTCACCTCCACAGTGCAAACATTTGTAAATGATCAATATTGAGTTGTATGTATTAACATGCACTATTAGATTAGTTTGAAAACGGACGCTTGTTTTACTGGACTTCTGAAATTTCATCACAGCAAATATAATTTGACGGTAAGTAGCTAGCTAGGCTAAGTGTTAGCAAGCTACTAACAACGTTAGCTCGTGACACACGCCTAGATATCTTATCATAATTTTTTCTTCAATATCTAGTAGCTATAGACTTCCCAGCTCTGTTTTAATAAAAATGATAGTAACTACTATTGGCCATAATAACTAGTTACGTAGGCAGACCTTTCGACCATACATGTTTGCTAACCAGCTGGCTACCATTTCAGCTAGCTAGGTTGAGCTGTTAAACAACGTTATGTATCATCTCAGCTTTCATGACTTCTGCCATCCAAATGCTCAAATCCAGCCAACAATATGTTTTTCCCTGCTATGTAGCTATTCCATGTCACTGTAACAACGTATTCATCAGTCATGCTGCATTTTCTCTGATCTGTGCACCATTTTCTGTCAACAGCAATGGGGGAGGTTGAGCTGTCATGTCTGGCCTATGTGAAGATGTACCTGCACGCCTGTCTGTTTCCACGGTGCAGTGTCAATGGGCTGCTGTTGTCGTCCAGCCCAGCAGGTGGCACTGTGTGTGTGACAGACTGTGTTCCATTGCTCCACTCTCACCTACCTTTGGCTCCCATCACCCAGCTAGCTCTCACGCAGGTAACCATTTAATAACCTGAGTGGTCTTTTCTGTCAAACATGTCTGAAATGACTAAATACATATACCCTAAGTACTCGTCCTTACCTGGCGGTGGTGCATGTGCATTGTGGTTGTCTTTTGACTTGTCATGTATTTGCTATGCTGGAATGTATCATACCTTCTTTGCTTCAGGTGGATGTATGGTGTGCACAGACACAGCAGAAGATTGTAGGATACTACCAAGCCAATGCCTGTGTGTCAGACAGCAGGTGTGGTCCAGCATCCCCATTTTTATTTTTTGTATTTTATTTAAATAGACAAGTCAGTTAAAAACCAATTCTTATTTACAGTGATTGCCTAACCCGGATGTTAATTTAATCTATCACATAGTTTGTGGCCTGATCACATGCATTATCACCTGTGTGTTAAACACTAACCACAAGCCATTATCACCTGTGTGTTAAACACTAACCACAAGCCATTATCACCTGTGTGTTAAACACTAACCACAAACCGTTAGTACCTGTGTTAAACACTAAACATTCCTCCTCTTTCTCCTTCGCTGGGCAGCCCTACGCCATGTGCGTTGAAGATTGCAGACAAGATTGCCGAGCAGTGTAACAATGCAGTTTTGTTAATGGTAAGCATCCACTGGGGTTTTATTGTCTAAATTCCTGTGTGTGTGTGTGTGTGTGTACATGGTCACAATGCAGATTTTTTTTATATCTTTATGCTGTGCTCCATCTACTTCTCTCTGTGGCTTTTCAGATTGATGGTGGAAAGATGTCTCCTGACTACAGGGTGCCTCCCATAGTGATGTATGAGTGGAAAGACACCCGCTGGACCCTCAAAGACAAACACACGTAAGAGCTGGACATCTCTGCTATCCTTCATTCAAGATACTGTAGTTAACTACCGTTTGCTTTTCTGTTGATGATGGTACACCTGTTAACAAATTATACAGTAACTGTGGCAACTGCATATGACTACTACATACATTTTATCTGAGTCTGCATGGAACTAAATTCCAAAAGTGTCACTAGCTGGGTTTCCATCCAATTTGCGGCAAACAATATACGCAATTTCTTACCAGAGATGTTTCCATCAAATTGACTTGTGTGTGATTACCTAGTGCACATAAAAAATACTTTTTAAAAAGTACAAGTTAAATGGGTTTCCATCGCATTTTAAACTCTGGTATCCACTCTGGTCTTGGCACATGCGCTCTAGCCAACAGCTGTCAGATACAGTGCTGGTATAACCTACATGAGATTAAGGACAAAAGAGAGAGATTATTTTTGTCAAATGGCAGCCAAGCATTCATCATGTCACCAGAATAACACCCTCAATATTTTTTGGAAAGGAGAATCAAGCTCTTTCACCACCCTGTGACGTATATCATAACTTATTTAATCTGTAGCCTAATAAATTGCATGCTTTCCCAAGTCGTAGTGCGAGGACCACACAACATATCATTGCGTGACTCCCAAGTTTACTTCAATATGGTTATCAATATTTGTGCCTAAAAGCATTTCCACTGCCATTTATCAAACTTTTACAGACAAAAAGATCGACATTTGGAAAGTGTACTGACAAATTTGCTGTTTCCCCTCAGGCCTGTCGTGACTTTTTACTTGCATAAAGAGGTTGGATGGAAACCTGGTTAGTGTCAGTACCTGAAGAGGAAGTACAGGTTAATTAAAGCTACCTTTGTTTTTCTTCCAGTATAATGCTGCGGCAGTGGGAGGAGACTCGGGAAATAGCCAGTCAGCTGCTGGACTCTGGAGATCACTCATTATTAGTAGATTTTGACAGCCATTTGGATGACATCACTAGGGATTGGACAAATCAGAAACTCAATGCCAAAATAGCAGAGCTTGCCTCACCAGCCAATGGTAATGTCTGAAATAAGCTTGCAGATTAATTTGTTACATTTAAAAAGTTTGAATTATTTATGTCTTAAACCTACTGATATAAATATTTTAAGGCTTATTTTTATTAACATCTAACAGACAAATAAGTACACATCATCCACGATAATTTAGAAATATGAAATGCATTTAATGTGGTTAGACAACACACATTGAATAAAAGACAGGCATAAATAACATAAATATTTAGTGTGACAGATCTGTGCAGTCTTCCAGTCAGATGGCTCAATCAGTCCAGAGTGTGCCTTGTGTAAACCCAGCTGCCATGTTATTAACCCACTTACTTCTGACAGAGCCGTGCTCATAGTTTACTGGCATCACATCCTGTCCCACTGCTTTCAGTGTGTAACCTTTTATCAATTCATTAAACTACATCTACAAACTATTTCAAGTGTTCATATAAACATTTTCACAAATTCATTTCTACGATACGAACATATAGTCTGACAAGGCCGGCCATCATCTTGTGCACGCAAAGGCTTAGGTAGACAATAGAATTTAATAAAAATACTTGAATTGTGCAATAGCGCAAGATAGTTCAAAGGTGTGGAAAACAACCTTTCAGAAATGGGTCCTTAGAACAATCTCCACACACCATAACCCTAGAACATAAACACACTTGCTCTTGAATACATACTTGCAAACACATAAGAGTCCAATGTCTCAAGTGAAGTAGACTCTCCTTCACAAAGTGTATGAATATTGTTTTCTATAGAAATGTGCTTAACAAGTGTTACCACTTTCAAAACAAACATCAGACTAGTTGGTTTCCTGCATCTTAATGGTTGGTATGGTGATAATCATATCACTGACCTTCAGCCTACTATGGAAACCATTTGGAACATCAGTATAACAGCACACGTTGATGAAGGACAATCCTAAGGGCTAAACCAAAGTGACGTTTGAATAGCACTACATGGAGTGGAAGACAAGTATTTCGTGGATAATGTGTAGGACATAGTATCAGTTGTTCATTAAAAATAAAAAAGACTGATCAATTATACAAGATATCCTGTGATTGGATGCTAAAGCACTGTTACCAGGTTCCGTGCTATCCGATCTTTGGGACATCCCTACCCCATTTTAAGTTGACATTTTTAAATGGTTAGGGTTTAAGGTAGGGATGTCCCAAGGAGCTCTGATAGAAATGACCCTGGTACCAGGTTGATGGTGACATCTCCTGATTCGCTGGTTATGTTGTGAAAGCAGGTAATTGACTCCTGGAAGTCTTCAGCTTCCTTGACCTGCTGCTGAGCCCAGGGTAGGGTTATCTGGAGGAGAGGGGGTGGGTGGTTCAATCCTTCTTTATTTCACAGTGAAAAATAATGTGTAGCGATCCTGTACTTGCATAAACCTTATGGCTCTATTCAATATGTAAAGCTGAAGTGCTAACATATTCCACAATATACATTTTAAAGGTAATTTCAGATTGAGCCGACAAATGTAGAATGCAGTCTCCGCTAAAGCGGGAACATTGCCTTTAAATTTCATTCACGCTGTAAAACTGAACTTCTGCGATGCAGATTGAATAGAGCCCCTAGTATTTGCTACACCCTTTGTTTACATTTGAACAGGTTCAACAGTTTTTGAGTAGGTGGGGAACGGCTTGGTCCACTGTACCTGTGTGATGATGAGTTTGCTGGATGGGTCCTCTGTGTCACTGAAACACAAGGCGAAGCCACACTGAGGAGGGTCTCCCCCGTAGCTGCGGAAGTGTTCCAGCTCTAAGGAACCACACAGTCAGTAAATACACACTGACTGCTGAAATACTCAAATCCATTAAGGGGACAAAAAAGTGTGGTCCTCACCAGCAGACCAAGAGAGAATGAATAGCCCCATGTCACTCACCCATTCTGAAAGCCTCTCTATCGAAGAGCCGCACGGGCTCCACAGCAAGGTTCATCTTGTTGGGTTCCGCTGTGGCTGAATGTGGCCCTGTCCAGAACACCTGGGCCTGGCAGTAGCGCTTAGCATAGACCCCTTTCCCCGTGGAGGTCAGGATCACCCCTTTCTCTGTGAAGGGCAGCAGGGTGGAGAGGGCCTGGAACTGGGACCTGTTGTCAGGGCTAGAAGTCAGGGTGGAGGTGGGGTCGGGCAGGGGGATGCGGGGGAACCCAGTCACCATCTGGGTGGGGGGAAGGGGCGAGGAGGGCAGATAGGCGATCCGGACATCACTGCCCATGACACTGCGTTTAAGCACCTCCTCTCCCATGTACTTCACTAAGACATGGAAAGAGTCCTGGGCTGGGGGGAGAGGGAATGAGATTGAATGAGAGACTGCATTTGCACAGTGTATGTGATGAAAAACAGATCAGATATACTCTGTCTAGCATTTACTGCATCATCAGTAGCATTACCTCTAACGGGAGGGATGGTCTCGATCGTGAAGTTCACCTGGATCTCATTGACTGCTAGAGGAAGACAACAGAATGTCAAGAGCATGTCAATCAACCACATGCTATTGTAACTCCCCAGAGTGAAGAGACCGAGTGGCTGAGAGATCCAACGTCAATTAACAGAGATTCAGTGTCTGACAGACATTTGGAGGACAGACATGACATTGCATTAGTAAGACATAAGACTTACTCTCAGCACTCTTCAGGATGGCTGAGGGCTGATCAACCTGGTCTAGCTGGATTGTAAGAACACTTTCCTCAATCTCCTGAATAGAATGATACATAAAAACATCACATGCCAGTGAGACAGACACATAAATTATAGAGAGAGAACTTGTTTCCATTGGATTATTTTCTCCTTAAAATGCCATACCTACCATGGTGATTGGCAGGGAGGTGGTGACCTCTTTCATCTGTTTGACCTTCACCTCCTCCTCAATGTCTGAATCGCGGCTCCTCTTCCTCCTCTCTGCTCTGACCTGTTTGTCAACAATCCCCAACGCTGTGAAGAGAAAAGGGACCATTTGTTTACTGCACATTAACCTGCTTTGAAGTTGTCTCCATAGCTACGAACTATATGGAGTTATTGTTGTGCTGATAACATTTGCAACGTTGACACTGGTATGACTGTCCCTTTGGACTGACTGAGGGAACTAGAGTACTGCATGCATGTGGTAATAGTTGGCCAATATTCAACTTCCTCAAACTCAAAGAATACACTGGTTACACCCTGTTTCTATTCCTAGGTAGTAGGTATGTCTCCAATGGACCAAAAGATAATTGCTGGAACATCTTAGCAGAGTAGAATTAAGCATAACAAACAAACTGACTGTGCTTGTCTCACCTTGTTCGTCGATGGGTACGAGGCGGTAGACTTTGTATGGTTCGGAGATTTCCAGCTGTGATCTCTCGGGTTCCTCTCTGAACTCCGGGCTCTTATTGAGAGCAACGCGCAGCCGGGTCTTCCAGGAGGCAGGGTCCTCACGACCCCCCTCAGACAACTTCCCCTTAAACATTGCCCACGCCTGTTGAGGAGGAGGATGAGAAGGCATTTAGACTCAGGAAGTAATATCTACTGTGTTTTTAATCGATTATATATGACCAGCCTACTGTAAAATGAATAGTTCATGACCTAGTACTGATAAAGTTCATAGTGTCAGGACCTTAAAGATGGCACCATCCACTTCGCTGCGGAAGTCTTGCTTCCCGGCGTGTTTCCAGGGGATACGGAACGTGGTCTCGGTGTGGTCGTCCCATATCAGGCCAGGGTACTTCCCACTGCTGACCTGCACCAAGACATTCAACAGGATACAGTGGGGTGAGTCCCATTTCCCAGACAGACAGTACACTGACTGTACCAAACACTGACATACCAGCTGAAACACTCAGACACACTCACTGTGATCAGCTGTTACAGTACACACACATTTGCACAAAAGGGACTATTCAACTCATCCTCCACAAACCTGATCTACTATCCAAGAGCGTAGTCTGCGTGTGGAGCGAATTTTCCCAGCTGCCATAGCTGTGAAAACACATTAACTTTTTAATTTTAATCTAGTTTGGCAATACACTTTTTTTTGTTTAATAAAAACGATACACTATACAATGGAAAATAAATACACAAAACATAATACAATAAGAGGGTTGCTAGCTCTGATGAGTATGAGTGTGGCAGTGCGCAAATAACAAACAAGGTATTTTCGGCTGTTCAAAGATGGTGTACAAAACCGAAAGTAAAAAGATGAAGCATAAAGTAGCGCGCATAGAACGGATCTACCGCGTATCAGACTTGCTTTCAATGAAAATTACAGATCCATAACTCATTTCTATATGAATTTGGTCGGGTCACTCACATTGTTACATACTGGAGCTTTAAATAATTTATTATAGATGAGTACCTATTTTGCCAAAGAGGGTTTAGTATGGTTTGACTGTGATTATACTTAGAGATGATACCATAATCACTTTCATTGTAAATTCATTATAAAGTATGAAATAATTACATTTTAGTAATTTAGCAGACGCTCTTCTCCAGAGCGATTTACAGTAGTGAGTACATACATACTTTATTTAACTAGGCAAGTCAGTTAAGAACAAATTCTTATTTACAATGACTTACTACACCGGCCACCCATAACCCGGACGACTCTGAGCGAATTGGGACTATCGATCACGGCCGGTTGTGATAGAGCCCGGGATCGAACGCCTCTAGCACTGAGATTCGTGAGCGCAACCTAAGGAAACACAACCTTTTGTGGGAATCGCACCCACAACCCTGGCGTTGCATTGGTTGGTATGAAATTATGAACAGCAGCAGGAGAATAAATCACACTATTTGTCTCCATCTAAAAATACCAAACTGCATACAACTTTTCCAAAGATTTTAGAATGATTGTCATGAATGGAAATAGGTTTCGCTTACTTTAGGTTGCGTTTCTTAAATTCCCTCACTACAGCTGAGCACACAGCGCATAGAATTTCGACTGGAAAATCCAAAGTTGTTTGCTTGCCTTGCGCAGAGCAGAGGGAGACGCCCCTTTCCCAGAAATCACGTGACTTTACAAAACTCATGTAGGTACTGTTATGACGCCAGGGATCGACATATCGCTTAAAATATGGCCTATGCTTTGAAAGTAGTCTCCCCAGGCAGTGCCTCCCACAATTAACACACCCAGACTGCATTCCAAACACGTAAAATTCACACACTCTCCCCTCAGCCCTCAAATTAAGTGGACACTTCTAATGATAGATAGGCTGAATATGTACACTATACATTGGTCGATGGCATACAGGTCGATGGCAGAGAAATACTTAAATAGCTAAAAGTGTGTATGATATAAGTGAGGGTAATAATAGTTTACTTAATATACAGTCTGGTTAAATGAACAGGTAAGTGAATATTGTGCATGGTTAAAGTAACTGTACAGGTAAATATACAGTTAAATTTACAGGTAAGTGAAAATTTGCATGGTTACATTAACTGTACAGGTAAATGACAGGAAGAGATACTTAAATAGCTAAAAGTGTGTATGATATAATTTAGGGTAATAATAGTAATTCCCTTAAAATACAGTCCTTAGTGCCACCTTCAGCTCAACCAGGTGCTATCTATAACCTGAAAGGGTTCTTCGGCTGTCCCCATAAGAGAACCCTTTGAAGAACCCTTTTTGGTTCCAGGCAGAACCTTTTTGAGTTCCATGTAGAACCCTTTACACAGAGGGTTCTACATGGAACTCAAAAAGGTTCTGCCTGGAGCTAAAAATGGTTCTTCAAAGGGTTCTCCTATGGGGACAGCCGAAGAACCCTTTTAGGTTATAGATAGCACCTTTACTTCTAAGAGTGTAGTCTTAAATATTTTGTTATCTTTTTTAAGAGCAACATGGCTGGCAGGAATGATTTAGTTTCTGGCCCACACTCAAGTACAATAAGTGGAGGTAGGCTAATTCACCATAACATTGGATGCCAACCGCCGATAAATGCCACCGAAGATGACATATCATGACATACAGTGGGGAGAACAAGTATTTGATACACTGCCGATTTTGCAGGTTTTCCTACTTACAAAGCATGTAGAGGTCTGTAATTTTTATCATAGGTACACTTCAACTGTGAGAGACGGAATCTAAAACAAAAATCCAGAAAATCACATTGTATGATTTTTAAATAATTAATTTGCATTTTATTGCATGACATAAGTATTTGATCACCTACCAACCAGTAAGAATTCCGGCTCTCACAGACCTTTTAGTTTTTCTTTAAGAAGCCCTCCTGTTCTCCACTCATTACCTGTATTAACTGCACCTGTTTGAACTCGTTACCTGTATAAAAGACACCTGTCCACACACTCAATCAAACAGACTCCAACCTCTCCACAATGGCCAAGACCAGAGAGCTGTGTAAGGACATGTTGGCGCAATTATTAGAAAATGGAAGAAGTTCAAGATGACGGTCAATCTCCCTCGGTCTGGGGCACCATGCAAGATCTCAACTCGTGGGGCATCAATGATCATGAGGAAGGTGAGGGATCAGCCCAGAACTACACGGCAGGACCTGGTCAATGACCTGAAGAGAGCTGGGACCACAGTCTCAAAGAAAACCATTAGTAACACACTACGCCGTCATGGATTAAAATCCTGCAGCGCACGCAAGGTCCCCCTGCTCAAGCCAGCGCATGTCCAGGCCCGTCTGAAGTTTGCCAATGACCATCTGGATGATCCAGAGGAGGAATGGGAGAAGGTCATGTGGTCTGATGAGACAAAAATAGAGCTTTTTGGTCTAAACTCCACTCGCCGTGTTTGGAGGAAGAAGAAGGATGAGTACAACCCCAAGAACACCATCCCAACCGTGAAGCATGGAGGTGGAAACATCATTCTTTGGGGATGCTTTTCTGCAAAGGGGACAGGACGACTGCACCGTATTGAGGGGAGGATGGATGGGGCCATGTATCGCGAAATCTTGGCCAACAACCTCCTTCCCTCAGTAAGAGCATTGAAGATGGGTCGTGGCTGGGTCTTCCAGCATGACAACGACCCAAAACACACAGCCAGGGCAACTAAGGAGTGGCTCCGTAAGAAGCATCTCAAGGTCCTGGAGTGGCCTAGCCAGTCTCCAGACCTGAACCCAATAGAAAATCTTTGGAGGGAGCTGAAAGTCCGTATTGCCCAGCGACAGCCCCGAAACCTGAAGGATCTGTATGGAGGAGTGGGCCAAAATCCCTGCTGCAGTGTGTGAAAACCTGGTCAAGAACTACAGGAAAGGTATGACCTCTGTAATTGCAAACAAAGGTTTCTGTGCCAAATATAAAGTTCTGCTTTTCTGATGTATCAAATACTTATGTCATGCAATAAAATGCAAATTAATTACTTATAAATCATACAATGTGATTTTCTGGATTGTTGTTTTAGATTCCGTCACTCACAGTTGAAGAGTACCTATGATAAAAATTACAGACTTCTACATGCTTTGTAAGTGGGAAAACCTGTAAAATCGGCAGTGTATCAAATACTTGTTCTCCCCACTGTATGATGAGTTGACACTTGCAGGGCGAGGGAAGAATTAATATATTTTAAATTCGTCACTCGTTCGTCCCACGGTTGTGTTTTCAGTCGTCATGGAACCACCGGTAGGTTGTGTGTGCGCGCTTTATATGCGCTACAGTCAATTATGATTGCATTTCATATCTTGGCTAGAAGTCAACGCATCTGCAGACATCGAATACTAGCCATCCGACGATATCAGGTACATCGAAGATGTATCATATTTAAGTGTGATGTCAGGGAAAGTTGTATGCGCTAGTTTCCAAACGCTAACAAAACCGAAACTTCAAATCAATAAAATACTTTATTGTATGAGTAGTCTATTTATTACATGGTATACCCTGCAGTAACACTTTGTGATTTTATACCTTCAATAAAAAATAAACAAGAAAGACAGTTGTTGATGAGTAAGTCTGTCTTTGCAGCTGTATCCTTACAGAGAGGAAATGTAGATACTATTAACTGTAGGTGTCAAATCCAATGAAGCATATAACGAACAAAACATGTTAAACTTCAATGACATGTAATATAACAGCTTGGTTGGTAATGCTAAGTGGTGAGAGGTTTGAAAACGGACTTCTTCACTTGATGCTGTTTGCAAATAGGATAACTGTACTTTTCTTAAAATGGTTAATTAAATATTTAAAATCAATCTTCATCTCATCCGAGGAACCTTTTCTCCAAGTGGAACTTCCATCAGTTTCTGTAAAGAAAGAGTAATATACACTTTCACACAATCTGAACCACAACAAAAACACATTAAAATTAACATTGAAACTATTTAGTGCAAACTTCCAGTCAGGCCACAAGCCTAACTGAGTGATGGATGACTGACCTTCAGCAGTCGATCCTGGTACACCCTGTCGTCCTCCCCCTGCCCTTGTTGCTCCTCCACCTGGTACCTCTTGCAGGCAACTGTCACCTCTTGTTGGTCGTAGAGAAGAGCGGGGTCCAGGGTGTGTCCGTTAATGAGACTAACCAGGTACTCTCTGTAATGTTTACTGAAATAGCCACACACAGAGACAGACATATTGAGAACAATGGCCACACACAGAGACAGACATATTGAGAACAATGGCCACAAACGGAGACAAAGCGAGAACAGCCTAACAGTCAGCAAAGGTTGTTTAAAAGTGAATATCATTAATTTTTCATGGCATGTCTTCAATACAATTACATCCACAGGATGTGTGTGGTAGTGCACAATTAACAAACAATTAGGTATTTTGTGTACAATTAACAAACAATTAGGTATTTTGTGTACAATTAACAAACAATTGGGTATTTTGTGTGACTCACTCGCAGAGTCCAGCTTGTCCTGGCTGAGTTTGAACTCCACAGGGTGAGTCGATCTGCTGACCCACCTCATCCTTCTGCTCCATTACTCCACACATGTCTGAGTCACACAGAAAGATTAAATTAAAGTATGGGCAGAAAGAGAAAAAAATAAACTTCTCAAGTATTCAGATCCCTTGACCTTTTCCACATTTTGTTACGTTACAGACTTATTCTAAAATTGATTAAATACTATATAAAAACAATTCTACATACAATACCCCACATTTTTCTTTTTTAAAACAGATACCTTATTTACATATGTATTCAGACCCTTTGCCATGAGACTTGAAATTGAGCTCAGATTAATCCTGTTTCCATTGATTATCCTTGAGATGTTTCTACAACTTGATTGGAGTCCACCTGTGGTAAATTCAATTGAGTGGACATGATCTAGAAAGGCACCCACCTGTCTATTTAAGGTCCCACAGTTGACAGTGCATATCAGAGCAAATACCAAGCCATGAGGTTGAAGGAATTGTCCGTAGAGCTCTGAGACAGGATTGTGTCGAGCCACAGATCTGGGGAAGGGTACCAAAACATTTCTGCAGCATTGAAGGTCCCCAAGAACACAGTGGCCTCCATCATTATTAAATGGAAGAAGTTTGGAACCACCAAGACTCTTCCTAGAGCTGGCCGCCCGGCCAAACAGAGCAATTGAGGGAGAAGGGCCTTGGTCAGGGAGGTGACCAAGAACCCGATGGTCACTCTGACAGAGCTCCAGAGTTCCTCTGCTGAGATGGGAGAACCTTCCAGAACGACAACCATCTCTGCAGCACTCCACCAATCGGGCCTTTATGGTAGAGTGGCCAGACAGAAGCCACTCCTCAGTAAAAGGCACATGACAGCCAGCTTGGATTTTGACAAAAGGCACCTAAAGGATTCAGACCATAAGAAACAAGATTCTCTGGTCTGATGAAACCAAGATTGAACTGTTTGGTCTGAATGCCAAGCGTCACGTCTGGAGGAAACCTGGAACCATAACTATGGTGAAGCATGGTGGTGGAAAATATGAACAAAGTAAAGTACAGAGAGATCCTTGAGTACTGAGTAAAGGGTCTGAATACTTATGTAAATGTGATATTTAAGTTTTGTATTTTTATATATTTGCAAAAATATCTAAACAGTTTTTTGCTTGGTCATTATGGGGTATTGTGTGTAGATTGATGTAATCAATTTGAGAATAAGGCTGTAACGTAACAAAATGTGGAAAAGGTCAAGGGGTCTGAAAACTTTCAGAATGCACTGTAAGTGAGGATAAAGAAGAGGCCACTCTCACCAGTCTGTGTCCCATTAGAGGGGTCTGTGTTGAACTCAACAGCATTCCTCTGTAGACAAAATACAAACACCTCAGCTCAGATACGCAACATTGAAATGACACCCCTGTTACGTTGCCAGAACATTCCCCCTGTAACGTTCCCAGAACATTCCCTCTGTAACATTCCCAGAACATTCCTTGTCTCTGTACCTGCAGCACAGCCTGTAGTCTGGCAGGCTCCCAGTCCCTGAGGTAAAAGAGACAGTCGCGTGGGTGATGAGCATGGAGACCTGTGATCTTACACTGGATTGTCTTACATGCCGTCTGACAGAGAGAGGGGGAGGGAGGGAGGGAGAGGGGTGAAGAAGGGAAAAAGAGAAAGGAAAAACACATGAGGTTCCCAACCAGGGGTACTAGGACCACTGGGGGTACTTCAGGGGTACTCCGGGCAAAGAGAAATTCACTTGGTGAAAAAGGATGGGAACCACCGTCCTAGATAATATCTCTGTGCATGACTTACAGTGTGGAAGGGATTGTTGCAGCCGCTGCAGAACTGGTATCTGCATTGGGAGCAGCTGAAGTGCATGCAGCCCCCTTTGGTCAAGGCATACTGGAACCTGCAGTGAGGACAGGCTATGGAGAGAGATGAGAAGAAGGCCACATCATGGTGTTATAACAATGATGATGGTGGTGAGATGGCATTGTGTGCCAGGAGTCAAGAGTCTGATCTAGGATCCATATATTCTTATTCATTATGATCTAAAAGGGAAATCAGATCCTATATCAGCACCTACTCTAAAACTCTTTGTGAATATGGGCCAATAATGGCACGTTGTCTAGGCTGACTGACTCACTGATGCCGTTGTCCCGCAGGAACCCGGCCAGTCCCTGTCTCTGGTAGTCAGGGTCATTCTCTCTCTTCCACAACTGGAACTGCTCACAGGATACATCCTGGTGCTGAGCTTCCCACTGAGAGGGAGAGGGGGATGGGGGGGGATGGAGAGGGGGAGGGAGGGATGGAAGGGGGGGGGGGGGTGGAAGGGGGAGGGAGGGATGGAGGGAGAGAGGGGGGAGGGAGAAAGAAAGATGGAAAGAGAGACAGGCATAATTTTTATTTGGGTCCCACATACATGTAGCTAGGAAATGACACAATAGACGGCAGGCAAGGCAACAACGGGTATCTTTTGTACTTACAGGCTTTTTGCATTGATTACAAAAGCTCTTCATACACGTGGGACAGGTGACTTTGAACTGGTTTCCATCGTAGATAAACCCAAAGGTGCACTGAGGAGGGAGGAGAAGAGGGGTGGGTGAAAAGTTCAGTAGAGAAGTAACTGTATATCTGATGGAGCTGGTTAGAAACCCACTCACGTGACAGCACCACAGGAACATGGGGTCCTTCATCAGAGCATGCTCCATCAGCTTCTTGTGGAAGAGCTCGTACACCTCACGATCCAGACAGTCTCGCAGCTAAACACACATCGATAACAATGTAATAACCATGTAATAGCACAAGCTTCAGCAACACATGCTCTTCCCATTTCCATCTATATCCCTAATAGGGTTGCAAAATTCCAGAGATTTCTGGAAAAATCAACAGGGAATTTAAGAAAATCATTCTATAGCTAAAGATCTTCTGATATCTCCAGGAGTGATAAATATAATTTTTGTCTTGAAGGGATACTTCAGTTAAAGGGATACTTCAGGATTTTGTCAACGAGGCTCTTTATCTACTTCCCAGAGTCAGCATTGTCATTTTGAATTCTGTTAAGTGAGTGTGGAAGAGGTGAAAACAGTACTGTTGTTTAGCAACAATGACAAGCCACCGGGGTCTGACAACTTGGATTGAACATTACTGAGGATAATAGTGGACGATATTGCCACTCCTATTTGCCATATTTTCAATATAAGCCTACTAGAAAGTGTGTGCCCCCGGGCTTGGAGTGAAGCTAAAGCAGTTCCGCTACCTAAGAAAAGTAAAACCCCCTTTACTGGCTTAAATAGCCGACTAATCAGCATGCTAGGACCAAAAGGCTTCATAACAGCTTCTACCCCCAAGCCATAAGACTGCTAAACAATTAATCAAATGGCCACCTGGACTATTTACATTGACCTTCCCCCCCTTTGTTTTTACACTGCTGCTACCTGCTGTCTATTATCTATGCACTTTACCCACACACTCACTTGACTACCCACACACTCACACATACTACACTGACACTCCAACACCACACATATACACACACACACACACACACACACACACACACACACACACACAACATACGCTCACACACACACACACACACACACAAGCATATTGACGCCACACACACTCACACATAGATGCTCTTTCCCACTCTTCACATACGCTGCTGCTGCTCTGTTTATTATCTATCCTGATTGCCTAGTCACTTTTACTCCTACCTACGTACATACTACCTCAATTACCTCAACTACCTTGTACCCCTGCATAATGACTCAGCACCGGTACCCCCTGTATATAGCCTCGTTATTGTTATTTTATTGTGTTACTTTTTATTATTTTATTTAAATGTTTACTCTTTCTTGAACTGTATTGTTGGTTAAGGGCTTGTAAAGTAAGCATTTCACTGTAAGGTCTACACCTGTTGTATTCGGCACATGTGACAAATAAAGTTTGATTTGATTTGTTACCAACCCTAGGTCAACTTTTGGGAAAAACTGTGCTTGACCAGATACAATGCTATTTTACAGTAAACAAATTGACAACAAACTTTCAGCACGCTTTTAGATAAGGACTTTCAACAAGCACAGCACTTACAAAAATGACTGATGATTGGCTGAGAGAAATTGATGATTAAAAGATGGTGGGGCTGTTTTGTTAGACTTCAGTGCGGCTTTTGACATTATCGATCATAGTCTGCTACTGGAAAAACGTATGTGTTATGGCTTTGCACCCCCTGCTATATTGTGATAAAGAGTTACCTGTCTAACAGAACACAGAGGGTGATCTTTAATGGAATCCTCTCTAACATAATCAGAAATTCCCCAGGGCAGCTGTCTAGACCCATTACTTTTTTCAATCTTTACTAATGAAATTCCACTGGTCTTGAGTAAAGCCAGTGTCTATGTATGCGGATGACTCAACACTGAAATGCCTGCAACACTTAACAAAGAGTTGCAGTAAGTTTCAGAATGGATGGCAAGGAATAAGTTAGTCCTAAATATTTATCAAACTAAAAGCATTGTATTTGGGACAAATCATTCACTAAACCTCAACTAAATTGTGTAATAAATAATGTGGAAATTGAACAAGTTGAGGTGACTAAACAGCTTGGAGTAACCCTGGATTGTCCATGGTCATGGTCAAAACATATTGATACAACAGTAGCTAAGATGGGGAGAAGTCTGTCCATAATAAATCGATACTCTACCTTCTTAACAACACTATCAACAAAGAAGGTCCTCTTGGCCCTAGTCTTGTCACACCTGGACTACTGAGGAAAATTGCATTTGGCTCAGAACAGGGCAGCACAGCTGGTCCTTGGATGTACACAGAGAGCTAACATTAATAATATGCATGTCAATCTCTCCTGGCTCAAAGTGGAGGAGAGATTGACTTCATCACTACTTGTATTTATGAGAGGTATTGACATGTTGAATGCACCAAGCTGTCTGTTTGAACTACTGACGCACAGCTCGGACACCCATGCATACCCCACAAGACATGCCACAAGAGGTCTCTTCACAGTTAAAATTGTATAAACTGCCTTCATTTTGCTGGACCCGGAAGAGTAGCTGCTGCCATGGGGATCCATAATAAATACAAAATGATGAATTTGTGGATACCATTTTTATGCCTCTGTGTCCAATATAAAGGAATTTAGAGGTAGTTTCAAAAGCCAATGCTAACTAGGGTTAGCACAATGGCTGGAAGTCTATGGGCATCTACTAGCATGCTAGCTCTTCTCTGACGAGGACAGCAGAGTCCCTGCCCATCTTCTGAAAACATCTGAAACCCTACCTATTCAAAGAGTATCTTAAATAATGCCACATCACCCACCCCCCAACAAAAAACAAAACAACTAACATAGCTACTTTAATGAGTAAAAATGTACTATGCCTGTGATGTGGTTGTCCAACTTAGCTAAATGACAATAATATGTATATATGATATAATCTTCCTCCCTTATATCTCTCTCTATTTCCTTCTATAGTATGTACCTGGATGTCCAGAGTAGAGAAGTAGCTGTCCAGGTGCTCAGGGTCGTTGATGTCTGGTCCTGCACACACAGGACACACCATGTCTCTGATGTGTTTGTCTCTTACAGCGATGGTGAAGTGCTGCGTGAAACACTCGTGGCACACCGAGCACTGACAAGAGGTCAGGGACTGCATCTGCGAGACGTACAGAGAATTCATACAGGATCAAGGATAAGGAGCAACACTTTAAAGTCCATAGGACTATTGACTGACATCTGTACAGATACAGATACCTTGCTGTGGGGGAAGATGCCGAAGCAGCAGGGGCACTCGTTGTTGAGGAGGCGGCGGAGGAACTCCCTGTCCTGGGACTCTCTGACGGCCTGGATGACGTCCTCCAGGGAATACTGGGCCTCGGGCTCCTGGAGTAGAGACAGGGCCAGCTCACAGCGCCCCCAGCTGGGCAGCTCGTACAACGCTAGCAGGCGCCTGCACATCCGCTGAGGTAATACAATGTAGGTTGATGGTGATGAATACATTTGTTTTGTGTGTGTGTGGTCTTGAAAAATGGAGTTCATTGAGTTCTGCTGGCTCTCGTGCACACACACATACCTGTTTGTCGGGGCTCTTGGCATCGATAGGGGCCTCTAGCTGGTCGCTCCAGATGCGCTGGTGGAAAGGCTTTAGGAGGGGCCGCTGCAGGATGGACAGAGCCCCCTGCACCTCTCCTCCACTCAGACGCAGAGCCTCCTCACACTGGGACCCCTCCCGGAAACCCAGAGAACGCAGCTCGCGCATCTACACACACCAGAGACAAAGTAAGAGTGGATACTGCAGTGGATGTACTTTGTATATAGGCTCAGTCAACTCTAAGCTCTTGGTTACCTGAGTTGATATCAAAAGTGTTTAGTCATATCCGTCTTGAGTGACCATTTGGGTCAGGTGAAATGTCTGGTTCTCACCTTGACCTGTCTATCTCTGAGCAGCTGACGGACTGCTCTCTCAGTGTCGCCCCCTGCTGCCAGCCATGCCTGCTTGGCCTCAACCCTGGACAGCTGCACCACCTTTCCCAGCAGCACACTGGGACTCTGCTCCCACTCTGCGTTATCCTGCGGCCCAGAAACCCCTGCTTTGTAGTTCTGCAAAGCAGCTGAAGCCGCCATGGCACAGATCTCATCCAGTAGGTGGGGCAGCTCTGATTTTAGCCAATCGCAGGGGTTGACGTTGCTGCCCCCAGAAACGCAGAGGGCTGCGTAGACCTCCTCTGGGCCCACTCCATTTTTCTCTCCCTCCTGAGGAAGAACATTAGGTTAGAAGTTAAGACAAATAGTACCAGTTAATCTGGTTTTATTTCACATTGTGTCCATTTGTACTCCACCTACTCGTATTTGATGGACAAGTATCAGCCCTTCATCCCTCATCAGGTTCTGTCTCTTGATGTCGATGTTCACCCTGGGAGGGATCTGGGGACATACTTGGGGCGTAGAAGGAGGCGAGGCTAAGTCTTTGATTGGAGACTGCAGGGGGAGGGACTTGAGGCTAGTGACTGCAGGATCTTTACATGGCAAGTTGCACATCTCACAAACCTCTACAGGCTGAGAGTTTACATAGGTGCAGAAATCACACATCCACTAAAGAGCGAAAGAGACGACAATAGTGGGGTTAGGGGTTAAAACAGCAATGATACGTTGGAATGATAAGTCTCACAGAGCATTCCAATTGTAGAGAGTATTTAAACCAGTGGGGGTCAAACCTCTGTTTTGTTTTCTGACGTGGGTACTGGCGTGGAGAGTACTGGAGTACTGGGGAGTACTGGTGTGATAGAGGGACGGGTGGCCAGACGGGGGCGCTCACACACCTCACACAGTATACTGCTGCCCTGGTTCACGACTGTACAGCTCTTACACTGCCACTCTACGAAAGATGTCAGATAGATCAATACAAGGCTATCTGTTTATCTACTCTCAGTCACACGACTGTATGATTACATTACTGATGTATTATCAATGCTATAGGAGGCACAGATGACATGAACACCTCAAACAGGACAGGATAGGTGACTGATATGTAGTTTTAATGAACGTCACATGAAAACCATTCAACAGTTGACCCATGTATATAAATCTGACCTGCGTTGGATGGCGGTTGCCCTGGGTCTTCCTGAACTATATGGGAAGCGATGGCCAGGCGGGGCCGTTCACAGGTCACACACAGCACGGCCTTCACCTCGTTGACCGTAGTGCACTGAACACACTCCCACGAGGAAAGAGAGTGGCTGAAAAAGAGAAGAAACAGGAGTGGGAGGAAGAAGTGATTGTGTGTGTGTGTGTGTGTGTGTGTGTGTGTGTGTGTGTGTGTGTGTGTGTGTGTGTGTGTGTGTGTGTGTGTGTGGAGTCAAATATCAACACTTCCCAATTTCTAACCTTAAAGATCTTGTTGGTTTGGCGTGGGAAACCACTGTCCTGTTGTGACCCCCGCGGTCAGGGTGAGAATGGTACAGTCTGTCACACTCCAGACACAGCCTCTGAGAACAGGTAGAGCAATGGGCAGAAACTTGGGACACACCACAGAGGGTACAGGTCTCTACGGGGGGGGGGGGGGGGGTTTGGTTACAAAGATGATCAGTATTAGCTTACATACTCATAGGTTAGAATATTCAAAGAAATCAAGGATAAAAAGTGAAATGACGGTCAAAGCTATGACCCATATCTTACCCTGTATTCTATCCCTCCTGTGATTGGCTCTGGACGGGTGGAGGTGGTATAGGTGGTCACATGACTGACAGAAGGGAAGAGAACCACAGGGCGGGCAGAGGAGAGAGGGAGTGGCACCGCACAAATCACACACCCCATCTTAGAGAGAACGCGAGAGAAAGGAGCAGTAACGGGTTTGTCATCCGTTGGCAGTACAACACATTTTCCAGATTACATAAATGTAGCAGGCAGGTGGCTAGGTGACACGTAGACTGGTAGAGGGAATGGCTGCTTGTCTCACCAGTAGGAGTGGTGGGGACATGTCTTAGTCCAGGACTGGGTTCAGGTTTGGGTGGAGGAGATAGCGGCTGAAGGTCTTTTCCCGTGTCCCCATGCTCCTCTCCTGGTGGGATGACCACCGCATCAGACATCAGCTCTGGATCATCCTGAGGAGAGCAGAATAGCCATTAGTCATGACAACACTAATAACAGAACGAGGTAGAAACGGACGAACCGATTAACCAACAACTGTACGTTACACAGACCTGGGATGTCTTCTGTAGACATGGGATAATATTGCTGTACATTTCTGGGTGAGCATGTGTACCCTGAAAGGCAAAAAAACAACACATTACCACATAAGAGCGCAAACATGGAAACATACTATATCTTTGTGGACATCCTCAAATTGAGAATTACAGAAATGTAAACGCTTTTATGAGAAAATAACCCTATTGGATTTATCTCAAATGAATGCTCACCTTGATGAGCATGTCTATTTCCATTCGCAGGGTCATGACCTCAATGGTCACCGCAGAAACCTTCTCAACGTCTATATCTGTGACATCATCAGGGAAGCTGAGGCCGTCTGGCTGCTGATTGGTGTAACCGTAAAGAAATAGGACTGACCTGCCACCCTGTAGAAAAGAAAGCAGACAGTAGAATAAATCACCATTGACTCAAATGCTTTAAATATCAGTACCTACGGTTCTAGGTATATGACCTACTAAGGCACTCTAAACATCGAGCTATCTACTCCCTTTTTGAACCATCTGACAATTCATAGTGAAATCAATGGATAAGATGACATTAAGACTCTGTAATCTGCACTATGCATAAGGATGTCAATCATTAAACTGTAAGAATAGGGCTGGACGTCTCTCTCCTCACCTCGATGCCGTCCACGGTAGCCCTGAAGACTGGGTTGTTGTGTTTGACGCTCCGCCAGTACCTGGGCCTGCTGGGGTTGGTCAGGTTACAGCCATACTTCTCCAGGATACTCAAGGCTTTAAACAGCCGGCCCAAAGACTCTAGGACCTGGGGAGGGAGGGGAGCAGGAGTGTAGGCAGGGAGAAATAAAGCATAGCTATGTGAAGAGGGTAAGGGGGAACATAATGTGAAAAAAGGGATGGAGTTGAACGTTGAATCATGCCTCACCTCTTGCCTTTTGTGACCTGTGATGTTCTCTGTCACTAAGGTCTGTGCTGTGATGTGATGAAACTTGTCAGACAGGGAGAGAGGGATGTTGGCCATGACCTGGACATCAGCCTTTACCACCTGTGCAGAGCCTGAGGAGGAAAGGAGGGATTCAGCTCTCCTCCGCACTTCCTCAAACGAGACAGACTGGGTACTCATCATTCAGACTCTGGGGGAAAGAGAGAGATAAATAATGATAATATGGTCAACTCTGGGCTGGGATTGTTGGCTGATATACAGTACATTCGGAAAGTATTCAGACCCCTCGACTTTTTCCACATTTTGTTACCTTACAGCCTTATTCAAAAATTGATTAAATAAAACATTTCCCTCACCAATCTACACACAATACCCCATAATGACAAAGCGAAAACAGGTTTTTAGAAATGTTAGCAAATTTATAAAAAATGTAAAACAGAAATACCTTGAGCTCAGGTGCATCCTCTTTCCATTGATCATCCTTGAGCTGTTTCTACAACTTGAATGGAGTCCACCTGTGGTGAATTCAATTGATTGGACATAATAATTTAATCAATTTTAGAACAAGGCTGTAAAAGTCAAAGGGTCTGAATACTTTCTGAATGCACTGTAGGTATGCCTAGTACTGTCTTCTATGTAGCTAGCTACCAAGTTGAGTGTACTGTCTATGCAGATAACGTAACTCTCTCTACTGTGAAGATTGAAGTACATAGTTATTGATATCTCAAAAATGACACAGTGACACTAGATAGCTGTAAACTTTACAGTTAGTACATGTACTGAAATTGAAGTTGCAAATTTAGTTGGCTGGCAAGTCTATTTCTGACCAACTAACTTATTACTGTATGACTGGCTAGCAAGTTGAAATCCAAAGTTTATGATGTCAGCCAGATCAGTGCTGGCCTTACCTTTACCTTCAGCGTTTCCGGATGTATTTTATAATCCAGGTCCTTGTGAATCCAATATAATTTAATACCAAGGCAAAATGTAGCTACATTTCCAGCGTCACGTCGGTTTTCTGAACCATTTCTTTAAAAGCATAAAGTCACAACAACAGTAGAAATGTAGTTGACGCGGAAGTTATCGAGAGGGGCGGCACGGAAGAGCGAGACAAAATCTTTGGGGGCGGCATGTAGATTAAACCTCGACGTACACTGCCCTCTAGTGGTCATGTATATACTATCAGTTACTGTAATTACACTGATTTGAGTTCACAACATTGTTCTTACATTGTTATAAATCAATCACTCAATCAATCATGTTTTGGATACTTAATCTTATTTAGGACAGTCAAATGTACAACTGAAATCCACAAACTGCTGTTCAAGTGGTCTTCTTGGAACTGAACACAAAACACTATCTTAGAAACATTACTTTTCATGGTTGGAAAGGAAAGGGAAAGGAAAGGGGGATACTAGTCAGTACAACTGAATGCATTAAACTGAAATGTGTCTTCCGCATTTAACCCAACCGCTCTGAATCAGACTGCTTTCATTCATTATTCATAGCATGAGAATAATCTTAAAGACCAGTTCAACTCGTCTGTGCGTAAGCTTTTATTTATTAATATATATGCAGCGCTTGAGTACCAGCACCTCAAATTGTTCTACTGCTTGAGCTCATGTTCCTCTTATAGAATATTAGTTCAAAAGTATTGTGGAGCTCCTGTGCCTAAATATAAACACTACCAGCACCCAAAATGAGTACCGGAACCTGTTTCAGTCCAAGTCAAGCACTGTCTATCAGGACTCTCCAAATCTGTTCCTGGAGAGGTACCCTCCTGTAGGTTTTCACTCCAACCCCAGTTGTAACTAACCTGATTTAGCTTATCAACCAGCAGGTGATCTAGATTGGGGTTGGAGTGAAAACCTACAGGACGGAATCTCTCCAGGAACAGGGTTGTACTGTATATGCCCAATGTATAATGTCCAAAGATTGTACTATCTCCGTTCTACCACTAGAGGAAGCAACTGCTATTTTAATTAATTTAGTGCCTTCTCATCATGACATGGCAGAAGTACTCACAGCGTCATTGAAGTTTTTTTTATATATATAAAAAAATGTAACCTTTATTTAACTAGGCAAGTCAGTTAAGAACAAATTCTTATTTACAATGACAGCCTACCCCAGCAAATTGTGCACCACCCTATGATACTCCCAATCACAGCCGGATGTGATGCAGCCTGGATTTGAACCAGGGACTGCAGTGACACCTCTTGCACTGAGATGCAGTGCCTTACACCACTGTGGAGCCCATTGCAATGACAATGATATGGTCACTGGGTCACCCATAGGGTAGGGGTCAGTATCAGGGCTTGAACAACAAAAGGACTCTTCATCCTTTCTTAAGGTGAGGACCTTTATGTGAGAGGGCATTTGATTCTCAACTTGTCAGTGATATCTAACCCAGGCCTGTACTAACATATCAGGTTCTGAAGGGCATCCACGGGGGACTGGTGACAGATTGAGAGTTACACGAATCCAGGCAGTTCACTGCCCATGACTTTGCACTCTAGTTAGCATCTAGAGTATTAATCATGTATTGGTGCTGTTGGCGACTTGCTACTGCCAGAAAGTGCCATTAGTGGCACTGAAGATGGGAAGCCCCTTATACCATTCACAATCAATAAGGTTTGTGCCAAGCACAACATACCTCCATCACACATCACTTAGATTGGCCTCTGGTCTGTAACCTGATGAGAAAACCACGTATAAGTAGTTATTTATAAAACCTTACTTTGGCGTGGAAATGATCTGATTGTCGCTGATTGTAAGGCACGTGCAGGTGCCGTCAATGTTAAGTTAATTTGAGATTTCTAGATCACAGGTGCGCAAATTACAAATGGGCTTCTTAGAACCTTCGTAAGCAAGGTTTTTGTATTCTCAGTATCTTTTATGAATCGAACGTAAGCACACCTTCGGAAATTATTTTACGACTAAGTTCAAGTATAAATAAACGAGACCCCAGGACCTACGTGTGTTGTTAAAGGAAGTATGATGAGGATGCATTATACTTTAGAAAAATCAAATTATTAAAGACTGTGACAGAAAAAGTTAAACTTAAGATTTAAATTATATCAAAGTACCTTTGAAAGGATAGCAACACCACATTTTCCACTCAATTATGGTGCTACAGCTCTATAATATACATTGGAAATACAAAATGGTTTTGTGTCCCACCTACACCCTCAGTGACGAAGTTCTAAACCTGTTGCTCTTGACAACGTTACACCAACCCTGGGCGAGCTAACCTCAACCACAACCAATCTATTTTTGCATTACCATCCCAATGTCAGCGTAGACGGACACCCTCCCTCACACGTCCCACACACTAACCTCATATTAGGTTTCTAAATCACACACAATACGAGACTGTGGGACTGTGGTTGTGGGTAACAGCCATGAAGAGCAACCATGAGGTGCCCAAACTATCTTCAGTCATTTATGCTGCCTTTTCATCTTTTTAGCACCAGTGCCTGACACACTGGTTTCTATTAACAGATGTATTCTTCACAGAGAGCTTCATTGTGTGTGCAGATTGAAGGCCGTGGATGGCAGATGTGTTTCTTATAGTAACACTTTTTCTGCCAAATCCATCTCTGTCATCTTTCCCCATAGGCTGTGGTGTTATGTAGGCCTATCCTCTACATCTCTATATACAGGATCAGGGTGGGGCCACTTCGTTAACCACAGAGTGAATCTCTGGATTTAGTCTAGTGTGTTTCTGATCAGCTCTGTTGTCCCTAATGTCTAGAGAATATTTCGGGCCTTCAAAAGGGCATCTAAATTCAGGCCCTTAGCTAGGCCAACTATGGCAGGACGTTGCTCGGGCCTAATGGAGGTTTCCCTGACTTGTCATCTGTCCCTATCCAATTGGCCTGTGCTACCTGGAACTTGCCTGCCAAGGAAGCCGTCTCCATCTGCTTCTCCTCCTCCATCCTGTAGTGAAGTAGACGGAGAACAGCAAGAAGAGTGTTCCAATCAGCGCTGGTCCCATGTCACAAGTCGTGGAAACCGAAGGCAGCGGCATGCTGCTAAGCGACGGGAGTGACTGCGAGAGGTTCGGAACAGATTGAAATAAGGAATAGCTTCGCTGCACTGGTGCCTGATCTACCTGCGCCTTCATCGCTGGGACTGCCCGTGTCTGCGACGGCGGTGCTAACTCCAACTACGCTGATTCCAGCAGCGGCTTCGTCATCGAGTTCGGATGGATCTGACGCCCCATAATATCTGGCCCTCAGCCCTCCCTAAATCGTGGCATTGAACGGTTCAGCAGACTTTTAGAACTCCATAACTGGGTATGAGACTATTGCAGCTCTGTGGGTGTAACAATTATTGACAGTTTTGATACCTTCTGGAAACAAAGCTTGTATTATAAGGAGGATGGGATCCACCCATATCATTTAGGTTCCTCGATCCTTTCACAGCATTATAAGGTTGCGTTAATCCCTACCATTGTGTCGCAGAGTTGTCATAATGCTTCAGCAAATGTACATTATCCCAGGGGCGCTGAAAGACAATGTAAGTGATCTAATTTATGTCCCTCTTACTGCCCTGAATGCCTCTGCTGATCCCACAGCTATTGTATGCAGTAATCATGTGCCTATGAACTTTTAGCACTGAGGCGGTGTGCCTTAATTTAGCTGGACCCTAGGAAGAGTAGCTGCTGCCATGGCAGCTAATAGGGATCCATAATAAATACAAATACAAATACAAAACTAATGTCAATCCCTTTGAAATCCAGAGTTGAATTTCAATTGGATCGTGTTGCATTTAGGCGTGGCTTGCTTCTACTATTCCTCCTTCAATAATGCCCCCCCCCGCCCTTCTGGATCCACAATCCCTGCTTACTCACGCACGCAGGCACGCATGCACACACACACACACACACACACACACACACACACACACACACACACACACACACACACACACACACACACACACACACACACTCTCACACCAAACCCTCCCCCCAAAAGGTCAAAGGTTGTAGATGTGCACTCACAGTCCGGCTCAGACGTCATCTCTGACCTAGCAGAGCAACAGGGGGGGTTGGACATAAAGAACTGCAGTCACCCCCAGAGCAGAGCAGAGTCAGTCTGACCAGAGGCCCCCTACAGCGCATTCCCACAGCCCCAGGCCAACAAAGACTTATCAAAGAACTCATTCACACCCTCGCTTCCACTCACAACATACCGTTTGCCTGAGAGAGAAAACACTCTACTTTACTGGCCCCCAGTGCCAGCAGTGACATTTTTAACTGTACCAGGTAGCATAGACTCTGGGTCTGTGAGAGCCAGAGTGAATGGGTCCTCCACCTATCCCACAAACCACAGGTAGAGCTAAACTGTATGCCGGTAACACTGTGTTGCTGTGTTTCAAAAGTCAGGCTCAGTTTTACTGCCAGTCTGCTTAGTCCGCCAAGCAATGCAGTCTTCATATACAACATATTTTAGTCCTCCTACACATGATATGTACACACTAATACGCAAAGAAGGAGTCTTGAATATGCTACTGTACAGTATGTGTGGCTGTCAAGGTACTCAAAAAAACTTCAGTGGGGGGTTTTATGTTGTTTTCAGAAATGGCTAAGAGTACGTCAACGACGCTCTGCATTGACCATATTGGCCTATTAAATGGACCTGTGAAATTCAGCAATAGAGGACGATTTCAAATCTGGGTTTTTGATGGACGTCAGTATAATAAGCATCGATCTGCCTTTTATACCTGTCCAAACGAGCCATTTGACATTTTGATTCAGTGCTTTTGGCAGGATAAAATCATAACTCTGTTTCTCATGAACATGCTTTTTCTCTCTGAATGTGGCAGACATATTTTGTTCAAATAGACCGCTGGCAGATTGACTATTAAATGCTTGACCGTTTATCGCTGAAATGTGCCAAAGCAGATGAAACGCAGAGAGCTCTTCACATCGGTGTCAGATGGACTGACTTTCCAAATATGAATGATTGTATGAAAAACCATTCAATTTCACAACAAGCACACCATTGATCACATGATGCTTGAGGTAGTCACCTCATGCAAGTACTTGGTAGTATGGCTAGACGGTACACTGTCCTTCTCTCAGCACATATCAAAGCTGCAGGCTAAAGTTCAATCTAGACTTGGTTTTCTCTATCGTAATCACTCCTCTTTCACTCCAGCTGCCAAACTAACCCTGATTCAGATGACCATCCTACCCATGCTAGATTACGGAGACGTCATTTATAGATCGGCAGGTAAGGGTGCTCTTGAACGGCTAGATGTTCTTACCATTCGGCCATCATATTTGCCACCAATGCTCCTTATAGGACACATCACTGCACTCTATACTTTTCTGTAAACTGGTCATCTCTGTATACCCATCGCAAGACCCACTGGTTGATGCTTATTTATAAAACCCTCTTAGGCCTCACTCCCCCCTATCTGAGATATCTACTGCAGCCCTCATCCTCAACATACAACACCCGTTCTGCCAGTCACATTCTGTTAAAGGTCCCCAAAGCACATCCCTGGGTCGCTCGTCTTTTCAGTTCACTGCAGCTAGCGACTGGAACGAGCTGCAACAAACACTCAAACTGGACAGTTTTATCTCAATCTCTTCATTCAAAGACTCAATCATAGACACACTTACTGACAGTTGTGGCTGCTTTGCGTGATGTATTGTTTGTTCTTAACTGACTTGCCTAGTTAAATAAAATTGGTTCAAGTTTGGGACCCTGAATACTTCAAGATAACAGGGGCATCATCTCCAAACTGACTTTCACTTATTATTTCAGCTGTGTAGTGGAGGTAGATTTTAGTTTTATCCAAATGTAATTTAGAGATACCATAGGAGAACTTACTAGGACACTCAAATGTATATATACAGACACCTACTTTTGCCACACATGCACTCACAAAATAATTATTACCGTAGAAAGATGCCTCTAGAGAGTCTATACAGATGTGGGATCTTAATTTGAGCCAGTTTGCTACACCAGGAAAATAATCCCGCAGCAACAGAAAATGTGAATTATTATATGGATTATAATGATTTGATTTTCTTTTAGGGATTGATACATTTTTCGTATGGGAAAATCAAGTCTGACATTTCAAAGTGGAAATTACGAACTTCAGAAGCCTTTATAAACCTCAAATACACAAGTTTTTAATTTCTTCCAATACAGGAAAAATTATCCCACAACAGAGAGATCAAATTAAGATTATACATATGTACTTGTTCTACTACATGCACAAAGGCTTCTCCCGCTCTCTCATTCAGCTCACTGTCTGGGCGGGAACCAGAGCATTCCTGTCTGTGTCTGTTTCGGGGGAATAATGTGTTGTACAGTAATCGGTTGTAAAACAGGTGGCACAGTGTTGACGTAGGAGGGAAGCATGTTAAAAATGTGCTGCTGCCATGCAATCACAAAGGGAAAAGCCTAGCGGTTGATTTAGACTTTTAATCACAGCGCTGGGTGATAAGTAGAGGATCAATCGAAGGCACGCAAAGCCTGGAATGACAGGGAGAGACACCTAGCTTACACAGGGATACACACAGTGATAGATTCCTGGTGGAAACAGGCCAAAGCAGTTGCAGTAGGTTGGGATGGATGCCCCAGTCATCAGGCCAGACAGAACTGTATCAATATACTGTACCTTCACTCCGTTGTCTGGAGATTTGATGGGTAGCTGTGAATTAAAAATAATCTAGTATTTCTAGATCTATCAGTGAGTTTGGGGCGACTGCATCTGTTCTCGTCCCAGTTATCTCTACTGTCTGGCTTCTATCACCCATAGTCTAGGGCACACACTAACTGACTAGTTGACTGATTAAATGAAACACACCTCTATTGAACTCAGGGCTGGGGGCAAATGCATTATTCCATTCCAGTCTAGAATTGAAACCCCACAAATCTGTATGTGGTTCATCTGATACATCTTCTGGAGACTACAGTCTAAATTAGGGTCTATTTCAGTGTGCAAGAGCTCAACAAATATTGAGCATACAGAGTGGATTCATTTTTATATTCAGAACTGGAAAAGTAAAAAAACAAGTCTAACCTGTAACATTAGAACCTTAAGTGTGCGTTATAAACATGCAAAAGGATATACCGGCTGTCAAAATAGTTGCACACTAAAACGGATAAACAATGTATATCTAAAATGCAGGCTACAGTATGGATAAGCATTCCTAAATGGATGAATGGAGTACAATCTGTTCTCTAAAATTTATCCAAAGTCCCCAATAGCAACTTTTTTGTTCGAGTTAGTTATTCTATGCCAGTCACTCTATTATGCAAGAGGCATATGGTCTTGTTCGTTGTGTAATCAAACCATTCTATCGATTTAAATACCTCGCTTCAGTATCAATTCGCGGTTCACGATGTTAATCCGGTGCGAGCCCATCGTCTCCTCATATCCAAACGCGATAGGGATCCAGTTACCAACCTCTCTGACACACATTGGGTCACGTGACACAGATCCTGCACATTTAAAAAAGAACGGGATTTGCAATTCCCACCAGGGCTTCAAAGAGGTGGATACATTATTACCCGTTGCCAGTTAACCGACTTTCGCACCTCCGCGGCACTTCTGTGCAATTGACAGCGCGCAGAACACACCAACGACCCATGAGACTCTATCAGCAAACCTGTTGACGGACTGTCCTTATTTTTAACCCTCCGTTTCAATGCTTATACTGTACTAAGTTCATCGCAGTCTGCAGAGAAATATTGGAGGGCGAGAAGTGGGGCTATCCTCTGCCATTATTAATATTCGCTCAGGATGGCAGTGGACTTTAGATGCGCAGTTCACGCCTCAGTTTTATTGGACTGTGTGATTATCCTCAGTAACGTGCTATGTCCGGTTGATGCGTACCTCTACAACAACCGCTATGCAGGGTAAGTGAGGATTCTCATTAATTCCTTGTGACTGTGTTAGTAAATTGAGTCCCAAGAGCTCTCATTCATGTTGAAGACTTGACGTTGAACCCCTATGAGGTAAAATAGTAGGGGAAAACATACAAGGAATTATCTGCATCTTAACTAGGCCTACTGAAACCAAATCTGCTGATCAAGATGGGTATATCACTTCGTCTCATCTCCTGTTGAAAAGAGATAGATTGTTCAAAGCAACTATATGACCAAAAAAACCTTTCTCTCATATTCCCTTCTGGAGAAATATTCCCTGCTGGAGACATATTCCCTGCTGGAGACATATTCCCTGCTGTAGACATATTCCCTGCTGGATAAATATTCCTACTATACCTCAGCAGAGAACCTGGCTGTGTTGAAGTTATGGAATTCACAGAGTCCTGTCAGGGGGTGTGGGGCACACAGAGGGCCACATTGGGGTATGTTGTGGGCACCCCTGGGGCACCTTGGGTCAGGGAACAAAGGGACAGTTTTGGGATACACTCAGCCGGTTTGAGTGCTCTCCTATAAGCATAATTTTTGGTTAATTTTGAGGGGTACAGTGGGAGCACAGTGGGACCCCATCCTGCTTCCCCCTGCTTTTCCGCACCCCCAACCCCCCTCTCTCTTCTGCACCCTGGACCTGTTCCAAAGCCCCTGTACTCCACCCAATCGCCAGCTGCTGAGCTCAGACGATCCCCACTTTAACAAGGTAGGAAACTCATGGCAAGAAAACAACAGTCCGTCCCAACATGGATATAACTCTGTTCTGTTCAGAATTCCTAATATGACGGTGGGCATTGTCCCACTTAGTTCAGATTACACAATGAACCTTTAGGCTAAATTACTACGTATTCTCTATTGTTGTTAAATCTTTGTGATTACTTGAGTTTAGTTTAATTATCATATCTCTTTTGTTGGTGGAGAATCTAACACAATACATTTCTCAGATTTTGACAGAGAATCTATGATCCATGGTGATCGCTATGCCAAAGAAAGTGTGGGTCAATTTGTGTGATGGTAAAAACAAAAAGTTTCTGGAGTAGAACTAGACTGCAGCCTTGGTGGATTGTTTTGAATTCTATGGGGTGCACTTTGTCATATGATGTCATTGTAGCTTTAATAAGTCTAAGAAGTTGTAATTTAAAATGCCATTAATAATGTTTTAAAGTGAAACAAAAGAGGAAGTCACTATCTATTGTTTCAGAAACAGAATATGAGTTTAGAAAAACTGAAATTAAATCATGTATTTGAAGTTGCATGATTTACACAGTTTTCAAGTTTGCGATGGAAAGGAATTTATTTGCCCTTGATAAAAGGCCTCTAAGTCCTTGCTCTAACATGAGAGGCATTGAGACTGCCTGTTGCCTTGGGCCAGGCTGTTGGTGGGATTTCTTGTGGTCGCTGAAGTGGGGTGTGATGCCCCTTTATTCCCTCTCTCTCTGTGGTAGATTTTCTCAAGTATGTGGTATATTTTCACAAGTATTTGGTAGATTTTCAAAAGTATGTGGTAGATTTTCGGTAGATTTTCACAATGCTTAGTACATAACTCAAAAACAGATAAAAAAGGCAGTTGTTTCAAAACTCTAAGCACATTTTCATTGGACTAATTAAAACACACAAAATCATATAGTCACTTTTTCCACCAAACCTAATCAGTGTTTCATCTAGAAACACCTGTTTCACATTGCAATACATGTTAATACAGTATAAAGTAATTGCCTTTCACAATGCAATCCTCACATTATTTTTGATATGATTCTCTTCTCTTTTATGAATAGACATTTTACTATTACTGCTCTTAATTGATGATCACTTAAACGTTTGGTAAACCTATAGATTTTACATTACAAACTGGTTTGTCTACTACAGATTTTGAGAACTACATAATGAACATGTATGTATGTCTGCAAAGTAGAAACAATAAAAGTATGATATAAACTAAGTATACAGAACAATAAGAACACCTGCTCTTTCCATGACATAGACTGACCAGGTGAATCCAGGTGAAAGCTATGATCCCTTATTGATGTCACTTGTTAAATCCACTTCAATCAGTGTAGATGAAGGTGAGGCTGTTCTGAGGGCAAAATGAGAGTATCCAAAATAGAGTTACTGGGGTCCTTTTGATGGAGAGAGGGGTTCACACTGCTTTACTAACATGCCATTGGCCAATACAGTACTGTAATACCATAATATAGACCAATACAGTACTGTAATACCATAATATAGACCAATACAGTACTGTAATACCATAATATAGGCCAATACAGTACTGTAATACCATAATATAGACCAATGTAGTACTGTAATACCATAATATAGACCAATGCAGTACTGTAATACCATAATATAGACCAATACAGTACTGTAATACCGTAATATAGACCAATACAGTACTGTAACACCATAATATAGACCAATACAGTACTGTAATACTGTAATATAGACCAATACAGTACTGTAATACTGTAATATAGACCAATACAGTACTTTAATACTGTAATATAGACCAATACAGTACTGTAATACAGTACTATAGACCAATACAGTACTATAAAACCGTAATATAGGCCAATACAGTACTGTAATACAGTAATATAGGCCAATACAGTACTGTAATACCGTAATATAGGCCAATACAGTAATACTGTAATATAGACCAATACAGTACCATAATATACAGTATGCCATTTATGTAGCAGACACCTTTATCCAAAGTGACAACAGACCATACATTTGGTATGTGAGCCCAGTGGGAATCGAACCCACACCTCTGGTGTTGCTAGTGCCATGCTCTTATGAACTGAGCCAGGTACAGGACCACAACAATACATAAGTACAATACAATACTTTAAAATACAATACATGATTTCCATACAGGTATAATATGTATAATTGCTCTCCCAATGAGTGTACCACTCTCCTTCAGGCCATGGATTTTTTAAAACTTTTATTGAACTAGGCAAGTCAGTTAAGAACTATTTCTTATTTACAATGACGGCCTCCCCTGGCCAAACCCTCCCCTAACCCGGTGTGCCGCCCTATGGGACTCCCAGATGTGATACAGCCCGGAAACGAACCAGGGTCTGTAGTGACGCTTCTAGCACTGAGATGCAGTGCCTTAGACCACTGCGCCACTCGGGAGCCCATCAAATGAGGGATGAAATGATTTCAATCCAGACCTCCCACTGGGCACAAACGGGTTGAATCAACATTGTTTCAACGAAATTGGTCAATGCCCATCAATCTACGTGGAAAATACATTGGAGTTGAAAATAGTCGGAATGTAAAGTGTTGTTTTGAGGGTGAAATTTCAACCACAGGATTATGTCATCATGGTAACCAATTTTCAACATAGACAAACTTGTATAAAATATGCTGAATTTCTATGTCTGAAACAAAATCAGATTTTAAATGCTATATCCACTATATAAAAATAAAACAAATAGGCTGGGCAGCATCTCCTACTGGAGAGTAAATATACAGGTATACATTAAGTTGATTGAAGTCCACAAAGCAATATGCTTCTGGCTGTCCTATTTGAGTGGGTGAAGAAAGGTTGAAATCGTATTGATCAACGTCTCAACCAAATATTACCAACATTTCCACGTTGAAATGACGTGGTGTGCCCAGTGGGCTATGTCAGGCTTGGATTCGCCATGCCAAACGGTTTTTCTCCAGGTACATGAACAATGAGGATATTAACTGCGATTTCGATGAAAACCTTTGGCCAAATGCTCAAGACAGGCTTGATGCAAACTAATGCCTGCTAAACATCATGTTTCTTTCATTTCTTTCATTTGATTTAATTGTGAAAGGTGTCTTCAATGATCACACCTTTGATCACACATGGGATAGAAATTATGGAAATGTTATGTTCAATCAATTTGAATGAGTAGTGCAAGTGTATTACCTAATGTGAAAACAATGTGATGTACTGTAATTTACTGTAGCATTCTTGTGAAACAGGGGGATCAAATTAAGATCCTACATCTGTATGCAAAGTTTGCATTACATTGTGAATCTGGCGAATGAGTTGATTTACTGTGTGGAGAAATATGAATTATGTGAAATATGAAGATGGTTTTATTTAGCCAAACACAAGCGGATTGGTTTTTAGTTAGCCAAACACAAGCGGATTGGTTTTTAGTTAGCCAAACACAAGCGGATTGGTTTTTAGTTAGCCAAACACGAGCGGAGTGTTTTTTCCTTCTTATGATGTTGTTGTCTTCATAATGGTATCGTTAGTGTAAATGTATTTTCAGTGTGTCTAGGGATTGTCTTTATAGCCTATGAATACAGGAGATTCAGAAGCAGCGTTAAACAAGCGAGAATGAGGAATGACTACTAGCCTGACTACTAGCCTGACTACTAGCCCCCATGGAACATCACAGTCAGATGAACTGTATTTCATTAATCTGTTTCCATGTTTACACCTGAAAGGAATTGCAAGGGCTTCACACAGTCATTTCACTGATGTTGTTTGCTACTGTGTCTAATAATGTGGTATGGATTTTAGATTTATTTTCACCAATGTGTTTCATAGTCAAGGTCGGAGCTGAAAATTGTGACGCATGCTCTCCGTCCTGAAATTTGGATTTAGCACCAGTTTGCCTAGAGAAATATTCACTCAGACAATACATTGTATGGTAAAATTATCTTTGTGCGGTTGGGAGCAAACCAAGTTGTATTATTGTTTCATGTCCGGTGCTTGCTCCCAGAACCCAAGGCATTAACAAGACATTCTGCCTTATCCCAAGGTTTCTCCGCTAACATCTATGAATGGACTAGTCCATAGCACTCCGGCTGTTGTTATATATTTGAGTGGGGCACATTGCGAGCAAAGTCGATACATTGTATAATTTCACCTCACCTGTGAGAGTGAAGAGGAATTTCAGCAACTCTTGGAGGACAGTGGAAGTTGATAAAAGTGCATCTTAATTGGTAAAAAAAACAACAATGTGTTTCTGCCCTCTGCCTTCAGGTGTTACAGATGTGAAAATTAAGGAGAAAATAATATTCCTCTCAAGGAGCATTCAAATTACCAGTGCCGCACTGGGAGATAAATATGCAGGGCTCCTGAGTGGTGCAGTGGTCTAAGGCACTGAATCTCAGTTCTAGAGGTGTCAGTACAGACCCTGGTTCGATCCTGGGCTGTATCACAACCGGCTGTGATCGGGGGTCTCAGGGTGCGGTGCACAATTGGCCCGGCATTGCCCTGGTTAGGGGAGGCCGGGGTAGGCCGTCATTGTAAATAAGTATTTGTTCTTAACTGATTTGCCTAGTTAAATTAATAAATGTGATACCATTCCGCTCTAGCCATTACCACAAGCCCATCGTCCCCAGGTGCCACCAAACTCCTGTGATGCCCAGTCATTGTAGCCTTCAACATTCTCAATGTAGTTGCGGGAAAACACTTTTTTTGATGGACACTGTTATAAGATGAGGATCGCTGAGCTTTCTAGCTTTCTACCAAGCTACACTTATTTCTCAGATTTGTAAAATGCACAATTTTAGTTTTAGCAGCGGCATGGTTTATGAGCGTTAGTGGGTGCCAATGGAGTTGAAATGTAACATGAGTCAGGTGTAACAGGTAGAATTATATTCTATTCACAATAGCCTACGTGATCCTTGGTTGGCTGCTATACTGTAACTAGCAACAAGATATTAGACTTTCGAGTTTGTGATCTAGTTTATGATTAGCCAAATGGGATAAATGCAGATGGCCAGATTTCTAGCCACTATGCTGCATCAGTTGGGCTATATCAGGTGATAATGAGCATTGCTTAGTCCCTCTGTGACCTGTAGTATGTTGTGATATGGCTAGTATATTATATTACATGTGTTAATGTAGGTTCATGTTATTTTAGACTCCCGATTCTCATCTGTCTCAATTTAATTCTGTGTTGTAATAACAAACCTATATCCCATCCCATCACCTGTGTGTGTAACACTAAATTATGTAACACTATCCTATTTGTCAGCCACATTGTTCACCACAGGTATGACCCTGTCATCCATCCCTTCCCTCACACTAAAACAGGACCCAGCCCTTCCCTTAACCCTGCTGGATTATCTCTCACAATTAAGCGTAATTTTCCAGTCATGTACATTAGCTCTGACACTACTGTATGGCTGAGAAATTTCATAGAGTGAGGTGCTTTTAGTCGTTGTAAATCTTGCTGAATTTTTGGAATTCTTTCATCCTGACCGTGGTTTGTATAGGGGACAGATTATGTCTACTTACAGACACAGTTTAGATAGATAGGTGGATTTTATAAAGTAGTTAGTACATGTATAGGATCTTAATTTAAGCCAATCTCTTACAGCAGGGAAATAATTCTGAAGCAACAGGAAATGTGAATTATTATGTGCATTATAATACATTTTTGTAGCGGTGGATACATTTTTCGTAAAAGAAAATCATGTCTGAAACTTTAGAAGCCTTTTTAAACCTCAAATGCACTACAAGTTTTAAATGTCCTGAGTTGCAGGAATGCTCTCGTGCAACAGGGTGATCAAATTGAGATCCTACATCTGTAGCTTCAGTACCACACCCATCCACACATTCTAGAGAGTGCTCAGCCACACGAAGATCCTCTCACGTCACTAGGGAGTTAACAATGGAGAACTATAGATGCTACACTATCATACACTACAGTGTAGTTCATGGATCATCAACTAGATTCAGCCGAGGGCCAATTTTTTCTTTGGCGGATTGTCAGAGTTCCGGAACATAATTACAATGAATTTGCAAATTGACCACAAGAAGACCAAACAGATATAATATTTGACTAAAACTTAATGATTTTAAACCTTGCTTACATTTGTACACGATCGCACATACAGTGCATTTGTAAACCTTCACCGCAGTCTGAGGTTTGAGCAGGTTTTCATCAAGGATCTCTCTGTACTTGTGGCGTTCATCTTACCCTCGATCCTGACTAGTCTCCCAGTCACTGCCGCTGCTGCCACCACCATGCTTTATTGTAGGGATGGTTTCAAGTTTCCTCCAGATGTGTCGCTTGGCATTCAGGCCAAACAGTTCAATCTTGGTTTGATCAGACTAGATAATCTTGTTTCTCATGGTCTGAGTCCTTTTGGTGCCTTTTGGCAAACTCCAAGCCGGCTGTCATGTGCCTTTTACTGAGGAGTGGCTTACTTCTGGCCACTCTGCCATAAAGGCCTGATTGGTGGAGAGCTGCAGAGATGGTTGTCCTTCTGGAAGGTTCTCCCATCTCCACAGAGGAACTCTGGAGCTCTGTCAGAGTGACCATCTCCCTCGATTGCTCAGTTACATACATACACACTTAAATACATACATATACACATACATACATACATACATACATACATACATACATACACATACATACATACATACATACATACATACATACATACATACATACATACATACATACATACATACATACACATACATACATACATACATACATACATACATACATACATACATACATACATACATACATACATACATACATACATACATACATACATACATACATACATACATACATACATATACATACATATATATACATATCCTTTTTTTAATATATATATTTTCCTTTATTACTTTCTAGTAAACTAGTGAACAACTACTCTTAGGCCTCTATTTCCAGCTTATACATACTATATACATTTTATGGACTCAGTCAGTTTTACAATAGTTCTATTTAGTTTGTTTTTACTCTTGTCCTTCATCTACCATCAACCTCTCCCATAACTTTCATCATGTCCATCCGGTTTGCTTCTTTCTATATGTCATATATTTCAAACTGTGCTCTTTCACAAAAGTTCTTAACCTATAACCTATATACGGATTACGGACACAGTATGTTTTACATTAGTTATCTTGTTGTTATTAGTTGTTGTTTGTCCCAACCTTCAGCTCCATTCAACCACTCCCATCTATCTCTTAACACCATCCATATTGGATTTCTATTTGCCATATGTGATGTTTCACAAAAGTTCTGAACCTTTCTATTCTCATAGTTTCTACAGACGCTAGATGCAGTTAGCAGCTACCTGTTACACCTGACTCATGTTACATGGCCAGTACTCCCTTCAGCAAATAGAACAGAAATGCATACATTACATGTTACTTAACTCCTTCCCTCTACTTCTTCAGTGATCAAGTCTTCAGGATAACTCCCAGCAATGAAGGGGAGGTCCAGGAGCTCAAGAAACTCCTGGGAAACATCAAGGTAATGATGGTAGTCTCACACTCTCTCTTTTCTTCACACACACACACACACACACACACACACGCACACACACACACACACACACACACACACACACACACACACACACACACACACACACACACACACACACACACACACACACACACACACACACACACAGTAATTAACTCACTCCTCTAACCTTCATCATCTCTGATGATTATGACACAGTGGTTGTCTAACACCTCCTAGGTGAAGTCACAGAGTTCCTGACAGTGCTGATGATCATATTTCCCAGAGTCAACATGTCAACTTGAGTTATGAGACGAGAGAAATGAGTCTGTCAGAACAGCTATGTTATGCAGATTGAGCTGTTCCTCTCTCTCTATCTCTCTCTCTCTCTCTCTCTCTCTCTCTCTCTCTCTCTCTCTCTCTCTCTCTCTCTCTCTCGATAGATAGATAGATAGATAGATAGATAGATAGATAGATAGATAGATAGATAGATAGATAGATAGATAGATAGATAGATAGATAGATAGATAGATAGATAGATAGATAGATAGATAGATAGATAGATAGATAGATAGATAGATAGATAGATAGATAGATAGATAGATAGATAGATAGATAGATAGATAGATAGATAGATAGATAGATAGATAGATAGATAGATAGATAGATAGGCCTGACTGATGTCCTCTCATAGTGATCTCACTGTACAGTCAGATTTATACCCAATCAACACTTTGGCTCAATCTGTTCTCTGTTTGGAAGCAATTACTGATTATATATTTCAAAATCACTGCATCGGTTCCAATAGTATGCAGTAGAAATGAAAACTTGTTCTATCCCTTCTCTATGTCCATTATAAATCCAAACTGTCTCGGTTCAGTCTGAGTTAGAGTCACAGCTGGCGCTAAGAACACAGTATGTTAAATTCCTCTCACGTCTGCTCATGGTCCTAGTCCTCGTAGGACAACACAGCAACCTGTCACAGAGCAGGTGATGTGTGACATCCCTCTCTGGTGTGGTGGTGGAGTGACAGAGATAGTGATAGTATGAGGGTGACAGTGAGATAGCGAGCGAGGTGTGAAGCGTGGACATCTGCCATTGATAGAACACCTTTACTGAGACAGGGTGACTGGGAGAAGGAGCCGTCCACCGTCAGACCATGTCTGTTTCTAGGAGAGAAAAAGAGGTCCTTTTCTAGCTCAGTGAGCTCTGCAATCTGAGAGTGTGGGGGAGAGATTGAGTCTCTTTATAGTTACATAATGGGGAGGGATGTTTAGATTGAGTATCCTTCTGATAGCTGAGAGAAATCAATATTGTAGCTTCACCAGGATAAAACATTCACTGTTTACCATCAATAGAGAACCATAATAATCATACTGTAGTCAGTGTACTAGACTTTCTTCTTCTGACACATTTTACAGAGAGGCAGATGATGCAGTACTGTATGTCTGACTGTGGGTTCTGTTGGGAAGTGTTTGGGCTGTTATAGTTATCCTTGGCCAAGTCTATTGGGGTTCAGGGTTGGGCTGAACTGTTCTGACAACCAGAAAGACTAACTCAGAGATGGAATGAGAGACAGAGAGGGTGAAAAGTAAAATGACCCAAAATGTTGTGATTTATTGTACTGATGGCTAAATAACCGGATATAATTTGGTGGTTCCCCCATGTTGGTCTTGGTCTGACCTGAGTCTTTGTCCAAGGAAGGCCAGTGGACCAGGAGAGCCTGGAGACGGTGGCTACTGTTTGGACAGCTGCTGGTGAGATGTGCTTTCATTAGACGTCCTCATGCCAAAGTCACACTCCTCACCTTCAGGGAGAGACTGGGGTCAAATAGAGAGAGGAGTGTCACATAATACACTGTTAACCATTAAATGTTAATTATTTTAATAGGCATTTGTATCAGCCTGTAGGATTCTTCTCCCGTACTGAAACGAGCTATGAGATGCTCAGTTCCTGTCAAAGCAAATAACTTCATGCTCCCAATTTGTTTTTATTTTAGAGCAAGGCTGGTTATTGTCTTTACATAAAACCTTTGTTTTGGAGAGCATCAATGACTGGGCCAACATATCTGTGTTTATTTGGCTGCTAATAGCTGGCTAAAGGATAGGTTATACCAGCTCCAGCCAGCAGTGCTATCTGTTGGCTGGAGCTGAAAGGAGAGGCTTTGCTGCTAACCTGGGGTCAAACAGCAGGGTATGGGATGTGGGAGGCAGAGGGATGGCTTAACTGGGCTGTTAACAGGGTCTTGTGGTGTGTGTGTGTGTGTGTGTGTGTGCGCGCGCGTGCGCATGCGCGTGCATGTGTCTATGTGGTGTGTGTTTGTGTGTAGTCATCCACATTCCCTCACACTTTACTCGGAGAGCAATATTGACCTGCTGGATAGACTCATCAAGCCCTAAGCCATAATATTGATCTAGACTCCAGGTCACAGTGTGCTGTGGAGAACAGCCTTGAATGTTAAAGCTGTGCTATTGTCCATCTCCCCAGAAGCCCTGGGTTTATTAGCAGGAGGAAGCTAAAGCCATTTGTTCAGGGGATGGGCCAATATAGTTCTGTTCAGAACTGTGGGTTCATCAAGGGAAACAAGGTTGTTTGGGTGCCGAGAGTGTCTTGCCATGTCTGTGTTTCTACGCATGTGTCCATGTTCATTTCACTATAACTAACTCTCTCTGTTGTCTCTCAGGTGGACCTGTGGCAGCCCAACAGTGCCTCTCTGATCCGACACAACGCCACTGTGGACGTGCACGTGAGACGGAACAACACGCGGGGTCTTCGCACACGCCTCCAGAAGGAACACATAGGTTTTAAGTAAGGACTTTAAGTAAAGACTACCCCTTATTTCATCCTGAACTGTGAAAAACAATCCCATAACAACACCAAGGCCATTCCCATATTGTATGGGCCGGGGAGCCACACAGACCTGAGGCTGGTGGAGTTGAAGGGTTTCAGTATTTACAGTCTGAGAGCAAGTCTGTATTAGAGGAGAAAAGCTATGGGTGAAGAGTTCACATTAGAGGGGACTAAAATATCTTGTCTCAGTTGGGGAAAGGAAAGGGGGATACTAGTCAGTTGTACAACTGAATGCATTCAACTGAAATGTGTCTTCCGCGTTTAACCCAACCCCTCTGAAATAAAGTTGTGGGTAGTGATTTCTAAAATGTCACGCTTTCAAAACACTTTAATTTCTGTCCACAGTTTTCTGTTTTCTCATCAATGTGAGCTTAGCCAGTGTATGACAATAGTATTCAAAACATACTCATTTGTAAAGAGAAAGAAAGTTCTCTGAAAGAATGTCAGACAGATGTAGCCTTCTCTGGTGCTATGAGAATAGTTTCTAGCAAATAAGTGACAGAAGAATGTGACTCATCAAATAGAAAAAAATGCATTTTTCTCTTCATGGACATCAGAGGTTAATTTACTTCCAGAGGGTTACTGAGCTGTTATGCTCACACACAATAGCACTGTCTGCAAGCTGTCTCTCCACACAAGGGAAAAGTCACTGCTCTCTCTGCCTTGAATAAGCAAACTGATGATAAGAGGAAAGTCAGACTAAAATCAAACCCACAAAGCTTCTTGTACTTGCAGTTATCCAATGCTGTTTCTCAAGTGAAAGGGCTTTTCAGGTCAAATGTTTCCCATAAAACAATGTACATATCAGACTCACACTAGTCTCTCTCTCTGCCTCTCTCTCTCTCTCTCTCTCTCTCTCTCTCTCTCTCTCTCTCTCTCTCTCTCTCTCTCTCTCTCTCTCTCTCTCTCTGTGTCTGTCTCTCTCTCTCTCTCTCTGCCTCTCTTTCTCTCTCAATTCAATTTCAATTTAAGGGCTTTCTTGGTATGGGAAACACATGTTAACATTGCCAAAGCAAGTGAAGTAGATAGTAAACAATACAAATTACAATTACAATTACACAAGTTCCAAAAGAATAAAGACATTTCAAATGTCATATTATGTATATATACAGTGTTGTAACAATGTGCAAATAGTTAAAACAAATGGGAAAATAAATAAACATAAATATAGGTTGTATTTACAATGGTGTTTGTTCTTCACTGGTTGCCCTTTTCTTGTGGCAACAGGTCACAAATCTTGCTGCTGTGATTTCACAATGTGGTATTTCACCCAGTAGATATGGGAGTTTATCAAAATTGGGTTTGTTTTTTAATTCTTTGTGGATCTGAGTAATCTGAGGGAAATATGTGTCTCTAATATGGTTATACATTTGGCAGGAGGTTAGGAAGTGCAGCTCAGTTTCCACCTCATTTTGTGGGCAGTGTGCACATAGCCTGTCTTCTCTTGAGAGCCAGATCTGCCTATGGCGGCCTTTCTCAATAGCAAGGCTATGCTCACTGAGACTGTACATAGTCAAAGCTGTTTAGGGCCAAATAGCATTCTATTTTGCTCAGTTTTTTTGTTAGTTCTTTCCAATGTGTCAAGTAATTCTCATTTTGTTTTCTCATGATTTGGTTGGGTCTAATTGTGTTGTTGTCCTTTGTGAACAAAGCCCCAGGACCCGCTTGCTTAGGGAACTCTTCTCCAGGTGAATCTCTCTGTAGGTGATGGCTTTGTTATGGAAGGTTTGGGAATCACTTCCTTTTAGGTGGTTGGAGAATTGAATGGCTCTTTTCTGGATTTGGATAATTAGTGGGTATCAGCCTAATTCTGCTCGGCATGCATTATTTGGTGTTTTTCGTTGTACACTGAGGATATTTTAGCAGAATTCTGCATGCAGAGTCTCAATTTGGTGTTTGTCCCATTTTGTGAATTCTTGTTGGTGAACGGACCCCAGACCTCACAACCATAAAGGGCAATGGGTTCTATAACTGTTTCAAGTTTTTTTAGCCAGATCCTAATTGGTATGTCGAATTTTATGTTCCTTTTGATGGCATAGAAGGCCCTTCTTGCCTTGTCTCTCAGATCGTTCACAGCTTTGTGGAAGTTACCTGTGGCGCTGATGTTTAGGCCGAGGTATGTATAGTTTTTTGTGTGCTCTAGAGCAACAGTGTCTAGATGGAATTTATGTTTGTGGTCCTGGCAACTGGACATTTTTTGGAACACCATTATTTTGGTAGACATTTGACTTGTGATTCTAGTAGGGTGAGGCCGGGTGCTGAGACTGTTCTAGTGCCCTCACCTATTCGTTGATATATATGTTGAAGAGGGTGGGGCTTAAACTGCATCCTTGTCTCACCTCCCGGCCCTGTGGAAAGAAGTGTGTGTGTTTTTTGCCAATTTTAACCGCACACTCTGTCTCTCTCTCTCCACAGGGTGTTCATATCTAACCTTCAGAAGGAAATTGAAAAGCAGACGGGATATCGCTCTTCCCGCAAGAGGAGGTCTGAATCCCAATATGACTATGAGGTGTACCACTCTCTGGGTGAGGTAGGAGGGACACACACACACACACACACACACACACACACACACACACACACACACACACACACACACACACACACACACACACACTCTGGGTGAGGTAGGAGGGACACACACACACACACACACACACACACACAGTCTCTGGGTGAGGTAGGAGGGACACACACACACACACTCTCTCTGGGTGAGGTAGGAAGGACAAACACACACACACACAGTCTCTGGGTGAGGTAGGAGGGACACACACACACACACTCTCTCTGGGTGAGGTAGGAAGGACAAACACACACACACACACTCTCTGGACGAGGTAGGAGGGACACACACATACACACCTTCTCATTTACTCCATTTCTCACACGATGATACACTGTTTAGATTTGTACACAAACACTAAGACAGTCACACACACATTTGTCAGTACAGACACACCCAGCTCTTGGCTGTTTATTTTCCCAGAGTGCAACTAGGAGTCTTTAAGATGTGTGCATTTGCCTCCTGAATCTTGAATCTGAAAGTCCCAGTGCCACGGTCCGCATGCATTCCACTGTGAGATAGGGGGAACCAGGGAGCCTTTCAGCAAGACTTCAGCAACCTATCATTATCATTACACAACTCTGAACCTATCCTCACACATAGGATACACACACAGGATTAAGAGAAACAGACACGACACACACACGCACACACACAGAAAACATCAGCATCTCTACGATCTCTGTGTAGCAGGGCCATAACGTACATACCATTCCAGAGAGGTGGACATAACGTACATACCATTCCAGAGAGGTGGACATAACGTACATACCATTCCAGAGAGGTGGACATAACATACATACCATTCCAGAGAGGTGGACATAACGTACATACCATTCCAGAGAGGTGGACATAACGTACATACCATTCCAGAGAGGTGGACATAACGTACATACCATTCCAGAGAGGTGGACATAACATACATACCATTCCAGAGAGGTGGACATAACATACATACCATTCCAGAGAGGTGGACATAATATACATACCATTCCAGGGAGGTGGACATAACGTACATACCATTCCAGAGAGGTGGACATAACATACATACCATTCCAGGGAGGTGGACATAACATACATACCATTCCAAAGAGGTGGACATAACATACATACCATTCCAGGGAGGTGGACATAACATACATACCATTCCAGAGAGGTGGACATAACATACATACCATTCCAGAGAGGTGGACATAACATACTATTCCAGAGAGGTGGACATAACGTACATACCATTCCAGAGAGGTGGACATAACGTACATACCATTCCAGAGAGGTGGACATAATATACATACCATTCCAGAGAGGTGGACATAACATACATACCATTCCAGAGAGGTGGACATAACATACATACCATTCCAGAGAGGTGGACATAACGTACATGCCATTCCAGAGAGGTGGACATAATATACATACCATTCCAGAGAGGTGGACATAACGTACATACCATTCCAGAGAGGTGGACATAACATACATACCATTCCAGAGAGGTGGACATAACATACCATTCCAGAGAGGTGGACATAACATACATACCATTCCAGAGAGGTGGACATAACATACATACCATTCAGAGAGGTGGACATAACGTACATACCATTCCAGAGAGGTGGACATAACATACATACCATTCCAGAGAGGTGGACATAACATACCATTCCAGAGAGGTGGACATAACATACATACCATTCCAGAGAGGTGGACATAACGTACATACCATTCCAGAGAGGTGGACATAACGTACATACCATTCCAGAGAGGTGGACATAACATACATACCATTCCAGAGAGGTGGACATAACATACATACCATTCCAGAGAGGTGGACATAACATACATACCATTCCAGAGAGGTGGACATAACGTACATACCATTCCAGAGAGGTGGACATAACATACATACCATTCCAGAGAGGTGGACATAACATACATACCATTCCAGAGAGGTGGACATAACGTACATACCATTCCAGAGAGGTGGACATAACATACATACCATTCCAGAGAGGTGGACATAACATACATACCATTCAGAGAGGTGGACATAACGTACATACCATTCCAGAGAGGTGGACATAACGTACATACCATTCCAGAGAGGTGGACATAACGTACATACCATTCCAGAGAGGTGGACATAACGTACATACCATTCCAGAGAGGTGGACATAACGTACATACCATTCCAGAGAGGTGGACATAAGCTTCCATCACCTCTGTCGTCCAGGACTGTTAGCGTCTCCATAGAGTATGTGATATTGCGAGGGGTGAAAGTGAGAGAAGAGGCGAAACAAATAGAGATTGAATGGATGAGCGATCTAAACATTTAATAAGGAAACAGCAATACACAAAAGACAATAACCCGCGAGGGGTGAACCAAAACAAACAGGGTTAAATAGGGACCCTGATGACCAATGTGGAACAGGTGTGGGTCATCAGGGTGTTGCTACCATCTTCCCCCGACCGCCGGTTAGAACGCCGGCGAGGATGATCGCTGGAGAGGAGGAGGAACCGCCGCTCTGCGCGGGGCATTTGTTACAGAGTAAGGGAAAGCATGGGGGTTACTGAGTTGGTGTGAAGACACATGGAAGGAATTGAATGGTTATATTACCACAATGAATCCCTATGTGAAGCCAGATCAGCTCCAGGATAAGTGTGTGTGCGTGTGTGCTGATTCCCCCATGGAATCATCTACAACTAAGATTCATTGCCGTGCTGCCTAGCGTGAAATGAGTTATTTCACAGAGTTAAAGTATGATGTGTAGGTGTAGTGTTATAGGGCCGATAGGAGCCTGGTGCCTTGTTATCTTCATTCTAAGGGCTAAATGACCACATCAATCAAGTCTTTAAAAGCCCGTTTGTTTCCCTCCCCAGATCCAGAGTTGGATGTTTGAGATCAACAGGACCCATCCTCACCTGGTGGACATGTTCTCGATAGGGAGGTCATATGAAGGCAGGCCCCTCTACGTGCTTCAGGTAGGAGACAAACACACACACACACACACACACAATATTGGTTAACTGACTGGTGTCTTGTCCTGTCAGCTAGGAAAGAGAACGCGGTCCTATAAGAAGGCAGTGTGGATAGACTGTGGGGTCCATGCAAGGGAGTGGATTGGACCAGCATTTTGCCAGTGGTTTGTCAAAGAGGTAAGTTCCTCTGCCTTTACAACTCCAGTCCTTTAGGGCAGCAGGATCAGCTCTGCTGTTTTTCTACCTAATAAGAGACTAATTTAGACCTGGGTGGACTCTCCAGCCCAACAACAACATGCATTGATTAGTAAAGTGCCAGCAGGAGAAACCACCAGGACTGTGGTCCTAGAGAAACCACCAGGACTGTGGTCCTAGAGAAACCACCAGGACTGTGGTCCTAGAGAAACCACCAGGACTGTGGTCCTAGAGAAACCACCAGGACTGTGGTCCTAGAGGCCTGGAGTTGTGCACCTCTTACTTTCTTACTCTTACTAAATCACAGTGTTAACCTTTAAACATGTGTTGCAGTCAAATAAGTCCATAAATGAGCCGTTTCACAACCAATAATAACCTATGCAACACTTTGGTTGTTGAACGCCTCCAGTTGATAAAGCATGAAGCTTGCAACGCCAGGATAGTGAGTTCGATTCTCGGGACCACCCATACGTTAAACTGTATGCACGGATGACTGTGAGTCACTTTAGATAAAAGTGTCTGCTAAATGGCATATATTATTATTATTATTATTATTATTATTATTATTATTATTATTATTATTATTATTATATTAATAATAGCTGGGGAAGCTGCAGCCTGATGCTGTCTGTCTCTAGTGTTGTCTTTCTCTGGTGCTGCCTCTCTGGTGCTGCCTCTCTGCTGCTGTTTGTCTCTGGTGCTGTCTGTCTCTGGTGCTGCCTCTCTGCTGCTGTCTGTCTCTGCTGCTGGCTGTCTCTGCTGCTGTCTGTCTCTGCTGCTGTCTGTCTCTGCTGCTGGCTGTCTCTGGTGCTGTCTGTCTCTGGTGCTGTCTGTTTCTGGTGCTGGCTGTCTCTGGTGCTGTCTGTCTCTGGTGCTAAATCACTACTAATTGCATCAGTTACAGTGCCAACCATTAGTCACACTCCCTTGTCAACATAGTGAACATCTGTCAAATGTTGCTGCACAATGTTGCAGACAGTTTAGAGCCCTTTCCTGTTCAAGATTAGAACAATGTGAAACGTTGTGTAACGCTTGGCTCTCAAATGCAGACGTTTAGTCGTATCGAAACACCACCCGCAGGATTTATCATAAGATCCTCTGGTGGAAAATTATGACACACACACAGCTGTCTTACTGTATTTGTGAGGACTTTTGGGGACAAACAATTGATTCCCATTCAAAATCCTATTTCCCCTAACCCTAAACCTAACCCTTACCCTTACCTTTACCACTAACTCTAAACCTAACCCCTGAACCTAACCCTAAACCTAACCCCTAACCCTAATTCTAACCTTAACCCTAACCCTAAACCTAACCCCTAACCCTAATTCTAACCTTAACCCTAATCTTAAACCTAACCCCTAAAAGGTGAGGGTTAGGCCAAATGTCCTAACTTCTCTGAATTTTAGTTGGTTTACTATTCTCTTGAGGACTTTTGGTACTCACAAGTATAATAAAACATGTCCACACATTTATATATCACTTTTTATACCAACTGAGGTACTCAAAAGCACTTTACATAGGGTAAACTCACCTCATCCAATGTGCAACACCCACCTGGGTGATGCACAGCAACCATTTTTGTGCCAGAACACATCAGTGATATATGCCAATTAGGGGGATGATTAGGTGGCCATGATGGTAATTTAGACATGACCCTGCGGTTAGCACCCTTACAATAAGTACCATGGAATTTTTATCATCCCATCCGAAAGAAGGCATCCTACACAAGGCAATGTCCTCTTCACTGCCCTGAGTTCTCCTTACACCAGAGAGAAAGTGCCCCCTACTGGCCCTCCAACACAATCTGGTCTCCCATCCAGGGACTGACCAGGACAGACCCTGCTTAGGCTCAGAAGCAGGCTGCAATGTGGTATACTGCTGGCACACGTACACACATCGCTCTACTTTTGCTCTGGACCCTCTCTCAGTTTGGACAGAGAGCAGGGAGAGTGATGCATCACACACAATTAGGATCAGTGCAAATCAACTCAAACCACCCTGAAATGTCAGAGCTTTACTATAACATTGTTAGACCATAGCATGTCACGCGCATGTCTAGCAGGGGGGGGGTATGCAACTCCAGATTAGTGTGTACTGGGACAGTATTGAGAGATTTCAAGAGTTTGTACAAGAAGGGACTCGTATAATGGCGTAGATCACTGTGCCGTGTAGGTCAATAAAAGTAATGTCTAATTTTGGCCAGTGGGGGGCAGAGCTCCGTCTCTCTACAAAGTCAGATTAACCTTGGCCTGAGCCTGATTACCGAGCAGGTATTGTCCCACCAACAATCTGCTTTCTCCAATCCTCCACTGGAACCTGCCAGGATGCATTAACACGCTCCTGATGATAAGGGCTTTCTAGTAGCCCTCTATAGCAATGGTAACGCTCAGTCACAGGTGTGTGATATCACTGGGGGATCCTCTGCCACCCTCAGACTTACAGACTCCTGAGTAGTATTAATCATGATTTATTATTCACCAACTGGAAAGTATTCTAACTGGTGAAATACAAGAGTTGCAAGAGCAGATATAGCCTATGGTTCATTGTGATCTTACCTGTCATGTTCATATAAGCCTGTTGTTGTTGTAGGCTCTGCATTCCTACCAGTATGACTCTGTGATGAGACGACTGATGAACCAGCTCAACTTCTACATCATGCCTGTCTTCAACGTGGATGGATACATCTTCAGCTGGACTACGGTAGCTAAAATTCTCTCTCTCTCTCTCTCTCTCTCTCTCTCTCTCTCTCTCTCTCTCTCTCTCTCTCTCTCTCTCTCTATCTCTATCTCTCTCTCTCTCTCTCTCTCTATCTGTTACTCTCTCTCTCTCTCTCTCTCTCTCTCTCTCTCTCTCTCTCTCTCCTCTCTCTCTCTCTCTCTCTCTCTCTCTCTCTCTCTCTCTCTCTCTCTCTCTCTCTCTGTTACTCTCTAACCTAGCTAACATTTGACACAACATATGTATTTAAAGGGACATGTTATTAGTATATTCATAGCTACTTTGTGTCAATGACAGGGTTCATGATTTTCCCCCCAGGATCGTTTCTGGAGGAAAACCCGGTCCAAAAAAGCCAAGTATCACTGCAGAGGTGTTGACGCCAACAGGAACTGGAAAGTCAAGTGGTGTGGTGAGTTTTTAATATATCCTTTATGGAGTGTGTGTGTGTGTGTGTGTGTGTGTGTGTCGTCCTCCCTTTCCCCTGCATTCCTTCCCTGCTGTTGGGAGATGTGTCTCCTGGTGCTCTGCCTGCTTAATTAGTGTAAGCTGTGGATTAAATGTTTGTGTGGTGACGACATCCCCCGTTTGATATAATTTTGGTGGTGCTGAGAGGGGTGTAGGGTCTTCTGGTGGGGGTCTGCTATTCATCATTCACAGAGGGAGGCTGTTTTTTTTGTGTGATAATTGTCTTAATGAGAAAGGATAGATAATTACAGCAAGGAAAGAGCTGGAGAGAGAGAGGGAGAGAGGGGGGCTAGAAAGAGCACTGCCCACTGGACAAAAACGGGTTGCATCAACGTTGTTTCCACGTCATTTCAACAACAAACATTTTCATCTGATGACATTGAAACAACATGGAAAACTGGATTTGCAAAAAGTTATCAAAAAGTCCTCAACGTCAGGGAATGTTGTATTTTTTGCACACAACCTTTAAACTAAATCCAAATTCACGGTAGTTGACATCTCAACCAAACGTAAATAAAAAATTGTAGTTGAAGTGACATCTGTGCCTAGTGGGTGGTTGGTGTTTAATATATTCTCACATGTGTGAGAATCTAATGAAGCGGATATGGCAATAGGCCTGAGTTTTTCCTGACCACGAGACATAACCAGGAAAACTCTGGGCCCTTAAGTCAAACCTGCTACATTAGATTATCCAGCTACTGTAAAGGCAGGCTAGAATACAGTACAAGATCCACTGCCTTGTCCTTTACACTTTCACATTTTCCTGGGTAACAAATCCTTCTTTGCTCCGTCTATAACTCATTGCCAGGAATATGTAGATGTGTACTGGCTGGGGACCTGTGAGAACAAGTTGTTAAAAAACACGCTGTGTAAAACACGGCCTTGGCCTACACACAGTATTCATTATGGGGGCCGAGACAGATGAAAACGACATAATGATAGGCCTCAGCTTGGTGTTGAGATTCATCATTATACTGTAGCATAGAATGGGTGGAGACTACAGTATGTATTGCTGATTTAACCCTCAGAACCATCTGTATTAAAAGCTGACCAGAAAAGCACTCTGGCTCCTAGCTAGAGGCTGAAATGAAGCCCTAATTATGAATAGTTACAGTTTTTCTCGATTGCTAACACACATTTCTTGAATGTCTACTACATTTTCTCAAACCCTAAACACATGTCTTGATACTCACACCATTTTGGAAAAACCCTTGACTTTTGACCCAAAAGTAAACATTGTAGTCAAAACTATATTATCTGTCGTAGAAACCAAACTTTGCATTCAAATTACACACAAAACCATCAAATACAATCAACATTCTGAATATCCTTTACACACTGCTGGGAGGAATTAAAATTAAAACTATGATAAAAAGGTTTTCATGAACCAATAACTATAACGTGTCCCTGAATATCAGATATGTTCCACTCCATGAGTTTGATACGATGTGAATCATACAATCACACAAATACTACTATTGTCCTTCTTACATGATGTTTATTTTCCATTCAAACATTCTACAGTACAGTACGACAATTGCTTGTTAAACAATCATGCTTGTCACTGTAGTGGTCACAGTAATGTACTGTAAGTCACCAACACAAATTCGCCAAAATGGAATTTGCGGAAAACAAAGGTTAAGAAAACAAAGAAAGAAACATAGATCATTTTCACCCAGGTAAGAGGGTTAGAGTACGCTACAGTACTGTAATAGCATAACAGTTCATTCTGGGTCAGCATCCTGTCTCCGACCAGGGTCAGGCCAGAGATTTTCATCAACATCACAGGCTATGTTTTCCCTAGCCAAACAGCGGGGGGGGGGAAATGCCATGGAATGCCTGAGCCATCCCTGACAGGACTCCACAGCAATGTCCACACAGGTTTCCTCCATGGCTTGGAGAAGGTTGTTCTGTACATAGGGATATCTGTCATAGACCTTCCATCGACCATGCTGAGAAGAACTCCTCTATCTGAGGAAAAACTCCTCTATCGGATTGAGGAAAGGGGAGTATGGTGGGAGGAACACATTTGTGAATTTTGGATCATTCATGAACCAGTTCCGGACCAGAACAGCATGGTGGAAACGTACGTTGTCCCAAACAACAACATAACAAGGCTGCACTTCTCTCTGGGCATGTTGGAAAAGAGCTTCCTGTAGGCCATCCAGAAAGGTCAGAAGACTTTGAGTTTTGAGTCCATGGTTGCTGATGGCTGCACAAAGTGTAACATTTCCCCCACGCTGGCTATGGACGTCCACGAGAGCACGTTGGCCAATAACGTTGTGCACTCTTTGTCTTCGCTTTGTGAGGTTGAATCCTGCCTCATCCACAAAGATGAACTCATGCAAGGTGTCACTGGCATCAAGCTGGAGTATTGTCTGTATGAGATTTGATTACATTACATTTTAATACAGCCAATGCAGTATTTTTAGAGTAAGCCAAGAAAACTATATCACAACATGTAAGTTATCTGTAGCCTACACAGTACAATAGTTGATATTTACACACAAATTATGGAATACATGTAAACACATACCTGGACATATTGGAAACGCAGCTTTTTCACTCTCTCGGAGTTCCTCTCAAATGGAATCCGGTACACTTGTTTCATGCGCATATGGTTGCGCCGAAGGATGCGATCAATTATTGAAATGCAGACTCTCGCTATATTTTGGAAAATGTAATTGTCTTCAATAATTCTTGCCTGGATTTCTCTGAGGCGTATGAGGTTGTTTACCCCAACCATGTTCACGATGGCGTTGACTTGGGCCTCAGAAAAAATGCTTGGTCTACCACCAACAACTGGTTGTCTTTCAATTCTGCTAGCAAACAGTGTTTGACATTGTCACACATTATTGCCAATATGAATCCTCAACTTCATATAATTTTCTTGTATTGTCTGCTTCTACTACTGTAATGCATGTAGTTTCATGGTACGTATAGTACAGAAAAGTACAACTTTATAGTATGGTTCCTGTTTTCATCCCTGAAAGTCCGGACAATCGATGCAACACTGAAACGGCTCAGGTTTGGTTGTACTCTCAGCCCAGCTTCCCTCATTGTCATACCGTGTACAACAACATGGCCCACTACAGTAGCACGGATCTCATTTGAGATTGTTGTTCTTCTGCCTCTGCCTCTACCTCTGCCTCTACCTCAGCCTCTCCCTCTGTCTCTACCTCTGCCTCTCCCTCTGCCTCACCCTCTGCCTCTCCCTCTGCCTCTCCTCTGCCTCTCAATCTGCCTCACCCTCTGCCTCTCCCTCTGCCTCTCCTCTGCCTCTCAATCTGCCTCACCGTAGTCCACCTCCTCTCATTCTTACCATTCCTCAGCCTCGTTCTCTGATGTTTGCATCCATGATTCTGAAACACAGGTGAGCTTACCTGTTGCCCTTTTTATTAATTCCAATCTCCTGATTGTTTGTTGAGTATTTTTGGTCGTTAGTGCTTACACCTGGACAATTGTTTTTTAAGGGTGTTTGAATTGCGCTGGTTTGAGTTTACATGGTGAAAATTGTGTCTTAAAGTGAGAGGTGTGTTTAGACTTTTGCGAAGAAGTGTGAATGGACCAGAGAAATGTGGCAAAAAGGTTAAATAGTGTTTATAGACTGGGGTACATGGTCTTTCTGAGGGGAATTGGCAAAATGGTTTCGTGAGGATGGCTTACACTACCATTTTTGTGTGTTAGAAATCGAGAAAAACTGTAATAGGCACATGTAAATGCTTACTGAAGCCACTATGTGTTTTCATAGACTCTCAAGGTTTCAAGGTTGGATGATACCAGGGGTAATTGAATTAAATTAATTAATTTAGAAAGGATATTGTTTATTTACACTATTTGTATTATACATAGACATGGCTCATTCCCTGATTTGCAAAGGCACTGCTTTTTGCTCATGGGCAAGTCTCTTAGATCATGCTCTTTGTCTGGCTGCAAGTTGTGCTTCTCACGTTTATTTTTGGATGGCTAATTTACATGATTCAAGGGCATGTGTATTAGAGAGAGAGAGAGAGAGAGAGAGAGAGAGAGAGAGAGAGAGAGAGAGAGAGAGAGAGAGAGAGAGAGAGAGAGAGAGAGAGAGAGAGAGAGAGAGAGAGAGAGAGAGAGAGAGAGAGAGAGAGAGAGAGAGAGAGAGAGGGAGAGAGGGAGAGAGGGAGAGAGGGAGAGAGGGAGAGAGAGGGAGAGAGGGAGAGAGGGAGAGAGGGAGAGAGGGAGAGAGGGAGAGAGGGAGAGAGGGAGAGAGCTTAGTGTACGTCAAATGTATTCAAAATAAACCATAGTTATAAAGTATTGAGTATAAACTAGTGTAACCTCTCTGTGTGTATGTACACCACTTAATATTGTATGATCATAGTAAGTAACAGTACCTGCCCTGTTGTTGTTTCTCCCTGCCAGAGGAGGGTGCATCCTCCCACCCCTGTGATGACACATACTGCGGACCCTTCCCTGAGTCCGAGCCAGAGGTCAAGGCAGTAGCCAAGTTCCTGCGGAAGCACAAGAAGCGTGTCAAGGCCTATATCTCCATCCACGCCTACGCCCAAATGTTGCTCTACCCCTACTCCTATAAATACGCCACCATCCCTAACTTCAATTGTGTGGTGAGAGACAGATCTGTGACCGCAATCAATTAAATATTCAATGTTGTTGTAACTTATATTGGAATTGAATAAATGATTGTAATGTAATGAATGTCTAGGAGTCGGCTGCACATGATGCAGTGACTGCCCTGTACTCTGCCTATGGAGTGAGGTACAGATATGGACCTGCTTCCACCACGCTGTGTGAGTTATGCACACTGTCTCCTTCCTGACGTTACCTTACTTCAGCAAAACTGGAAAACACTCAGAAAACATCTCGCGCATAACATTTTAATTAAATATTTTAATTAAAAAATTCCTACCGCACAAATGCTTACCTATTTGAAAACCCCCTCAATGAATCTAAAATGTTTTATTTGTTCTGACTCCAACAGATGTCAGCTCAGGCAGCTCCATGGACTGGGCCTATAGGAACGGGATCCCTTATGCCTTTGCTTTTGAACTGAGGGACACAGGCTACTTTGGCTTCCTGTTACCTGAAGCTCTGATCAACCCTACCTGTACTGAGACCATGAGAGCAGTGAAGACCATCTCATCAGGCCTACTAAAGAAGTGTGAGACAGGGATGTATCAGCTGGACAGGGAGAGATATCCATATCTCTGAGATATACAGACATTTACAGTATCTCTGCATCTGCTTGCAAATAACTACAGGTGGTGGGTTATTGTGCCAAAAAGGAAAATGCAATGTATCATGCAAGCCTAGCTCTTTACCCAAGAGTGGTCACACTTCATTTTATGTATGTATGTTAGAGGCTATAGTGGTACTTGAAAATGCCCTCAAACTTGTTTCAAATGTAAAATTATTTAGATGTCAGATTACGTAAAACCTTCACCTTGTACTATCAACGTCTTTAAAGTTTACAGTGTACTGTGGACACAACACTTGAATGCCATTTTCAAGAGACTAATATTGCATTTCACAGCGACTTTTTCTTGAACTTGCAGTTTTGACCCATTAAAGCTTCACTATCTGGAGCACCATCAGTTAACTCAGTGGTGTAGTGGTGCCTGGAGAAGTGGGTGTATTCTATCTTTTGGCAAAGATGTTCCGAACGGCCCACCCTGGTGAATTCTATGAGAAACAGTGACATACACTCTGAATGTCCTAAAATATGATTAATCCCATATTGGTCTTTCACAGTCAGGCCAACCCAAGCTGTACTGTGTAGTAGGCTAATAGTAGGCCTACTATTGAAATAGATACATGAGGCTGGTCAAATGACTTACCACAGGTTTATTATTTTTTCCTTTTTTTTTTTTTTTTTATTGTGGGGGGTGTTAGTTCTCATCGTCTGTTTTTTTTTTTATATATAGGAAAACAACAAAATGTAATGTTGTAAGTCCATAACAATGTTAACCACATCAGGAGACCACTGGGAAAAATCAAAGTAATGTAGATTTTTGAGTGCAGTTACCCTTTTATTTGCAGGCACCTAGCACTGTTGTTTGGTTAGTGGCGTCTCTGTAGGACATGATATTGAGTTTGCAAAACAAATGGCCACTAAATTGATGCAAATAATCATGATATCATTCTGCCAAGTAGGCATAGGCTGCTTTGTAGCTAGTTAACATTCCATTTAGAAGGTTTTGAGGAAAGCCTTTCCATCTGCCATATCATTAGCATTGCTATATTCTTCCTGTTCCTTAATTGTTTCAACTTTCTTTCCTTGTCTAGCAGCCAAAGGTATTATCCTAGTCATATTAGCAACCCATGATAATTGTTGCATCTTTAGATCTCCCCTCTTTCAAAATCTCTGTCCTTGAAACCGCTTTTATGTGCGATGCACATTTTAGAACAGTGTTTTTCATTTTGGATCAATTGCGCGTAGGCCTACCGCCATGTGCACATTGCTGTGCCTAAAATGTGAAGAAATAATAGTTTTTCAAAATTTTAAACTAAAGATTCTGATCTGTTCCATCAGCCTTATTGATTGATACGGCGTATACCTCCACTACACAACTTTGAAACACATTGTGGGGATTAAGAAGTGAGTATACTCAATTCCCACTGAAAATGTATGTGAATAAGGCGTATACCTTTGTATTCCGTCCATTACACCACTGAGCTAAAGATATTTTACATGAATTGTGGTAAAGGGCATTGAAATTTGTTTATATGGTACAAACAACAAGGATGCATAGAGTATCATTAAAGGGATAGTTCACCCAAATTACTCAATTACATATTGGTGTCCTTACCCTGTAAGTAGTCTATGGACAAGGTATGACAGGAATCCATGCTTTAGTTTGCTTTAGCTGGCCACTGTTTTTAAATGCTACCTTTTATCCAATGCAAATTCAATGCAAGTTAACAGTACCTGTATTATAATGTTTGTACTTCATGTCCAAATCCTCCTAAAGTATCTAAAAATGTATTGTGTAACTCAATTAAGTTACTTATATGGTACTAGTCAAAAGTTTGGACAAACTTACTCATTCCATTTTACTCACTGTAAAATAATAGTGAAGACATCACAACTATGAAATAACACATATGGAACCATGTAGTAACCAAAAAAGTGTTAGCCCCCCTTTGCCTTGATGACAGCTTTGCACCCTCTTGGCATTCTCTCAACCAGCTTCATGAGGTAGTCACCTGGAATGCATTTCAATTAACAAGTGTGCCTTGTTAAAAGTTAATTTGTGGAATTCCTTTCAATCTTAATGCGTTTGAGCAAATCAGTTGTGTTGTGACAAGGTAGGGGTAGTATACAGAAGATAGCCCTATTTGGTAAAAGACCAAGTACATATTATGGCAAGAACAGCTCAAATAAGCAAAGAGAAAAATTACAGTCTATCATTACTTTAAGACATGAAGGTCAGTCAATATGGAAAATGTTAAGAAGTTTCTTCAAGTGCAGTTGCAAAAACCATCAAGTGCTATGATTAAACTGGCTCTCATGAGGACTGCCACAGGAAAGGAAGACCCATAGTTACCTCTGATGCAGAGGATAAGTTCATTAGAGTTACGTGCCTCAGAAATTGCAGCCCATGTAACAGACACATCTCAACATCAACGGTTCAGAGGAGACTGCGTGAATCAGGCCTTCATGGTCAAATTGCTGCAAAGAAACCACTAGGGCACCAATAAGAAGAAGATAATTGCTTGGGCCAAGAAACACGAGCAATTGACATTAGACCGGTGGAAATCTGTCCCTTGGCCTGAGATTTTTGGTTCCAACCGCTGTGTCTTTGTGAGACGTAGAGTAGGTGAACAGATGATCTCTGTATGTGTGGTTCCCAACGTTAATCATGGAGGAGGAGGTGTGATGGTGTGCGGGTGCTTTGTTGATGACACTGTTGGTTATTTATTTAGAATTCAAGGCACACTTAACCAGCATGGCTACCACAGCATTCTGCAGCGATACGCCATCCCATCTGGTTTGGTTACTACTTGTCACAACACAACTGATTGACTCAAATGCATTAAGAAGGAAATAAATTCCACAAATGAACTTTAAACAAGGCACACCTGTTAATTGAAATGCATTCCAGGTGACTACCTCATGAAGCTGGTTGAGAGAATACCAAGGGAGTGCAAAGCTGTCATTAAGGCTAAGATTGGCTATTTGAAGAATCTTAGATCTCAAATATATTTTGATTTGTTTAACACTTCTTTGGTTACTACATGATTCCATATGTGTTATTTCATAGTTTTGATGTCTTCACTATTCACTATTCACTATTCATTATGTAGAAATAAGTAAAAATAAGTAAAAATAAGAAAAATGAGTAGGTGTGTCCAAACTTTCCAAACGCGAAAATGCTAATATAGGTAACATTGAATTGCATTGGATTTCTTCTACAAATGCAGAAAAGTTACCATTTAAAACAGTGTCCAGGTCAACAAAACCAAAGCATGGATTTCTGCCATATGTAGTCCAAAGACTGCTTACAGGGTAAGTAAACCAATATGTAATCTTGTCTTTTGATTGAACTATCCCTTCAACAATGCCTTGAAATGAACTTTACACCATTTTTATAATTTTGTAAAGGATACATTTATATTTTTATATGTTTACTTTTGATAGAAAGTGTACAGGACATTTATTGAAATGGAATAAATGTTATTTCTTTGTTTTGAGGTTGTCACGTGGATGTTTTTGTTGCCATTACTATCATGGCAACATTACAATAGCATAATTTTACAGTAACAGCCCACTTGACACAGATGTCAGTACAACGTCTAGTTTTGATTTACATTTGGTTGAGTTGTTAACTAACGTGAATTAAACGTGAAATCAACAAAACATTTCACCATGTAATTGGATTTAGGTTAAAAGTTGGAAAAAAACAAAAAACAAAATGCCCTTATGTTGATTACTTTTTGCAAATCCAATAAGTTTTCGATGTTGATTCAATGCATCACATTCATTTTGGGGGTTGAAATTATGTGATTCATAATCACATAATGATTCAACCCATTTTTGCCCAGTGGGAAGAGTGTAATATCATGTGTGGTAGGGAGTGTAGCAAACGCAGTGAAGAAGTCTGCTATTGCTATTTCCTAGCTCTGTTATTAATTATTAATTCTAACAAGACACAGCGTGCCGTGTTTCTGGGCCCTGCGACAACACACTCATACTGTATATCACCCTGTTCAGTCCAATCATCATGTATTTATGCAAACAGTTATTATGATTGCTGCCCACTCTACCAATTGACAAAGATCAATGTGGATCAATTACTATTCCAATTTGATGTGGATGACAATGATGACTTGGCACCAGATGGATCAGAGTTAGGTTCTCTTGATCACAACACTAAATTACTAATGAAGAAAGATCCTTGTGCTGTCTGTCTCCTACTGTAGCTAGACAGTAGGAGACTGCGGGTGAGAGTCTGCGTGTGAGAGATAGCGTGTAAGAGACAGAGTGTGTGAGACTGGTGAGACCCCCCCCCCCCACCTGGGTGTAAAGTACTATTAATGGTTCTGGAAAAGCAACCAAGACACAGAGATAGACGTTCATCTTTTCAAAATTGGCAGGTGATGTTCATTTATTGAGAAAAATGCTTTGCTACCACCATGTTATGCTCTACATATCATGTTGTTTGAGCTAAGACACAAAATGGTCTGGTACGAGTGACTTTCAAGAGTGGCACTTTAGTGGCTTTTAGCCTCAAGTGGTGATCAAGTACTCCCTTTCGTAGATCCACTTCCTTCGCTGACGCTGCAGTTTGGGTTACCTTTCGTTTTTTTTCTGCAAGTAACAACATCATGGCTCACTTTCAAGAGTGCAGTATAATCCTTTCTTTGTAGAAACACGGCTTCATTGCAGGTACCATTCAAAGGAAAAAAGTGGGTGTAGTATTATCACATCCATTTTGCTAGTTGTATAATGTAGTTGTAACTCAGTATAATGAGTTAGAAACACAGGAGATTTTGTTAGATTCAACATTAAAAAAAACAATTTGATTTCAGTTTTTTGTTGATCCTGATATATGGTTACAGGAATTCCGTCGTCCTAATTCTGGACTGTGATGTCAGATGGGGCTCCTCTCGGAGTGGTCAATTCAGGTATGTGTCCCCTCTGGTTGAGAGGACCCAGGGTTCCACAGAGTGGCCTTTAGGTTCCCCAGAGCCACAACACATGACCATGGCGTGGGTGTATATGACCTTATAATGTGAACATGGCCTTATGGTTAAATGTTACAGAATGGAGACTCACAGATCCTTGTCAAACTCTGCTGTTGACATTATGTTTGATAGCCCCATAATATGTATTGTGTAAATATATGTCAATAATATTATTAAATGCATTAAATATTACCAGAAATAAAACCAATACTTAACTAATCAATAGTCAAAAATAAAATAAAGATGAATCCACAGGCCTTGGCATATTCGAGCCCAATGATAAACATTGTGTAATCATCCCTGAATTACATAGATAATAACAACACATGCTTTTAATGAATGACAACAGAGACAAACAAAACTACAGCCAATTATAATAATGTAAGGACACACTCATTTAATTACAATAAAGCACACTGTCGTTCTATTCTATGCAATCATAATAGCAACCTTATAAATAATGATTGACATTACGACAATATGACTATTCTTCCTACGTCACTGAACACTTTTTGTATAGTACATTCTACAGTATCCTATCAAATAAAATAAAATGTTATTTGTCACATACACATACAGTATTTAGCAGATGTTATTGCTTGTGTTCCTAACTCCAACAGTGCAGTAGTATCTAACAGTTCACAATAATACACACACATCTAAAAGTAAAATAATTGGAATGGAATTAAGAAATATATAAATATTAGGACGAGCAATGTCGGAGTGGCATTGACTAACATACAGTATAATAGAATACAGTATATACATATGAAATGAGTAAAGCAGTATGTAAACATTGTTAAAGTGACCAGTTGTGTGCATAATCTCATTATTTTACAGGTGCAATAGTTTGAAAAGGCAGGAGGGGCATTGCTTTGCTCCCACAATATTTTTTAAATTAATGTAATATCATGATCAGGTAGACTATTTCTATAGCACACGCGCGCACGCACACACACACACACACACACACCCTGCTGCCTCACTGCGGCCGTTTTTAACGTGTGTGACGTCGCTTCCTTGCAACATGGCGCAGCTAGGCAGGTTGCTAGTGGCAATCTGAGGGATTTACCCCACCTTCTGTCTTTATTTATGTCTGTATGTTAGGGTCACTGCCGCTGTCCTCTCGAATAGAATACATCGGTCTGGAACGGCTGCTGCCCTTGGGACAGGTACTACTCCTCGCCCCAATTCCCGTGCGCCATGTATGAGGGCAAAAAGACGAAAAACATGTTTTTAACCAGAGCTTTGGAGAAGATCCTGGCCGACAAAGAGGTTAAAAAGGCTCACCATTCCCAATTGCGAAAAGCCTGCGAGGTGGCACTAGGTAAGTTTTATTTCTGACATCACAGTTTTAGTTTGTAATTGATTTACCCACGCCACGCATCTCTGGTTAATATTGCCTACTACGGTGGCTATATTGTCGCCAGCCCCAAGGTTCGCCAAAGTATACGACTCCTTGGCGCTGCATTGTCGCAACAAAATCGTTATAGAATCTATTGGCAACATTGCTAGAGTTGATATGGGTTTTCGCACTATATTTTCGGTTTTGTTCTGGTAAAGGACGGGATATAGTTGTTGAATATACAACTATCGATGTGGCATTATAGGCTGTCGGATAATCATCGCTTAGTTACTCTGTGTGGATACGGAAATGGTGCAAATGACAGGGGTGGGTGCCTCCTTTGACAGTTGCAAGCACTAGTTTATTACGCATGCAACGGACAATACCGCGCATTGGAAATAATCAGCTATTAACTGAAAGCAAACTGTCACTGTTATTATTTCCAATTATAAAACATTATGGAATAATTGTTGCTGCATTTGTATGCAAGTCATAGCTTGTAGACTATATCAATTCGTAGGCTATACAATTCTTCCTCTAAGAAGAAGAATACGCAATTTTAAATTGTTAGACTGATATTTGCAAATAATTGAGCCACATTACCTAAACTTTTTTTCTGATGGGATCGTCTGTGTCTGTGTGGGTCAGACGAAGCAGTCTCTCTACTCTGCTCTATAAATTCAGACTGTCCTGCGTGCCCGGAGAGGGAGGCTAGATGGGATACAGTTTATGTGAAATTTACGTTTAAAGTATTTTTTGCATTTGACCTTAACCTAACCCTTTTCCCAACCTTAACCCAATTCTCCTAACCTGCTACGTACATTTTCCAAACCTCTTACGATGTAAGTAATTCTTCTTGTCAATTCTGACATAAGCTGTATCCCTTCTAGTCAAAACCGTAGAGGGAGTGGTGTTGAAAGAAAAACAAGTAGCCTAGCTTGGCAGTGAATGTTGGCTACTGTGATGTCTTTGAAGATCTGGACTGGTGTTTATGTCTTTGGTTGTCCCCACCCCCCAAAAAAGTGTCAGATGTATCATTCGCAGCAGGTTCAATTAGCGGAAACACGTCTTCACACTATAGCCTATTTACAGTGGTCCTACGCCTTGTTGCATTGTGTTGAACTTAGAATGAGGAAGGGTCCATCTGAACTTTACATTAATCATTGTAATCTGTCATGCAAAAGGTTTTGTTTTTCCCGCATAGTTATTTCTGTGTGTTAGGCCAATTTGGCAAAGGGCTTGGAACAAGTTACTCTGTTCTGCTACTCCAGTAATCTGACACTGCTGGTGAAACAATGACCCGACACTGACACTGCTGGTGAAACAATGACCCGACAACCCACCTTTGTTGTTGAGCAGCCAGTGAGTAGCCTATCTTCATTTTACTGTACCTGTCTCTCCACTGTTTTGGGAGATAGCAAATACACATTACTACATTACATTTACATTTGAGTCATTCTGCATATGCTCTTATTCAGAGCGACTTACAGTTAGTGTAGTCTTAAGATAGCTAGGTGGGACAGCTCCCGAGTGGCGCAGTGTTCTAAGGCACTGAGATGCAGTGCCTTTGATGCAGTGGTTCGAATCCAGGCTGTATCACATCTGGCCGTGATTGGGAGCCCATAGGGCCGCGCACAATTGGCCCAGCGTCGTCCGGGTTTGGCCGGGGTAGGCCGTCATTGTAAATAAGAATTTGTTCTTAACTGACTTGCCTAGTTAAATAAAGGTTGGGGTGTAGGGTTTGAGCATAGCCTTAAGGTAGGGAGGGGCAGTTCCTCTTGCTGCTCCATAGGCAAGTATCATTTACCTGTACAGTTTGTGTAAACATGCAAGTATTCACTTATCTGTAAATATAACTGTATACCTAACTGTACAGCTAATTTAACCATGCAAAATTTTCACTTACCTGTTCATTTACCCAGTCTGTCTATTAAGTAAACTATTATTACCCTCGCTCATATCATACGCATTTTTAGCTACTGAAGTATTTCTCTGCCATCGACCTGTATAGTATAGTTAACCATCCAACATCCACCAATGTATAGTGTACATATTCAGCCAACCACTCATACTATGCAATGTCTTTTTATATATATATTTTTTTATTATTATTATTTTTTTGCACTCCAGATATCTTGTATTTCTATACTTTTTCATACTGCCGCTCTATGTATCATGTACCGTATATCTGTCTTTTGTGTACTTTCGTTGTGGCATTTTGCACCTGCCCTGTGTTTTGTTGAAGCTGCTTGACAATGAAATTTCCCCCCCGGGGGATCAATAAAGTACCTATCTATCTATCTATCTATCTATCTATCTATCTATCTATCTATCTATCTATCTATCTATCTATCTATCTATCTATCTATCTATCTATCTATCTATCTATCTATCTATCTATCTATCTATCTATCTATCTATCTATCTATCTATCTATCTATCTATCTATCTATCTATCTATCTATCTATCTATCTATCTATCTATCTATCTATCTATCTATCTATCTATCTATCTATCTATCGATCGATCGATCGATCTATCTATCTATGGTCTTGTAGTGGATGCGAGATCCAACTGGAAGCCAGTGGAGTGTGTGGAGGAGCAGGGTGACATCGGTGAACTTGGGAAAGTTGAACACCAGGTGGGCTGCAGCATTCTAGATAGGTTGCAGGGGTTTGATGGTACAAGCGGGAAACCCAGCCAACAGCGAGTTTCACTAGTCCGGACGGGAGATGACAAGTGTCTGGATTAGGAATCCTCTGTGAGGTAGGGTCGTACTCTACGGATGTTGTAGAGCATGGACCTGCAGGAGCAGGTCACTGCTTTAGTGTTTGCAGAGAACGAGAGGGTCTTCTCCAGGTTCTTTGCACTCTGGGAGGGGGACACTGTAGAGTTGTCAACCGTGATGAAGAAGCCTCGGAGCGGCAGGCCTTCCCCGGAGGAAGAGCAGCTCAGTCTTGTTGAGGTTGAGGTTGAGGTGGTGGGCCGACATCCAAGCTGAGATATCTGCCAGGCACGCAGAGATGCATGTCGCCACCTGGGTGGAGGGAAGGAGAAAAGTAGTTGAGTGTCATCCGCATAGCAACGATAGGAGAGACCATGTGAGGATATGACGGAGCCGAGTGACTTGGTGTATAGAGAGAAGAGGAGAGGGCCTAGAACCGAGCCCTGTGGGACACCAGTAGTGAGAGCATGTGGTGCAACAATAGATCGTCTCCATGTCACCTGGTAGGAGCGGCCTGAGGTGCCCAGCCCTGAGAGGGTGGAGAGGAGGATCTGGTGGTTCATGGTGTCAAAGGCAGATCAAGGAGGATGAGAACAGGGGAGAGAGAGTCGGTTGAGTGACCCGTCTTGAAGCCTGACTGGTTAGGGTCAAGAATATTTTTCTGAGAGTGATATGGAGAGTGTTGGTCAGAGACAGCAAGCTCAGTGGACTCAATAGGCTGAGTGAATGAGGAGCAGATGTCGTCAACCTTCTTTTCAAAGGATACAGAGGAAGAGAAAGTAGAGAGGAGGGAGTGGAAGGATGATAGGTCCTCTGGCAGTTTAGTTTTCCTCAGCTGCCCGCAGACCTTTTCTGTAAGCTTGCAATGAGTCACTCAGCCACTGAGCAGGAGGGGAGGGCCGAGCCAATACGTAATGCTATTATAATGTTATTACACTGTTAGTAACACCATTGAGTGGCCTCATGTTAGCATATTCACTAAAACTTTCTATTTTGATGTAGAAATATTTGATTACACATTTCCGTAGTGTTTCCCCATTGTGTTACATAGGCTACTGGGTTTCACTGAGGATTAGGCTATGTCCTTCCTGGGTTTGTGTTGTGAGATTATCCTAGGTAGGCAGAGAGTTTGTAGTAGGAATAAGGCTCCCTCTGCATTCAGAAACTGTGAATAGCTCAGATTAGTCATAACATCGCAGTGTGGGTGTTTTAAGAGCAGTTTAACATAATGCTTCCTCTTACCTATTATCAATAAGAAAAAACACCCATACTATGTCGTGGCAGAAACTGCAGGACGCCATCCTTATTAGGCAAGATTCTAAAGGTGATTCGATTTTTTTCTTGTGCCTGAATTAGTTTTCATGATAACCAGCTGGGATTTTATTCAAAAGCTTGTACCAATTGGAGGTGTGGATGGAGAGTTTTAATGCCACTCATCCAAAGACACTGAGAAACTCAGTCTGAAGTAACCACTGCCTGTTTAAACAACTGGGTGACCCAGTATACTCTTCCCTCTTACCTTGAGACACAGCGACATCTCAGAGAGAATGCCACTACGTCCAGTCTACTGCCTTCTCACAGTCCCTCTACAGTCCCTCTGATTAGGATACATTCAGTCCTCACTGTCCTCCTCTTTAGGACACCTTGTACATCCTTCCAAGACAACCCCTAGTCCCCTACCCACTACCCCCAGACCCTACCCACTACCCCTAATCCACTACCCCTATACTCTAAGAAAAAAGGGTCCCTAAAGGGTTCTACCTGGAAACAAAAAGGGTTCTTCAAAGGGTTATACTATGGGGACAGCTGAGGAGAGAGAGAGAGAGAGAGAGAGAGAGAAGAGAGAGAGAGAGAGTCGTACAGGCGCAGAAGCTGGCGCCTGGCGCTGCCCACCAATCCGAGAATTAGGTTTATGATTAATTTTATACATGATAGTAAAATAGTTTACCAACGCCGGGCTGACTTCCAAATAGGTAACCAATGTGTGTCACAAGTTAGAGGGAGGGAGCGGCCAGCCGCAACGAGGTAACTTTTCAGAAAGTTACAGAGTCCAGTCGTGTCACTGCACATTTCTTTCATTCCACAGTCCTCCACTCTCCCAGCTCACAGCAGTCTGTGAATACATTCAGTTCACTGTCCTCCGCTCTCCCAGCTCACAGCAGTCTGTGAATACATTCAGTTCACTGTCCTCCGCTCTCCCAGCTCACAGCAGTCTGTGAATACATTCAGTTCACTGTCCTCCGCTCTCCCAGCTCACAGCAGTCTGTGAATGCATTCAGTTCACTGTCCTCCGCTCTCCCAGCTCACAGCAGTCTGTGAATACATACAGTTCACAGTCCTCTGCTCTCCCAGCTCACAGCAGTCTGTGAATACATTCAGTTCACTGTCCTCCGCTCTCCCAGCTCACAGCAGTCTGTGAATACATTCAGTTCACTGTCCTCCGCTCTCCCAGCTCACAGCAGTCTGTGAATACATACAGTTCACAGTCCTCTGCTCTCCCAGCTCACAGCAGTCTGTGAATACATACAGTTCACAGTCCTCTGCTCTCCCAGCTCACAGCAGTCTGTGAATACATACACATACATGGGCCTGCTGTGGGAATGTAGCGCTGTCCACAGTATATATATATATATTTTTTTATTTCACCCTTATTTAACCAGGTAGGTCAGTTGAGAACAAGTTCTCATTTGCAACTGCGACCTGGCCAAGACAAAGCAAAGCAGTGGGACAAAAAACAACACAGAGTTACACATTAAACAAACAGTCAAAAACACAATAGAAAATCTATATACAGAGTGCAAAATGTAGTGCAAAAATGCAGTAAGGTTAGGAGGTAGGACAATAAATAGACTATAGTGGTGAAATAAATTACAGAATTATCATCATTAACACAGGAATGAAAAGATGTGCAAATTATGATGTGCAAATAGAGATACTGGAGTGCAAGATTAGTGAAAATAAACAAAAATAAATATGGGGATGAGGTAGTAGTGTGGGCTATTTACAGAAGGGCTATATACAGGTGCAGTGATCGATAAGCAGCTTTGACAACTGATGCTTAAAGTTATTGAGGGAGATAGGAACCTCTAGCTTCAATGATTTTTGCAATTCGTTCCAGTCATTGGCAGCAGCGAACTGGAAGGAATGGCGGCCAAAGGAGGTGTTGGCTTTGGGGGTGACCAGTGAGATATACCTACTGGAGCGCATGCTACGGGTGGGTGTTGCTATAGTGACCAGTGAGCTGAGATAGGGCGGGGATTTACCTAACAAAGACTTATAGATGACCTGGAGCCAGTGGGTTTGGCGACGAATATATAATGAAGGCCAGCCAACGAGAGCATACAGGTCGCAGTGGTGGGTAGTGTATGGGGCTTTGGTGACAAAACGGATGGCACTGTGATAGACTACATCCAATTTGCTAAGTAGAGTGTTGGAGGCTAGTTTGTAAATGACATCGCCGAAATCAAGGATCGGTAGGATAGTCAGTTTTACAAGGGCATGTTTGGCAGCATGAGTGAAGGAGGCTTTGTTGCGAAATAGGAAGCCAATTCTGGATTTAATTTTGGATTGGAGATGGTTGATGTGAGTCTGGAAGTTGAGTTTATAGTCTAACCAGATGCCTAGGTATTTGTAGGTGTCCACATATTCTAATTCGGATCCGTCGAGAGTAGTGATGATAGTCCGGTGGGCGGGTGCTGGCAGCGTACGATAGAAAAGCATGCACTTAGTTTTACTAGCGTTTAAGAGCAGTTGGAGGCCACGGAAGGAGTGTTGTATGGCATTGAAGCTTGATTGAAGGTTAGTAAACACAGTATCCAAAGAGGGGTATATATGCTTATACCACGCTGTCTAGATTTCATGAAATTGGTAATAACTAGGATCACTGCCAGTCATCTGATGTGTCGGGCACTACAATCAAAATGTTTGTTGTTTACTAATTGAAGTATTTTAGCTTAGTCAGCTTGGAGGACAGATACAGTCCTCTATACAGTACTTGATACAGTTTGATATTACGCTGTTTGCCCTTTGAGAGTATGCCATGTGTGCGTCTAGCGACAGAGCTCCCATTGTTTCCCTCATGTACACTGGCTGGACATTCTGTACTGTACAGGTAAAAGCCTAGAATACCGTTTTAATGTTACTGAATCAAGACTGTATCTACTGTAACTACCGCAGTAACTACGAATGCTGTTTAAATTAAACAATGTGGACTGACCCATAGTGGACCTCATTCATTTCATTTGATGCAGAAAAGAGGCATGAAGTTAAATTATAATATGCTGTAATATGCTGTTTATTACCCTTCCCAAACGTTAGGTTGACATTAACAAAGTTATGGAGCAACTACTATGGCAAACTGTTTTCCTTCTGATTGTGGATGGGAATGGAGATTACTATGTTTCTTTCTCTTGGAGAAAAAGTATGACCAGAATATATTGTGTACTTTTCAGGAACAATGCGGGTTCTGATAACAGAACAGAACTCCTTAAGAGGCCTTTTATTTTTATTTTTTTAACAGCTGTTCCTGTTATCGCCCATTTTTGTCACGTTTACTGTAGTCATTAGTACCCAATCACACATGGTGGGTACAGCTGTATGTGGTCCTCAGTCAGTCAAATGAATTTCATGGATCATATCTGAATCCTTAGTGGTATTCTAAAGCTTAGCATTATGCTTACACTGTGGAAAACTCATTCCATTTGTCATTTTCAGCTTTCCAGGTGGCTCTGACACCTTCTAACAAAATCATCATTCATCAAATTACAGTTTGTTTCCATGACTTTTACTCAAAAGGTTGTTCTAAACAATTGTGGGGTATTGAGATGTATAATTCATCCACTAAGAGCTTATCAAGATCTGTGCATATCGAATGTGGTGAAGCAGGCTTTCAGGACAGAGGTGTTTTAACATTATCATCTGCCAATGTGGGGATACATCTTCATCCAAGTGGGATGTTTTTGCCAGACTGAGGCCACAAGTCTTAGATAGCAAATAACAGAACTGAAAAGACATATCACCTATTGTACATTGACAGGAAGTATAGGTCTATGGGCCTACGTGTAAACATACTGTATAGTATAGAAGTCGTACAGTGTTGACATAAATATGGGCACTGCTTCGGCCACGTTGTCATTATGGGTACCAACCGCTGGGAAAGGTACACTTCTGCTCATAAGGCTCACTGAACATATGCTCTCCCATGATAAGCCCAATAATGGATCCAATTTATTAAGTTTTTCAATGCGACTCACAAAGGCACTGCAGTGCCTCACTCTCTCTCTCTCTCTCTCTCTCTCTCTCTCTCTCTCTCTCTCTCTCTCTCTCTCTCTCTCTCTCTCTCTCTCTCTCTCTCTCTCTCTCTCTCTCTCTCTCTTGTACACAAAACAAACAGGTGGAGGGTTGCTCCAAAGTTGTACACACATTATACATAGGCCTACCTACAACTGGTTATACCAAGTATACCAAATCCTCATTGGCATACTTTCTGTTAGCTTCATTATGTCATTCAGGAGTAATTAAGTGGCTAAAAGCTATGGGGTTTAGAGTATCTTGTATTTAGCCTAAGTGATCAAATTAGCGATCTATTCTTGTGATTTATACTTAGTTAGCACCATCAAATAGTGCATGATGGTTCATAGGCTAAGGCTATGTATTAAATTATAAACTAGGATACTTTTCATCATATTCCCAATATTAGGAACAGAATTTCAATAACCAAGTGGTTTACGCCTAGCCAGACATATTTAGAACACCTAGCTGTGTGAAGCTGAGGCACCAGGGAACCAGTGCTAGTGCTGCCAGAGCATCACTGTGGATGAAAGAGTGTGAATGAGTGAGGAGACAGCAGCCTTCAGCCATCTCTTATGCTCCCTTACTTTGAGACTTCTGGAAATATTCACCGCAATAGATTTGCTCTCCTGAGGCTGCTTCTCACGTAAATGGAGACAGATTGGTATGTGTGTGTGTGTGTGCTCCGTTATTTTTTGTTGCAATTTAAAATAAGGACTTGAGTACATTGTCCAAAACCTGGAACACACAGATAGTGTGGGCCAGTGTGTGTATGTGTGTTGTGGAATGGGGTCTGGCCAAGCTTGGCCTGCCGCAGGGTATTGTTGTTTAGTGTGAATGTGGTGAATTTAATTTGGTTTGCTCGCTGGCTCTCCCTCAGTGAGGAGCATAAGCTGGGTCCTGGGCTAGAGGAGACTGAGGAGAGGAGAGGAGAGAAGGGGATGGGAGAGGAAAGGAGAGGGGAGGGGAGACTGAGGAGAGGAGCTCTCTTTTTGAAATCTATTGGTTAACTGCTGATATAGGCAGATAATAGATTAATATTCCTTGAATTGTGCCACAGACACAGACAGACTAGTAGTTTGAGAGCAGACTCAGTAGAGACCCCATGGTGCACTCCTGTCTCGGCGCGACCAGGCTGTGTGCAGACAGGCAGCTCAGCTCAGCTCAGCTCAGCTCTAAGCCAGCAGGTTCACTACTGCACACATCGTTAGCAGGGTGAAAGTCACACTCTTAAAGACCAAACCAGACCTGAAAAATAAATGAATCAACACTTTTCTCTAGAAAGAACCAAGTTTTTTATTTTTATTTTATTTCACCTTTATTTAACCAGGTAGGTCAGTTGAGAACAAGTTCTCATTTGCAACTGCGACCTGGCCAAGACAAAGCAAAGCAGTGTGACAAATAACAACACAGAGTTACACATTAAACAAACAGTCAAAAACACAATAGAAAATCTATATACAGAGTGCAAAATGTAGTGCAAAAATGCAGTAAGGTTAAGAGGTAGAACAATAAATAGACTATAGTGGTGACATAAATTACAGAATTATCATTATTAACACAGGAATGAAAAGTGTGCAAATTATGATGTGCAAATAGAGATACTGGAGTGCAAGATTAGTGAAAATAAACAAAAAAATAAATATGGGGATGAGGTAGTAGTGTGGGCTATTTACAGAAGGGCTATATACAGGTGCAGTGATCGATAAGCAGCTTTGACAGCTGATGCTTAAAGTTATTGAGGGAGATAGGAACCTCTAGCTTCAATGATTTTTGCAATTCGTTCCAGTCATTGGCAGCAGAGAACTGGAAGGAATGGCGACCAAAGGAGGTGTTGGCTTTGGGGGTGACCAGTGAGATATACCTGCTGGAGCGCATGCTACGGGTGGGTGTTGCTATAGTGACCATTCCCATATATTCCCATATATTTCCGTTAATTCCAATATAAGTTAGGAACACGAGAAGCAAATACTCTACTGTACCTCTATGTGGGTGGTTTTCTCTATTGCACAGCCGATTAATTTTGTTACGCTGATACCCCAAACATCCATAATACATGAGGGAACCATGCTAATGCCTTGGGTTGCACATTTTGGGGAATATTCAGAGGTGGAAACTTTCTGTGGGAATTAACAGGAAGATATGGGAGTCAACGGGAATATATTGGAATTAACGGAAATATATGGGAATATATGGGAATGAACAGAAATATATGCAAATTAATATTAATACCATTTAAATGTAGATGTTTTTTGCATTGGATATATTTACCATATCATATGGAGACAGAAACATAAACCTTTTACCTTATCATAAGTAGACATAATTGCAAATTATTAAATCCTTCCAATAGAAATAAATAAAACAATTTAGTTACGAATTGAACTTTAATTAAATGAGTTGACTCTTCACATGGGATGATTTCACTGAACAACAAAAGAAAGGGAATATTGAATGTTCCCCAATGATCCATCGCATCTCCCAAAAACTTTTTCAACATACATCTGTAAAATGTCTAGAAACTAAAGCTTTGGTTGTCTTCCTTTCAGGCTTCCATGTCTTCTCCCTGGACGTCCTCAATGTCCACTTCTTGAGCATCAGACCCTGAAGCCTGTCAGGCTCTGACCATAGGGAAGCCTCTGGCTTAGTCTAGATTGGACTGTAGGAACACAAACTGTAGGAACACAAACCACCATAGATACACATAGGGAACTGCTGTCAGGCCCTGACCATGACTGCCATAGACTAAGCCAGACTGCCATAGACTAAGCCAGACTGCCATAGACTAAGCCCTCTGGCTTAGTCTATGGCAGTTATGGTCAGGGCCTGACAGCAGTTCCCTATGTGTATCTATGGTGGTTTGTGTTCCTACAGTTTGTGTTCCTACAGTCCAATACAAACGGCACTCAGCACAAAATAATGAACCACAAATCCACAGTGGAAACAGATCCTAAACAGGGTCCCCAACTAGAGACAATGCTATACAGCTGCCTCTAGTTGGGGACCCTGTTTAGGATCTGTTTCCACTGTGGATTTGTGGTTCATTATTTTGTGCTGAGTGCCGTTTGTATTGGACTCCCACTTACGTTGCAGTTCTGTATTTAATGGTCGCATTAAATAAAAGATGACGGACTTAAGTAGCGCTGCGCCTTTGGTCATTAATCGCCCAGATCAAGGCCTCATCTTCACTGTCACTTTCCAACCTTGTTGAGGATGGCTCGTTGTCAGTTTCAAAATGCCTCAAATTTGCCCGGATGGCCACCAATTTTTCAATCCTTGTATTGGTCAGCCGGTTGCGTGCTTTGGTGTGTGTGTTCCCAAACAAGGACCAGTTGTGCTCTGAGGCGGCTGATGTTGGTGGGATTTGGAGGATGATGGAGGCAACAGGGGAAAGAGCCTCAGATCCACGAAATCCCTTCCACCAGGTGGCTGATGAGATATGTTGGCACGACTGCCATATTGCATCTCCATCCCAAAGCCCTTGCTTGGAAGTGTACTTCGCCAGACTGCCAAGAACCTTGCCCTCATCCAGGCCAAGGTGCCGAGACACAGTAGTGATGACACCATAGGCCTTGTAGATCTCTGCACCGGACAGGATGCTCTTGACAGCCTATTTGGGGTCCAACATGTACTCTGCGGCGTGTATGGGCTTCAGGCAGAAGTCTTTACGCTTTTTGATTTATTTCAGAACTGCAGTTTCCTCTGCTTGGAGCAACAGTGAAGTGGGCAGGGCAGTTCGAATTTCTTCTCTTACATCTGCAAGCAGAGTCTGAACATCAGACAGGATGGCATTGTCTCCCTCAGGAGTTTCAGGCTGCTTACCACTCTCTCCCAAAATATATAATCCAAGAGGATCCTCTTGATGGGGCTGTCCATATCGGCAGACTGTGATATGGCCATTTCTTGGAGAGACTCCTTCCCCTCCAGGAGACTGTCAAGCATGATGACAACTAGTAGTGCAACGGATCACAAAACTCACGGTGTGGCTTGACCCTTCAGAAAAACGGACTTGATCTATTAAACTAACTAATTATTTATTTTCATATTTCATAGAACTATAATTGTGGCAATAACATTTAATAAAAGCCATTATTATTATTCCAAATAAAAAAATGGATGATTCTAATAGCAGTAGCATAGACTAAGATTAGACTGCGGTATATTTATTATTTAAGTAATTCACTCTTCAGTGGCCACAATCTCAGTGGTGAGATCACTGTATGTCCTCCGGCGTAGGGCAGGGTCTAGGTGAGACAGGGACTTGAACCTTGGATCCAGTGCAGTAGATCTATGAAGGTAGTCCTGTGCATTAGGACTACCTTCATCTGGGGTTCAGGTCCTCTCTAATGGCAGCCTTTATATCTCTAGTGATGGTGCTGTCTTCCTCACTTGGGGCCATGGATTGTAGAATCCTTGTTTTCAGAGGTAGGATCATGGACACAGACGGTGCAGTTTCAGTGCTCAATAGGGTTGTAACCGTTTTGAGGGGTTTGAGCACCTGGAGGACCTCCTCTGCCACTTTCACATCATCATCTTTTCAGGGTCTTGTCTGTCAGTGCAGAGTATACAGCTGCCTGCTGCTCAAGATAGCGCTCCAACATGTCATAAGTGGAGTTCCATCTTGTTGTGACATCGTGTATGAGCTTGTGGGTCGGTAGCTGTAGCATTTCTTGCTTGGTCTTAAGTACATGAGCGGCTGTTATGCTTCGGTGGAAAAAGGATCACCTTCTTGATCCTCCCAAGGAGGCGGTCCATCTGGTTCACTGAGATTCCCCTTTGGGATGCTAAATTGATCACGTGCAAAAGCAAGCTATCTGTGGCCCCAAAGGTTTTGAAATGAAACATGTATGGAAACAGGTTAATTAACACTCCTCAGTTAGCAGGCTCAAGCAAGCTAAAACCCACATGGTAGCAAAAACTACAAGTTAGAAATGATTTAAACACACTTTGCTGTAGGCTACTATTTTCTAGTTAACAAAAAATCATGTATGTCATATAAAATATATTCACCCCACCCAGTATGGTAATCAAAACATACCAGAAAGCATGTAGTCCTTGGCTCAGACAGTGTAGTAGTGTGGGCTCAATAGCGTCTCATTAGTTTGCAAGATGTTGAGAATCAGTTGTACATGTGATGGAATAATGCACAGTGTATGCAGAGGGTTGCAATTCCATTGAATTGGGGATAGATTAACCAAAATATGCCCAAGACCTAGAATTGCCTAATGTGTATCCCACAAAAAAGGTTTAAACAAACTTTTTTGATGAATTTAAGCAAAATTCCCCAAATTCCAGGGCTTAACTTCCCATGGAAAATCTCAGAAAAAATTCGGAAATTTACAGGAAAGTTTCCGACCCTTTGCAACCCTAACGATGCCTCATTCAATCTAAGGACATTTTATGTCAGAAGCTAACAAACAGCTCAGAAAAACGGAGGGAATATTCTCCTCCTCTTCCTCCTCCTTCTCATAGGGTGTTGGAAGAGTTATGACGCTCATATTTAGCAGATTCTGACATCTGTGTGCATCTGAGGCGGGCTGATACAAAGCTAGCGAGTTACCATACATCACCCTGACTGAAGAGATGGAGAGAGAGGAGCATCAGGGAGGGAGGGAGGGAGGGACTGATTGATGGAGACCGAGAGGGACATATAGAGAAAGCAGGGATTGCAAGAGAGAGAGAGAGGGATGCCATGCCAGCCTGGGCCCCATAGTCAGCAGGTTGAAGGAGTGCAGGGTTGATGAGAGAGGGCACTTTGGCAGAATGAGTCTTCATGGGGGTTTGTGCTATGTTGCTGTGTAGGGGGAGGGGGGAGGGTGGAGGGCACATCACACACACCATTGCCTAGCTATTCATCTCCACAGTCCATGCCTCAGAATGGTGTTATTGAATGGTGGGGCGGCAGGTAGCCTAGCAGTTAGAGTGTTGGGCCAGTTACCGTAAGGTCGCTGGTTAAAATACCCGAGCCGACAAGGTGGAAAAAACCTGCCGATGTGTCCTTGAGCAAGGCACTTAACCCTAATTTGCTCCAGGGGCTGACCCTGTAGGTAGGCCGTCATTGTAAATAAGAATTTGTTCTTAACTGACTTGCCTGGTTAAATAAAGATTAAATAAAGGTGTATTACTTAATAGCATTGCATCTGTGTGATGTGTGATGAGGACTGTGCTACGAGAGGCACTCTTTCTCTCAGTTAACAGGTTTGCTTCTGTCGTCGCAGCTGTTTCTAGCTGATCTACACTGTGTGTGTTTGTATGTATGTATATATCATATGTGTAGTGTATATATACTTGTATATCATATGTGTAGTGTATATATACTTGTATATCATATGTTGAGTGTATATATACTTGTATATCTTATGTGGAGTGTATATACACTACTCAAAAAAATAAAGGGAACACTTAAACAACACAATGTAACTCCAAGTCAATCACACTTCTGTGAAATCAAACTGTCCACTTAGGAAGCAACACTGATTGACAATACATTTCACATGCTGTTGTGCAAATGGAATAGACAACAGGTGGAAATTATAGGCAATTAGCAAGACACCCCCAATAAAGGAGTGGTTCTGCAGGTGGTGACCACAGACCACTTCTCAGTTCCTATGCTTCCTGGCTGATGTTTTGGTCACTTTTGAATGCTGGCGGTGCTTTCACTCTAGTGGTAGCATGAGACGGAGTCTACAACCCACACAAGTGGCTCAGGTAGTGTAGCTCATCCAGGATGCCACATCAATGCGTAGTGTCCAGAGCATGGAGGCGCTACCAGGTGACAGGCCAGTACATCAGGAGACGTGGAGGAGGGGGTTGTGCTTACAGCCCAACACCGTGCAGGACGTTTGGCATTTGCCAGAGAATACCAAGATTGGCAAATTCGCCACTGGCGCCCTGTGCTCTTCACAGATGAAAGCAGGTTCACACTGAGCACATGTGACAGATGTGACAGAGTCTGGAGACGCCGTGGAGAACGTTCTGCTACCTGCAACGTTCTGCTGCCGGCGCCAGTGGCGAATTTGCCAATCTTGGTGTTCTCTGGCAAATGCCAAACGTCCTGCACGGTGTTGGGCTGTAAGCACAACCCCCACCTGTGGACGTCGGGCCCTCATACCACCCTCATGGAGTCTGTTTCTGACCGTTTGAGCAGACACATGCACATTTGTGGCCTGCTGGAGGTCATTTTGCAGGGCTCTGGCAGTGCTCCTCCTGCTCCTCCTTGCACAAAGGCGGAGGCAGCGGTCCTGCTGCTGGGTTGTTGCCCATCTACGGCCTCCTCCACGTCTCCTGATGTACTGGCCTGTCTCCTGGTAGCGCCTCCATGCTCTGGACACTACGCTGACAGACACAGCAAACCTTCTTGCCACAGCTCGCATTGATGTGCCATCCTGGATGAGCTGCACTACCTGAGCCACTTGTGTGGGTTGTAGACTCCGTCTCATGCTACCACTAGAGTGAAAGCACCGCCAGCATTCAAAAGTGACCAAAACATCAGCCAGGAAGCATAGGAACTGAGAAGTGGTCTGTGGTCACCACCTGCAGAACCACTCCTTTATTGGTGTTGTCTTGCTAATTGCCTATAATTTCCACCTGTTGTCTATTCCATTTGCACAACAGCATGTGAAATGTATTGTCAATCAGTGTTGCTTCCTAAGTGGACAGTTTGATTTCACAGAAGTGTGATTGACTTGGAGTTACATTGTGTTGTTTAAGTGTTCCCTTTATTTTTTTGAGTAGTGTATATATACAGTTGAAGTCAGAAGTTTACATACACCTTAGCCAAATACATTTAAACTAAGTTGTTCACAATTCCTGACATTTAATCCTAGTAAACATTTCCTGTCTTAGGTCAGTTAGGATCACCACTTTATTTTAAGAATGTGAAATGTCAGAATAATAGTAGAGATAATTATTTATTTCAGCTTTTATTTCTTTCATCACATTCCCAGTGGGTCAGAAGTTTAAATACACTCAATTAGTATTTGGTAGCATTGCCTTTAAATTGTATAACTTGGGTCAAACGTTTAGCGTGGCTTTCCACAAGCTTCCCACAATAAGTTGGGTGAATTTTGGCCCATTCCTCCTGACAGAACTGGTGTAACTGAGTCAGGTTTTGTAGGCCTCCTTGCTCGCACACGCTTTTTTAGTTCTGCCCAAACATTTTCTATAGGATTAAGGTCAGAGTTTTGTGATAGCCATTCCAATACCTTGACTTTGTTGTCCTTGAGCCATTTTGACACAACTTTGAAAGTATGCTTGGGTTCACTGTCAATTTGGAAGACCCATTTGCGACCAAGCTTTAACTTCCTGACTGATGTCTTGAGATGGTGCTCATAATGCCATCTATTTTGTGAAGTGCACCAGTCCCTCCTGCAGCAAAGCACCCCCACAACATGATGCTGCCACCCCGTGCTTCACGGTTTGGATGGTGTTTTTCGGCTTGCAAACCTCCCCCTTTTTCCTCCAAACATAATGATGGTCATTATGGCCAAACAGTTCTATTTTTATTTCATCAGACCAGAGGCAATTTCTCCAAAAAGTACGATCTTTGTCCCCATGTGCAGTTGCAAACGGTAGTCTGGCTTTTTTATGGCTGTTTTGGAGCAGTGGCTTCTTCCTTGCTGTGCGGCATCTTCACAAGGTCCTTTGCTGTTGTTCTTGGATTGATTTGCACTTTTCGCACCAAAGTACGTTCATCCCTAGGAGACAGAACGCGTCTCCTTCCTGAGCGGTATGACTGCTGCGTGGTTCCCATGGTTTTTATACTTGCGTACTATTGTTTGTACAGATGAACGTGGTCCCTTCAGGCATTTGGAAATTGCTCCCAAGGATGAACCAGACTTGTGGAGGTCTACAATTTTTTTTTCTGAGGTCTTGGCTGATTTCTTTAGATTTTCCCATGATGTCGAGCAAAGAGGCATTGAGTTTGAAGATAGGCCTTGAAATACATCCACAGGTACACCTCGAATTGACTCAAAGTATGTAAATCAGCCTCAGAAGCTTCTAAAGCCATTTTCCAAACTGTTTAAAGGCACAGTCAATTTAGTGTTTGTAAACTTCTGACCCGCTGGAATTGTGATATAGTGAATTTTAAGTGAAATAATCTGTCTGTAAACAATTGTTGGAAGAATTACTTGTCATGCACAAAGTAGATGTCCTAACCGACTTGCCAAAACTATAGTTTGTTAACATGAAATATGTGGAGTGGTTGAAAAATGAGTTTTAATGACTTCAACCTAAGTGTATGTAAACGTCCGACTTCAACTGTATATACTTGTATATCATATGTGGAGTGTATACAGTTTATACTTGTATATCATATGTGGAGTGTATATATACTTGTATATCATATGTGAAGTGTATATATACGTATATCTTATGTATCCTAGTACAATAAATCATCACCACTAGAGGAAATTGCAATGCATTGAATTTGGGGGAAATGTTGCAGATCACCAATCTGTGTTTACGCTGCAGAAATATTTGAAATGGATTCTTGTAAAAGAAAGACCTCAATAACTGTGTAATTAATAATCAAGCCCTGGTGGAGCCGAAAACAAGCTTCAGTCAGTGTAGTGATTCCCAGCATGATTAGACAGAGACTTCAGCAGGTCTGGGTGAGTAGGCAGGCTGGAGTCCGGGGTCCATGGGGATCTGGGCCCACACACACATCAGTTTATCCAGACAACCTCTCCTCTCCTCTCCTCTCCTCTCCTCTCCTCTCCTCTCCTCTCCTCTCCTCTCCTCTCCTCTCCTCTCCTCTCCTCTCCTCTCCTCTCCTCTCCTCTCCTCTCCTCTCCTCTCCTCTCCTCTCCTCTCCTCTCCTCTCATAATTACTGCAGTGCAACCTTTCCTTCCACCAGCATAATGGAAATCCCATATGGGCAGATTTTCCTCTGGCTGCCCCTTGTTTACCAATGATCAGGGTAGAGATTGTACTGGAGGTTGCCAGCTATACACAGACCTAGGATCAGATTAATCAACCCTGGTCCTAATGTTACGCTTCATGGTGTGAGATTATATCTGACCCTGGAATATGGGTTAAGGAGCAACTGAAAGAGACTGGTCTGCATGTGTGTGGACAGTCTCACATGATAACCTCACCACTGACTTTCTGATTTCCTAAGAAAGTAGGCCACATAGAAAGAGATGCACACAGGCAGTCCAGGATCACTGAAGGGACTCTCATCTTGAAAAGAGATGCACACAGGCAGTCCAGGATCACTGAAGGGACTCTCATCTTGAAAAGCGGTGGCATTTGAAATGTAATATCTTCCCTTGATAACAAAGCATGTTGCTGACTGTGGCAGCCCAAGGCTGCTGTGCTGCATTGTGCTTGAGACTGAGATGTCGTGTCTACAAAGGATCATTTCAACTCTCACACACTTTCCCGGAGACAGAACCCCCCCCCCCCCCCGACACACAGTGGTGAAGTGTCTAAGGCGTTTCAATCGGTATTGGATCCATGCAAGATTCAGATGGGTGGAATGCCTTTGATATGGGAATGCCACTGACTGATGACCGAACCTGAGAATGAGATTGACCCGTGACCCCCTGCTGTGTGTGTGACTGATAGAGCATTAGATCTGTCCATTTCCTTCCTTCCCCCTCTCCTCCTGCCGACTTCCACCCCTCTTGCCTCTGATCTGACACAAGGCCTTTCTGCCAAGCAGCTCCTCACAGAGAAGGTAAAACATGTCCCACTGAAATCTCCCCTCACCTCTCAGTCCCAGTCCCCTAGTGACTTCTTCTCATGTCCGCTGACCGTGAGGAAGATATGAGCACGGCAGTGGCCGCTGAATGAGGCTAGGTTGTTATTGTACTCTTAGTCTTTCCTCTCTTCTAACAGAATGCTCTGCAGATCCCCGGAGCTGTCTGTTTATCTCTCCTGCTGATGGAGCAGCAGTGTGTGTTAATGTCAAACGGCAGGCTATTTGGCAGCCAACAGCTTGGAGAAAAACACGTGTGGTGTGTGAGTGTGTATGCATCTCTCTGCCAGAGCAGGGGATGCTTATTGAATTAGTAGTATTGATCAAACAGCTTGAGTCAGCTGGAGTCTTTGTCCAGGTGAAGTAGTCAGCCTTCCAGCCGTGGCATCACTGTGTACACTGTATACATCATCAAATTGCACTGCTCATCTGTACAAAAAGTGTGTGTGTGTGTGTGAGCTTGCTCCCAGATAAACCTCCCAATACTTATGTAATACCCATTGAAGAAAGGAGGATTGATGAGGACTTTGTCTTAGTCTTAGCCCGAGTTTCTTGAGAATCAGCAGTCTTTGGTAATCATGAGAAGTGAGCAGCTTTCAGTTTGGAGCAGGTTTCTTAGTCTGTCTCAGTGACCACTGGCCTGCTCATCTCCAATCCAGTACTATCATCCAATCCAGTACTATTATCCAATACAGTACTTTCATACAATACAGTACTATCATACAATACAGTACTATCATACGATACAGTACTATCATACAATACAGTACTATCAAACGATACAGTACTATCATCAAATACAGTACTATCATGCAATACAGTACTATCATCCAAACCAGGACTATCATACAATACAGTAATATCATACAATACAGTACTATCATACGATACAGTACTATCATCCCATATAGTACTATCATGCAATACAGTACTATCATACAATACAGTACTATCATGCAATACAGTACTATTATACAATACAGTACTATCATACAATGCAGTACTATCATACAATGCAGTACTATCATACGATACAGTACTATCATCCAATACAGTACTATCATGCGATACAGTACTATCATGCGATACAGTACTATCATACAATACAGTACTATAATGCAATACAGTAATATCTTACAATACAGTACTATCATACAATACAGTACTATCAAGAAGCCGTCCCACAGTTCTGAGTCTCAGTGAAGTGACGAGCCTGTCATCTGAGGAAGACTTGTTGTGATTCTCTCTTGCCCTCTCTCTCTGTGTGTCTCTCTCTCTCTATCTCACTCTCTCTGTGTCTCTGTGTCTCTCTCTCTCTCTCTCTCTCTGTCTTTCTCTTGCCCTCTCTCTATGTGTGTCTTTCTCTCTCGCTCTCTCGTACACACAGTCATGTTTGTCTCACAGCTGTCTGATAGCGTTTCTGTATTCTTGATGTGTGCTGACTGACTGTATTCCAATTGCTGTGGATTGCATCTTAGTGGTCTGTTCTGTGGTGCTCCTGTCAGGGGCTCAGACTCACCGTTTCTTTCAGTAAATGGACTGAATGTACAGTATGAACATAGGGGCTGGAACAGTTTGTTTATGAAGTGGTTGTGCTTTCAGGTCAGGGGAAGTAGGGTCACCTTACTGAGCAGAGCAACCTCTAAGTCACCCTCTCATGCATTTTTCAGTGTTTGTGTTGTTGTGGTGTATCAGAGAGAGATGGAAGGTTTCCTGGTTGGCCCACTCTTAATTCTCTGTAAACTAGTCCACTATCTTTAGCAGAATGAGGAACTGGCCGGTAGCACAATAGCTGTTAGCTGGACTCTGGCCAGGGCCCTACCATTACCTAAAGCATATTAAGTGTCAGGAGAGACCGATGGGTTGGGTGTTGTTTATGAATTTCAGGAAGTGTTCTGTTTCTCCATTGGTGTTGTGTAGGTGAGTAGTATCCGTTTTCAGAAGGGAAGTACATGGCGTGTGTGTGTGCGTGTAGGGGTGTGTGTGCGTGTCTGTTATGCGTGCGTTTGCGTGTCCGTCTGTATCTGTGTCATTGTGAGTTTATGTTCCTGTGTTTTTGGTATGAATAAATATCCTATAGTCCTCTTTCATCCCCTCACCGTCCTTCTAGTGCAGCTATGCAGTGAGTCCAGGGGGGATCTGGGACGTATAAACCACCTTTTCACTGGCATTCTGTATAAGAGGATGTTCTGTTCTAGGATACTGGGGACGAAGCGGCTGTACAGCCAAATCTCACACGTACTTACAGTAGATAGCATGGAGGGAGTAGACATGACTGCAGGGCTGGGGCCTGGGCTGACATTTTAGAGTTTACTAAAGGGATTGGTTTACACTAGTGCAACATTTATAACTTTTATATTTTATTCCCATCTGGAAATAACAGGATTGTTTTTTTGCATGGTTATAAATCTGACCTAGTCTCTTTTGAGTTTGTAAAGCAGACCATCATGCCAAATTGAGTCAAAAGCTTTTTTGAAATCAACAAAGCATGAGAAGACTTTGCCTTTGTTTTGGTTTGTTTGTTTGTCAAATATAGTGTGGTAAAACGCCAATTTTACATTTGTGTCTGCTAACGCATATCCCATGGTAGTTATTGGGGTCAAATTTGTCTGCACTTTTGTGGATTGGGGGGATCAGTCCTTGGTTCCAAATATTGGGGAAGATGCCAGAGCTGAGGATGATGTTAAAGGGTTTAAGTATAGCCAATTGGAATTTGTGGACTGTATTTCATTTCATTTAGGATACCATCAACACCACAGGCCTTTTTGGGTTGGAGGGTTTGTATTTTGTCCCGTAGTTCATTCAATATACTGTAATTGAAGAATCCAGTGGGTTCTGGTAGTCTTTAATAGTTGATTCTAAGATTTGTATTTGATCATGTATATGTTTTTGCTGTTTGTTCTTTGTTATAGGGCCAAAAAGGTTGGAGAAGTGGTTTATCCACACATCTCCATTTTGGATAGATAACTCTTTGTGTCGTTGTTTGTTTAGTGTTTTCCAATTTTCCCAGAAGTGGTTAGAGTATATAGATTCTTCAATTACATTGAGCACTCACTCACTCACTCACTCACTCACTCACTCACTCACTCACTCACTCACTCACTCACTCACTCACTCACTCACTCACTCACTCACTCACTCACTCACTCACTCACTCACTCACTCACTCACTCACTCACTCACTCACTCACTCAAATAGGCATTAGCATTGTCATGTGTGATTGGGAGGCTACTGGTGCGGAAGCGTGCTACTCACTGTTGTTTTGCCCTTTGATTAGACTCAAACCCAGAACACCCAAACATACTTTATTTTAAATTTTTAATATAGCCTTTATTTAACTAGGCAAGTCAGTTAAGAACAATTTCTTATTTACAATGACGGCCTACCTACTTAACTTAAGGCCTGTCAAGGCCAGCGCTCAGCAGAACTACTACAGCAGACTAGAACACAGACATCAATACAGGATGAATATGATAAATATGACTTCTAACGTATTGTTTATAATGCTGCTTGGTGAATGTTGTGACTCAGTGAATTGTGGAAGAGATGGTTAATTATACAGAGACGGGCAACAAGAGGTGAATTAGTCACATAACATTGACTGTATTCATAACAGCTTTGGGAGACAAAAGTGCTATTATGGTTCACTTTACATGAATAATAGATCATCCTAATGCGGTATGTGTCTTTGAGTGTGTGTGTGTGTGTGTGTGTGTGTGTGTGTGTGTGTGTGTGTGTGTGTGTGTGTGTGTGTGTGTGTGTGTGTGTGTGTGTGTGTGTGTGTGTGTGTGTGTGTGTGTGTGTGTGTGTGTGTGTGTGTGTGTGTGTGTGTGTGTGTGTGTGTGTGTGTGTGTGTGTGTGTGGTGGGGTGGTCCCGTGTGGCACAGTTGGTAGAGCATGGCATTTGCAACGCCAGGGTTGAGGGTTCAATTCCCACAGGGGGACCAGTACAAAAATGTATACACTCACTATTTACTGTAAGTCGCTCCGGATAAGAGTGTATGTAAATGTCTATCTTTTGTGTTTGTGTCTCAGTTACATGGGGTTATTTGGGAGGGATAGGCACCATATTGGGGAGCCAGTTTCACATCAATATAAACTCTCTGGGGTATCCAGGATATTACTCTGTCTACCTGTCTCACTAAGGGTGCTGGTTAACTCTTAGCATTGCCATGGTTTCAGAGCTCCACACCACTGGTGACTATTATTCATAAACACTACCTACACATTCAACTAACTACCTGATGTAGCTCACAGTGAAGATGACATACCCCAACATTCCAATCCAACATTTTGTGTGTGCCTTGGTTTCAACAGTTTGATGTATGCCCAAGAGATTAGCCAATACAGGGCTGATGTATGCCAAAGAGATTAGCCAATACAGGGTCGATGTATGTCCAAGAGATTAGCCAATATAGGGCCGATGTATGCCCAAGAGATTAGCCAATACAGGGCCAATGTATATCCAAGAGATTAGCCAATACAGGGCTGATGTATGTCCAAGAGATTAGCCAATACAGGGCCGATGTATACCCAAGAGATTAGCCAGTACAGGGCCAATGTATGCCTATTTAATTAATATTACTACGTTCTTATGGCTCTTTACACTTTCTTGTATTTGAATCAGTCTTTATGAAACAGTAAAAAGCTATGCAGTGGACATGTTGTCTGAAGGATTCCTATATTTTTAATTGAAGTGTCTTTGTACAGTCACAGTAGCACAGAGCCTCTGTTTCATCTTCACACTGCTATATTACAAAGGTCTGTCAGCAGATGCCTGTGTTCTGATGTTGCTATGGGCTTCAAACAGTGGTGAATGCGCAATGGATTCCTGGTTGTGTTAGTGCTGGGCTGGAACAAAAATGTGCACACTGGAATGAGAAACACTGGTTTTAAATAATACCACCCTGCTCTCTGTTTGTATTTGGGATCTAGCCATCGAAAGAATGCATCTAGGTTTGTGGGATTGTTTTATTGTTTAAGTAAAATGTTTGAGGCAGAACAAATCTATAGGCTTGTCCATGCGAAATATGTAGGTTTCAGGCCCTAGCAGGTTATGGGCTATTCAGGTGCGGAGGTCAGATTTGGACGTCAACTTGTCTTGATCCACACTAGAATGTGTTACGAGTTCAGCTGCTCTTGACCAGAACGTTATGGAACTCTTTCTTTCTCTCTCGCTCTCATTCACCTCTTATCCCCCCTCACGCTCTCTCTCTCTCGCTCTCCTCCCTCTCTCACTCTCACTCCTCTCTCTCGCTCTTTCTCTCCTCCCTCTCCGATCTCTTTCTTTCTCTCTCTCTCTCTTTTTCTCTCTCTTTTTCTCTCTCTATCTCTCTCTCTTTCTCTCTCTCTCTTTCTCCCTCTGTCTCTCTCTCTATCCTCCCTCTGTGTCTAAAGGTTATTGCCCTACTGTGTCTCTTATCACTGTTGACTCTCCTCCCAGGGTAAGGCTTTAGTCCACACTGCCTTCTTGTTCCCTGCTCACTGCCTCTCAGTCATACTGTAAAGCTCCTCACTGGAGCTTTACAGCCCCTGTAGTCTAAAACTACCTCACTGGAGCTTTACAGCACCTGTAGACTAAAACTACCTCACTGGAGCTTTACAGCACCTGTAGACTAAAACTACCTCACTGGAGCTTTACAGCCCCTGTAGACTAAAACACACACATGTGCACACAGGCACATACGCACGTAGGCACAAACACATACATACACACACACAAACACACACAAACACACACAGAATAGCCAGTCATAGAGACAGATAGAGAAAGCAGGCAGATGAAGCAGATCAAGGCAGCAGCCCTCTATACAGACAGACTGGTGTTGTCAGATCTGTTCTACGGCGACACAAAGAGGATTCATACAGCTATCCTCTAGCCTATATGCTTGTTCATATACAGTGCCTTCGGAAAGTATTCAGACCCCTTGACTTTTTCCACATTTTGTTATGTTACAGCCTTATTCTAAAATGTATATATTAAAAAAAGTTAGTCGTCAATCTACACACAATACCCCATAATGACAGAACAAAAACAGGTTTTTAGAATGTTTTGCTAATTTATAAAAAAAAAAAAAAAAAGAAGAAGAAATATTACGTTTACATAAGTATTCAGACCTTTTACTCAGTACTTTGTTGAAGTATGGGTATGACACTACAATCTTGGCACACCTGTATTTGGGAAGTTTCTCCCATTCTTCTCTGCAGATCCTCTCAAGCTCTGTCAGTTTGGATGGGGAGTGTTGCTGCACAGCTATTTTCAGGTCTCTCCAGAGATGTTCGATCGTGTTGCTCCGTTCATCTTTGCCTCGATCCTGACTAGTATCCCAGTCCCTGCCGCTGAAAAACATCCACACAGCATGTTGTAGCCTCCACCATGTTTCACCGAAGGGATGGTGCCAGCTTTCCTCCAGACGTGGCGCTTGGCATTCAGGCCAAAGAGTCCAATCTTTGTTTCATCAGACCAGAGAATCTTGTTTCTCATGGTCTGAGAGTCTTTTGGTGCCTTTTGGCAAACTCCAAGCTGGCTGAGGAGTAGCTTCCGTCTGGCCACTCTACCATAAAGGCCTGATTGGTGGAGTGCTGCAGAGATGGTTGTCCTTCTGGAAGGTTCTCCCAACTCTAGAGCTCTGTCAGAGTGACCATCGGGTTTTTGGTCAACTCCTTCACCAAGGCCCTTCTCCACGATTGCTCATTTTGGCTGAACGGCCAGCTCTAGGAAGAGTCTTGGTGGTTCCAAACTTCTTCCATTTAAGAATGTTAGAGGTGACTGGGGACCTTCGATGCTGCAGATGTTTTTGGAACCCTTCCCCAGATCTGTGCCTTGATGGCTTGGTGTCAAATGTGGGACCTTATATAGACAGGTGTGTGCCTTTCCAAATCATGTCCAATCAATTGAATTTACCACAGGTGGACTTCAATCAAGTTGTAGAAACATCTCAAGGAATAAGGTATTTCTGTTTTAATTTTTTTTTATACATTTGCAAACATTTCTAGTAACCTGTGTTTGCTTTGTCTTTATGGGATATTGTGTGTAGATTGCTGAGGAAACATTTTTATTTAATCCATTTTAGAATAAGGCTGTAACGGAGCAAAATGTGGAAAAAGTCAAGGGGTCTGAATACTTTCCAAAGACACTGTATGTCCCCTTTTTATATGGTATGTAAATGTATATGATGTAGAAGAGTTTTTTTTTAAAGGAAATATAAATAATGATTTAATGACTGTGCCTCTAATTAAAAAACCCTTGTTATCGGCTGGTGTTTTGTTCTATTCCTATTAGACTGTAAAGTGGTCCTGAAACTACAGCTGATTAAATTACAGTGTTGCATGCTAACTTGACCCTCAAATCGATTTTGAAGCAAAAATGTGCCTTGTAGCAATATAAATAATTGAGCTGTCAGTATTTTAGTGGCCTTTTTTTAATAATAAGAGGCTAGTATTCTTTGGAGAGCTCTGATGAGTGTTGCTATATGTTTTAAGCACTTCCTAGACTCCCCCTGAGTCACAGTGTTGAGAGAGCTGAAATCCACATTCACGCGGTGCATAGCAGAGTGAATTGTGCCACAGCACGGAGGCACAGCACCCAGACTCCTCTCGATGAGGGCATGTCTAGAACTGTCACAATGACTGGGTGTGTTGGAGTGTGGAATGTCTACCCAGCACAAAAACACAAGAGTGTGTATTGTAAAACACACTCACATACTCATTGTAGGCCAACTTCTTAATGAGTTTGTTTGCATGCATACGTAAGTGTGTGTATCCCAACGTTACCTGCCGTCTGAAGAAGTTCTTATCCACATCCTGGTGTGTCCCACTTACAGAGTGTATCAACACTTCACTCTGACTCCCCAGACATTTATAAGGAGCCGTGGACGACAGAGAAGATAGATAATCAGCTAAATGCAATAAGCAGACTCCCTACCTCACAATTCATGAATAAGCAGACTCCCTACCTCAGTATTCATGAATAAGCAGACTCCCTACCTCAGTATTCATGAATAAGCAGACTCCCTACCTCAGTATTCATGAATAAGCAGACTCCCTACCTCACTATTCTTGAATAATCAGACTCCCTACCTCACTACTCATTCATAAGCAGACTCCCTACCTCACTATTCATGAATAAGCAGATTCCCTACCTCACTAGTCATGAATCAGTAGACTCCTTACCTCACTACTCATTCATAAGCAGGCTCCCTACCTCCCTATTCATGAATAAGCAGACTCCCTACCTCAGTATTCATGAATAAGCAGACTCCCTACCTCAATATTAATTAATACACAGACTCCCTAACTCACTATTCATGAATAAGCAGACTCCCTACCTCAGTATTCATGAATAAGCAGACTCCCTACCTCAATATTAATTAATACACAGACTCCCTACCTCACTATTCATGAATAAGCAGACTCCCTACCTCAGTATTCATGAATAAGCAGACTCCCTACCTCAGTATTCATGAATAAGCAGACTCACTACCTCACTATTCATGAATAAGCAGACTCCCTACCTCACTATTCATGAATAAGCAGACTCCCTACCTCAGTATTCATGAATAAGCAGACTCACTACCTCAATATTCATGAATAAGCAGACTCCCTACCTCACTATTCATGAATAAGCAGACTCCCTACCTCACTATTCATTCATATGCAGGCTCCCTACCTCAATATTCATTAATACGCAGGGTCCCTACCTCACTATTAATTAATAAGAAGTCTCCCTACCTCACTTTGCATTAATTAGTCGGCTCCTTACCGCTGCCAGGACTTGCTATCTGCTATTCCCAGTGATGTCATTAGTTTAGTAAAATACAGCAGATTTTACTCTCCCCTTTGGCTGTTTCCTCAATATTTATAATGGTTTCTCCCTCCCTCTCTCTCCCTCTCCCTCTCCCTCTCCCTCTCCCTCTCCCCCTCCCTCTCTCTCTCTCTCTCCCTCTCTCCCTCTCCCTCTCCCTCTCCCTCTCCCTCTCCCTCTCCCTCTCCCTCTCCCTCTCCCTCTCTCTCTCTCTCTCTCTCTCTCTCTCTCTCCCTCTCTCTCTCTCTCTCTCTCTCTCGCTCTCTCTCTTTTCAGAGGAAATAAAGGAAGAGTCTGAAAAATTAAGGTATGTTTTTTTAAATTTTCTGTTTAGGAATACATCTGGGTTAATTTAGGTGATTCCTTTGTTTTCTTTCACCCTACTGAATGACTCTGCCTGAACTGTTCTTGTACATTTAACGCTTGTTTTGAAAGCAAACCTCACCTTAGCATGCCCTTGAGTTCAGTGTGTGTGTGTGTGTGTGTGTGTGTGTGTGTGTGTGTGTGTGTGTGTGTGTGTGTGTGTGTGTGTGTGTTGTGTGTGTGTGTGTGCGTGTGCGTGTGCGTGTGCGTGTGCGTGTGTGGCCTCCAGTGTGTTTTTATTTGTCTCTCAGCTTGGCCTACTTCTAAAAGCCCTTCTCCCTGTCATTAATGGCTTTTCTCACAGACCCCTGCCTAGTGCCCGGCTCTAGTCTGAGAGGGTGTGTGTGTGTTTGTGTGTTAGAGCAGGAGAGAGAGAGAAGCTGGCTTTCACCTGGGTGTTTGTGGAGCTTTTCTGCCCGGTTACTGGGTCTGAGGAATCTAATCGAAACTCCCTCGCTCTGTATCTCTCCCCGTCGAGAGTCCCACAGCAGAACTGGATGATCAGGGCTGGATCAGCATGTTCTCTGTGTGCCAGCTAGGCTAGCTCTGCCCAAATGAGACCCCTGGGGTCGACTAGGGGAGCTAGGTTGGGGGTGGGTAGAGGGAGGTGGGCTAGGTAGGAGGGCAGATTCACTGGATCGTTCAGACACTGTATATAAGCTTCCTCCCACAGATGACCTGCCCAAATGGGCTCATCTTTAGGTGGGGGGGGAGGGAGGGATATAGGGAGTTTATATACAGACACCGTACCTAACCTTTCACAGAGGTTCAGAAAAGTAAGAAAAAAACACCCATAACATCACTAATCCCCAAGGATCTTTTGTACGCAAAAAAGTGTCAAAAATGTTAAGCCCAAAAGCAACGCAAGCTGAATATATTGTTAGCACTCGCTAGTCTCCCTAGAAGCCTGGCTAAACCTACATTTATGTAAATTATGAATATGATCAGGCTAATCCTGTATGTTGCTTATTAGAGGGGAGAACGCATGCTGAGCAGGGAGGGACTCAGTGACTCATGACAGACCCATGCATAGAATTAGCATAAGTAGAATGGACATTTCCATTCAAAACAACGACTGGAGGCCTGTTGGTTGTTATATTTGAAATGCTCAATCATGCTTATCGTATCGTCTTCCAGACTTCTGTATGTTTCCTCTTCTCTTACTTATTCACCTCTCTCTCTCTCTCTCTCTCTCTCTCTCTCTCTCTCTCTCTCTCTCTCTCTCTCTCTCTCTCTCTCTCTCTATCCCTATCTCTCTCTCTCTCTCTCTCTCTCTCTCTCCCTATCTCTCTCTCTCTCTCTCTCTCTCTCTCTCTCTCTCTTTCTCTCTCTCTCTCTCTCCCTATTTTAGCCCACAACCAAGGACCCCTGGTTTAAATCTATAATAACTCCTGGTACAGATCTAGGATCCATAAAGACAGACAGCATTAAATACGATGCAATTTTGGCCACAAAGGCATTTGACAGCATAAATACAGTCAACAGAGTCAGAGCTGAGAGCATCATCATCAGGTGTATGACACCATGGATCTCTCATACTTTGCAGTTGTGTTTCTCTGTAAAAGTCAGCTGCTAACAGTGTATAAAAGTGAGGTGCATACAGCACTTGCATGCCAGAAAAAAGGCTGGTTTAACTCTAGGTTATGTTTCTATCATGCTTTGAGTAGAGGACAGGCTAGGTTGTATGATCTTGTTTTTTTTTCTTTCCCCTTGGTCTCTTTTCTCCAGTCCACCTCCAGACAGCAAATCAGATTCTAGCACTCTTCCGCCAATCAAATCAAAGACCAGCTTCGTCGACGCCGACAAGTACTTCCTGCCGTTTGAATTGGCATGTCAGTCCAAATGTCCCCGCATCGTCATCACATCACTAGACTGTTTACAGGTCAGTGACAGAGGAGGTCAGGACGTGAAGCCTGTGTGTCATCACATCACTAGACTGTTTACAGGTCAGTGACAGAGGAGGTCAGGACGTGAAGCCTGTGTGTCATCACATCACTAGACTGTTTACAGGTCAGTGACAGAGGAAGTCAGGAAGTGAACCCTGTGTGTCATCACATCACTAGACTGTTTACAGGTCAGTGACAGAGGAGGTCAGGAAGTGAACCATGTGTGTCATCACATCACTAGACTGTTTACAGGTCAGTGACAGAGGAGGTCAGGAAGTGAACCCTGTGTGTCATCACATCACTAGACTGTTTACAGGTCAGTGACAGAGGAGGTCAGGAAGTGAACCCTGTGTGTCATCACATCACTAGACTGTTTACAGGTCAGTGACAGAGGAGGTCAGGAAGTGAACCCTGTGTGTCATCACATCACTAGACTGTTTACAGGTCAGTGACAGAGGAGGTCAGGAAGTGAACCCTGTGTGTCATCACATCACTAGACTGTTTACAGGTCAGTGACAGAGGAGGTCAGGAAGTGAAACCTGTGTGTCTACTACAGTCTGTCTATGCTGCAGGTTTCTTTTCATTGGAGGTTCTCCTACTCTAATATGTCACAACAAATGTGGTGAAGAACTATCATATCAGCTGGATTCAACTAGAGTCAATTTTGTTTCAGTTCAAATCTAAATTTGACCCAGAACTGAACTCGAAAAAATGTATTGTTTGCTTAGTACATACATACAGTTCATGTTTATATGGGGTGTTTCTGAATGGGATTCAGGAGATGTGTTTTTCTGACTGTCTTCTTCTGTGTGTTTCGGGTGTGTCTTGTAGAAACTGATAGCATACGGACACCTGACAGGCAGCGGTCCAGACAGCGCAGCCCCAGGCAAGAAACTCATTGACAGGATCATCGAGACCATCTGTGGCTGCTTCCAGGGACCACAGACAGATGAGGGGGTGCAGCTACAGATCATTAAGGTCGGCTACTGCTGTTGTTTGGTCTCACTGCTGGGATCTGGGTGTGTTTTGGATACTGTGTCCTGCTATTGTTGGTTTCTGTGCTTTTCCGCATGGTGATTATTTAGAATATAGAATAGTGATATCTGTATAGTGATTCTGTGTGTGTTACTTTCACCTGTAGGCAGGAGGGTAGTGGTTGAGGGAAGTGCACTTAGCAGTGGTTGAGGGAGGTGTACAGATTTGCTATCTTAATTTGATCACTATGTTGTCACAGAGAATTTTCCTGTGTAGCAGGAAATGAAAACTGTAGTGTATTCAAGGTTTAAAAAGTATTCTAAAGTTTGTATTTTCCTATTTAAAGTTCCAAACTTGATTTGCCCTAACAATAAAATTATAAAATATCCATACATTTTTATCCATATAATAATTCACATTTCCTGTTGCTGCGGGATTATTTTCCTGCTGTAAGAAGGGTCATATTAAGACTACTAAGAAGTGATGACTGACAGGAAGTACTGTGAGTCTGAGGGCCTCATTGTCTTGCAGGGTCTGTGTTCTTTCCTAGTACAGTACAGTATTCCTCGCTGTGAAACAGCATCCCAAATCTCAGCCTCTACCCCTAATCTGCTGTCAGCGCAGTTTGGCTCAGCGCAGCTCGGCCCAGTATAGCTGTTTCTGTGTAGTTCCTTCTGGGAGGACGATGGTCAGGGCGTCAGAGATGTGAGGTGCAGAGGACTTTAGCTCAAGGGGTTAACCTCTTAAATGTAATGGCAAAAATGTTGATTTCCGCCTAAATAGACATACCCAAAAGTAACTGCTATTCATGTGTAATTACATGATTATGACATGCAAAATATTTGCATATTTGCATACTTGGTATATTTGGAAAGAAGACGTGGAGGATTATGAGGAAATGATCAGAAGATAGATCGGAGTTACATAGTTCAGAATACACAAGATCAAGTACACACAAAATGTTTCATTGACAAGCAATAAGTATATAATTGATTGCTAGAGCTGGAAATGGGATTGATAGACCTAACAACTAGAAATGGGCCGATATTTTAGTGAGTGGTGTCGTGTCTCTGGCTTTGAATAAATGTGAGACATTCTATTTTATAAAATAGATTATTCAACGTTTAATTGATGACGTGATTGAATTAAATCCTGTAACATTTAACTAATTAATAACCTGGGGCACCACAGAAGCATTGATTTATATAGAGCAGTTATCTCCCGAATCAGCTCTCTTAAAGATCTGAAGATCAAATAGCAGTCAATTATTTAATCGTTAACTCATTATCAGTCAGTCTCATTCTGAACATCGTAAGATCTAAATCTGCACGAATCCTAGCTCCCATGTTTAAATCAGCATCCACAAATTGTCTTAATCATTTATTTACTGAATACCTAAATAATCACACAGAATTACATATATATACATACAATAGATCATACATTGATTACTCAGTCACATCCTGAAAGTCCCTATTGGACTTACCCAATATGACGAATGGTTACACAAAGGAAAAGGGGAGGGGTTGGATGAAACGAAAGAACGGGAAGGATCTGGGACAAAGGATTGATAGTCTCTATGGGAGATCTGCTCACATCAATATCAATACATGAAATGCAATTATATATATTTACGATTGAGCTTTGCTTCGATAGATGGGTCGAAGCTGGAGGACTCTGGTTCCGCCAAGATCGCTTTTTGGAGAGTGTTCCGGGTTGTGGTTGGTCACTTCTTCTTCAATGAATCACAATTCAAAGTTCATACCAAGTTGCCATAATCAGCTCACGCAATGTACTGGCAGGTCTAATCGAAATTCACAATTTCCACATGGCGATCGTCATCTCCAAGTTATAGTTCATGTAGCTTTCGTTAGATAGAGTTGTAGTTCAATTTAGCCCTTTTTAAACGCATGGACCACAGTCATCGGGAACTGACGTTAACTTTTGTCAATGGGCTTTTGTACTAGGGAGAGAAGGGCGTGTTTCATAGCTCTCAACCAATGTCTGCTCACCTGGGTGTGGCTTCTGACTGTGCAGCACCTACTATGAAATCACTTTTCTCATTTATTATTACATTTAATCTTTTCACAAATTGTTTCATATTCAAACATACATATAAATTGCATAACAATTCCATGTAAATCTGTTGACTAGAATGTGTAGACTTCCCAAGATATGGTTTATGTCCTCTTGTATCAGATCTAATATACTAGACAACAACTGATTTGACATAATATTCTTTAAATACCAACGGACACTTTAACCTGGTTGGGTTATAAAAAATATTGTTCATTGTCCAACATATTGATGTTACCATACCTTCTCTGTGGTAACAAAGGGCTTTCCCAGAGTCCATTCTGTAGAACAGTTTGAGAGAGAGCGAGAGAGAGGGAAAGGAATTTATTGGGGAGTCATAAAATGGTGGCGGTGTGGGGGGGATAGTGAGAGAGACCTCCCCTCCACCCAACAGGGCAAGTCGTGACAGTGGTGTCAGGTTTTGACACAGGACGTTTCCAAGTGTCCCTAAACCTCTCCAAAATGGCATATGTCTGTAAATTAGATCATTCCAGTTCTATTACATATTTGCAATCCCTAAATGCTATTTGTTCAGTATAAAATACAATTTCTACCATATCAACCTCACTAAAATATTGTGGTGGTGTTATGGGGTATCCAAGGTACATTCAAGTGTCCTTACAACCTCTCCAAAGTGTCCAAATGTGGTAATTGCACTGTTTTTGCACAGTTAGTGTTAACAAAAAAATCTAAATTTCGACAAAACCAACCTCTCTACACCATTGTGTTGGTGTCGGGGGACATACAGGGGATATGGATGCCTACAGCGCGTAAGCAGGCATCATATTTTTAATGTGCAAATATATAGTCACTCGGTGGACATTCAGTGTTGCCATTAAGTCATACATCTTCACATAACATTGTCAATAGGCTAGATTTGTTCATACCAACCAAAGGATTAATTTGATACCCGCCATGTAGCTATAACTCAAACACAGACCAAATCGAAGGTTACCATGTAAGATGTTTGCTGTTTGGTGTAAAATATATTTTTTTTACTCTTGGGGCTGGTGATCAATAACGGTATGTCACAGGCAGACAAATAAGATATCCTCATGATTTGTGGAGTCCCGGCTTTCAGTGTGTATCAACGTATTCCGTGTTAATTTAGTTTATGCTTCACAACGCTAACCAGAATGTAGGTAGCAGCCATCTTGAAATTAGGTAATCGGCTCAGCCTGCCCTTATAAATCCTTTTGCCCACATATGGTAGTACATTTAAGAGGTTTTAATCTATTCATCATGTCTTCCACACAAATAATTTATGCTATGAGTAGCCATGATAGACCTTGATAAACCATTAATTAATATTTTGCTCTCTCTCTCTCTCTCTCTCGCTCACTCACTCACTCACTCACTCACTCACTCACTCACTCACTCACTCACTCACTCACTCACTCACTCACTCACTCACTCACTCACTCACTCACCCACCCACCCACCAGGCCCTGTTGACGGCGGTGACCTCCCAACACATAGAGATCCATGAGGGCACGGTGCTGCAGGCGGTCAGGACCTGCTACAACATCTACCTAGCCAGCAAGAACCTCATCAATCAGACCACGGCCAAGGCCACGCTCACTCAGATGCTCAACGTCATCTTCGCCCGCATGGAGAACCAGGCAGTAAGTCCCTCTCTGAGACACACGCCGAGGTCCCAGTGTCCACACTAACATACTACTTAGAATGCACTTTGAATGCCACTTAGAATGCATGATGTCCAACAGATGGCTTCATTTTAAGTGGTGTGTTAGTGTGGATATTGAAATAGAGATACTGTACTGAGGGGAAAAGGGAAGAGACACATAGAGGGAAAGAGAGGGTAACTCTTTATTTAAGCACTTTAAATTTGTTTTGTCACATACTTGGTAAACAACAGGTGTAGACCAACAGTGAAATGCTTACTTACGGGCCCTTCCCAATAATGCAGAGAGAAAAAAAGAGAAATAATTCCGTCCTAAAGCATGGGTTATGCGGTCATAATTATGACATAGCAGATGAATAAGGAGGTGTAAGGGTTCGTGTGTCAGGCTACAGCTAGGCTAAACATGGCTAGCTTGACAGCTACATAACATAAGTTGCTATAACTTGACTGACTACTACTAACTTCTGTCATGCTGGTGACAGTATAAAGTACACTTTCTGACCAGAGGTCCAAGTAAGGTGTGAAGCTTGCTCTAATATCATCTTTTTCTTTTCCGATTGACACTCCCCCCCCCCCCCCCCCCCCCCACATCCCCTACGGACACATAGCTTACAAATCACAAGATATCTTGGTCTCTGGCCTCCAGAAAACGTGACCGCCAGGTAAAGCCTACAGGACTGCCTTGACTTGCCTGATCTGAACTCTGAACTGTGCTCATTCGGCTCCTTCCATCCATCCATCCATCTATCTATCTCTCTTTCTCCTCCTCTGTTCCAGCTATGGGGCAGAGTTGCATTGTGGTTACACTGTGCTTGCTGTGGCTTCAGTTCAGTTGCCTGCGAATCATTATATTTTCTTCAGCACCATTTTCTATTTTAGTTTGCATTCACTCGTCTGTGTAGTAGTGTGCGTGTGCGCGTGCGCGTGCGTGTGCACGTGCGCGTGCGCATGTGTGTGCTCGTGTTCATACCAGTCGACAGAGCCTTCCAACTGGTTTTCTGTTAGCGTTGTGTGTGTTTGGGCTTAACCCTCTTGATTAAGAAATAGTCACACACACATTTCCCATCATCCTCAGAAGTGATATTGAGTATTTCCATTGCAGGGCTCAGTGTGTTAATATAGCTGGCAGAGTCTGAGGTGACATTTCTATAATCAGCCTAGTGTGCTCTGTCTACCCTCTCTCTGCATCTCGCTGTGTCTAGGATATTTACCATCTGAGTAATTCCATGTTGATAGTTTCATTCATCCCTTTTAGATAGAGCGCCATATCATTGAATTGAATGGTAAATGTAATGTTATCATTATAGTAGAGAGAGCAGTAGCGTTGACACAATGGCTTTTAGAGCAAGACAGTTTGAGAGCGACCTTTCGGGTAAGCAAATGGAGAGGCAAATGTGTGTGTGTGTGTAACGTGTGTCATGTCTAGCTGCCACAGAGATAATGATGCTACATAACTCTGCCACGTCTGATAGGAGGCGTCTCACTCCCACCTGGAGTTGGTCAGTGAGCTGCATACTCAACAAGGCTGGCTGGATTTCTCAATGTCAGCACAACCTCTACTAATGTCCTCTCTTTATTTAACCTTGATTTATCCAGGAAAGTGGTTGAGAACAAATTCTCTTACATTAACAACCTCTAAATGCCCCATGTTGTGTAGATAGGAATAGGGGAGATATCTGTAGCCCGGTGTTAGAGAAGGTGAATCATTCACATTCATATTGCTATTTCCTTTCCTTCCTAACCTGTGTCTTTCCTTTGAATCATGCTTTCATCATCGCGTGGCTCAGTTTTTCAGTTATTTTATCACACCTGATGTGAAGAAGGCTGCTATAGCTTGGCTGAGATAATTTTTCTGTGAAATATATTATTTTCTTAGGATGATGTATTCTCGTGCCACTGTATATTATAACAGAAATGTTTATGATGTGTATATTTATAGGTTCAAATGAGCGTACACATACACATCAACATCAGTGATACATCAACCAGGAGAACATGCAGTATGAATGTACAGTGGGGAGAACAAGTATTTGATACACTGCCGATTTTGCAGGTTTTCCTACTTACAAAGCATGTAGAGGTCTGTAATTTTTATCATAGGTACACTTCAACTGTGAGAGACGGAATCTAAAACAAAAATCCAGAAAATCACATTGTATGATTTTTAAATAATTCATTTGCATTTTATTGCATGACATAAGTATTTGATCACCTACCAACCAGTAAGAATTCCGGCTCTCACAGACCTGTTAGTTTTTCTTTAAGAAGCCCTCCTGTTCTCCACTCATTACCTGTATTAACTGCACCTGTTTGAACTCGTTACCTGTATAAAAGACACCTGTCCACACACTCAATCAAACAGACTCCAACCTATCCACAATGGCCAAGACCAGAGAGCTGTGTAAGGACATCAGGGATAAAATTGTAGACCTGCACAAGGCTAGGATGGGCTACAGGACAATAGGCAAGCAGCTTGGTGAGAAGGCAACAACTGTTGGCGCAATTATTAGAAAATGGAAGAAGTTCAAGATGACGGTCAATCTCCCTCGGTCTGGGGCACCATGCAAGATCTCACCTCGTGGAGCATCAATGATCATGAGGAAGGTGAGGGATCAGCCCAGAACTACACAGCAGGACCTGGTCAATGACCTGAAGAGAGCTGGGACCACAGTCTCAAAGAAAACCATTATTAACACACTACGCCGTCATGGATTAAAATCCTGCAGCGCACGCAAGGTCCCCCTGCTCAAGCCAGTGCATGTCCAGGCCAGTCTGAAGTTTGCCAATGACCATCTGGATGATCCAGAGGAGGAATGGGAGAAGGTCATGTGGTCTGATGAGAAAGAAATATAGCTTTTTGGTCTAAACTCCACTCGCCGTGTTTGGAGGAAGAAGAAGGATGAGTACAACCCCAAGAACACCATCCCAACCGTAAAGCATGGAGGTGGAAACATCATTCTTTGGGGATGCTTTTCTGCAAAGGGGACAGGACGACTGCACCGTATTGAGGGGAGGATGGATGGGGCCATGTATCGCGAGATCTTGGCCAACAACCTCCTTCCCTCAGTAAGAGCATTGAAGATGGGTCGTGGCTGGGTCTTCCAGCATGACAACGACCCGAAACACACAGCCAGGGCAACTAAGGAGTGGCTCCGTAAGAAGCATCTCAAGGTCCTGGAGTGGCCTAGCCAGTCTCCAGACCTGAACCCAATAGGAAATCTTTGGTGGGAGCTGAAAGTCCGTATTGCCCAGCGACAGCCCCGAAACCTGAAGGATCTGTATGGAGGAGTGGGCCAAAATCCCTGCTGCAGTGTGTGCAAACCTGGTCAAGAACTACAGGAAACGTATGATCTCTGTAATTGCAAACAAAGGTTTCTGTACCAAATATTAAGTTCTGCTTTTCTGAAGTATCAAATACTTATGTCATGCAATAAAATGCTAATTAATTACTTAAAAATCATACAATGTGATTTTTTTGGTTTTAGATTCCGTCACTCACAGTTGAAGAGTACCTATGATAAAAATTACAGACTTCTACATGCTTTGTAAGTGGGAAAACCTGCAAAATCGGCAGTGTATCAAATACTTGTTCTCCCCACTGTATTTTAGACCAAAAATACTCTCTGCACTGAAATAGCCCAGTTTACATAAGCATGAAGGGATGCTTTGCCTGCTCATTCATAAACACATTTTATAGACAGTCTTGATGTTAAAAGAGCCATGCAGAATCTCCGTGTTCTTCTGTCTCCGCCTGGAAAACTGTGATTCCAAAGCTACCGTTTGTTGCTTCCTGATCTGACAAAAACCTTAGGGAATCTTTGAGCACTTGTTCAGTCTTGTATTTGATATAATGAGTTTGTGTACATTGTGTTAACACATTTCTCTGTGTTTGCGACTGTGTGTGTGTCAATTTTGCTTTGTCTGTGTGTGTTTGGTTGTATGTCGCTTCGCTGGGTTATACTCTGTCTTGGTCTTTGGATGTGTGTGTGTGTGTGTCTGTGTGTCCCATCCCCTGCCCCTCCCTAGCTCCAGGAGGCCAAGCAGATGGAGAGGGAGAAGCACCGGCAGCACTCCCCAGTCACCCAGCAACAGGAACAAGAACCAGACTCGCCCCAGCTCCAGCAGCACAACTATCCCGCAGCCAAATACATTCCTCGGGAGGCCAACGGCCCCACCACCCCCTCTACACCCACACCCACCTCCACCCCCTCCACACCTACACCTGCCTCGGCTCCTCAGGGCAACACGGCTGGGGCAGGGGACCCCCAGGAGGGCCAGGTGGCCACGGAGGAGGAGCAGGCAGAGCAGGGGGAATCGGGGGTGGTTTATGAGAGCCCCGACCCAGAGAACAGCTCTGAGTTCAGCACAGCAGAGAACCACCAGACAGAGGCAGACCAGGCCAGAGTCTTAGCACAAAGTAAGCCTCACCTTAGAGCAGACATGCAGATAGGACACAGTGTGTCACACACAATCAGACATACTTATATAGGCAGTCATATAGGCAGTCATGTTCAAGTTCACACAGACACAGACTTTCACTCTCACTCAATACTTTTTACCGTAGTGGATGTAATTGTATTGATCATAGACATATCCAGGGTATTGTTCTAGACTGGTATCTTGGCTGCTTTAGAAAGTAACAAAGCTTAAACCTTCCGTAGGATATTTAGTCTGTGTTAAATAATCATTTGATGAGATGGTTTTCTCTTTAGACTCTAATGCAGTAGTTTAAAGAAAACCTGCATAAATGCTTTTATTAGTGATTGAGTGCGAGAAAGGATAGAAAAGAGATTGGAACCGAGAGTGAGAGGACACGCTTCCAAAGATTGAATCGTCATATATTCAGTGTATTGAGGTCCTTTTTGAATGAACTTTGACTCAAGTTTTACTTGTCCTGTGTTCAAGGTGCCGCTCAGTGTGATCAGGAAGCAGTAGAGGAGGGGGAGGAGCCTAACTATGAGGAGAAAGCCCAGGAGATCGTCCAGAGCATCCTAGAGGAGGTCGTCAACACCATCTTTGGAGGTATGAGTTACTCTATGGATTTGGGGTTTCTGGTACATGGAATTCTCATACAAATAATTTTAGAATGACAATTTGCTGTATGGATTTGGGGTTTCTGGTACATGAAATTCTCATACAAATAATTTTAGAATGACAATTTGCTGTATGGATTTGGGGTTTCTGGTACATAAAATTCTCATACAAATAATTTTAGAATGAGAATTTGCTGAAGTCTAGAGATTAGGCGATACTATGTGTTTGCTTTTTTGTCCTACGTAGAGAGAGCGAGAGTTGTGTGTCTCAGTGGTATTTTGACCCCTGCATACTAAACTACAAAGGGCAATGCTTGAAACCTGCTCATATGTGTTCAGATGCAATGAAGCCCGCTGGTGAGACCGAGCTGCCCACAGAGGTCACGGAACCCGCCGAGGTCATCAATGAGGTCATCACCAAGGCAACATCGATCACGGAGGTCACAGATGTGGCGGAAGACGAGGGGAACAGCGAGAACGTCCACGCCAACGGAATACCCGGCACACCCATCTCTGCCAGCTTCACTCCATCGCTGCCTGATGACAGGCTGTCTGTCTCCTCTAATGAGACACAGGTGGGCGGGACTGACCTGACTGTCACCAGTCAGAATAAAACTGTTATTGCATTTTTGATTGCATTTAAACTGTTTATCAATTAGTAAAAAGGAAAATGGAAAGTCTTTGGTAACATGAGGAATTAAAGAGAGTCAATGAGGTGAGGGCCTTGAGCTATTCAATCTCTGTGCTATTGCAGATCTGTCTGCCAGTCTGCTGGGGTTGATTCCAAACGTGATTAATAGTTAATCTAACATCTCCTCTCCTTTCAGCTTCTCAGGTTATTATAGTGAAGTCTGAGCACTGGATGCAATTATCTATGATTACAGTCTTAAATTATCGAGGTTAAACAGATCTGCAAATAAGAACTATTTTATTTTAAAGTCTTTGTGTCAAGTGGAAAATAAATGTTTGATCACAAGTAATGATAATTTACTCTTGAGCATTGATTAAAAGTTTTTGATGTTGACCATCTGTTTGTGTTCCTGCGTTAGGAGTCTGGAGCGACCACAGGCCCAGTACCAGGTGCTAAGTTCTCCCATATTCTCCAGAAGGATGCCTTCCTAGTGTTTAGATCGCTCTGCAAGCTGTCCATGAAGCCTCTGTCAGATGGTCCCCCAGACCCAAAGTAAGAGGAACAGTAGCTATAGTGTCTTAGTAAGTAGGCTATTACAGGTTTATTTCTGGAGTGTGTTCCTTAGTTGAGTCATGACTCGTGGAGTGTAGCCTAGTTATTATTAGTGGGGAGTGTTGTGATGGTTGGTGTGTGTGTTTGGATGAAGCATCAGTCAGCTGATTATTGGTTCTGGATCACTTCTTGTGCTCCTGAAGTAAAACAGCCTGTCAGCTTTCCTGTTTCCTGTTCCTCTATTGAACAGAAAACAAAAATAAAAAAATGTGTAATCTCCCTACGAGAGAGATTACATTTGGGTTTTCTACTGTATGTTTTTCTGAGCCTGTTACAGCCAAAGAGGTATCTGATTTGCTGATTCTGATAGCAGTGTTTACATAACAGGATTTCCTGAATCTGGTTTCTATATGGTAACTCAATTCTGACTGTTTCAGTCTCCCATCTGTATCATTCTTCCCATGGGCCTTGTGGGCTAACGCTCTACTCTGTTCCGATGGTGTTGTCAGGATTCTGTCTCCGAAGACAAGAGAGACGTTCCATTCAGACAATGGTGGAATGGAACCCTGTTTATCACAGGCTGTTGTCCGGGGGGACAGGGAGGAAGGCGGTGTCACCACAGGCAGGGCTGTGCTAAGTGTCTGTCAGACAGAAAGCCTTTTCATCCACAGATATTTACTCCATGACTGGCCCAGGTGATAACCCTGATGAAGACAACTTGCTGTCTAAACGTTGGTATATTAATTATTGCATCGGAGCTACTAGTGTGCAGATTTTCCTTTTCTTTGAAAGATATCCGTAGGACACACAGGAGACCTGCTTTATCTGGATATCAGCTGTAAATCTCACAACAGATGCTTCGAACTCAGTTTTTTTTGGGATTAGAAAGGCTAAATCAGTATTTTCTCACTGCACCTTAGCCCTGGTCTAAGGGAGATTTTAGCCCTGGTCTAAGGGAGATTTTAGCCCTGGTCTAAGGGAGATTTTAGCACGGGGCTAAGCAAGTGTGCGTGTGCACATTCTAAAGTGGGTTAGCACCAACCTTAGCACAGGGCTAGCTGGTCCTGCTCCGGAGCAGGGTTAGCACCAACTTTTCGGGGATAGCCCCAGAAACATGGTGCCAAAATAGCCAGTGTGAAACAAGGTCCAGAACAATGCATAGAATGTTCTCTGTCCGATCACAAAAGCTGCACTTTAACTAAATTTGCATCTGCTTTTGATGCCCGTGATGAGTCCTGCACAGTATTTTTATCCTATTTCATCCTCCCATCTGAGTACAAAAACCTGACTAAAAAACTAAATACTTTCATCCGTGCAAGAACATTGGTCTTCCACAGAGTAAAATTATTTTCCAGAGAACGCATGGAGTACTTTTTAACTCCACTGGTCGCGTGTGTGTTTGTCCGTAAACTCAGGGATTTGGAATACAAGTGTGAATCCTTAGCCCAGGGCTAAAGCTTAGCCCAGGGTTAACAAATGCCATGCAGCCTGGGGCTAAGATAGTCAGGGGCGAAGAACAATGCAGTGTGAAAAGGCCTAAAGTGAGTCAACAGTGAAATGGTTTCATACCCCAAGGTTGCATGGCATGCTCAGTTCAACCCACTGACTATGAACACCACACACACATATAGATTCATGGTTAGCATATAAAGACATTTCAAACAATTCAAAACCTTAGGTCATCGGTCTTGTTGTTCATGGCTCAGTTATTGGATGTTTTGTTCAAATTGTTGATTTGTTATTGTACTGAAAATTTGCATTTTGGTTGCACCCGCTTCCCCTTTCCAGGCCAAGCTGAAATGATAAAGTTGTGTCAGGTTTCCCCTGCGCTGCATGCGCCTGGGGAGAATCAGGCCATATTTCTGTGAGTCAGAGAAGCATTTCCATATTTCTGTATGCTACATTAATATCAGTCTGTCTGTGGAGGAGGGCTGGGGAACATTACAAAGAGGAAGCCAGTCTGTTGGGTTCCTACTTCTCCATCATACAGCTGTTCAGAAATACGGGCCGGACTAGATTGAGACATTATGGACAATATACTATAATGATCTATTACACTGATGCCCTCTCTACACTGTAACATATAGTTTCTGTATGAATTGTGTTAATCTATTTTTGGAAGTATTATTGGAACAGGTAAAACAGCACCAGCACCCACACATCTACAATAGCTAGCTCAGGCTCTTAATATAAAGGAGGACATTAGGTGGACATCCTCTGAGCCCCTGACTGCCATCAGACCATTAGGATCCTCAGTCAGTTGTGGGTCAGTCAGGAAGTGCTTCTAATAACTGATGAGTCAGATGGTGATTCACAGTACACACACACACACGGTACTCTTTCTGCTAATGTGCAGTCATCACCATTATTAATAAATTATCAGGGTTATGGGGGTCCAGGGGCATGCCCCCCCCCGTGATTTATTTTTTGTAGAACAACTGTGAGAAGTTCACTTCACTTTTTAAAATAACATTCTACTCAAGTGCATGAAAATTGAATTATGTCGACACCATCTGATATATAACTTATGCGCGCCACTGCACTGTAGGAAGATGATGTGGCGCAAGCGCCGGCTGTGCGCTCTTAGCATGCTAGCTGTTCCCAAAGACTTCCAGTCATTGCGCTAACGCTAGTTACCAACTTCCTTTAAACTGTACTCAGAGACATACAAATGGTATCCATGAGTTCATCTGACTCTGGGTAAGTAGAGAAAAGTGTTTAATTGCCCAAATCTCACACTATCCCTTTAAAAGTGTGTGACCCCCCCCCCAAAAAAAAAAAAAAAAGAAAAAGCCAGGCAGGTAAAGATTTATGAATATAGGGGAAACAGTGTAATCAAACTCCTGTTGCACTTGAATGTTAAAGGTTTGACTCAACACCCCTGTCTCTCTCCCCCCAGGTCCCACGAGCTGCGCTCTAAAGTGTTGTCCCTCCAGCTGCTCCTGTCCATTCTGCAAAATGCTGGGCCCATCTTCAAGACCAACGAGATGTTCATCAACGCCATCAAGCAGTACCTGTGTGTGGCACTGTCCAAGAACGGTGTCTCCTCCGTCCCTGAAGTCTTTGAGCTCTCGCTCTCCATCTTCCTCACCCTCCTCTCCCACTTCAAGACCCACCTCAAGATGCAGATTGAGGTAGCTACCTGACTTTTGATTGTTCCTCTGTCGCTAAAGGGTTAGCTGCTGATTTAGTTTTTTTGTTCCAGAAAGTGTATGTTCAAACCAAGCTACCTGACAAGCTATTATTTCCAAATAGGATTTCCCTTCCTGTCCCAAAGTCACATAAACCCTATATTCCTCCATATTCCTCTACACTTGCTCCATCTAGTCCCCCTCACCTTCTCGTGTCCTACTTGAAAACCTATCAATAAGCAGGTTGAGACACTGTTCTGTCCCTGAATAGCTGTCCTATCCTCCATTTTGCCAATCTCTCCTGTTCCGCTTCCAATGTCGTAAATCTGTCATACCTCTCAAATATTGACATACTGACATTTCTCAGTACAGCAGGCTCCTGACACAGGTGATTCATGGGAGTTGACGTTTATCACAGGGCACAGTAATGTAGTTTTGCCTCAGTGTGTATTACCTGTTAGCTGTTGCTTCTGATTTATAGTCCACAGTGGTTTGGCTGTAATATTTCCTCATGCTGAAGTTGATGACTTAATCTGCTTGCCACTGTTTGTGGCCAACAGTCTTTTCTGGAGACGGATGTTGTTCGTTGACATGTTATGATTTCATAGTTGAGCAGTCAGCTTGCAGTGAGATGTATGTGTTGATGGATTTATGGATTTGTTACAGTGGATAGTTCTGTTAATGAAGATTCATGAAGCTTTTCTTATCTCGACCTGTTCTTGCTACCCTTATTTGTTTCCCTCAGCTTTAACTGCCACGGTTTGTTTCGCTGCGCAGGTGTTCTTCAAGGAGATTTTCCTGTATATTCTGGAGACGTCAACAAGCTCCTACGACCATAAATGGATGGTTATACAGACCCTAACCAGAATATGTGCAGGTGAGTGTGTGGTGTGAATCTAAAATGCTATCTGTGGTACAGCGTCAAGTCAAGGACCAACTGTCCCTCATCTCTCCTCCCTCAGATGCCCAGGGTGTGGTGGATATCTATGTGAATTATGATTGTGACTTGAATGCTGCTAATATTTTTGAGAGGCTGGTGAATGACCTGTCGAAGATCGCACAGGGCCGGGCAGGGCACGAGCTCGGCACAACACCACTCCAGGTAAGACTGACCAATCGAAACTGACCAATCGAAACTGACCAATCGAAACTGTCTTTCTCTATATTTGGTGAAATGTAGATTGCTCTAAAGTTGTTGTAACATTGAGGTAACTTTTCTCTATTCCCACCAGGAGTTGACCCTGAGGAAGAAAGGCCTTGAGTGTCTGGTGTCCATCTTGAAGTGTATGGTAGAGTGGAGTAAGGACCAGTATGTTAACCCCAACTCCCAAACCAGCCTTGGTAAGAGACTGACCAAACTACACTTACTTTGGTTACATAGTTACACTGAGGCTGATTGGGACTGATGCGCCACTGAGTGTTTGATTTAGATCCTGAGTGGTGCAGTGGTCTAAGGCACTGCATCTCAGTGCAAGAGGCGTCACTTAAGTCCCTGGTTCAATCCAGGCTGTATCACATCCGGCAGTGATTGGGAGTCCCATAGGGCTGCACACAATTGGCCCAGCGTCATTGTAAATAAGAATTTGTTCTTAACTGACTTGCCTAGTTAAATAAAGGTTAAATAAAATACAAAAATAACTGTTTAGCAATTCTTCAAGTGCACCATTGTGCCTGCTCCTTTGTGGTTACCAGACATATGAAAGGGTTCGGATGCACAGTTGGAGTCCAGCACTCCAATACTTGGAGTATATTTGAGATATTCCATCTACATCGCTCTGGCGTCCCATAGGCTCAATGTGTGTGTGTGTGTGTGTGTGTGTGTGTGTGTGTGTGTGTGTGTGTGTGTGTGTGTGTGTGTGTGTGTGTGTGTGTGTGTGTGTGTGTGTGTGTGTGTGTGTGTGTGTGTGTGTGTGTGTGTGTACCATGTGTATAGTGAACTCTTTCAGACAATGAGCAAAGGGGAAACGGCCAAGCTATGCCAGGGCTTTATTCTCAGTCAAACCTGTCTGAGGCTGCCGTTCATCACTGGAGTTAAGATAGATAGATAGATAGATAGATAGATAGATAGATAGATAGATAGATAGATAGATAGATAGATAGATAGATAGATAGATAGATAGATAGATAGATAGATAGATAGATAGATAGATAGATAGATAGATAGATAGATAGATAGATAGATAGATAGATAGATAGATAGATAGATAGATAGATAGATAGATAGATAGATAGATAGATAGATAGATAGATAGATAGATAGATAGATAGATAGACTTTATTGATCCCCCGGGGGGGGAATTTCATTGTCAAGCAGCTACAACAAAAACACAGGGCAGGTGCAAAATGCCACAACGAAAGTACACAAAAAACTGGGGTTAGAGGGACAAGTGGTATTCATCAATACAGCTGTAGCATAGTCCCTGAGATTAGCGATTAGGATTCATCAGTATCCTACAGATTATACAGACCCTGAAAGGAAAGGCTAATTCAATAATGTACCCAGGGTAGTACACCAGGGCAGGGCAGGCTAACTCGATACCCTGAACCGGCTGATAATGAAAAGCCCTGGTGTGACAGACAGAGCCCCTGTCAGTGCTCCTGGATAAGACCCCTTGCTTCAGAGTGAGCTGAGGGGAATCATTCCTGTTAGAGGGTAATAGAGGGCTCTAACCAAGGGGGAAAGGAGGGCTTTAACGAAGGCAGGGAAAGAGGGCTTTAACGAAGGCAGGGAAGTTGAGGCTCTGAAAGCGTTGCCAGATATCTCCACATATCCCCTCAGAGACGATACACAGCGCTAGCCTCAGGCTACCTTCTGGCACTCAGAGAGCTAACTCTACCAAGGCATGGAAGGCAGCTGAATTCACAAACAGCCACTGCTACAGGGGACGTCACCATGCCAAAGTACAGCTAGTGCCAACTCGTTTAGTGACCATGCTGAAGACAAATAGACAAATTGTTTGAGTGTAGAAAGTATGACATGGCTGGCTGCTGTGACTAGTCTCCTATGCTTTTAGGCTAATTCAAACAAAATATGTTTTTCTGAGTCAGTGAAAGTGTATCCTAATGATGTTATTTTCCAGGTAGATAGCTCTACAACTAATGCATATCGTTTGTGGTTCTATAAACATGTTTTACATCATTACATAGATAATACCGCTCTACTCTCCACTTTCTCTTAATTCTGGTCTATCCCTCTTTGTTCTCCGGTCGTACTGATCTGACATCACAGGGAGAGCAGGTAATAGTACAAAGTAGTGGAGTGTTTGATAGACTGGTTGCTGTAGCAACAGTAGGAGTCAGTGTGCCTAGATTAGCGGGTGGAGGGGGCTAGGGTGGCTGTGTGTAGTACTGTAGGTGTTTGACACCTTGGCTTCCTTTCATTTTCATAGTCTCCTGTTATTTGCCTTAGAACACAGTAGATTCTGGATAGATTTGGAGTGCCCTGTGCATTTTTTTTTATCACTGTGTACATTATTTTAAATAGCTACAGCTGATTGTAAGTTGTTATTATAACCAGTTTTTTTCCACACACGTTTCTGTGAGAGCTTTGCTACCTACCCTGGCTGTGCCACCCTCCTCCCCCTACCCTGTGCTCTGCTCTATGAAGCTGTTGATTGGATGAAGCACACTGCCAGATCACATTACCCTGATGGTGTCCTGAATGTTTTACAGAGTTTCCGATGGGTAATAAGATCCCCTACAATGTCTGTTACAGCCAGGCATGCAACCACCATGGACCGGATTCACCACCAGAACAGTATCATCAGACCTGTTAGGCTGCTCTGCTCTGCCCTGTCCCCTCAGGCTACACACAACACCCTGCACTACCCCCACTTACAGTTACTGCACACTGCTTCAACTGCAGCCTGCCTGGTTTATTAAATAACAGACCTTTTTAAAGTGTGTGTTTATGATACTGTCAGGCTCCCTACAGCAGACAATATACCACCAGACAAGGCCTCAGGTTCATCATGTTGTCTTTCTCTCAGCAGTGCACAGTCCCTCCCGCTATTAGTGAAATCCCTAGAGACCCGGATCTAGAAACTCTAGGTTGAACCCCCTTAATGGCTAAAAAAGGAAATGTAATATACAGTATGTTAGAAAACTTGTAGTGTTGCCTTGCCTGACTGACTGTGCTGGATTGCTGACTGCTTTGGGGTCCTAACACCAACTACAGTGTTTGCTAATCTCTCTCAGACCATTGATTGTTTAATGTTCTTCTCCCTCCATCTCCAGGTCAGGAGAAGCCCTCGGAGCAGGAGACCAATGAGACGAAGGCCCCAGAGACCATCAACCGCTACGGAAGCATCAACTCCCTGGACTCCACGGCCTCATCGGGCATCGGGAGCTATAGCACACAGATGTCAGGGACAGACAACCCTGAGCAGTTTGAGGTTCTAAAACAACAGAAGGAGATCATCGAGCAGGGCATCGACCTGTAAGCCAGACTAGTGCTGCTTATACTGTATACATTAATATATTCACCTTTATTTAAAAAAAATGTATTTAACCTTTATTTATCTAGGCAAGTCAATGACGGCCTGTATACCTGAATATATTCACCATGTACTGTATACCTGAATATATTTACCTTGTACTGTATAGCTGAATATATTCACCTTGTACTGTATACCTGAGTATATTCACCTTGTACTGTATACCTGAATATATTCACCTTGTACTGTATAGCTGAATATATTCACCTTGTACTGTATAGACAGCTGAATATATTCACCTTGTACTGTATAGACAGCTGAATATATTCATCTTGTACTGTATACTTGAATATATTCACATTGTACTCTATAGACAGCTGAATATATTCACCATGTACTGTATACCTGAATATATTTACCTTGTACTGTATAGCTGAATATATTCATCTTGTACTGTATACCTGAATATATTCACCTTGTACTGTATACCAGAATATATTTACCTTGTACTGTATACTTTAATATATTCACCTTGTACTGTATACCTGAATATATTCACCCTGTACTGTATAGACAGCTGAATATATTCACCTTGTACTGTATAGACAGTTGAATATATTCACCCTGTACTGTATAGACAGCTGAATATATTAACTTTATACTGTATACTTGAATATATTCACCCTGTACTCTATAGACAGCTGAATATATACACTTTATACTGTATAGAAAGCTGAATATTTTCACCTTGTACTATATACTTGAATATATTCACCTTGTACTGTATACCTGAATATATTCACCTTGTACTGTATAGACAGCGGAATATATTCATCTTGTACTATATACTTGAATATATTCACCTTGTACTGTATAGACAGCTGAATATATTCATCTTGTACTGTATACATGAATATATTCACCTTGTACTCTATAGACAGCTGTGTATACAGTACAAGGTGCCATTAATTAATTAGCCAATTACTAATTAGTTAATTACTGTAATTAGGACAAAATATACATTATGGTTCTGGAGGGACACTTCCTCCTCCACCTTATTAAGCATATTTAGCAGACCTTACGCAGCAGGTTAGGATAATTAACGTAGAAGGTTATGAGAATTAACGTAGAAGGTTATGAGAATTAACGTAGAAGGTTAGGAGAATTAAAGAAGAAGGTTAGGAGAATTAACGTAGAAGGTTAGGAGAATTAACGTAGAAGGTTAGGAGAATTAACATAGAAGGTTAGGAGGATTAACGTAGGTTAGGAGAATTAAAGTATAAAGTTAGGAGAATTAACGTAGAAGGTTAGGATAATTAACGTAGAAGGTTAGGAGAATTAACATAGAAAGTTAGGAGAATTAACGTAGAAAGTTAGGAGAATTAAATTAGAAGGTTAGGAGAATTAAAGTAGAAGGTTAGAAGAATTAACGTAGAAGGTTAGGAGAATTAACATAGAAGGTTAGGAGGATTAACGTAGAAGGTTAGGAGAGTTAACATAGAAGGTTAGGAGAATTAACGTAGAAGGTTAGGAGAATTAGGTTAAGGCTATGAAAAGGTATAGCGTTTGGGTTAGCGAAAATGCAAGAAAATTCTACTTTTGACAAAATCTGTATGCCATCTAGACATGACCCTGTTCTCTGTTCTGTGGTCAGGTTCAACAAGAAACCAAAGAGGGGCATCCAGTACCTCCAGGAGCAAGGTATGCTGGGAACCACCCCGGAGGACCTCGCTCAGTTCCTACACCAGGAGGAGAGGCTGGACTCTGTAAAGAACCCTCTGTTTACCCAATCTACTTCAGTTAACTGCATTTCATTTAACTTTTGCAGGTCCAAATAAACAAATACCCACTCTACCTCATTCAGATCTGCGCTCTCTGAACCTTTTACCTTTTGACCTTTCGATTGTAGAGTAGATTGGTTGATCGGAGCATTTAATAGGGATCCGAATAGCAAATACACAAATACCCACTCTAGCTCATTAAACTCTCGGCTCACACAGTTGGCTCCCCGATCCGGCCTCCACACAGCTGCAGGCCCAAAGCAGAACATATCCATGCCATAGAAACACCAAGGCACTTATCTCCTAATGTTGAACCGCCAACATTACCCTCCCACTCCAAGACGATTCCCGCATCCCAAGCGCACTTCAATGTTTATTTTAAAGAGTGAAGCACTCTCCCAGTCGATTGGCTGGCCTCGAGGGGGGCTCAGAGCGGTGGTAATATGCATTAAAGAGTGTTCATAACATCTGCTTTGGAACAGGAGGCCCTCAAACAGACAGCCAGAGAGTCTGACAGAGCGGGGAGAATAGAGCTGACTGACTGACTGCAACATGTATTTAACACATCAACACTGCTGTTTACTGAAAACAGAGTCCTTTCCTCTCAGTGTGCTGTGTCTCGGAACTTAAGGAGATGCTTGTCAGGACAATATGTGTTAATTGACTTCCAATGAGGAGCAAATTCGTTAAAGTATCACGTGAGTAGGCAGTTTTTCTAGAACACTCATTATCTATTGATTGAACTCAACATCATTACCTCTCTATTCCCTTCTGTCCCTCTCTTTCCATCCCTCTCTCTCTCTCTCTCTCCATCTCTGTCTTCCTCTCTCTCTCTTCCTCTCTGTCTTCCTCTCTCTCTCCCTCCCTCTCAGACTCAGGTGGGTGAGTTCCTGGGGGACAATGACCGCTTCAATAAAGAGGTCATGTATGCCTATGTGGACCAGATGGACTTCCAGGGCAAAGACTTTGTCTACGCTCTCAGAACGTTCCTCGAGGGCTTCCGTCTTCCGGGAGAGGCTCAGAAGATCGACAGGCTCATGGAGAAATTTGCTGCTAGATACCTCGAATGCAATCAGGGGTGAGTGTGGAGGGGTGTGGACTACCCTGGGAATTGTGGATTCTTAGACTTAGAAGAAGACTTGTGTCAAGCACATTAAATGGCAACAACCAGATTGCTCTTTATTATGAATCTGTATTCAATCATAATCAAATCAAAGTTTATTGGTAGCTTACACAGATTTGCAGGTGTCTCGCAAATAGAATCAATGAACAATATTAGTCTAATTATGTCTAGAAAAACATCTCTGTTATGTTTATCTTCTCTCTATATCTCTATTCAGGCAAACCGAGTTTGCGAGTGCGGACACTGCGTATGTCCTTGCCTACTCAATCATTATGTTGACAACAGACCTTCATAGTCCGCAGGTAAGACCACAGCCTGTTGTTGGGAAGCTGAACTGACAGAAACAATCACCTGAGCTGCACTTAGCTTCAACAGAAGACCTTCAGCAGTGGCACAAAGGGAAAGCCAATGCTAGCTATTTCAGACAGACAAACAGACAAAGGTAGACAGACAGTGCAGGCAGACAGAGTAGGCAGACAGACAGGGTAACACATCTCATCTTTTACTTTTCAAAGGTTAAGAACAAGATGACTAAAGAGCAATACATCAAGATGAACAGAGGGATCAACGACAGCAAGGATCTACCGGAGGAGTATCTGTCGGCCATCTACGACGAGATCGCAGGGAAGAAGATCGCTATGAAGGGGACCAAGGAGATCACTCTCAAATCCAACAAGCACAGTGCGTATCTCTGTTCCTCTGTGTTTGCTAGCACAGCAATGTCATTACAGACTGAAATTGAGTGTGTCAGAGATGACTTTGTTTAAGACATGAAATACATATTTTGAGGTGTAATGGATCTTTGCAAATGATCAGCTTTATGTTTAACTGATGAGAGTAATTTCATCGGGATATATTTGTGGGGATCATAGAATTCTCATCACAATCAAAGAGATATAAAGGGGATTAAGATGTAGTTTGATTATATTGGGTTACTGATCAGTGGATAAGTTGGAGAGTGTCTGTTGTTCAACAGGTAAAGTTTCCTCTTCAGTTGGAGATTTGTCATCTTCAATATCACGTGTTTGTGTAGCTGGCTCCTCTCGTCTGCTTTATAATCTTCACTCATCTAAAAACACAACATGTAGGAAGCCTTGTATTGAATCCTGGACCAGGTGTGGCCAGTGAAAAGCAGAGTGGGTTTGTTCATGCTATGACTTTACTTCTGTTTCTGGATCAGGTGTGGCCAGTGAAAAGCAGCGGCGGCTGCTGTATAACGTAGAGATGGAGCAGATGGCTAAGACAGCCAAGGCCCTGATGGAAGCTGTCAGTCACGTCCAGGCTCCCTTCACCAGTGCCACACACCTGGAGCATGTCAGACCCATGTTCAAGCTGGCCTGGACCCCGTTCCTAGCGGCCTTCAGTGTGGGCCTCCAGGACTGTGACGACACTGAGGTGGCTTTTCTCTGTCTGGAGGGAATACGCTTTGCCATCCGGATAGCCTGCATCTTCACCATACAGGTAATCTATCTAGCACGCTAACACTGTATGTGTTCATTTAATATTAATTAAATTAAAGGGATTGAGGGGCTAGGAATCAAAAGGTGAAATGGTGTGTTTTCCAATGATGGCATGCTCAAAAACTTAATGGAGAAAGTACTGCAGTATATGGTCTCTCTCTCTCTCTCTCTCTCTCTCTCTCTCTCTCTCACTCTCTCACTCTCTCACACACACACACAGTTGGAGCGGGATGCGTATGTGCAGGCCCTGGCACGGTTCACCCTGCTCACAGCCAGCTCTGGCATCACTGAGATGAAGCAGAAGAACATCGACACCATCAAGACCCTCATCACCGTCGCCCACACAGACGGAAACTACCTGGGCAACTCCTGGCACGAGGTCTGTACATTCTACCAACGTCAGTCACTATACTACCACTGTCAGTATTGCTGTCGTAAGCTATATTGCATAATTTAGTCTCCATTTCTCTTTATTTTGATGCAATCAATGTGAAAAATATGTTTCTATGTCAACTAATTAAGAGTAATGAATAGATCTGTGCAAAAAAAAATCCTAACTAAGCCTATGTTTACACAATCAGTCTGTTGACCAATCAGATCAGCTCTTATGTCGCCTGTGTAAATGCAGCCTTATTGAATGTATGGGTGACTGTATGCCCCCCCCTCCCCTCCCCTCCCCTCCCCTCCCCTCCCCTCCCCTCCCCTCCCCCCTCCTACAGATAATGAAGTGTATCAGTCAGTTGGAGCTGGCCCAGCTGATTGGGACGGGGGTCAAGGCCAGGTACATCTCAGGGACGGTTCGGGGGAAAGAGGGCTTCATCACCAGCACCAAGGAGCAGAGCAACGACGAATACCTGGGCCTGGGTCAGTGCTTACCCCTTTAATACATGTTTTGGTTATAAACTGATTAAATAAACTGTAGTTAACAAGCCAGAGATGTGCTTGACTATACAACATGTTTGACTGTGGAGATGCTTGGTAAAATGCTTGATGCTGGAGATGTGACTGACTGTCCTGTGGTGCACAGCAGGTGGGACAGTAGACCGGAAGCAGATCCTCAGTATCCAGGAGTCCATAGGAGAGACCAGCTCCCAGAGTGTGGTGGTGGCTGTGGACAGGTAGAGTACAGTAGCGGTCTCTTATAGCTCCTCCTCTACTACCATAGAGTACATTAGCGGTCTCTTATAGCTCCTCCTCTACTACCATAGAGTACATTAGCGGTCTCTTATAGCTCCTCCTCTACTACCATAGAGTACAGTAGCGGTCTCTTATAGCTCCTCCTCTACTACCATAGAGTAAAGTAGCGGTCTCTTATAGCTCCTCCTCTACTACCATAGAGTACATTAGCGGTCTCTTATAGCTCCTCCTCTACTACCATAGAGTACAGTAGCGGTCTCTTATAGCTCCTCCTCTACTACCATAGAGGTCTTAACTCTGCCATTGTTCTATTAATTTAATGAATGTACTGTATATGCCATGGTCTTGTTCTTGCAGAATTTTCACAGGTTCTACCAGACTGGATGGTAATGCAATTGGTGAGTGTTCTAAATACAAACTGAATTCAATTACAGTATTTGATTACATCCTTATCCGACGTGGATGTATTGGCATTGTACCATGGCTGTCCCGATCGTTGACTAACACTGGTTTCTCTGTGTTCTCAGTGGACTTTGTACGCTGGTTGTGTGCTGTGTCTATGGATGAGCTGGCCTCGCCCACACACCCCCGCATGTTCAGCCTGCAGAAGATAGTGGAGATCTCCTACTACAACATGGGACGTATCAGACTGCAGTGGTCCAGGATCTGGGAGGTCATCGGAGACCACTTCAACAAGGTGGACATCTTGGGATTTATGTCACTTTACACAACTCTGGTTGTCAGGGACTGCTGTTTTTATAATTTTTTTAAATTGCATTTATTAATCAATTAATGTTGTTGGCTAGAGAGCCCACACACCTGATCAGTCTTGGTAACACTGCCCTCAGGAATACCTGTCTTAAAGGTCCAATGCAGCCATTTTTATCTCAATATGAAATAAGTTCTGGGTAACAATTAAGTACCTTACTGTGATTTCCCCCCCCCCGCCCAAAAAAAAACATTGCTTCTTTGCAAATTTTTAAGCAAAAATGTTGCTAGGACTGTCTGGGAGTCTGAGTGGGAGAAAAATGAAAACTAGCTGTTACAAGCATTTCGCTACACCCGCAATAAAATCTGCTAAACACGTGTACTGTATGTGACCAATACAATTTGATTTGATTTGATTTATTGGCAGAGAGGTTTGGAACTCGACTGGTGATGTCACCAGGCAGGCCAAAACTCCATCCTGCCAAAACAGGCTGACATTTCAAACAGATCGTACACTAAAAGTATATTATCATACTTTTCACAATTTCACAGTATTATTACAACCTCATAGTGTGGAAATATATATAAAACACAGGAAAATACCCTTTTAAAGACCTTTAAAGAATCATATCTAAGGGATTTATTACGCCTTAGCATATGTCAGGACAAGTCCATAGAAATTATGTATTTCACCGATTTCTGCACTGTTTCTCGAGTAGGCTCTAGTGGTGGGTTCAAAGGTTAAACTAAGCGGTGTTGGGGGGGACAGTAGTGTTAAAATGTTACAGAGGTGAAGATTGGCTACTAAATATTACAGATGGGCAGAGATTTTAAATGGGGTAGAGATGTTAAAATACTGTGTCTGTCTCCCTGTTCAGGTTGGATGTAATCCCAATGAGGACGTGGCTATCTTTGCCGTGGATTCTCTCCGGCAGCTGTCCATGAAGTTCCTAGAGAAGGGAGAACTGGCAAACTTCAGATTTCAGAAGGACTTTCTGAGGCCTTTCGAGCACATCATGAAAAAGAACAGGTAAAGAGGATGTTGCTGTAGAATAATAGTGAAGACATCAAAACTATGAAATAACACATATGGAATCATGTAGTAACCAAGTGTTAAACAAATCAAAATATATTTGAGATTCTTCAAAGTAGCCACCCTTTGCCTTGATGACAGCTTTGCACACTCTTGGCATTCTCTCAACCAGCTTCATGAGGTAGTGACCTGGAATGCATTTCACTTAACAGGTGTGCTTTGTTAAAAGTTAATTTGTGGAATTTCTTTCCTTCTTAATGTGTTATGGGCCAATCAGTTGTGTTGTGACAAGGTAGGGGTAGTATACAGAAGATAGCCCTATTTGATAAAAGACCAAGTCCATATTATGGCAAGAACAGCTCAAATAAGTAAAGATAAATGACAGTCCATCATTACTTTAACACATGAAGGTCAGTCAATCCAGAAAATGTCAAGAACATTGAATGTTTCTTCAAGTGCAGTCGCAAAAACCATCAAGCACTATGATGAAACTGTCTCTCATGAGGACCGCCACAGGAAAGTAAGACCCAGAGTTCATTAGAGTTACCAGCCTCAGAAATTGCAGCCCAAATAAATGCTTCACAGAGTTCAAGTAACAGACACCTCTCAACATAAACTGTTCATAGGAGACTGCGTGAATCAGGCCTTCATGGTTGAATTTCTGCAAAGAAATCACTACTAAAGGACACCAATAAGAAGAAAATACTTGCTTGGGCCAAGAAACACGAGCAATGGACATTAGACCGGTGGAAATCCGTCCTTTGGTCTGATGAGTCCATGGCTACCACAGCATTCTGTAGCGATACGACATCCTGTCTGGTTTGCGCTTAGTGGGACTATCATTTGTTTTTCAACAGGACAATGACCCAACACGTAAGGGCTATTTGACCAAGAAGGAGAGTGATGGAGTGCTGCATCAGATGACCTGGCCTCCACAATCACCCGACCTCAACCCAATTGAGATGGTTTGGGATGAGTAGGACCGCAGCGTGAAGGAAAAGCAGCCAGCAAGTGCTCAGCATATGTGGGAACTCCTTCTAGACTGTTGGAAAAGCATTCCAGGTGAAGCTGGTTGAGAGAAAGCCAAGAGTGTGCAAAGCTGTTATTAAGGCAAAGGGTAGCTACTTTGAAGAATCTCAAATATAAAATCTATTTAGATTTATGTTACACTTTTTTGGTTACTACATGATTCCATATGTGTTATTTCAAAGTTTTGATGTCTTCACTAATATTCTACAATGTAGAAAATAGTAAAAATAGAGAAAAACCCTTGAATGAGTAGGTGTTTCTAAACTTTTGACTGGTTCTGTATGTACACACTCCCTAGCACTTGGCTATAGTAGTCTGGCCTTACAAGGTCTGTGTTGTATTGCACCTCTGCGTGGTTCACATTGCAGCGCCTGTCTCTCTTAGCGCTCCAGCCAGCCAGTCTTCCTGAACTGAGTCACTGCACTGTGTCAAACTGTGTCACCCAACTCTCTGAGGAGGAGAAAACTGGCACAGTCAGAACTGACCCAGAGATCAAGATAGGGATGTTATATGAAATCTCTTCTTGGTTTTGGCTTGAGCACCAGGAACTGATTCTAAGACAACTGAGTAGAAGCTGTTACTCTTTTCTCAGATTCTATAGTGACCCAGATACAATTGATTAAAATTGGAGGGCTCTGAATCGCACAGTTGAAAGCTGTTTTCATTGAACTACTAGTCCCAAATCCACCCACTGACTTACTGTGAGTAGAGTGTTACAGCTCAGAGGAAATGGCAGGGAGCCACGTAAAGCCAATGACGCCCGCGGTGCTGTGTGTTCATTAGCCTGTGTGTGTGTGTGTGCGTGTGCGTGTGCGTGTGTGTGTGCGTGTGCGTGTGTGTGTGCGTGTGTGTGTGTGTGTGTGTGTGTGTGTGTGTGTGTGTGTGTGTGTGTAGTATGTATATGAGAGTACTTTTGTGCAGAGGCTGGTCCTTTCTCCTTAATCAAAGCACAGACAAAATAATTTGCTATGACAACAGTCGCCGTCGGAACCCATCATGTCACAAGATCCGAAAGTGAATAATCCGACTGCCTAAATAAAGGGATGTAGCAGGGGTACTGCACTATTGATAATCCTCCTCATAGACCAATAAGCACCTTGCTTTCACATACAGTAGTTGAATAACCCATATGTCCTCCTTCTGCTCCTCCAGATCTCCAACGATCAGGGACATGGTGGTGCGCTGTATAGCCCAGATGGTCAACTCACAGGCAGGGAACATCCGATCGGGCTGGAAGAACATCTTCTCAGTGTTCCACCTGGCTGCCTCGGACCAGGACGAGAGCATCGTAGAGCTAGCCTTCCAGACCACGGGCCACATCAGCAGTGAGTTACTGAGACACACAGACACACACCTCAGAGACTACCATCTGTCGGGCTAAGAACTGATCTTTATCTGATCTGTATAATCTTCTATCTTTTATGATTGTATTTTTATATTAATATTTAATATATATATATATTTTTTTTTTCTACTAAGATTTCAATATGATGGTTTCAGTATTATCGTCGTTTGGCGCCGCCCTGAGTGGTCGCCTTTCAAGCAGCTCCCGTTGTCCGTGCATTAATTGTTGTTTTAGTTCGTTTTCTTTCGTCTTTTTTCTTTAGTTTTATTTTTTATTTTGCTACAGTCGAACTATAACAGTTCAGGATTATGGATTTTATGGATTTTATCGCAGCTGAACGTCGACAGGAGTCGTCAACTGTTATTGTTTACAACCGAGCCCAGCTCCTGGATTTAGCCCACGCAGCGCTGCTGCTCCCCAGGGAAAAGTTTGATATTCCGGACGAATTGAAAAGACGACGCCGTGGACGCAGGGCGGGATTGAAATGTAAGGCAAAGCGGAGGAGGTTCAAGTACAAGCCGGTTATACCGTCTATTATTATGGGCAATGTGAGGTGTCTACATAACAAGATGGATGAGTTGGCGGGACTTGTTCGTGGACAAAGGATTTATCGGGAAGCTAGCCTAATGTGTTTTACTGAGACATGGCTGAACGACATCATACCCATACAGAACGTCACTATCGACGGTTTCCAGACCATCACAGCGGACAGGGATCGAGTCTCTTCCGGTAAGAGTAAGGGTGGTGGGCTGGCTTTATTAGTTAACAACAGATGGTGTCATCCGAACCATATTACTCTTAAGGAAAAGTTTTGTAGCCCGGACATTGAACTGCTAGCCGTTAGCCTGAGACCCTACTATTTGCCGAGGGAATTCACGGCGGCCATTGCTGTTATTGTTTACATCCCGCCCTCTGCTGACGCAAACGCAGCGTGTGACGTCATCCACTCTGTTATCGCGAGGTTACAGACAGCGCATCCCAGTGCTTTCCTTGCAATTTCGGGGGATTTTAACCATGCATCTCTCTCTTCAACGCTGCCCACGTTCAAACAGTTCGTGAAGTGCCCAACCAGGAATAATAAAACTCTGGACTTGTTATATGCTAATGTGAAGGATGCATACAACTCCACTGCACTCCCTCCCCTCGGTAGATCGGATCACAACCTTGTCCACCTCACCCCACTCTACAGGCCTATGGTCCAACAGCAGCCTGCAACCACCAGGACTATTAGGAGATGGTCCCCAGAGGCGAATGAGGCCCTACAGGACTGCTTTGAAACAACAGACTGGGATGTGCTCTGTGAGGCTCATGGGGAGGACATCGATGGACTCACTGACTGCATAACAGACTATATTAATTTTTGTGTAGACAACACTGTACCCACCAGGAAGGTACGCTGTTTCCCAAACAATAAACCCTGGGTCACCAGCGACCTGAAGGCCCTGCTGAATGAGAAGAAGAGGGCCTTCAAGGAGAAGGACAAGGACAAATTGAAATGCGTCCAGAGGGAGCTGAAGTTGCGGATTGCTGAGGGGAAGAGAGTGTATAAGGAGAAGATGGAGGACAAGCTGAGGCAGAGCCAGGTGAGAGAGGTGTGGAAGGGTATGAGAAATATCACTGGCTTCAAAAAGTCAAACAGTGGGCAGACGGAGGGGACCCAGGACAGAGCCAATGAGCTGAACCAATTTTTTAACAGGTTCGATACTGGCCCTGTCCACCTCCCCTCCAGCTCCCCAGACCACACACCCTCACGGCTATCCCACCCCCACTTTGCTCACAGCACCTCTGCTGAGACAATCAGTGACCCCACCTCCGCCCCTGCCCCCCCTGGACTGATCCTCAACACCCCCCTTCCCCCCACCTCCCTACCTGGGCTGGCTTTCACCACCAACCAAGTGAAGAGAGAGCTGGAGAGACTACACCAGTGGAAAGCGGCGGGCCCTGATGGCATCAGCCCAAGGGTGCTTAGGGTCTGTGCTGACCAATTGAGTGGAATACTCCAGCGTCTTTTCAACCTTAGCCTGAGCCTAGAAAGGGTCCCTGTGCTGTGGAAAACATCCTGCCTCGTCCCAGTGCCCAAGAAGGCACACCCCACTGTCCTGAATGACTTCAGACCTGTAGCGCTAACATCCCACATCATGAAGACCCTGGAAAGGTTAGTCCTCGCTCACCTCAGACCCCTGGTGTGTTCATCAATGGACCCCCTGCAGTTTGCATACCAGCGCAACATCGGGGTGGATGATGCAATCATCTACCTTCTGCAGAGGGCCTACTCTCACCTGGACAACGCAGGTTGCACTGTGAGGGTCATGTTTTTTGACTTCTCCAGTGCCTTCAATACCATTCAGCCCCTGCTACTGGGTGAGAAGATGAGGAGGATGAAAGTGGAAGGACCCTTAGTCTCCTGGGTCACGGACTACCTGACCGGTAGGCCACAATTTGTGCGACTACAGAGCTGTGTGTCAGAACGGGCAGTTAGCAACACAGGGGCCCCCCAGGGTACGGTCCTGTCCCCCTTCCTGTTCACCCTCTACACCTCAGACTTCAGATATAACTCTGAAACATGCCACCTACAGAAGTTCTCGGATGACTCTGCTATTGTAGGGTGCATCAGGGGTGGGCAGGAGGAGGAGTACAGGAGCACAATCAGTGACTTTGTGTTGTGGTGTGAGCAGAACCACCTTCAGCTCAACATCAGCAAAACTAAGGAGATGGTGGTGGACTTCAGGAGAACCAAGGCACAACTGACTGCAGTCCCTATAAAGGGGATGGATGTGGAAATGGTTGAGTCATACAAGTTCTTGGGTGTCCATATGGACAACAGACTGGAATGGGCTGGTAACACCGGGGCCCTGTACAAAAAGGGCCAGAGCCGACTCTACTTTCTGAGGAGGCTCAGGTCCTTCAACGTGTGCAGTAAACTACTGCATACCTTCTACCAGTCTGTGGTGGCCAGTGCCATCTTTTTTGCAGTGGTGTGCTGGGGAGCAAACATCAAAGCCGGTGATGCTACTCGGGTAAATAAGCTGATCAGGAAGGCTAGCTCTGTCCTGGGGATGAGCCTTGACACTCTAGAGGAGGTGGCGGAGAGACGGATCCTGGCCAAACTGCTGGCCATCATGGACAACGTCACCCACCCTCTGCACGCTATGGTTATGACGCAGAGGAGCTCTTTCAGTCACAGACTGATCCCACCACGGTGTGCCAGAGAGCGCTACAGGAGGTCCTTCCTGCCGGCGGCTATGAGACTATATAATGCCTCACCGGGGTGCCGTGCCGTCGGCAACATAGATCTGGAACTGTTGGGGTGCTAGGACCTAGTTTAATAATTATGCATCCATCCGTGAGTAACTCTGTTCCGTCAGCACTCATCCACTCAGGCCATACGTATTCATACAGGTCTGTATATACATACCCATGTACAGTTGTTATATTATATCACATGCAATATTGTAAGTAATTATTGGACCTAGGCATTCACTCAGGAATGCATATTAGTATCCTGCCAGTTGCACCTTTTCTCATTGCTTTTAGTATATCAAATGTGCAATAAGTGCAGTTGTCTGTAATTAAACCCTGCGCACTAAGGACTGTATTTTAAGGGAATTACTATTATTACCCCAATGATATCATACACACATTTAGCTATTAAAGTATCTCTTCCTGTCATTTACCTGTACAGTTTGTGTAAACATGCAAGTATTCACTTATCTGTAAATATAACTGTATACCTAACTGTACAGCTAATTTAACCATGCAAAATTTTCACCTACCTGTTCATTTACCCAGTCTGTCTATTAAGTAAACTATTATTACCCTCGCTCATATCATACGCATTAGCTACTGAAGTATTTCTCTGCCATCAACCTGTATAGTATAGTTAACCATCCAACATCCACCAATGTATAGTGTACATATTCAGCCAACCACTCATACTATGCAATGTCCTTTTATAGCTTTTTTTTGCACTCCAGATATCCTGTATTTCTATACTTTTTCATACTGCCGCTCTATGTATCATGTACCGTGTATCTGTCTTTTGTGTACTTTCGTTGTGGCATTTTGCACCTGCCCTGTGTTTTTGTTGTAGCTGCTTGATAATGAAATTTCCCCCCCGGGGGATCAATAAAGTACCTATCTATCTATCTATCTATCTATATTAATATTTAATCCTCCATTTGAGGTTTATTTGAGTATTTTGGATGACAGGGCCATGTAATGTCATTCTCGTTGACAGATTAATTACCTTCAGTCATCATTTCCTCTGATCACTTCTTCACTTCTTCTCTCCTTCTCTCCTTCTCTTCTTCTCTCCTTCTCTTCTCTTCTCTTCTTCTCTCCTTCTCTCAGCGAATGTATTTGAGAAGCACTTCCCAGCCACCATAGACTCCTTCCAGGATGCCGTCAAGTGTCTGTCTGAGTTCGCCTGCAATGCCTCCTTCCCCGACACCAGCATGGAGGCCATCCGCCTCATCCGCCACTGCGCCAAATACGTCTCCGACAGGCCCCAGGTCAGTTACAAACACAAATGTACCATGTTAGAAAACATCACTGGTGCTTACTGCCAGTGCTTTTCTCCAAGGTCTCCTCCCTATGCAGACACTCTCCAGCCATGCTGCCTGCTTTTTGTTTGTTTGTGTGGGGGTGGACAAGAGGAGAGGAGGGGATTAGTTCTGTGTGTTTGTGCCTGTGTGCGTGGGTGGGTGCACGGAAACCTCCGTTGAGTGGGCGATGGGGCAAATTCAGGAAAAGCTTACAGTGAACAGTAAATATGGATTAGACCATTATGGAGTTAGTGTGTGTCCGAATGTGTGTGTGTGTGTGTGTGTGTGTGTGTGTGTGTGTGTGTGTGTGTGTGTGTGTGTGTGTGTTTGTGTCTGCGTGTGCGTGTATGTGTCACCCCTCATGGAATGGTGTAAACAATGCTATTTTCTCTCTGGCAGGCATTCAAAGACTACACCAGCGATGACTTGAATGTAGTCCCAGAGGACCGGGTGTGGGTGAGGGGCTGGTTCCCCATCCTCTTTGAGCTGTCCTGCATAATCAACAGGTGCAAGCTGGATGTCAGGACCAGGTGAGAAGCGTTTCAGTCCTGTGTCATCCTACATGGGAATATTTTAGAGGCTGAAGTCAACTGATGGTAAGGGTGTATTGTAAAATGTGTGTGTGTGTCAGGGGTCTGACAGTGATGTTTGAGGTGATGAAGACCTATGGACACACCTTTGAGAAACACTGGTGGCAGGATCTGTTCAGAATCGTCTTCAGGATCTTTGACAACATGAAGCTGCCTGAGCAGCAAACTGAGGCAAGTCTCCACATCCCAAATACCCATTCACCAAGACCCAGCTTTATCGCCAGTGTAACCAATACCTATTTCCATATTTACATCATTGGTACCACAATTAGTATCCAGTACCAACTGGATCATTGTCCTCTTGGCTGCTACAATGACTTGAACTGGTGTAACCCTGGTAACCCTTCTGGAATTTGTGTACAAGGAACTGGTGTAACCTTGGTAAACCTTCTGGAACTTGTGTACAAGGAACTGGTGTAACCTTGGTAAACCTTCTGGAACTTGTGTACAAGAAACTGGTGTAACCTTGGTAACCCTTCTGGAACTTGTGTTCATAGAACTGGTGTAACATTGGTAACCCTTCTGGAACTTGTGTACAAGGAACTGGTGTAACCTTGGTAAACCTTCTGGAACATGTGTACATGAAACTGGTGTAACCCTGGTAACCCTTCTGTGTTGTTTTTGTCTGCCAGAAAGCAGAGTGGATGACGACGACCTGTAACCACGCACTTTACGCCATCTCTGACGTGTTCACGCAGTACTTTGAGACTCTCAGTGACGTCCTGCTGGATGACATCCTGTCCCAGCTGTACTGGTGTGTTCAGCAAGGTGAGGACAGACGGCAGCGCTACAAACACCTTCAGTCCTAGGCTTATATTGAGCACACCGTCCTCAATCACTGTCATCCTCTCTTTCTTATACATATTTCGTCTTCTCTTCAATCCCCATCCCACATTAATTTACTCTTGTCTTCCTCTCTCTCTCCCTCACTTCTTCTCTCCTCTCTCTCTCCTTCACTCCTCCTTGCCCTCTCACCCTAGATAACGAGCAGTTGGCCCGTTCAGGCACTAACTGTCTGGAGAACGTGGTCATCCTGAATGGAGAGAAGTTTACTCCAGAGACCTGGGACAAGACCTGTAACTGCATGCTGGACATCTTCAAGACCACCATCCCACACGCGTAAGCTACTGATGCAGGCTTTATTCATATCGCCGGGAATATTGTCTTATTGCTGACCTTAGTGATGTAAATATGGAGCATACTGAGACAGTCATATGAAGTCCTCTACGAATGGAGGGGAGGGGAGGGGAGGGGAGGGGAGGTATTAAATGGACATGATCTTTTAGTGGCTTTTTACATTGTTTAGTTGATAGAGTGTGTTATCTTACTGTCTGTGTAGTATGGTACTGTATAAGTAGAGTAACACTGTCCTGTCCCGTATTGTTCCTATCTGCCCTCTCTCAGACTGTTGACATGGAGACCAGCAGGGGCAGAGGGAGATCCCATGACACCACAGGACGCATCAGACAAACAGCTGGTATGTTTCAAACCCTGACTGTACTGTAGGTCTTCATTCAGTCTGTCTGGTGTATCTCTTATGCCAGATAAGACTGTACAACAACATAACCCAGTACCATGCAGACAAAATAACTTATCCTGTGCTCTCAGGACTCAATTTCCCAGAAGTCAGTGGACATACAGTCCCGTTCCGAGGACCAGCATTCCATCAACAGTGCGGAGAGGATTGCCATGGAGACCCGGCGGCAGAGTCAGTACAGTGCAGGCATGTGTGAAGACGGCCCCAGAAACCGGACTCCAACAAGTTAGTGTCTCTTTTACACCTTGTACCACTGGAGTGTTTTTCAACCATATGCTCATCGTGTGCGTGGTGTGTGTGTGTCTGTGTGTGTTCCACAGAGATCCAGGAGCAGAGGTTATTCTCAGCCCTGCTCATTAAGTGTGTGGTGCAGTTGGAGCTGATCCAGACCATAGACAACATGGTCTTCTTTCCTGCAACCAGCAGGAAGGAGGACGCTGAGAACCTGGCTGCTGCACAGGTAACGTCTCACTCCAACCCCTATGTGAAGGTTGAGAGGTATCACTGGTTCAGAACTTGGTGGAAGGACACATTACTTGCCAAAATTAGTGTTCAATAGTTTGGCTGGATGGACTGTCCTGATCACTAAAAATGTCAAATGTTACTGTATGTTCTTCTAGTAAATGTCAGGGAAGGAGGGAAGTTTTTGACATACATAGCATTGATAATGTGAAGGCTCTGTTTGTGTTTGATTGCATGAATGTTCTGTGAAAGTTCTTTGAAGGTTGTGTATGTGTTGGTCCTCTCCAGAGAGATGCTCTGGACGCGGCATACATCCGTGTGGAGACTCAGGACCAAGGAATGTACCGCTACCTGACCTCAGAACAGCTGTTCAAGCTGCTGGACTGCCTGCTGGAGTCCCACAGCTTCGCCAAGGCCTTCAACTCTAGCAACGAGCAGAGGACCACTCTCTGGAAGGCAGGTGGGTTACTGTCCTGCACCAGAGCAGAGGGACACTCTCTGGAATTGGAACTCTCTGAACAACTGGAACAATGCCCCGTTTGTCATCCCTAGTGTTGATGGGCCTCTATGGCTGTAACGGACAGCAACCGGTCTGTCTGACTGTCTGTCTGTCTGTCTGTCTGTCTGTCTGTCTGTCTGTCTGTGGCTGTAACGGACAGCAACTGGTCTGTCTGTCTGTCTGTGGCTGTAACGGACAGCAACCTGTCTGTCTGTCTGTCTGTCTGTCTGTCTGTCTGTCTGTCTGTCTGTCTGTCTGTCTGTCTGTCTGTCTGTCTGTCTGTCTGGGGCTGAAAACGGACAGCAACCGGTCTCTCTCTGTCTCTGTCTGTCTGTCTGTTCCAGGTTTCAAAGGAAAGTCCAAGCCCAATCTGCTGAAGCAGGAGACCAGCAGTCTGGCGTGTGGCCTAAGGATCCTGTTCCGGATGTACACTGACGACAGCCGTCAGACCGCCTGGGAGGAGGTCCAGAGACGGCTGCTTAAGTAAGGAAGGACGATCACACCCCCATCACCATATCACTGAGTAAAGGCTGTCAAACAATACACTGCCATATACCAGACTTAATGAAGGCTAAACTCAGGGAATTACTTGAATGCTGCTTTGAAAGGTAGCTTGATTACTGCCAGTGTAAATACTGTCCTTTTCTCCAGATAATCTCCACCTGGCTTTGTGTACCTTTGTCTCAACCTGCCCATAGAAAGTCATTAGAGTTTCAGATACAGCTTAATTTCACTGAAAACAATATTATTTAAATGCGCAGAGTAACATGGTCTCCCTTAATGATCATCTGCAGCTCTGTTCTACTGCTTCCTGTTGTTGTTCTGCTCCTTTGCCTCTCACTAACGAGCATTTCACCGTTCCTCGGCCATCCTTAATCATCCTCTCACCACATACGCAAACCTCCCTTATTGGGCTGTGTGTAATGGCAGTCATACGGAAGGGCATTATTTTCACATGTGTCTGAAGTATGCCCAGAATGTGCTTTAATTTACACAAATATTTTATAACAAATTTGCTGCTTGGTCGTGGGTGGAACTCTGCAAACATGATGACTTTTATTTAAATCATATAAATGGCACATTAGTAAGAATCAAGGCCATGTCAGACGCCTGCTATTTATGCAGCGCTGCTAGGAGAGGGAGGGCATTGATCAGTCTATGTAATCACAGGGGAAACAGGATTGAGTGGGGGAGGAGGGGGAGACACATCTCGCCAGCTGTGCTTTGTCCTGACCCTGACCACAGCTGTCTGAGAGACTGAGACATTCACGCCTCTGTTTACAACAACTAGGGAATAGAGAAGTCACAGTCTCTGACGCAAAACATCAATATCCGCCACAGCAGGAGGGGAATGAAAATAAATTGGTCCTGAGAGAGAATGATTGAGTCAGATTGTGTCGATGTATCTCCAGTCGATGAGAGAATGATTGAGTCAGATTGTGTCGATGTATCTCCAGTCGATGAGAGAATGATTGAGTCAGATTGTGTCGATGTATCTCCAGTCGATGAGAGAATGATTGAGTCAGATTGTGTCGATGTATCTCCAGTCGATGAGAGAATGATTGAGTCAGATTGTGTCGATGTATCTCCAGTCGATGAGAGAATGATTGAGTCAGATTGTGTCGATGTATCTCCAGTCGATGAGAGAATGATTGAGTCAGATTGTGTCGATGTATCTCCAGTCGATGACTCTCTCACTCTCCAATCATTCAGAGCACTCGTCTAAATGTGACAGATATCTGACATAACTGGAAATTATAGTGGCCTATAGATCCACAAACAGACTCTGTGTTGCTGTTATTACTCAGTCAGTTGTCATCGTCTTTCTATTGCAGTATCACATAGTAGCTGTCGTCTTGTCTTTCAGACTCACTTTGTATTGAATACAGTCTCTGTATTAGCAGGAAACTCCTAGGTTGTCAGTCTCTGATATGTTAATTCATGTGTAATAGAGAGAGGGACAGAAAGGGAGAGCCAGAGCTCACTGACTGGACGATCACAAACATGTGCGCACACACACCACAATAGTGTAGCATGGCATGCTAGTGGAGAGGCCAGCAGACATGCAGGGTTGATTACGGCAAGGTGCTTACGAGGGCTAAGCAGATTTGGGAGGTGATTAGGTCATGGAGTGTAAGGGAGCCGTGAAGAAGGGAGGAGATGAGGGGACAGAGGGAGGGAGGGAGTGATTAAGGGCTGGCAGATGGAGGTTCTGTTTGAGGAAAGGTCCAGGGTGAGGGTTAGAGGTCAATGCTTAGGTCACAGCTGCTCCTCTCCCTGTGGCTGGTGTGGAGTCAAATAATTCCATGTTGGCAGTGAATTTAGTCTTGCTGCTACATAATTAGTGAATCGCATCTTAATTCTGTGTCACTGAACAGTTTTCATATGGTCAATGAGTCACTTTATCAACATCTTTCCCTCTAGTGTGTGCAGTGAGGCAGTAGCCTACTTCCTGACTCTAACATCAGAGAGCCACAGAGAAGCCTGGACCAACCTGCTCCTCCTCTTCCTCACCAAGGTCCTGAAGATCAATGACGACAGGGTAAGAATCTCAACCATTAGCAACATTCAGACAGGCCATTGATTTGGTCAAGTCATTGTCAGCGACATGTTCAAGAAGACCTAACCACATCTTTGTATGGATATGAATCTGTATGGAGATGTTTTATGTCTCTCTCTCCTTCCACAGTTCAAGGCCCACGCATCCAGGTATTACCCTCTGCTGTGTGAGATCATGCAGGTTGATCTGATCCCAGAACTGAGGGCCGTGCTGCGGAAGTTCTACCTACGCATAGGCATTGTGTTCCAGATCGCCCAGCTGCCTGACACCTCCCAGCCAGAACAGGAAAAGGAAACACCTGCAGAACCAGAGTTGGAAGTTGAGGTGAAGAGGGGGGAGGTGGCTGGAGAGGAAGCCCAGTGATGGTGCACTTGTAGCGGGCTGGCTGCGAGACCTCTTAATAGGGAGGCCTGGAGCTCTGGAAGTCCTCCTACACTCTTGCCTTGGGTTTGTCTACCAACCCTTTAGGACTATGGTTTCCCACCCCCAGGGTACTATGAGGGGTGCATCTGACCAGCCTTCACCCCCTCTGGATGTGGAAGTTACCCAGAATCCCCAACTAACGGTACAGGAAACTCCAAGGCGTCTCTACTGTGAACCTGACTGGTCATGTGACAGCAAATGCCCATTCCCATATACACTGCATGGCCAAAAGTATGTGGATACGTGCTCGTCGAACATCTCATTCCAAAATCATGGGCATTAATATGGAGTTGGTCCCCCCTTTGCTGCTATAACAGCCTCCACTCTTCTGGGAAGACTTTTCACTAGATTTTGGAACTTGCTTCCATTCAGCCACAAGAGCATTAGTGAGGTTGGGCACTGATGTTGGGCGATTAGGCCTGGCTCGCAGTCAGCTTTCCAATTCATCCCAAAGGTGTTCAATGGGGTTGAGGTCAGAGCTCTGTGCAGGCCAGTCATGTTCTTCCACACTGATCTCGACAAACCAGTTGTGTATGGACCTCGCTTTATGCACGGGGGCATTGTCATGCTGAAATAGGAAAGCACAGAATTGTCTAGAATGTAATTGTATGCTGTAGCATTAAGATTTCCCTTCACTGGAACTAAGGGGCCTAGGCCGAACCATGAAAAACAGCCCCAGACCATTATTCCTCCTCGACCAAACTTTACAGTTGGAACTATGCATTGGGGCAGGTAGCATTCTCCTGGCATACGCCAAACCCAGATTCGTGCTGCCAGATGGTGAAGCGTGATTTATCACTCCAGAGAACGCGTTTCCACTGCTCCAGAGTCCAATAGTGGTGAGCTTTACACCACTCCAGCTGGCACTTGGCATTGTGCATGGTGATCTTAGGCTTGTGTATGGCTCCCGACTAACAGTTTTTGTGCTGATGTTGCTTCCAGAGGCAGTTTGGAACTCGGTAATGAGTGTTGCAACCAAGGACAGACAATTTTTATGCGCTACGCGCTTCAGCACTCGGCTGTCCCGTTCTGTGAGTTTGTGTGGCCTCCTACTTTGAGGCTGAGCCGTTGTTGCGCCTAGACGTTTCCACTTCACAATAACAGCACTTACAGTTGACCGGGCAGCTCTAGCAGGGCAGATATTTGAAGAACTGACTTGTTGGAAAGGTGGCATCCTATGACGGTGCCACGTTGAAAGTCACTGAGCTCTACAGTATGGGCCATTCTACTGTCAATGTTTGTCTATGGCGATTGCATGGCTGTGTGCTTGATGTTATACACCTGTTAGCAACGGGTGTGGCTGAAATAGCCAAATCCACTAATTTGAAAGGGTGTCCACATACTTTTGGCCAGGTAGTGTATCAGAGTAGGTTGAAGTTGCCCCTAGACGCTGATCTAAGGCCAGTTTATGCATTCCCTCCTTATGGTTAAGGTTAGGATATTGGGAGGTCAAACTGATCCTAGATCCTATGGGCAACTTCTACCCGAAGCCCCTCATATCATGTAAGAATGGCCTTGAACATGAAAATCTTATTCTCCAATGGATAAACACAATTATACTGACGACTGCAGAATAACTATCACTCGGAAGAGTCCAAATATATTAAAAACGGGTCTGCTTCTTGACATTACTGTTCCCTTAAAGGCAATTCTAGAGAATGAAATGGCTACACGTACATCATGCAACGCAATTGCCGAATATCAGTGATATGAAATGTGACATTTGTAACTCGATAATTCTGATCTTGTCCTGGCTGCACCGCTGATGGCACCAATCGCCTCGTGGATGAAAAAAACAGAAATGCCGCTTTGTAATATAATCTGATAACACTAGATTTGATTTCTGTTTTTGTTTAGTTTTTCACTGGATTTTGCTGCACTTGGGGCACGATTCATATCAGATCCGCTTTAGGCCAACATCTGCATAGCGGTTGTCGGAGGTGAAACTGCTTTAGAGCTGTCAAATTCACAAGTGGCTCCCGGCATTATATCTAAAGCGGACATTGCCATTGGCTGCATGGAGTCGCATTAACACAAATCCCATGCAGCCTTGTTTACAAGTTGGAACACTAATATATACCTCCATTAGGATGATAGAAATCTTCATTATTTTGTTTGATTATTTCTATATAGCCTACACTTTCTCGTTCTGAACTAACGCGAATGGGGCGGGTGTGGCAATGATCGCAAGAGCAGCTGCCCACCGATTTTGATGGCTCCGAGGCAGTTCCACCTCAGACACTATGCGGGTGTCTGCTATCGCTGGTTAACGCTTGATCTGATTGAATCTAGGCCTTCATCTCATTATTGAATACAGATCAAATTTTTACTTTTGTGATAATTTATTTGACTGAAACAACTCTCCTGCAGATTGTCCTATATGAGATTTGTAATTGAACGACGACATGACAGAACGTGAAGACTTTTTTAACTGATAGTCGATAACTGGGCTCTTCCTAAAACAGGTAGGAGAAAAAGCAACTAGGGGCCTGTTCAGGAGGTTGAAACGTTACTCAACGCCCAGTTAGAAATGTATTGTGTAGATATGATTTTCTGTCATGTAATACAAGGAATTATCTGCTCTGTATACAACCTTTCTATCTGCAATGCTTCTGAATAGGCCCCTGATCTGAGCTGCTTCTGAGTCACAGGTATGTTTATGTTTGAAGTTAGTTTTCACTGTGTACAAATTTGAATAAATTAATAATATATTTAATTTTCTCTTTTTTTCAGTTTGGGGACATGTTGTATGTAAAGAGTCAATTAAGAATGTTAGCTGTTCTTTAAAAGAAGAGTTCTGGATGGTGTGTGGATTGGATGTAATCTTTGCTCACGGATGTAGAAAACTATGTATATGGTACAGAAATGTAAAGTTTTCTATGTTGAAAAAGGACTTCTGTACAACTTCCTGTACAAAACTGGTCATCATCCGACATACTAATCAGGTTATAGGTCAATAAAGTTTTTGAACTTGATTTGTTTGGCCATTTGACTGGACTATATGAGGCTGTCTTAAGAAGAAAGGATTGAGCACCAAGGACCAGTCTGGACAAAGGCAAGATTATAAAAATTAAACCCCAAATCTTTCTATACTGTATATTAACACATCTTTACCTGCTAAATACAAACATTTCAACACCAGATTCACATTTCCCATGTTTTAAATACATGAATTCTGCCAAAGTACATTCAAAAGATTACCATAGTTACTTACATCAGCAGACCAGACCAGTCAAAAGGTTACCATAGTTACTTACATCAGCAGACCAGAGCCTATACTTCTTCCATAAATGGCTACAGCCTGTAGCTGTAGCCATTTCATACAGCAGTGAGAGTGATGCAGCTCAGGGCCCAGTGTAATTCCTCAGTGTACTGGCTGCACACTGGGCCAAGCAGACGTGGAGAATCTGAATTGCATACTCCTCGCGTCCTGTCTCCTTCTAAAAAAAAAAACATTGGATGAGAAAGCCAGAGGTCCCGCCCCTCGAACCTTCTCTTTTGAAGGAGGCGAAGAGAGAGGATGCAAGAAGTCTGCAATTGAGATTTCCCCCACTCTGAAGCTGCCCTGCTCCTACGCAATACGGCGGCAGGTAGCCTAGTGGTTAGAGTGTTAGGCCAGTAACTGGAAGGTTGCAGGATCGAATCCCCGAGCTGACAATGGAAAAAACAAGGCAGTTAACCCACTGTTCCTAGGCTGTCATTGTAAATAAGAATTTGTTCTCTGCTCTGGCACCAGCTGTGTGGGTGCTATTCTTGTAAATAAGAATTTGTTCTTAACTGACTTGCCTGGTAAAATAAAAATACATGGAGCTGTTGTATACAGAGACTGAAATATCTCTGCTACTACCTCATCTCCATTTGGACGTCTGCATGGTGGCTGTGTAGATAAAACAATTCATACATGCTACATTCATATTTTTGGGATGCTGACACATGTTCATTTTGTCAAATTTGTATTGGGGATCAACTGCATATAAAATATTGACCTCAAACTCTAGTCAAAGGTAGTAAGCTATAAAGGGAATGGGATCCTATGTGTAGATGAAAGGGGTCATGCATGGTAGGTGGAGGGCCCATCCCACTCCCGATGACTAGCCCCAAACAATTTCAGCCGTAGCCAGGGCTCTGTGCCAACAGTCTCCGTGTGTTACAGGGTGGACCGCAGTGAGAGGTTGTCTCCTTCATCGGCTGACAGCCGCCCTGGAGACCAGAGGGACATCATTCCTAACTTAGATACCTACATTTGCATTTCCCATGTAATTGATTCTATCAAAAAGCCTATATTTAGTTTCAGCAGTTTGTGGTGCTTTGAGACCTTCTTACACACAACCACGTCATTCTACCACAAAGACGTGATGTCATAGGTCACTCCCCGTCTCTCTCACCTGATCTCCAGTCGTGGGCATTGCGGTCGTTGAGGTCGTCCAATCAGCCGATGCATCTCTTGTTGCGGTCCCTTCCACGTACAGGCTTGTCACAGAGAACAGAGACTGGGCATCCGGTTGGCCCTTGTCACCCCTCTGACCACCAGCAGTCCCCATGTCCTGGACCACATCATGGAAACATCTCTCAGCACAGCAGAACGGGTTAGTACAGACTACAGAGAAAATGTGTACTTGTCACAAGGCCATTGTTTTTCATAAATCCTGTAAGACATTCTAATGCCTAGAAAAAGAGGCTGTTGTGTATTATCAGAATCGTTTCCCCAAGGCCCTTCTCAGATTGAGGACATTAATGGACTGTTGAAGTAGCACTCTAATTATATGATGATGATGACTCAAATGAAGCAACAGGCCCTTCTCTAGACTCTTACATCCTCAAAGTCTCCTTCCAGAGCGCCTCCTCCTCTCCCTCTCCTGGGCTGAGGGCTGCCTGGACCTCAGGTCAACCTGGTCTGGCCCTGGGGACGCGGGCCCTGCATCCCTGTTAGGATAATCTGAGGACGCAGCACAGTAACACATTTACATTACATCGCCTAACAGGCAAGGTGGGATGATGTCTCTTTCTCCCAACCTTAACTAGTAAAAATGCTACAGCAGTACTAAAATACTAAGGCATAGCAATATTGAAGGTATATTATGTTTATATTTTATCCAATCTTCTCATGTTATTCTTCAGTAATATCAGAAAAAAAAAGTGTTTTCTGTATTGTGCAGTAAACTCTCAGCAACACATTCCCTGCCTGCCCTCCTCTCTCCCCCTTCAGATGGACCAAGGCCATGCTACTACCACCCTGCAGCTGGCACAGGCTCTCTGCTCTGTCAGGACTGGCACCAGCTGTGTGGGCGCTATTGGCTTGGCCTGCGCCGTGTTGGCACTGGCAGGCATCCAGAGGGTGCCCAATGCCCCTCCCTCCCCTCATTTGGCTGCAGTCTAGTGTGTGTGTGTTCATCACATATCCACCTCAGTGTAATAACGTATCACTATTCATCCCTTCCAGTAAGCATATCCTTAGGAGGACAGTTGTTCTGTCACTGAATCAAGTCATGTGTCCTCTACAAAAACAGGTTGTTTGACCAGCAGGCTCACTCTCGGACTCCAATAAAGAGACTCTCTGGTGGTCTCGGACTGTCGTCTCACTCTGACAGGATCTACACAGACAGTCAGGCACCTATAAAAACCAAGTCAGACAGATGAGTTTCCCCAGCCAGGAGAGACCAGAGGAAAGTGGATCAGAGAGGTAATAAGACAAAAGTGAACTCACAGGAGGATGGTGGGGCTGTCGCTCCACAGGAGAGGAGAGAGTTAAACAGCACAATAAGAGCTCTGTGTGTGTGTGTGAGTGTGTGTGACTCTCCTCCTCTCCTCATGATCCTGATCTTGCGTTGGTGCTCCCTGAGCAGAGCCTGCAGCTGAATGTCCAGACTGTGTTCGTCACTGGGGGGGATTTAATCTTTTTTTGTGTTAATTGTAATGATCTTCCTATTGAATTTCTTCAGTTTGTGTTGGAAAAAGAAGGGTTAATATCCAAGAGAAAGAAATATCCAATCAGAATTTTTCTTTGGTAGTCTCTTGGTAGAAATAATCTAGTTGGAATCAAAGCTCATTGGCTAGGCCCTCAGGCTTTGAATAGAAGGCACCAGCCAACATCATTGACATTGACTTCAATTAGAGCAGCATTTTGGAATGACAGTAGAATCAACCAATCACAAATTGTCTTGTAATAGGTGGGACAATTGTATGGCGCCTCAAGGCCCTCTAGTGGGCCTAAGGATACGTCACTAATTCAGAGCCAATAGCGAGGCTTATCTTGCGATGGCAACTGCAGACAGAGTAATCAAGGACGATGTGGTGGCTAAATTGTTAGCATCGCTCTTTCCAAGATTAACTTTTAATGAAAAGTTCAATCTTGTAGAGACCGGGAGACTAACTCCTGCACTGCCTGATTTGGTGCAACGAGGAAAGAGTTTTGAAAGGCATTTTCAAGTTAACAATTATGAGCGCTATCTGTGGATAACCGGCTGTTACGAGGCCTCGTGACAGAAAGTTAAACGCCAAACTTTCCAAACGCTGCGTTCTCAAGTCTCGAGGAAAGCTAAGGCCCTAATTTTGATTTGCCGCGATTTAAAACAGAACTCACTGTTATGTACTCAATGTCTGACTTCGAGGGTAAGAACCCGGCTTATCTGCTCCACTTTCTCCTGCAGAAGAGACTAATTGATAATATGCAGCAATTGTATCTGCTTACCTGTCTAGTTTTGACCATTCCAGTGTCCACTGCATCAGTAGAAAGAAAATGTTCTGCACTAAAAAGGATCAAGACATATTCCAGGAACACCACTGGATCTCAATAGAAAAATAACTTATTTCGGATTTAAAATCAAAAGACAAGCTATATGAACCTGCCATTGAGTGGACTTTTTGTTTTCATCTACAGCTTGCTTTTTGTTGCTATTTCGTTCATATCATTTTGAATACAATGTGTAAAATATTATTTTCTTCTAACGTGGTTCCTGCTATCGATATTTGCAACCGTTGTGTACGTGTGCTGCTTCTGTGAGCCACAGCTGAGGCGTGGCTTAGGACCGTTTGACTCTGTCATCAAATAATTGCTTCTCCTACATAGGTCTGCAAAAGAAAGGTCTCAAGTCATGCTCTGTATACACAGGCATCCCAGTTCTCTATCTATATGTATGACCTCAGATCTTTTTCCGCAACTGAGGGCCGAGCTCCAATAGTCACGGTTCGCCACTGCCACATGCTCACCATGACACAGATGTCAGACAGTGCAGCGGTAGTCATGTGTACTGATACAGTGTTGGCATTAGAGGTACAGTTGGGCCCAGATTAGCCTATCACAGTGGATTTCTTCCCACACCAGCCAATCAGAGGGACTCTCTGGCCAGCGCCCACTATGATGAGAGGCTAAGGCAGGGGGGAGTGACCTTATATGGAGAGAGAGAGAAAGAGAGAGAGAGAGAGAGAGAGAGAGAGAGAGCGAGAGAGAGATGCTTTATCTACTCATTTGCTGGATGCAGAGTTCAACAGAGTTCAAGTGAAGGTCAAGCAAGAAAACAGACTGTATTGCAATCATCTCTGATGGGTGGTCAAATGTTCGTGGGCAAGGAATAATTAACTACATCATCTCCACCCCTCAACCAGTATTCCACAAGAGCACAGACACAAGGGACAACAGACACAACGGTCTCTACATTGCAGATGAGCTGAAGGCAGTCATCAATGACCTTGGACCACAGAAGGTATTTGCACTGGTGACAGACAAGGCTGCGAACATGAAGGCTGCTTGGTCTAAAGTGGAGGAGTCCTACCCTCACATCACACCCATTGGCTGTGCTGCTCATGCATTGAATCTGCTCCTCAATGACATCATGGCACTAAAAACAATGGAGCCAAGGAAATGGTTAGGTATGTGAAGGGTCATCAAGTTATAGTAGCAATCTACCTCACCAAGCAAAGTGAGAAGAATAAGAGCATCACATTGAAGCTGCCCAGCAACACCAGTTGGGGTGGTGTTGTCATCATGTTTGACAGTCTCCTGGAGGGGAAGGAGTCACTCCAAGAAATGGCCATATCACACTCTGCCGATATGGACATTGGTAAGCAGCCTGAAACTCCTGAAACCTATAGCAGAAGCCATTGCACGGATTAAGGGAGACAATGCTATCCTGTCTGATGTTCAGTCTCTGCTTGCAGATGTAAGAGAAGAAATCCGTAGTGCCCTGCCGACTTCACTGTTACTCCATGCAGAGGAAACTGCAGTTCTGAAATGCATCAAAAAGCGTGAAGACTTCTGCCTGAAGCCCATACACGACGCAGCTTACATGTTGGACCCCAAGTATGCTGGCAAGAGCATCCTGTCTGGTGCAGAGATCAACAAGGCCTATGGTGTCATCACTACCGTGTCTCGCCACCTTGGCCTGGATGAGGGCAAGGTTCTTGGCAGTCTGGCGAAGCACACTTCTATGCAAGGGCTTTGGGATGGAGATGCAATATGGGGACTTTGTGGATCTGAGGCTCTTTCCCCTGTTGCCTCCATCATCCTGCAAATCCCACCAACATCAGCCGCCTCAGAGCGCAACTGATCCTTTTTTGGGAACACACACACACACACACACCAAAGCACCCAACAGGCTGACCAATACAAGGGTTGAAAGATTGGTGGCCATCCGGGCAAATTTGAGGCTTTTTGAGACTGACAATGAGCCATCCTCAACAAGGTTGGAAAGTGACAGTGAAGATGAGGCCTCAGTCTGATGTTCAAGAGGTGGACATTGAGGAGGTCCAGGGAGAAGACATGTAAGCCTGAGAGGAAGAAAACCAAAGCTTTAGTTTCTAGACTATAATTTTACAGATGTATGTTGAAAACGATTTTGGGAGATGTGATGGATCATTGGGGATCATTCAATATTCTCTTTATTTTGTTGTTCAGTGAAATCATCCCATGTGAAGAGTCAACTCATTTAATTAAAGTTCAATTCGTAACTAATCTGTTTTTTTTATTTCTTTTGGAAGGATTTCATCATTTGCAATTATGTCTACTTATGATAAGGTAAAAGGTTTATGTTTCTGTCTCCAAATGATATGGTAAATATATCCACTGCAAAAAACATCTAAATTTAAATGGTATTAATATAATTTGCATATATTTCTGTTAATTTCCATATATTCCCGTTAATTCCCATGAAAACTGTCCACCTCCGAATATTTACCAAAATGTGCAACCCTAGCCCTCTTCTGGTTCTTTAAATAACTGAAAACTAAAGAATCTGTGTTACTTAGCAATGAGCTGTATGATAATTAATTGGTATGAGTGGAAAACTTGTGTGCAGGTCTCTAGACAGAGTGGAAAGATATGCAAGTCCTGTGCTAAGGACACCCACTGGGCCCCTTGATGTGCAAGTATCATTCCTGGTGGCAGATTTGGGAAGACCATGGGCTGCCCACCTCCTGGAGGACCATCTAATGGGAAAGATAGAACACTTTCAGTTGGAATCACACACACGCATACACACAGACACACAAAGAGTTATTGGGAAAGCGTGCCAGGGCCTGGCCATGGATCTGGTGATATAGAAGCTTCATAATAATTGGTAGTAACCCTCCATGGAGAGCTCCGGGGGATTTATTTAAGGCTTGGTGGATTAGTCAACGCCGACAATGGAGTCACCAGATATTACAAAGAAAACTCAAGAACAGTGAATCACAATTGTCGGCACAGCATGGCAGCCTACAATACATCTGCAATGAAGTCTCATTTTAAGGATAGAGAGACATCCTAAACCTCTGAGTGCACAATATTACAAAAGAAGAAGACAGAAACGGATTATGGTCACATCCTGTCACGAGGCCTCGTAAAAAACAAACCCCTGCTGTACAGTATATTTTAGCCATTTGTAAACTGGGATACTAACAGTAGGGCACATTTGGGTCCAGGGGATTCCTTGCTCCATAGTAGTAATAGGTCTCATCATATGGAGTCCTGCAGGCATCAGTTAGAGTAGGCGGTAATGGAGGTAAGCTAGCAATTCTGGAAAAAGAGGCACACACCTTTAGTACACACTTTCTAAAAATACAACAATGACTCAAAGTAAAGATAGACTTTTGTTATTGTTTCACTGTACCTTGGGGCGATCCCAGGGTACTAGAGAGGCTCCCACTATCTCTCCCAGGGTACTAAAGAGGCTCCCATTATCTCTCCCAGGGTACTAGAGAGGCTCTTATGGAAGTCTTCATTGAGAGGGGCAACCCCAAACACCCCCATGCCTGCCCCTGCTCCCGACCCCCATCCCTAACCATGCCCCCCCTGCCCCTGTTAGTTGGCCCAGGATGTTAGTGTAGTTCATTGGAGGGGAGGGGAAGGCAACACGGTGCCTCTCAGGGGGACCTCTTCCTCTGTGCCTCGGACTAGTTGGTCCCCAGGGCGTCCTGGCCTACCCCGGGTCTATAGGGGACGTCACGTCTCCGGCCCTCGAAGTCGCTGTTCACCACCCAAACTGCTTAATGCGGTAAGGCTGGAAGTAAGGGTGGATGTGATTCATGGTACAAAATGATGGAACACTTTCTAGTTGCTAGTCACTATGGTAAAGTACATAGTAACTCAGAAGCGCATTAATCGGTTATTAATGTGACTGAATCAGAGCGATGTGAAGTGTGCTGATCACTTCTTCTGTTGCTCCGTTCCAGCTATTATTATGAGCCCTCAGCAGCCTCCACTCATATCTACATACCGGTAGCTGCATTTTATTTGTTGTGTGTTGTGATTTCTCTCTAAGGCAGCAGAGGGGGATGTGGCCACACAGAGAAGGATGGACCGCTACAGACGGGAGCTGCTGGAACAGATGGCTGAGGGTCAGAGGAACTAAAATAAGTGAGTTGAACGTGGTGCCATTTCAGATGTATGAAAACGTAAAACTGAAACTGACAACCAACTTGACCAATATTGGTGTGAAAGATACCATAAAAGCGTTCAACTCACTTATTTTAGTTCCTCTGCCCCTCAGCCTTTTGTTCCAGCAGCTCCAATCTGTAACGGTCCTTCCTCCTCTGTGTGGCCACATCCCCCTCTGCTGCCTCTGAGAGAAATCACAACACACAACAAATAACATGCATGTGTTATAGCTAATGACATATTGCATGTTTATGTTAGCTAATGTCTAAAGTTATTAGCTTCACCTACCGGTATATAGATATCAGTGGAGGCTGCTGAGGGGAGGACGGCTCAAAATAATGGCTGGAACGGAGTGAATGGAATGACATCAAACACATGGAAACAATGTGTTTGATGTATTTGATACCATTCCTACAATCCCACGAGCCCGTTCTCCCCAGTTAAGGTGCCACCAACCTCCTGTGATAGATAGAGCCTATCTGGCGGCAGGTAGCTGAGTGGTTAGAGCGTTGGGCCCATAACCGAAAGGTTGCTGGATCTAATCCCTGAGCTGACAAGGTAAAAATCAGTTGTTCTGCCTCTGAACAAGGCAGTAAACCCACTGTTCCTAGGCTGTCATTGTAAATAAGAATTTGTTCTTAACTGACTTGCCTAGTTAAATAAAGAAGATCAGACCTGAACAGACACACATGCTAAACATGTATTAAATTAGTGGCTCCTACTGATCATGAGTCTGGTGGCAAACTCGGCCTTGTCCCGGTTGGCTGCAGACCTGGATCTCTTGGTGGTCTTCATGTTCCACTGTTTCACAGACAGACAGTACCTAGGTAAACATCTGTAGTTTAGTTCACCTAATCAATGAACTAGCTCATAAAACACACAGCTTAACCAATCCTCATTGCAGCCACATTCAAGTCAGCCTGCACCTCCACCAGCACCTCACATCACACACTACCACAACAGATCCCCGTGTCTGACTGCAGTCTTCTCTCTACCCAGTGACGCAGAAACTAAAGAGTAAAGATCCATCACATTGCCAGTCAGATCAGTGCAGCTCCACTGATGGAATTGAAGTGAGTGTCTGTTTGGTGCTAAAACCCAAACCTCAATAGCAGTGAGAGGGAATGCTCTCTTACACAGCTTATTGATAGAAGTTCCATTTAGAACCACATACATGGTATGACAATAAAATGCAATAAATAAACAAGCCAGGGAGACGGGGACTGAACATAAATCTTGTGAATTACATTGTAGTCTCCCTTAATCTGATAAAGGGATTGCTTTAGTGGACATGTAATACATCTACCCTCAATTCCAGTTAAGCAATAAGGCCCTGACTGATCTAATAAGTTTAATTGCAGTTGGTTTTGGTGTCGCCGACTGGTTCTTCCTGATCTGGTCTCTGATGTCCTCTTCATGGACGACAGGGGGTTCCACCTCCCTCCTCCTGCACAATAAATTACACTGTTAAACTGGAAGATTACAATGAGCATAATCCATTCTGTTTTCACAGCAGCAGGTAGTTTGCTGATAGAAAATCTCTCATGAGAAGTACCTCACGGCTGTGATAGATTATTATCCTCTCTTTTCTCCCAGTGAACTCTGGCTCTCGGCTTCTTCTGGGTCTCCTCCTCTCCAACAACTCAAACTCCTCTACCTCATCCTCTTCCTCTGTGGAGAGGTCCTCCTCAGAGTTGTACTCATCTCTGCGCCTGCTTCTCCTTCTGGGCCTCTGGGATGGCTGGGGGGAATAAAGTGAAGCAGGACTCACAGTCTCTGGGGCCTGCACCTGTATTTTAGGAAAGAGAGGTATTAAATTATCAAAATGTGGCAACATACTGTAGGATCTTAGTCAAATGTAGCCAATGAACAGGACAATCATCTTCAACTCATTAAACACACATTTAATAGGTCAAGAGATATTTTCACAAAAAGATCTACATCATTTCCAAGGTATGCATACTCTATTGTTACATGAGAAGCATTTGTCCTTAGTTGTCCTGACTGTCCTTTAAGAAAGAGGCTGTATTCTTTGTTTCCCTCATCTCTTAATTTGTCCTGGAGGAAGACAACAGAAACGTGCCTGCTTTCACATGCCATTTAGTAGTTTAAAAAAAATCAGTTGAATATTATTCTATTTCTTTTACCAGGTAATAGAGGGCTAAGTTAGCTACAACAAGCCAAGGACATTATTTGCCTTCCAAAACTAATTGAAATGTAAGCATGACTTTGTTTCAAAATAATAAATAAGTGAAAAACATTCACACATTCTCCTGACGATGTCAGAATTACAATTTCTACCCGCTCGTCTGTGTTATTTGGACTAAACCATCACGTTAATGGGTGTTTTGTGGCTGTTGATGAATACAATAATGGGTTTATTTGTTTGTGACATTCATTTCTGAATTAATTCGATGTTTTTAAGCGTATACTGATTAACTGGGAAAAAATCCCACCACGGTCACTTTTTATTTTAGATTTAAGAAATGTTGTATGGTCCCCTTCCCCACAGCATGGTACAGTCCAGTGGCATGGCTCCCTGAACGAATGGATGAGCAAGTGTTACAGTTTTGTGATTATGTTGTTATTACAGGTTTTTGAAATATTCCACGTTTGATAGCACACTAGTTTTCTTTAGAGTATTACTTTATATTTTAGAGAGGTAGTGAGACTAGGCTGTTAACATGGCAGGGAGTAGCATGGCACAGAAAACATGGGAGCTACAAAACAGTATGCAGGAAGTTCAGAGTATAGATGAAATATATAAATATGACAAAAAACAACAACAGGAAATCCTTGCTGCGAAGCCATGGACAAAGGAGTGAGTATAAATTGTAATTTGCTTTTCTTTGCAACTGCTTGCTAGGTCCTTGTTTGACTGAGTTAGCTTGAACAGCTAACTACTAGCTGAAGTTAGCTTGCTGGTTAGCATGTCAACAATGGGAATTCTCCCTGCATTGCAAGCTAGCTAGCTGAACTGGCAGTAACGTTGTATGTATGCATGCCATATTAATTCCCTGAACATAATTCACACCAATATTATTTTTGTCCTATAGTCATCATTACTTCAAGTACTGCAAGATCTCTGCTCTGGCGCTGCTGAAGATGGTAATGCACGCCAGGTCCGGGGGCAACCTCGAGGTGATGGGGCTGATGCTTGGGAAAGTGGACGGGGAGACCATGAACATCATGGATAGTTTTGCCTTACCCGTGGAGGGCACAGAGACCCGGGTCAACGCCCAGGCTGCGGCTTATGAATACATGGCTGCCTACATTGAGAATGCCAAACAGGTAATATGACTTAACTCCTGGAAGGGACATTTTGGTCCTCAATGTTGCAGAAAATGATGGATCAAAACACATGACATTTTAGTGAGAACTGTGTCCATCATTGTTTATCACAATATTTACATATTGCACACTGTTGAAAGGGTCACTTCATTGTATTGATGCTGATGCCTTGCCATTTGTGAACTGTCAGGTTGGTCGGCTGGAGAACGCCATTGGCTGGTACCACAGTCACCCAGGTTACGGCTGCTGGTTGTCAGGTATAGATGTCAGCACTCAGATGCTCAACCAGCAGTTTCAGGAGCCCTTTGTGGCAGTGGTGGTGAGTACAGTGAAAGATCTGCCCCAACTTAAGCTCATAGCGCAATACCCCCAAAATACACATGCTAAAATGTCCATTTGTCTTTTATTTAGACTTCTTCCTAAATACAGTACTTTGGTTTTCCTTTTGAATTTGTGGGTACAAGGTTATGCATGTGTAACTGAGAGGGGTGCAATCAGGTTTAGGCATCCCTTTAGGGGTTGTTGATTTATGGTAGTAGTTCACCATGAGGCAAATATTTGGCTTTTGTAACAGTAGATGCTATTTACACTTGATTGGTTTCGCAGGGCTGCAGTGCCAAGGGCATACGATAATTAAGTGTGTACTTTGACTACACTGGCAGCAGTAGTTAAGAAAAAAACATCACTCCTGGTGGCCGGCTTGGAGTGGTCTCTAGAGACTGTCTGACCTCTGAATGCATTTTCCTTTTCTACTGTATCTCTCTCCCCAGATCGACCCCACTCGCACCATATCTGCAGGAAAAGTAAATCTTGGCGCCTTCAGAACATACCCCAAGGTAAGGAATAAAATGCGTTTCTTGCATTATTCCAGTGTTTAACCATATTACATGTGGCTTTTATTTATTTAACTAGGCAAGTCAGTTAAGAACAAATTCTTATTTACAATAACTGCCTACCTACAGGGTCAGCCCCTGGAGCAAATTAGGGTTTAGTAGCTTGCTCAAGGACACAACAGCTTTTTTCATCTTGTCGGCTCGGGTATTCGAACCAGTGACCTTTCAGTTACTGGCCCAACGCTCTTAACTGCTAGGCTACCTGCCGCCCCCATTAGACAAGTTAGGCACACAATTACTGCAAATACAGCATTTTGGTCTCATTTATCGCTCATAAATATATTTGCTTGTGTTAATTATTCCATTTTAAAAATGTGTTTATTAGTGGTTAATTAATAGTTGGCGGTCTCTCACTATCAAACTGTGCAAAAAATGTTTGGACTACGTTTCCTCTCAGTAAATATACATTTTCAGATATCATGAGTCTAATAATTGTGTGTGTTGTTTTTCAGGGTTACAAACCTCCTGATGAGGGACCCTCTGAATATCAGACCATTCCCCTGAACAAGATCGAAGACTTCGGCGTGCACTGCAAACAGTGAGTTTTCATCATGGACATTTCTACTTGCAGAATTTTGAGGCAAACGTATAATTTTGAGCAACATCTTGCAAATTGTCTAGGTGACAAGATACTACATATAAAACATTTTGTTAGTGTTGATGTAGCCTATAACACAAGTTCAAGTCATTATGATGTAACAATGCCTTAGTAACACTGGTAAATAAAAAGTTGTATTTTCTTAATTTAATTTACATTGTTTAATTATTCACTAAGTGCCGTGGGTTTGTTTGTTTGTTTGTTTGTTTGTTTAGGTATTATGCCTTGGAGGTGACTTATTTCAAGTCTTCCCTCGACCGAAAATTGCTGGAGCTCCTCTGGAATAAATACTGGGTCAACACTCTGAGCTCTTCGAGTCTTCTGACGGTAAGTGTTTGGAATATAACTCTAAATCAAGCAATGCTACATTTGTGGAACCCTTTTGTTTACGAAAGGAGCAGCCAAATTATATGATGAGGTGCGACTCTTACATATTAATGACAATCCCTTTCTTTATATAGATCATTATATTTTCCAAAAGTCACTTGTACAGATTTGCAAACATGGGTTAATTTATATGACTGAGGCTACCATTTTAACCTTGAAACAAAGAATGGAGATGTGGTGATACAGATGTTGCTGTGGTTCACCGTGGATCATCTCCCTTGTCGCCAATACTTTCTAGAGATTGAAAGCCCCCAGTGAATTCCCATTGTGGATGCTAAACAGTCTCTAAAGGCAGCAGACTATCCAAACAGTGGACTCTGGTCATTCTGGATGAAGATGGATTGACTAGTTGTCAGGAGTCAACTGGTCCATTGGCGAAGGGCTTTGTCAGTCACTACACTGTCACCACAGTCTGGCTCCCTGTCATTGTCTCCTAATTACCTGCTCCATGAAAAACACAGCCTCACCTTAGGCAAACCTTTTCACCGAACCCCTTTCACAGAGACTTGACAAGCCATTTAATCCATTAACAAGTTTGGCATACTTGTAACTATTTAATTGAATGTCTCAGTAGTGGTGAAGAAAATGTAGGGGTGGTGAAATTGTGCACAAACATTCTCCCTGGTAAAAGTGTGTGTGTTTATGTGGGCGTGTGTGTGCTTAATCATATGCTTTCGTCTGATCATGGTACATGACAATATAACATACAGGTACATAATCCAATGTGTGTGTCCTTGTGTCCCCAGAATTCAGAGTACACCACGGGCCAGGTGTTTGACCTGTCTGAGAAACTGGAGCAGTCGGAGGCTCAGCTTGGAAGAGGAAGCTTCATGCTGGGCCTGGACACACACGACAGGAAGTCCGAGGACAAACTGGCCAAAGCAACACGAGACAGGTACAGCAACGCTCCTCCACTCCTGTTATCTATCTAATTTAGGCATTTCTATTTACTTGTATTTATTGATTTTGGCTTCCAGGACTAGAGGATTTTTAGTGATTGATTTAATACATAGATCTCTAAAATTGGCATGGTCAATACATTTTTGACATGGCACCATATATCACACTGTATGTTTTGTTCATGTGTTGCGGTATTGGATTGTTGATAATGCCCTGTGTACTGTTACTTTGATAAAGATTTATTATTGACAACCGTAGACCCATTTGAGATGCTGTTAAACACACCAGTGAAATATACAACTGACACAGAGAAACCAATTATTCACACCCCGTAATATAATCATTGGCCCGTATTCACAAAACCTCTGAGTAGGAGTGCTGATCTGGGAAAATGTTTGCCTTTTATGTTGTTTTCTGATGAATACAATCAATTGAAAATGTAAATCTCTGTGGTCTGCTTAGGCCTATGCTTTTTACTGCTCTAAGTTATAGAATCTCTGTATTATTACAATATGTTTTGTAACCATTTTGATCACACATTATTTGTGTGTAGATGCAATGGGAATACTTAGTTACTTGTTTTAGCAGGTAGAGTTGTCCTACCTACCTATTCAAGGTCTGCTTATTATTTATACAATGGTTGTGATTTCTTGAGTTTCTCCCGTGAATGCAACACCTATCTGTTTATTCATCTGACCTGTCTGTTGATGGATAGGACGTCTGTGTCACCTCTTCATGTCCAGAGCCAAACAGAACTTTCCTCTTATTTGTCTGGCTATTCTAGCTGCAAGACGACCATTGAGGCGATCCATGGTCTGATGTCTCAAGTCATCAAGGATAAACTCTTCAATCAAATCAACACGTCTGCCATCTAAGCCCGAAACAGTCCAAGTGGAGTCGCCCCTCGTGTCCGTATCACTATGTAGATAGAAGGACGATCTGTCACTTAGTATCTGCGGAACTTTCTTGGTTTCATCTTCACCTATTCTTTAGTGTGAATGTTTGATCTCAACTTCTGTTCACATAAGTGTATGAATAAATAGTGGTATTAAAGTGTATCTACGTTAGTTTTCCTTCCTTGACATGAAGTATCACCATTTTCATTTAACAATTCCTGAGGTTGGTGAACCATATTGTTTTGACTGAATTGCTTCCAACTTTAGTTAATGTATTTTTCTTCTTTTTGAATGCTTGCAGACTTTTGAAAGGTATTCTCCTTTGGGTTCAACATGACACAGCACTGTGACATGTTCATGTCCCATGGCTGTTAGGCATTGGCTAGAGTAGACTACACACACACACACCCTCGCAGCACGACTCAACACTTTAACAAAGACCATGGTATATTACTCCATAACAAAACCTACAACCAGTCAGCCAGTCATTTCAACTCTAGCCAGTCATAGCATTACATAATGGAACAACAAACTCAAGCCGCTGCATCAGCTCAAACGTAAACACTGGCTGGAATGGTGAGACGTCTCCGCGGAGCGGCTCTCGGTGCAGGTTGTCTCTCTGTGGTACACAGTCCTTCAGGGTTGCCGAGTCGTCAAGTCGAGCCGTGGCAATGATGCAGCACAGAAACAGGAGCCGTGCACACTGGAGTCTATTCACCCAACCCGTCTGCTCTTTATCGAAGCAGACACTCACAGAGTCTGCTTTTCCTTACACGCGGCAGCCCCGGCACCGTTTAATGTCATAATCCTTTTTCTTATAGTATTATAATGGTGGAATGTATATTTTTGATGCAGCATTGCAGAGGCAGGGAACAATATTTAGTGCACATTGAATGGGTCTGCATTTCCTCATGCTTTGGCATCAATTCTTGTAATGATTTTATTTTTACCTTATTTTTACGTTATTATAATGGGTGAAGTGTGTATCCTAAAGTGGTGTTTTAGAAAGAGGAAACTTGTTGAATTATGTTAAATATAATTTTAGTTTTTGGAATTAACAACAGGAAATCATTGGCTTTACCTTCACATGGAATGCGCTGTAACTAGTGGTTTTGCTGAACCTTTAAGTGTGTTACAGTACTGTTACTGTTAGATCTAAATAATGTTATGGCTAGATGCTCAACAAGTATATGGAATGTGCTTTCTTAGTAATTGTTTTACCTAATGCAAGGTTTGAAAATTATTATATAAATATCATAAGACCAGGATTCCGTATTGGACTTAAGCCTACAGTACATGTCAATATTATGATCATCACCAGAGGAACATTCAAATGCTTCACTAACAGTGGAAACAAGTAAATGTGAATTCCAATGAAGGCCAACCGACAGCCAAGCATTCAACACTATTGCTAATATAAGTTACTGAATTTACGTTTATTTTAATTAAGCATACACTTCATATGTTTCCTAGTATCTATAAAACAGTGGAATTCCACCTCATTTTTATTTAATTTTTTTATTTAACCTTTTTTTAACTAGGCAAGCCAGTTAAGAACAAATTCTTATTTACAATGATGGCCTACCAAAACACAAAAGACCTCCTGCGGGGACGGGGGCTGGGATTAAAAATAAAAATGAATACAAATAAATAAAATATAAATATAGGACCAAACACACATCACAACAAGAGAGACAAAACAACACTACCAAAAGAGATACCTAAGACAACAACATAGCATGGTAGCAACGTAACATGACAACAACATGGTAGCAACACAATATGGTACAAAACATTGTACAAACATTATTGGGCACAGACAACAGCACAAAGGGCAAGAAGGTAGAGATGACAATACATCATGCAAAGCAGCCACAACTGTTTTGATGAGTTCATTGAAAATACATTAGAATAATAAACGGGTCATGTAATAGTGATAAAAACTGTAGTTCTGAGAACAGAGGATTGATAAGGCTTATGATGAATAGCTATTTATTACTGGGCACCTATAGGCCCTGTGGATCAAATTACCCTGCAGAAGTCCAAGGATATTGTTTACTTTGGATCTCAGAATACGCTCAACAAGCATGGCGTAGGCTATAGTGAAGGGGGTTGGAACTCACTCGTTGCCCCAGAGGGGAGCTATGTTGGGGGGAGGCATAGCATTACATTTCCTCTCGTCCAAGTGCTCTGCATGCATAAATGGAGGCAAGTCACTCAGTTGCAGGAAGCGGGGGCCTTGACATTATATAACAATACATGGGTCACTGCTGAGACTCGCAGAGCCAATCGCACTGTGACCCCAGCCTGCCCGGCGCGTTATACACATTATTACTGGGAGCAATGTGATCTTGGCTGGAGAGAAGGGTAGAAACTGATAAACATGGTGTCGGGTTGCGTCATGTACAAGTCTGCAGGTACTATAGTCTACAGGCCTCAGGGGTAGCTGCAGGATCTGTTTGTGTGTGTGCCTGTCTGAGATGTTCCACACTATTTGATCTTTATTTAACCTTTGACCTCATTGAAAATAATCATGAACATAAAATATTTTACATTCCACCACTGGAAAGGCAAAACTGTTTTTATTTCAGAGGTCTCCAATACCACACAAGTAGCTGATCATTAAAAAGGTACATAAAAGACCACATGATTTATGGTGTTGGAATGGAATAGTTTTCAGACTATTTCTGGAGAAAGGAAAAGTGCTGAAAGGAATTGATCTTGTTTGATTCTAGCTTTCTCTATATTTATCCAGAAATGTCTGGCCCAAAATATGTTTTTTCATTAGGATGTGACAAGGCAATAAAGTGTGATATATTCCAAGGTGATTTTACATACATTGTGATCATTTAAATAATTGATTAAGCATATTGATGCATTCATTACATGATTCAATTTTCTGTGAACCATAATTCAATCTAAGGGAAATGTTTTGTTTTACCTGCATGCTGACTGCAGCAATAATTTAATGCACTGCATAGACAATTATTTTCTACCACATCCTTTGTGTGTAATTCATCTACCACTTCCTTTGTGAATTCCTATGTCTGTTCTAGATCCATTTACTTTTGGGTCCACATTTAACTGAAATGTACTATAAGAATAAGAATATGTATTTTTTTTTACATTAACAACAGCCTGTATTTGGTCATTTTTCACAAAACTGTCATACTCGAAAATATTTGTTTTTCTAGTTAAATACAACAGAGCGTTGACAATAATCACATGCATGAATACAGGCATCCATTGTAAGTAATTAGTAATGAGCAGAATATCAATGTATCTTTCTGACTTCCAACTGCACATGGTGCACAATTTGATTGACAGTTGTGTAAACCATAGACATAAGGTGTAAACAGCTCGTGCTCGAAAAACTCAACTAAATCCATGGTTGGTAATTAGCCTACTCAAGATAATAGAAGGAAAATAACATTTCCGTTTCATATTTTTATTACATAGGAAAGGATGTATGTAATCACTGGGCGTCGGGCGGCAAATTAGTTGTGGTACGCCATAAAAACCTAGAGAACTAGAAGTACTGTACGCAGCTTTGGCGCGTTGTCCCCATGGCAACCATTACCAACACGAGTGTGAATTTACTCATCTCACCCCGCTTTTTTCTTTAGTCTCATCATAAAATTACAAGGAGGACACGTGCATATCTACAGAGGTAGCTAGATTTGTATTTACTTTGCTAGTTTATTTTTTGCTGGCTAGCGTTGACAGATTTGTTGACAGCCTAAAGTTTAGCTACTGTAGCCTGCATTGCTAGTTTGATGTTTTTTATGCCTAGCTGGCTAGCTGACGTTAGTAGTTGCCACAAAACATATATGAATGAATGTGGCTTTGAATTTATCCTGTAAGTTAACTGCAGCTAGTGTTAGTGTCAGTTTTGAACATGATTAACTGCTGTCCGTCCAGTCCCGAGGGTTATACTGATCTTGCTTCTGCCCACTGGAGATCTCATCTCAATCGATCAAAGGCCCTCCATTCATGTCAACTCTGCCTCAGCTCGTGCCCTGAGATCAAGTTTAGAAAATACCTGCTCTCACACTCTGATCTGTGTGTGTGTGCGCGCGCGCGCTCGTGCTTGCATGTGTGTTTTTCTCTCAACAGAAGTGTGTGTGCACACTGGAACCGATACAGACGCGTAAAAGGAATAACGCCTTGTTAGTGCCTGGGGATTGTGACTGGTGAGCAGAGAAGGACATCTCGATGTCTTCATTGAGAAATAGAAAATCGCATGCACATTTAGATCTGGTCTCAGAGTCAAGCTAATAAATAAACCCCTGGGGTGTTCAGCAGGCCTGCGTAGGGAATATATGGCTTGCTTGGGGAATAGATGGCCTGTGTGGGGAATATATGGCTTGCTTGGGGAATATATGGCTTGCTTGGGGAATAGATGACTTGCTTGGGGAATAGATGGCATGCTTGTGGAATAGATTGCCTGCTTGGAGAAATATATGGTCTGCTTGTGGAACATATGGACTGCTTTGGGAATATATGGCCTGCTTGGGGAGTAGATGGCCTGCTCTGGGACTAGATGGCCTGATTGGGGCATAGATGGCCTGTTTGGGGAAAATATGGCTTGCTTGGGAAATAGATGGCCTGCTTGAGGAATAGGTGGCCTGCTTGGGGAATAGTGGCCTGCTTTGGGAATAGATGGCCTGTTTGGGCAATAATTGGCCTGCTTGGGGAATAGGTGGCCTTTTTGGGGAATATATGGCCTGCTTGGTGAATATATGGCCTGATTGGAAATATATTGCCTGCTCGGGGAATAGATGGCCTGCTTGGGGAATAGATGGCCTGCTTGGGGAATAGATGGCCTTTTTGGGGAATAGATGGCCTGCTTAGGGAACAGATGGCCTGCTTGGGGAATATATGGCATGCTTGGGGAATAGATTGCCTGCTTGGTGAATATGTGGCCTGATTGGGAATATATTGCCTGCTTGGGGAATATATTTGGCCTGCTTGGGGAATAGATTGTCTGCTTGGGCAATAATTGGCCTGCTAGGATAATTGGTGGCCTACTTGGAAAATGTATGGACTGCTTAGGGAATAGATGCCCTGCTTGGGGAATAGATGGCCTGATTGGGGAATATATGGCCTGATTGTGGAATATATGGCCTGCTTGGCGAATATATGGCCTTATTGGGAATATATTGCCTGCTTGGTGAATATATGGCCTGCTTGGGGAATAGATGCCCTGATTGGGGAATATATGGCTTGCTTGGGGAATAGATGGCCTGCTTGGGGAATATATGGCTTGCTTGGTGAATATATGGCCTTATTGGGAATATATTGCCTGCTTGGTGAATATATGGCCTGCTTGGGGAATATATGGCCTGCTTGGGGAATAGATGCCCTGATTGGGGAATATATGGCTTGCTTGGGGAATATATGGCCTGCTTGGGGAATATATGGCTTGCTTGGGGAATAGATGGCATGCTTGTGGAACAGATTGCCTGCTTGGGGAATAGATGGCCTGCTTGTGGAATATATGGCCTGATTGAGGAATATATTGCCTGCTTGGGGAATAGATGGCCTGCTTGGGGAATATATGGCCTGCTTGGGGGATATATGGCATCCTTGGGGAATAGATTGCCTGCTTGGGGAATATATTTGGCCTGCTTGGGGAATAGATTGTCTGCTTGGGCAATAATTGGCCTGCTTGGGGAATATATGGCCTGCTTGGGGGATATATGGCATCCTTGGGGAATAGATTGCCTGCTTGGGGAATATATTTGGCCTGCTTGGGGAATAGATTGTCTGCTTGGGCAATAATTGGCCTGCTAGGGGAATTGGTGGCCTACTTGGAGAATGTATGGACTGCTTGGGGAATAGATGCCCTGCTTGGGGAATAGATGGCCTGATTGGGGAATATATGGCCTGATTGTGGAATATATAGCCTGCTTGGTGAATATATGGCCTGATTGGGAATATATTGCCTGCTTGGTGAATATATGGCATGCTTGGGGAATATATATGGCCTGCTTGTGGAATAGATTGCCTGCTTGGGGAATATATGGCCTGATTGGGAATAGGTTTCATTTAGGCCTATTTATATCCCACTCTACTTTAATGAGCTCCTAAAGTCAAAAATATTTCATTGAGGAAATATATATTTTTTAATAGGTCATATAGAACCTTTTTTGTGTAAAGACTCCAATTACATTTATTTTCCTTTGACTTTACTCTTTACAGCTAGCTTATGCGCTTCCCTTTTTCAGACATTTCTGGTGGTTGTTCTGTAAACGCTTGGCTGAAGCTGAAAAGGATCCACTCTGAGGCAGGGTCTGTGACGAGCCATCATGGTCCGCCTCACCATGGATCTGATTGCCAAATCCAGCCACCATTTCAAAAACAAGAGAAGCTAATCCCTCCCACAGTACCTCAAGAAACCCACTCACCTGAACTTCTCTAACAAGAACATAGAGGACATTGTAAGTACGATATTACAAGACATACTACAGTTATCAAAATTAATATAGGCCAGCTATGTTTTGTTTCTGTGCTTCCCTCTTTTAGCTTCTAATGCACAGGATGTTGGTGGCACCTTAATCGGGGAGGACGAGCTTGTGGTAATGGCTGGAGAGGAATAGGTGGAATGGTATCAAATACATGGTTTCCATGTTGTTTGATGCCATTCCATTTGCTCCGTTCTAGCCATTATTATGAGCCGTCCTCCCCTCAGCAGCCTCCACTGTTCTAATGGTAGGGATATCTTCTTTGTTTGTGAACGTATCTGTTGCAGGACGATCTCTCCATGTGCAGAAACCTTACAGTCCTCTACCTGTACGACAATAAGATCGCCCAGATCTGCAACCTGGCTTTGCCTCCAACCTCACGCACCTGTACATGCAGAACAACAACATCACTCACGTAGGTAACCTCTCCAACCTGCAGAAGCTCTCCAAACTGTGAGTAGGAGCTTGTCCTATGTATCTAGTTTAAATGTATGTCGTCTTTAAAGCTTACATTTAGCTGTCTTTGACTGTCTGTGTTCATATGTCCATGTTTCTTCATTTGTGGGTGTTTGTCTTTGTGTGCATGTGTGTACATCTCAACCTTACGTGTGTTTGTGTGTGTGTGTGTGTGTGTGTGTGTGTGTGTGTGTGTGTCTCCCTCTGTGCAATATCAGGTACCTGGGAGGAAACAGCATCACGGTGGTGGAGGGGTTAGAGAAGCTGGGGGAGCTGAAGGAGCTCCACCTGGAGGGCCAGAGACTGCCCAGTGGAGAGAAGCTGCTCTTTGACCTCAGGACTCTCTTCTCCAATAACCAATAACAAATAACAAACCAACAACATCACCAACCACATCCTACAGTAAAGGAGATTGTTTCAGCTCATTTCACACCACAATTGACAGTTGAAATGCAGGCTGTGCCTGTGTACCGGTGTTCCACCATTGATCTCACGTTGCTCTTCATTGGTAACGTCATAATTTCCATCTCTGAGCAATCAGACCATACATGTATATGTTCACCATCTGCATTATGTCCTTGTCTGGAAAAGGTCTCTCTGATTTCCATAAGGCAACAGGTTCATATAAAAGCGTTATTGTGCTGGGTTTGATGATGTCAAAGAGAGCTCTGTGGCACTTTCTGGTCTCACAGATCAACCAGGGCTGTTTACTCCTCAGACCCTGGGTAAACAAACTGCAAATCTCACATTCTTGTTTATTTTGATAATTAAAGAAATTGCAGGGCAAATGTAAAAGCTCCAGCTTTTTATCAATGCTTCCAGTTAAAGGAACTGAAACTAAGACGAATATCACATTTCAACAGTATTTAATAGAACCGTTATAGAACCAAAGTAATCTATTGAACCATTTTTAATCAAGGAACAATAATATATACTGGTTGTGAATAATATTTAAGTAGTTGATCAATTGTTTTACCATTGTATTTACAAAGCATATTCTCTTTGCAGGAATCTTTAGGTGTCTTGAATATCAACAGGATCAACATATATGCCGTTCTAAAGAAACTTTGCCAACCAGCTACAGGACGTGCAGGTAGGAGCTCCTACATTTCCTCATGAAAGCACTACTGCTGATGGAACTAATACTCGTCACCACTTACTCTACTCTTTACCAACGTGAAAAAAGTGTAAACTGTGAGCATGTCGTGCAATCAAAATAATTACCCACATCACGGCAACTATGTGTGGCGTTGTGTATCAAAATCAACACGCTTGTTATAAGAGTATCAGGGTAACATGAACATAGCAGCGCTGCTCTCTGTAAGTGATGTGTGAAATGATATGGAGAGCAGGGTGCTAAAGAACCAAATCCTGCAAATCCCGCCAGAGGTTCCCAGTCTCTGCGACTCGCACAGGGTCAGAATAATTCAACAAATCAGCGGCCTAGTCCCCCGGGACTGCCCTCGCTGACAGCTTTAAAAAGCGCAAGTTTCTCTCCTTCCTTAGGAGGCATATTTTTCCTCTTTCTCTGTGAGTCCAGCATTTGATACCTCCTCAGCAGCACCACTGAACTTGATGGGAGATTCATTTAAAGCAGAGATATGGTTTCCGCTAGCTGTGTTGACCTTGAAAAATGACCTGCTCTGCGTTCCTGAGGCTCCACTTCTGAAAGGCTAGATTATTTTAAAAAGCTATTTCTTCATCTACACTATAATGTCACTTTGGGACATGGCATTGAAAGCACACCATTAGTGTGGGTAGCATTGGCACTCAACATAAATTATATTCCACTGAGCAGAGCAGCCCTCTGCAGGTAATTGCTTTAGATGTGTCAGAGGGAGCTTTCATGTTCTCATATTTAGTGGATATCTCCTTTAATTTATACAACCCCTTTGCCATTATTGATCCTGCAAAGACAGCACCACGAAGGATCAATCCCTCCTTCAGCCAAGTGTGGTCAAAATCCAGAGGAAGAATTATGGATTTTTAAAATAGATTATGACAGGCAGTCAGCCAGGGTGACAAATGGGCTGGTATCTACCGAGGCTGTTAGCGCTGCACGAGGCAGAGAGGACCAGAGAGGACAGGGGAATCGAAGTGCTGGTCAAATACAGGTTCATAACTGGCCAATCATTAAGTCCAGTGAGGAACCAGGGCCCAGCAGCCCAGCACAGTGCTCATCCAGCCCAGGTTGCTCTAGTCTTCGCGCCCCCGCGTGGGGGGCAATTTGGCACTGGGCTGCTCCTCACCAGGGCCCTTGTGAGTGACGGCCCTGACACGATCATTTATCAAAGCCTGGGAGCGCGCCGCGCCGAGGGGTCCCCTCTGAACTGATTGCAGCGCGGGCTGGAAAAGTGGAAGCGCTTTGGCCGAGACAGGAAGGCAATGAACAATCAGAGCGTGTCCAGAGAGTATTCATATTTCCAGGCTTGGATTAATGTGCCTTTAGATAAACATATACTGCAGGGCAGGCAACACGCTTGTTAGTCACATGACACCAGCGACTGTTTATTAAAACAAGCTGATGTGTTGTTTGCACCTTTTCTCTTGGACTTTGCTCTTAGCAGCGCAACCTTTGAATCATGTGTTGTTGTTTTTGCTGATAGTATGATTTCCCACTGGAGAGTGGTTTGTTGGTTACATTCATTATATGACTTGTTATACATTGTCGAAAGTACAGTCTGTAGATGCATTATAACTAGATACATTAGAGTCCTCCATTTTCACTTCCTCAAAGGTTAAAGTGCCACTTTGTTTCCCACACTTTGTCACGTAAAGACTGTACAGAGCCTCTACAATGGTATATAGTGTCCAACCCCTTTACATTTGTAAGTACAGTATGTTCAACATAAGTATTTCTCGTGTGCTTTCAGGATTTAGAGGGGGTGTTTAGTCAATGTACACTGCTGCATCAAATGGATTTGAGTGGAAATCCTGTCTGCCACAAACCCAAATACAGAGGCAGACTGATAACTGTGTGCACAAGACTGGGTGAGAAAATGTCCACGCACCTCCACCAAATGACCGTAGGAATTGTTTTATGCATTTTACATGATGATGTTTCACATAACTAATGCCTTTCAATTGCAGAAAATATATCAACTCTATAACACATACAGTACGTAACTGAATTGTAGACGAGGATAATATTGTTTCTATAGAGGAACTTGATGGGAAGGAAATTAATGAGTTGTCCAGGCAGTTCCTGGTTATCTGGAAAGCGTCGTAAAGACGGTAAGAATAAAACTGAACGATGAATGAATAATGCCTGGCCAGATCACCATTTTATTTATTTTAATGTAACCTTTATTTAACTAGGCAAGTCAGATAAGAACAAATTCTTATTTACAATGACGGCCTACCCCGGCCAAACCCGGACGACGCTAGGCCAATTGTGCGCCGCCCTATGGGACTCCCAATCACGGCCGGATGTGATACAGCCTTTACTGGAAAGATAATGTACATTTATATATTTTTACATCCTTCTGATAATAGAGACATACAGAACAAATATTTCACCCTCCATATTATTGACAGCAGTAAGCACCTCTTATTACAAATATTTAAAGACACACTCACTTTGTCAGAACTTTTAAAACGTGCATGTCCCGTGTTACCGCCACATTTTCACAAAGGTCCACCGCACTGCGGTTCCTATTTTGGTCCTGCTGTGTTTGTGCCCGAAGTATCGTCCGAACTGTGACAAGGTGTGTGTGTGTGACTTTGTCTGTGTTGCAGCAGACTTCCACATGGGCCTCCATCCTTCGTACAACTATAACTATGGCAACGCCCTGGGCAAGAAGAATCCTCTGGAGGGGGAGACCCAGCAGGAAGGTCTGCTCAGAACACTCACAACTGGACAGCGCAGCAATGAGGTACTGTAACAGTCTATATTCCTATCACCCATATGAAACATTAATGAAAAAAAGATTGAAGGAGTCAAAAACTTCTGGGTAACAATTAAGTACCTTACTGTGATTGGTTGTAAATGTAAAAGTCAAATAATAATAAAAAATTGCCTTTAAAAGAGGAAACAGTACATTTGTGTAAAAGTAGGAAAATAAAGCAGTAGGAAGATAAAGCAGCAGCAAAGGTTTCAAATCAATATATCATCATTGCCTGTCACCAATACAATCATTTAAAATGGTAGTACTGTTTTTTTATACATCCATATGGGACACAAAACAGTGGAAACATTCAGGGTTTTTAGATTGTTCAATATGACATATATACCACCCATGTTTGATAATTTACTAATTTTTTCATTCATTCATACAAAAATGAGAGCCAAATATATATCTCAGTTTGAATGAGAAAATGTGTATTTAGTTGGTATAAGTGATTTAAACATCAACATGTTTCACTTAACTACTTGTTTCCTTCCTTTTGTATACATGCTTGACGAATGGCCTGCTTTTTGTCAAATGCTTTTGTATTTTATGCAAATAAACGCTTATCTTCCCTGCTGTCGGCCTGGGGTTGACCGTCATTACAATATGAACAGTTCATACAGTGGCTTTCTCTTTAATATCCAATATACATTACTATATACCTTTTCATACCATATCCCATTTAAATATGATTTAAAGAGGTTGATGATCACTTTCTGGTCAGCTCTCTCTCTCTGTTCTCCCCTGAAGGTCCCTATGAGTGCGGGACTGCTTAGTGTTGTGCTAAAGTCTGCTGCCTGTGAGACAGACATGCAAGCTCCACTAACACACACACACACACACTCTGATGACCCTCTCACGTCTGACCCTTACCTTACACACAACACATAGCCTACCACTGCTGTCGCCACACACATCAGGAGCGGACCTGACCCCTGAAACGCTCAGTAGGAAGGAGTCTACACTTGGGTCTGTCACTGTTAGTGACTGATGGACTGCGGTAGAGGCACTTTATGCATGATACTGTACATGTACTACCTGCACCATTTCCCATGGCAATGGAGTCTGTTGAAATTATACTCTCCAATAGTTGTCCTGTGAAATGTGACTAAAAGTTCTGGTTATGTCATGCAGTGTAAATAAAGGTAATTTTAATTTTTTAGACATTTTATATGTTGTACATGAATGGTAGTTGGTTTTGCCTGTTTGTTGTGTGTACCTCACTGGACTTGATAAGAATGTTAAAATATCTTGATTTTAGAGTGTGATGTGTTTATTTATGAATTCCCCTGAATGCCAAAGAAAGGTGTTTTCCTATGGTATGTCCATGCTGGGAAGTCTCAATTTCACTTCATACAAATAATTTATTGTATTTCACAAATAACATTTTCACCAATTTGGGAAGTTATATCCCATAACTCTATATGTCAAATAAGTCTACATTATAAATCCAATCTGAATTTGTGTTTTATACAAAAATAAATAACTTAGAATAGCGTTAATTTGAGTTGTTAGTATCTGGTGTCCTTTTTCCCGCAGTTTAAAGGACAAGTTTTGTGGGACACCGACCATATGTAATGATGTCAGATATGCACTTGATTGCGCAACATTGTCATATTATAAGATTCTTGTAGAATAAATTATGACTGTTTTAATTACAACAGAAGCCTTGGTTAATTGATCAACATTTATTAAAAACACAACAGTAATTTTAGAGCATCAAATATTTTTTTCCCCGTCACAATCAGGTGTAGACTAACAGTGAAATGCTTAGTTACTTCCCAACAATGCAAATAGAAAGAAAATACAGAAATAATAGAAAAGTAATAACACGTAATAATAAAGGTTATAATAAATACACAATGAGTAACTTGGCTATATACATGTGGTACCAGTACCGTGTAGATGCGCAGGGGTACGAGGTAATTGAGGTAGAAATGTATTGTACATATAACTAGAAATAAAGTGAGAGCTATAGTAAACAGTAGCAGCAGCGTTTGTGATGAGTAAAAATAATGTGCAAAAAGGGTCAGTGCAGATATTCTGGGTAGGGGGGGGGGGGGTTAGAAGCTGTTCAGTGTCCTGTTGGTTCAAGTCGTGCATCGGTACCGCATACCGTGCGGTATCAAATAACATATTATTTGTGTAATAGCCTAATGCATATTGCCTGCAGTCCCTCCCTCATAATGTCGAAATAATCCTCCAACACAACACAACCAACACAACAAATCTTCGCTGAGTGAGGAGTAATATTGGGTTGGTTATTGTATGCTGTTAGTCCCTGTCTAAATTCCCTGCGCACGTCTGAATAGGTTTTTAAAGGCATGTCGAAGTATAACCCCTGAAATATGTGGGGTAATTAGGGAACGAAGCTTACTTAACCCTTTTTGCTCATAATTAGCGGCCCTCCCCGAAGCAATTATGTTACTCCATCCTTACAAAAACAATGTTTATTAAGAACCGTCTGAGGATATAGCCTATATTATGAATAATTGCAATCATTCATTTGCCGACATCTCCGTTTGCGGACCCTGGAAGTCAGTGATTAATTTCTGAGTCGCTAGTATTTCCTCATGCAGGCCTGTGTTGATTGCATTGTTCAAAGTTTATTTATTAGCCCTAGCGGTTTCATGGAAACCCGACTATTTTGCGACCTGCAACTCAAGGCACCCTGGCAATTAGTCAATTTTGCATATCACCTTACCCTTTAGTCATCTTGTCATCATGGTCTGCTGCAAGCATTGGCGTCTGCAACATTAGCACCACAATATTAGGGACTGTTTATTTGGGCAGGTACCTGATATAGCCCCTTTGAAACCTTCGGAAAGCAAAGCAATGACAGAGCACTTGGGTAGGAAGGCAGGTATAGGCTAAGTATAATCAGTTGACGACCCATATCAATGTAATAATACAGATGTGTCCTCTTTATTGATGTGACCACAATAAGACAAAAATACGTGGTTTTCTCAGTTGTGGTTTCAGTTGGATAGAACAAATGCTGCCTCTGGTGTTGAAAAGGGCGTCCCTCTCTACTCTCTGACAGAAACAAGTTGTAAAAGGGAAAGAGCAGATTCTCTCCCACTGCCAGGGAGTCTTAAGGGTTTACGATTCATTACTCCGGAGTGTAAGAATTGTCAGCTCTTTGGGTATCCAATAAATGAGAGGCTCGTGAGTGTTTTACGCACACACTCAGGTGAGCACCACGCGCATGGACACGGACCACTGCGCACCTTTTTCCGCGGCCGCGCCTCTTTATATAGATTATCTGTACTTGGGGCGGCAGGGCTACTTTTCTCCACCTCGTATTGGAGCAGCAGTGGAGTCTGTGTGGTGTACGATATCTCTCTTTGCATTGCCTTAATGTCGTTACTCAAGACGGCGTTTTGAGGGACATTTTAAGGTAAGTTATCCTTATTTTCATAGACGACATGGCTCGGAATACATTCAAAGTAATATTATTTTCAGATGGTTATGATGTGTTTTGATTTCTTGATAACAGCATCACCATTAAGCAGAATCAGTTATGTAAACATATTTAATGACGTTGATGGAACGTGCACGATAATCGGTATGATTTACATTAGTCTGCATTGCTCCAGATAATGATGCAACTGCCATATAGCTATTATGTCAAATTGAACTTGGGAAAGCAGCCTTCTTAGGTCAAGGTTAACACACTTGGGTCTCGGTATGATTATTTTTCAAATACTTTATTGCAATATTGAAGGAACAATAAAATGCGATTATACAAATGTATCACAACAATTTAGTAATGTTTTTTATGGCATGTTGATTAAATACATGTTGCCTGTGAAATTAAGTCGGAAGGGTAATCCAAATGCAAATGTAAGTTTACCCAATAGGCCTAATTGGATACAGAATTTGTTGCAATAATATTTGACCATGAATCTTTTTCAAAAGGTCTGAATATTCGACGGCATGTTTATACACAAGTTAAAAATGCACACACAATTCAAGACAAGGATGAGGATTTGATATGCCAGCCTTGATTTATGTTCATCAACTAACCTGGCCTGTTAAAGATCATATAAATGCATTTGCGCAGACTTTACGCACACTAGTCAATACACCTACATAAACATGCACTATTTCTGTAGGCGAATGTAGGCTTATTATAAAATATAAAATACAGATAACTTGTTTTCTTTCCATTACAATCTTGGCATTTTCAGTTTGTTTAATAGGCAAGTGAAAATGTACATTCATCAACAAGACATATGTTACCCGTCAGGTTTATAAGTGCTCCCTATGGTTGGAAGACAGACGATCCGCATGGATAGTGGAAATGGCCCAGTGACAGTTATGGATGAGAGTCCCACATCCAGCCCCAGCTCCAGCCCCAGTCCTGACATGCTGACCACCGAAAGTCGGCGTCCGGAGGCCATGCAGCACTCCAGGGTGGTCCAGGCCGGTGGGCTCGGTGGCAGAGGGCGGCCGGCAGCAGCCAACGCAGCGCGGGAGAGGAGTCGAGTGCAGACCCTGAGAAGCGCATTCCTGGAGCTACAGAGGACTCTGCCGTCGGTGCCACCGGACACAAAACTGTCCAAGCTCGACGTGTTGATTTTGGCCACCACGTATATTGCCCATCTGACTCGGACCTTGCAAGAGGAGGGGATGGAGGAGGGAGAGAGCAATAGACAAACAGAGGCCTTACACTCGCTGAAAGGTGAAGGTTACCTGCACCCTGTGAAAGTAAGTAGGCCCAATACATTTAGACTTTGAATTGATTTAGAAATTCCAATTGAAACTAACCTGACAAAGTGTGTGATAATTGTGTGTCAGCTCTATTCGATATACCACATGATAGAATAAAACAAACATGATAGTAAAAAAAATGTTGGCTAATAATCAGTCATTGAGGGCGTCAGGTAGCCTAGCGGTTTGAGCGTTGGGCCAGTAACCGAAAGGTCGCTTGTTCGAATACCCGAGCCGACAAGGTGAAAAACATGTCGATGTGTCCTTGAGCGAGACACTTAACCCTAATTTGCTCCAGGGGCTGACCCTGTAGGTATGCCATCATTGTAAATAATAATTTGTTCTTAACTGACTTGCCTATTTAAATAAAGGTTAAATAAAATACAAATAATGCATTTAGCCATTATTGCACAACCTTTTATATTACACAGATCTTTACAATTAGTAGGCTTCCTATTATGCTTCATTAATACAATTATATAGAGAGGAATGGTTATTATTGGTAATTGAAAGCACCAATTTGCACCATAAATTGTGTTTAATTAAATATTTAAATGTACATCTTAATTTATGTGTGTTCAAATGAAGAATGACTTAAAATAAACTGTTAGCAACATTTTTGTTTCCTCATTTATTAATTATATTTCCAGGTGCATTGAAATCCGTTAACTGCAATCCCTAAAGAATGTGTTATCTTTTTATCTCAACAGAAGTGGCCAATGCGATCCAGGTTATACGTCGGCGCCAGCGGTCAGTTTCTGAACAATTCAAAACAGACAGAAAATCAAGGCGCATCATCGTCGACCTCGCAGACATAATTCTGTCCACTGTATAAGGGACTCATTTCGACGACCATTAATTAGTAAGACTCTTTCAGCTAAATCCACCCATGAGGACTTTTGAAATGGACAGTGCTTATACTTTTTATTTATCAAACAACTGAGGTATCTGCTTTTGATTTCAGCATTTTCATGTAAAGGAGACAGTCACGACTCTTTCAATAGTTGGAACACATTGTAAATTAATATATTATGTGATTATGTATATAAAATCTGAGAAAGCCTGAATATTGTTGCCCTTATTTTGGCCATGCTGTGTTTCTGCTCTGCTTTCTGCTGTTCTGTGCCTGTTGGAGGTATTAACGTGTGTATATTTTTTAGAAATGCCGTGTGTTGTATAATTAACATTTGCAACGAATGCATGTGTGAATACCTTAACACCTGTCATGTGAAGTGGTCTGTCAGAATGTCAACAATGGTAGGAGCCTCTTCGTATTCTCTTCGTTTTTTACGTAAATGTGTTTGTGGATATTTACTTGAGAAATAAAAATAAGACATGTCTCCCACTCCATCGGTTGTAAATAAGTTTACTGAGATGTATTAGTTCTAAGCCTGTCATTGAAGACCAGCTTTATCTCTCTTAACATTCAATTGTATTATTTGCCTAAAAAGGGAATTATGAGTTGGCATTCTTTGGAAATATGCTATTTGTTTGCACGTATGTGCAGCCAGATAAATATATTAGTTAAATATACTTCACATAATAGTCTGTCTAGGAGGGATTATTGATAATCATGCTTTGGTGGGTTTTATTATGCCTATTATATATTTTTACACAAATGCACAATTTTGCAACCACAACAAACTCCTCATTACAATAAATGTTAATACGTTTCAATGCACATATTGTGGAACGTATTATAGGCCCTAAGCCTATTCAAAATGGTAGTGACTCGTTCAGTGTGGTTTATAGTGTGTCTAGATGTCGCGATCAAAACAACTGGGAACTCGGAAATCTCCGACTTCCGACTTCAGTGCGTTCAAAACAACTCGGGAAAAAAAAGAGCTCCAACTGGGAAAGTCGAAATCGATTTGAACGTCCAACTCGGGAAGTCGGGCCTCTTCTAGAGCTCGGACTTTCCGACCTGAAGATCACTGAAGTCATGGTTTGACCTCGAGTTCCCAGTTGTTTCGAACTCGGCAAGAGGCCACTTCTATTAAAGGGATAGTTCGGGATTTGGTCGATTAATAATAATAATAAAAAATGTATCTACTTCCTCAGAGTCAGATGAACTGGATATCATTTTTATGTCTCTGTGTTCAGTTTGAAGTAAGTTGCCAACTACCATTAGCGCAATTGCTAACTAGCGTTAGCGCAATGACTGAAAGTATATGGGAACAGCAACAGCTAGCATGAGGAAATCGATAAAGGGCCTCATTGCCAAAATCCCGAACTATCCCTTTAACTCTAGCCTAACGTTTGAGATAATTTAGACATTATGAAGTTGAAATCGAATGTACAGAATTCAACTTGTGGCAGGTAGCCGAGTGTTTAGAGCATGGGGCCCATAGCCGAAAGGTTGCTGTGGTCGAATCACCAGGCTGGCAAGGTAAAAATCTGTCGTTCTGCCCCTGAACAAGGCAGCTAACCAACTGTTCCTAGGCCGTCATTGTAAATAAGAATGTGTTCTTAACTGACTTGCCTAGTTAAATAAAGGTTAATTTAACAAAAATGTATAAAGTGCACTTTTATGTAGGCTACTCAGACACTGTTACACTGCTGAAATGTGTAAATTGGAGACTTAACATAATATGAATAAGAAAAACTGCTAGTCATAGTTTTAAAGGTGCAGTGCAGTAAATAAAATATGTCCCTGTGTCTTATGTACAATCAGTTTATTAGGTACACACATCTATACTGAAATGAAATACTTCATGAGCTGAAATAAAAGATCCCAGAAAATGTACATATGTACAAAATGCTTATTTCTCTCAAATATTGTGCACAAATGTATAATGTCACATGCACAAGTACAGTGAAATGCCTTTCTTGCAAATTCAAAATCTAACAATGCAATAGTCAGTAACAATGTAATACTAGAAAGAAAACACAAGATTAACTGTAACTCAGTAAAATCATTGAAATTGTTGCATATTGCATTTATATTTTTGTTCAGTATAGTACCGGGTTGGACCCCCTTTGCCCCCAGAACAGCCTGATTTCTTCAGGGGAATGGATTCTACAAGGTGTCGGAAACATTCAAACGTTTGATATCAAGGTACAATTGATACAATTTGCTACAATTGATATCAAGGGTCCTAATGTGCGCCAGGAAAACATCCCCCACACCATTACACCACTGCCAACAGCCTGTACCGTTAACACCAGGTAAGATGGGGCCATGGACTCATGCTACTTGCACCAAATCCTGACTTTGCCATAAGCATGACGCAACAGGAACGAGGAGTAGTCGGACTAGGCAATGTTTTTCCACTCCTCAATTGTCCAGTGTTGGTGATCGTGTGCCCACTGGAGCCGCTTCTTCTTCTTTTTAGCTGATAGGAGTGGGACCTGGTGTGGTCGTCTGCTACAATAGCCCATCTGTGACAAGGACCGACAAGTTGTGCGCTCCAAAATGCCGTTCTGCACACCACTGTTGTACTGCGCTGTTTTTTGCCTGTTTTTGGCCGTCTGTGAGCTTGCACGATTCTTGCCATTCTCCTTTGACCTCTCTCATAAACTAGCTGTTTTCGCCCACAGGACTGCAGCTGACTGGATGTTTTTTGTTTGTCGCACCATTCTCGGCGCGCCTGTTACTGACAATCATACCACGCTCAAAGTCGCTTAGGTCACTCGTTTTGCCCATTCTAACGTTTAATCGAAACAGTAACTGAATGCCTCAATGCCTGTCTGCCTGCTTTATATAGCTATGTGACTCACTATCAGTAGGAGCAAACCATTTTCGTAAACGCGGTGGTGTGTCTAATAAACTGGCCACTGAGTGTATATTTCCACACTATGATGATAATGCCCTTTTAGTGTAAGAGCTGTTTGAAAAGACTGCCTGAAATGTCAGCCTGTTTTGGTGGGATGGAGTTTTGGCCTGCCTGGTGACAGTTAATAGACCAATAAGAAAGAGAGTTCCAAACCTCTCTGCCAATAACAGCTCATTTTCACTATTCCCCTCCCCACTCAGACCACTCCCAGACAGTCCTTAAGAAATTATTGCTTGAGAAATTGCTCTTTGCTAAACCACCTTTTTGAAAACAATCACGTTAAGGAACCTAATTGTTACCCAGAAATTATTTGATATTGAGATCAACACGGCTGCACTGGACATTTAATTCACATGCAAAATTGGCAAAAAGATTAATTTAAAACACAGTTTTTAAAAGTTATAAGATATCTGTCTCATATTAATAGGTGAAACCGTGTAGTGTGTTTTGGTAGTTGCCTGCGCGATGTGAGCGCAGATTGCGCATGTCAATAAAGTTGAAGCAGGAAGTCGTATCTTTCTTTATGGAAGAAGAACGAAGGAGGACGCATGGCGCTTACATGCGCTCGCACCAAGATGTTTTCTATGAGCAATAACTTGTTGAATTCCCCGTTCATTCAACAGGTAGGTGGCTAATAACATTAGGCAGTTGGCTTTATTAAATAATAATACAATTCGGTGTTTTAGGTAGCTATATAAAATATCAGGAACTGCCATAACACTAGCTAGCCTGTTAGCTAACCTGAACCTCCGTAAAGATAATAATCCGAAATCATTTTAACGTAATTTTCTGTAAGATATTGGAAACGTCCCGTTTCAATGAGTAAGGATACAATTGTATTCACTAGGTTAGTAAGCAAACAGTTTGCTTGTTACTGCGCCTGAGGGCCACGAATCCATGCCACTGACCACGTGAGTTGGCAGACTGGTCTGTCCATAATGTAGCTAGCGCTTCGGTAAGCGAGACAGACTTGTAATGTATGGATATTGTCTGTCAAAAGATGCATCTTATTATTTAATAACCATTAACTTAGTTTGCTAATTAACCACCTTTTCCCATGTTTATGCTCAAATTGGTGCATACCGCAGACATTAGATGCACTTGTCGGTGCATGTGGGCTGTTGGCAACCACAATAACTTATTTTGGTAAAATTACCAATAATATAACGTTTTACAGTTTTGGATCCTACTATAATGTCTGGTCATGTGACTGGAATGGGCCCATGGTCAAAAAGAAATCATGACTCATCGAATGGTGTATTTGGGCCTAAACTTCACAGCAGTATTGTAATAAATCATACTGTCAGCTACGTGTCCCAGATCCGATGATAAATGGCCCCGTAGTTATCTCGGCCCCTATTGTTAGTAAGGTTACTGCACACCGGCTCTGGTCACGGATCATCTGATACCACGGGTGGTCAGGTAATTGTCTTCGCAATGACCTCATTGGGGAATCGACTTTTGGCGTCTCCAAAAGGAGTAAAGGTCGTGACCTGCTTTTGAACCTTCCTTGGAAGGGCTGTAGTGTGGGCTTGCATTGTGCAGTGCTCCCAAGCTGTGTTACATGTGCCCCTTGACCCTAAGTTCATTAGTCATCTTAGCTGTCTCATTGAGTTCTGGGTGCATTGGCTATTCCTTCAGTACAGCTTATCCATGCAATATGAAAATCAATAGCGCCACACCGGTTAAAGGGCAATTACTTGGAGTACTATTTTCTGGGCATCACTCAGACTTTTCCAAAGTGCAGAATGCTTCCCATAGATTTGAAAATGTGGCTATTTAATATCTGAGCAGAAGATTTGCGTGCTATGACTAGGCCTATCTGAATCCCAGAATTAGCTGAACCTTGAATTTGGCCAACTCGACAGCTATGTAAACTGTGACTTATGATAATCTAGTTAAGTGTTTCAAATATACAGCAGCAGGAATTTCACCTCAGGTTTAATGTATTTTGTGTTTCTCTTATAGCTTTCATGGACTTAAAGGGGCTTGAAGGTTCCAGACATGCGTACATCCTTTGTTGTACTGAGGTGAGTCGTCCATTATTAAACCCCAAAGTTATTTTTAAAAGGCCCTAGAATTCGCTATGCTTTTCTAGTCTGACAATACTGCCGTTGTGATGAGTTTTTTGCCGTTTACCCATCTGACCATTATTGGGCTGCTGAGAATGTGACTAACTGAACTATCAGTATAATCACAACACTGACCATACCACAACTGTCAGTCAAATCTGATAGTTATTTTTGCAATGTTCATTTTTAGTGTTTGTTTGGGGACAGATGGTGCTGGCTCTACTAGTGTACTGAGGTGAGTTAATTCCTAACTATAAGCTGTGCTCTGCTAGTCTGTTCTGTTGGTATTGTGATGACTTCACATATTTGCCGTTTACCCATCTGACTAAATTGGGGTGTTGAGACTGTGACTTACTGAACCACCAGCATTATTCTAACTAAAGAATACAATTTCAACCCACATCCTCTCGATGATATCAGTATAACAATGTGTTTTTCTCTCTCAGATTTGATTGGCTGGCATGGTACTGAAGACTAAGATCTACAGGTTTTGAGTTTTCCCTTTCCAATTAAGGCCTAGACAACCAGGTGATGGGAGTGACCTTAATTCCTCAATCGAGTACAAGGGATGAGTGAAAACACTGCCCTCCGTGGAATGAGTTTGACACGTGATCTACATCTTGTTTTTGGTGAGTTAGGCCTACACCTAATTTCCACTGGCATTAACCAACTAGTATACGACCAGCCCACTTGAGTAGCCTGTTTGAAATGTAATGTTTTCCTTTTGGTTAATGTTGCTACTGGAGTTGTGATGAGTTATCATTTTTGCCGTTTACCCATCTGACCATTGGTGTGCTGAGAATGTGACTAACTGAACTACCAGTATTCTGAGATGTATTTTACATTACTATCAAATTACAATTTTAACACGTTTCTGTCCTTTCATAGAGTTAATGGCCAAGGATGTGGATTGAAGACTGACTTAAATCTTGCCCTGTGGTGAGTAAAAAAAAAATGGTATTAATAAACTTCACATGTACATATTTGATTAGAAAAAGTGCATGAAACTGGAGTTGTGATGAGTTATCATTTTTGCCGTTTACCCATCTGACCATTATTGGGCTGCTGAGAATGTGACTAACTGAACTACCAGTATAATTGCTTGCATATTCTGCTTAACTTCAATCAAATGATAGTCATGCTAATAGACTATTTTTCCCTCCTAGATTGGATTGATGATCCAGTAGTGGAGTGAAGACTTAAATCTCAACTCTATGGTGAGTGTCACCGAGGGCTGAAAGGAGCCAATTGTTTTCCTTCAGTCTTTGACTGGAGTTGTGATGACATTTGCCGTTTACCCATCTGACTAAATTGGGGTGCTGAAACTGACTGAACTGCCAGATTTAGCATTGATCATTATAGGTAGACATGGTATAGATGCAGGAAGTAAATGGGGTAGTGCGTCAATTTCCACATCTAAGAGTGAAATGTAAGCATCTCGCTTAGCTCAATATCTGCGGTGCTCCTCGTGGCATTACCTGACTAAGGTTTGAGAATTCTCTTATTTCATCATGCAGGATTGTTGGCCCTGCAGTAGGGGAGTTCCTTCCTGGTTTGTGAGGTGTCACTAAGATTTTTGTACCATATACAGTACTTTTTACTTTAATTGTGATGCCCTTTCTGACATTTCTGTTGATTTACCCTTCTGAAAAGCTGCTAATCTGAACGACCAGCATAACTAAACCCACGATTGTAGAAAGTTGTAAAGTAGTTTTGGGTTGCTTGCTAATATCTCATTAGACTTAGTGTATTGATTATCAATGAAGAAACTGGTAATTTACTTCGGCTAGTTTAACTGCTTTATTCTCATTGACACAATTCCCAAGGTTTGGAAGGTGGCTCATGTACTCTTTCACAAATGTGACCCTTGAGACAAATGTCTCCCTATTCAAACTTTATTGCCTGTCAAAAAGCACAACCTTGGTCTCAATGAGACTACTCTGCCTAAATTTAAGGTTAAATCTTTGTTTATCTGAATTTATTCTGCCCTGTTATGATTCATGTTCAGTGATTAAATAAAATATTTTATGGTACACTAATTGCACATTTTTTCTGTCTACATTGAATTATTATATCTAATGACATTTCATTACCTACACTAAATTTAAAATATGAATGCAATGCTTTTACTGAGTTCGGCTAGAATAAGGAAATCAGTTAATTGAAACATTTTAGGCCCAGCCACTGGGGAGTCAGGCCCATACGCTACGAATGAGGTTATTCCCCCCCCCAACAGGGCTTCATTAGACAGAAATACTCCCCAGTTTCAATAGCTGTCAGCCAATCTCAGATGATCCCGCAGGTGAAGCCGGTTGGACGTACTGCCAAATTCTCTAAAACTGAGGTGCCGTATGGTACAGAAATTCACATAAAATTCTTGGCAACAGCTTTGATGGACATTCCTGCAGTCAGCATGCCAATTACACATTTGTGGCTTTATTATCCCCAGCACAAGGTGCACCTGTAATCACTGTTTAATCAGCTTCTTGATTATTTTAACATTTAACCAGGTAGGCAAGTTGAGAACAAGTTCTCATTTACAACTACGACCTGGCCAAGGCAAGTGGATGGATTATCTTGGGAAAGGAGAAATGCTCATTAACTGGGATGTAAATGTGTACAAAATATTAAGTTTGTGCATATGGAACATTTGAGAACTTCTTCAGCTCATGAAACATGATCTACATTCTGTTTATTTTAGTTCAGTATATTTGTACTAAGTTGCTCATTTCACCATCGAAATGGAATTCTATTGGCTATGTGAACTTTCCCCCAAAATAAAACAAGCTTAGCGCTAAACCGTAGAATAGAAACGCACCTATCCTTTACTTCACTGTGGTCCTATTCCTCAGTGATGTAACGGGCGGGTGCGTAGGCGTAGACAAAGTGTAGGATGCTCTGGTGAAGCTGCTCCAGGATCAGGTCTCTCCTGTGGAGAGCTTCCCGGTCACACAGGTCACAGGGAAACGCTGCGTCAGGTGGGATTATGAGTGCTGAGGCTCCTGTAGGTAGAGGGAGCAGTCCCCAGACCAACTATCAGGGTGAATATAGACTACAGTCCACACTGACTGCTATTACTAGCGCACAGCCAGGATACACGCTTGCCTGTAGCTATTACTAGAGATCATCCCCTAGCAAGGTTGGATTCTCCAGTCTCACTGTGACAGATAATTAGAGCAAGACCTAGGCATGGCTGCGGGAAGATGTTTTGTGCAGAAGTAAAAGACCTAGTGCACTAATTTAGGGGAGTAATTTTGATTAATCGGGGTGCTGCCCCTACTTGCTACAGACCTAGGGGTTTGGCACCATAGTCCCCAGACAAACCCTCTGGAACCAAGGTTGGATTTCAACAGTATAACTACAAATGGTGTAGAATCATGAGGGGTTTGTTCTTGTACTGTCAGTTATCCAGGCTGTGTGAAGGTAGTGGTGGTTTCAACATGGCAGCAAATGGGATATATGAATTTGGCTGCCGATGTGGCCTCCGGTCCTGTGAGTGTCCTACCATGTCTGAGAGTGATTGAGTTTTCACACAGCAACACAGCGATCACTGCATCCTCCTCCAGCACAGTGCTCCTCAGACACAGCTTACTGTGGGCCTCGGCCAGGGAGATCCTTGTAGAAGTAAAACAAACATTGTTAAGTGATTCTGTTGCCCAAAGCTAAGCAGAATTTACTGTGATGAATGGTACATTAACTAACTTTCAATACACAAAAAATACAAAATAAAATTAAGAATGATACATCAAGTGAGAACAGGCCTTCAAATCTGGAAAAACCTGCCTCTTTTAGTTCTGAGGGATTAGCCTTTAAAAAAATATATATATATATTGTGCCCCTGATGAAATTGGGTTTATTTTTACTGTTCACTTTCACACAATCTGACACCACTGAACATTTTTTCTAAACTATGAAAAAGTCTTGAGCCAGGCACCGATCTATACGTTCTGTAAATGAATGATTGAGCTCCACCTTGTGGAGAAAGGACATTATAAAGAACACTGCTAAAGCACAAGATGCTGCAGGTGTCCTGAGAATTTGAAGGGCCTTTTCTCTTATGCATTGTTAACATCAGGGATTTGACAAATACCCAAGTTAAACACTACAATAAGTAAAAGTGTGATTTGTGTATAAATATTAAACATTTTTTAAATGAATAACCCTCAGCATGCGGTCAGTGGTATGCCCTTACAGTAGCTTGATGGAGGCCACAGACACCTTTGCACCATGGCCCGAGTCTGAGCGGACCCTTCTGCTGGCCATGTAATAGCCATGGATCATCATCTCAGCCCCAGGGCTCAGCTCTGTCTGGATCCCCTGGGCGTAGGCCAGGAGCTGGGGGAAGGAAGAGAGAACAATGGAATCTCAAAATGTTGTCAGTCAAAAAGCACAGGGGGGTTTTGGTGGGGGAGCCATCAAAGTGTGCGGATGTCTTTTATGTATGCCATATATTACATGAAAAGGTGAAAATCAGCATTATATAGTGTGTACAGTATTGTGTGGATTACTTCCTGGTAGTCCTGTGTGGTGAACTGCATGCAGGATGGGTAGAGGGGCTCTCTGGGCTGCACTGCCTGCCTGAGGGTGTGCACCGTCTGGGCTAGCAGTGCCTGCTCTCCCCCTGCCTCCCGACAAAGGATCACTAGACCAAAGGCCTCAGCCAGCTGGGCAGGGACCGGGCCCATGTCCTACACACACAATGAATAACATATTTTCATGTGGCTGGTAGCTAATTTTGTAAAAATACTTTGCCCTATTACCTTAACATGGAAGTACTGTATTTATCAGTACTATATTTACCACTAATATATTTATTTACCACTAATATATTTATTTACCAGTACTATATTTAACAGTACTCTATCAGAAGAGAGTAAATTGTCTCCCCTTCCTGCTTTGCCTTTATAAAGCACACGCCTAAATACAGACAGTTGGCTGGCTCTGAGAGATTTGACATTTCTGGAACCTGGAATATATTATCTCTGCCAGTGCTGAGTGCTATTGGCATTGTGTGGTAGGAGGAAAGGCTTCAAACGGAATAGCTTTGTTGCAGAATCAACGTATCAGACAACAACCCAATGGGGACACATCGGGGGCACTCACATTTATCAAGCGCAGTAGTCAAATACATTTGAATTGTAATGTAAATTAAACAACAAAGTGAAAGCCAACTATGACCCACCACTGTTCCCAGCACTATATTGTCAGTCCTGGTGGTCTTCTTTGAGGGGGCTCTGGAGTCTGCCAGGGCCCAGAAGCTGCACTGGACAGGGAAGGAGATCTTCTGGTCAGCATCCTCTCCATACTTCTTCCCTGGGATGATCACAGACACTGTCCGACTCTCCAGAGCTGGGTGGGGAAGAGCTGTCAAAGGTGAACTAACTGTTGGGGTCAAAGTTGAACTAACTGTTGTGGGTGGATAGAAGGCAAAGGCCCAGTGTGAAACCAATCCCATAGGTTATACTTAAGCAATAAGGCCAGAGGAGGTGTGGTATATGGCCACTATACCACGGCTAAGGGTTGTTCTTATGCTCGACGCAACGCGGTGCCTGGACACAGCCCTTAGCTGTGGTTTATTGGCCATATATCACAAACCCCTGAGGTGCTTTATTGCTTTTATAAACTGGTTACAAACGTAATAAGGCTGGTAAAAACAAACTACTACCCGTCGTGGTATACGGTCTGATATACCATGGCTGTCAGCCAATCAGCATTCAAGGTTTGAACCACCCAGTTTATGAACTCAAAGAACCTACTCTATACTTTGTATCACAGGAGGTGCCATAATGTTTCTTCATTGCTGCATTGCTTTGACAAGACAACACATTAGCTACAAGGTAAGCAGGGCTCTGTACCTGACTGAAGGGCGTCCATCTTGTCCTTCCTGTGGTGGCTCAGGTCCCCGAGCATGCAGACGCCCCCGGTGGCCAGCAGGGCGGAACCAGCATGGATGTTAGCTGTGCCCGCTCCGTGTTCATCACGGGAAAGAGAGGCAAACATCTCCCCTGTCACAGTGTGTCTCACCCCACGGCCAGCCAGGCCCAGGCTGTACGCCATCAGCCTAAAACGGGGTAACAGAGGCTGGCTCTCTCAACTATCAATTTGTGCTGTTAACTTGAATATGGGCATAGTACAATTTTACTGTAGTAATGTTATTGTTTTGGTAATTTGGTCATTGTATTGTGCTTCCGAAGAACTTGGTTGATTGACTGATTCAGAGATTGATTAATTTATTGTCTGACTGAAGGATTTTAATGTAGGACCTGTCCAGAATGAGTGTGTCAGTAGTCAGGGCTAGCAGGTCCACGCAGTGCAGTGAGTCTGGGTTGTCCTCCCGACCCTGGACCAGGCTGAGCAGCAGGCCCAGCTTCAGAGTGCTGTACAGGCCCGGGGGAACAACAGCGGAGCCAAACGAGTTAGCCACGATGGCAGAGAACCTCCAGGGGGAACAGGCTGTGGCCGTCAACAGTGCCTGGAAATTAGAGCTGATGGTGCCAGTGTCTGGTGGTGTGGTTGGAGGAAAAGAAGAGGGGTGAAGTGAATCTACTGGAGTGTGAAGTGTTGGCTTTTCTCAGAGAAGCTGAAAACAAGGCCTATAGATTATGATTTAATGTCAACTGGTCTGTACCGTTGCAAGCATGCATTTAGGTCCTTACATTCCGAGTGTGCAAAGCTGCCATCAAGGCAAAGGGTGGCTACTTTGAAGAATATGAAATAAATATAAAAATATGTTGGTTTAACAATTTTTTGGTTACTACATGATTCCATGTGTTATTTCATAGTTTTGATGTCTTCACTATTATTCTACAATGTAGAAAACAGTAAAAAATTAAGAAAAACCCTGGCATGAGTAGGTGTGTCCAAACTTTTGACTGGTACTGTAGGTCCTTACATTCAGGTTCCCACGGTTGAACGCTATTGGCCTCCACACTCCAGGTGACGTTGGGCCACTGGTGGACATGGGCCGGTATGCCCAGCACCCTGTACAGACGTCCAATCCTCATGGAGTTACACAGCTCATCTACAACGTTGTGAGGGAAACAAAACCATAACACTCAGAGGGGTTGTCCGGTTCTGTCCTGCTGTCTCCTAATTATTTGAAGAACATGCAAGGCACCTACACACCCCTGCCAAGAGCAACACAGGAACCAGGCCCTTGAAACAAAGATCTCACTGTGTGTGCGTTGTGCGACTCAACTAATGAGTGTTCCTTACACTTATTAACATATATGTTTAGTAACGTGAGCCTGCTGTGTGAAATTCCTCCAGAAGACTAGGTCAACAGAATATGCTAATACTGGCACTGAGAATCACTGCTCTCTCAGGGGTAATGACTGGACAATGTTATTGGAGGACACAGGAACACCGAATATCTCACCCAGGGGAACTACTGCGTGGCTGGCTACTCAACCCTCTGTTTATTTGAACTCTCCCCCACTGGATTTTGGCTCCAAAATTACATTTGTCATCAAAAAGGAAGAGAAAATTCATAACAGACTTCTAAGTTACTTTTCTAAGGAGATATTGTAGTCATCTATTAAAAAAATAAATCATGACTTGCAATATGTGAACATTACAAAACCTTTGGGCAAAATTATCATTATTATGTGAGCTTACCTCTGAGAAACAGGGTGACAGACTGGTACCTGAGGGCGCTGGGAGGATGGACTTTCAGGACATCCAGTGCTTTGACATGAATCAGCTCTACAAGCTGCTTGTCTGTTTCAAAATCATATTATATTTACATTACAAAGGTCAGTCAGAGAGACTTAAAGTCAGTGCATCCATCTTAAGGTAGCTAGGTGAGACAATCACATTCAAGTACATTTCTCCTCAATAAATCAGCAAAGTCAGTGCTAGTAAGAAACGACAAGCTACATGTAGGCATGGCACGTGAGGCTACTTTATCAGGTATCTTTTAGAGATATTCTCACCCCCCAGCACCCGGAACTTGATGTCCTCTTTGAGGTGAGAGGAGCAGAGCAGGCAGCTGAAGTCACTCCTCACTGTGGCTGACTCAGTGGCTCCGGGGGTGTGCACTCTGATGTGATGGAACCCTGAGAATAAAATATTACAGAATTGTAATATGAATTGTTTCGTAAATGGCATTACCGTGATGTTATGAAAACAGAAATAGCGTGGCACCCAGGCTACTTGTAATCAGTCCTACCTGTTGAGCAGGGACATTCCTCCTCAGAACAGAGAAACCTGGCTCCCTGGGTGTACTTGGTAATCCTCGTCATCGCGATGACCAGGCCCTCCATGGCAATGGGCCTCATGGGGCCATAACCACATGGAAACTCACATAGATCCAAGGTGTACTCAGGGAATGGAGGCAGGTGTGTAAACTTCAGGATCACATTCACCTGACTTTCTGTGTGTATTTTCTCTATGAGGGAGAGTGTCTTTATTGACAGAAAACATACCTGAAAGAGGAGTGACAAAAAAAGCAAATACCAGTATGTTCCAAATTCAAGGGTTGAATAAGAGGTCATGTAATGGGAGATGTTTTGGACTTACAGATTGAAATAGTGCTGTAGCTTTGAGGGGGTCATGGAGCACACAGTCACCCAATCTAGGATCCAGTTCTATCAGGTCTGAAGGGTTAACACTAATACAGAACCGATACACAGCCTCATTTCGCTGGATATCTGAAGAGAATAGGAACTTGGGTGATAGTTGACTTTATAATAGCTAAATCAATCAATGAACATATTACCATCAGTTATTTAACAGCTTGCTGTCATCTATGAAGGACTGAATCTCACCACATCCCCCAAGTGTGTAGAGGGTTGCCTAGGTTACCAGTCCTCAGGAATAACACACAATCCCATTTGCTAGCTGGCTAACACCGATCGAAAGCTCTCGCCAGCCAGCTAGCCAGCCAGCCTACCACCGCCCCTAAAACTTACCGTTGAATGGTTTGCAGTCTTCCACAAGTTGAAGAAGAGCTCCACTTCTGTCTAAAAAATACAAAACTGACTCTTTCAGTAAGAAAACGTCTTCCATTTTATGTTACCGACTGACTAGCTCGCTAAAGCTTTGGCGGCAGAGACAATAACAGTCTAACTAGCACGCGACCTGAACATTCGAACTGCACTCGCCAACGCCAACTTCAGAGCAGACAGACAGACAAGTCCCCCATCTCCGTAATAAACAAGACATCGAAAAACACACACACTAGTTGTTGGTTCATTGAATTATAATGTTATTGTACAGTACATCCATGGCATTGTATTGAACAATGAGGTCGGTTGACCACACTCGTTAGTTAGAAATTGTATAAAAATCCTAGTCTGGTGGTTGAGGATTTCCTTGAGGATTTCTAAGGAATATCTGAGTGTCAATTAAAGCTAGATTAAGATCTTGTAAATCTATAATACAGACAGGCAAGCAAACCGCATAGAAATAAATCAGATGGTGCAGCACCTGTTTGCAAAGTAGTCACTGGAGCCATTACAGAAAAGGTCTATATATACACAAAGAAAATATTAACTGAAATTACCTCTCAACACAAAACTCTATTCAGTGACCTCTTAAGTATTCCCCACTGAGAACCCCCCCCCCCCAATACAAATTAACAATGAACCTCTATAAATAAACCTACTGCAAGTGCTTTCTAAATATACCATTAACCAGTGATCTTGTTATGATTAACTAAAATGAACAATCTTTTGATGAGGGAAGAGGCAAAACAATTCCTTTTAGCTGTTCTGAAAGCATATAATGACATGTTTACTGTAATTTCATTAAGGCCACAAAGTCCGCTTTTAAAGTGGAACATAAATTATTTTGATTTTTAGGAAGTGCTTTCATCCCATTTACATTTGGGATTTTATTTTGGGGATTTTATTTTATATTTTTTACCCACCCCACCCTGACAAGAAGACACTGAATGTTCTCTTTTCTTCAAATAAAGGACCAAAATGGACATGAGCCAACAACTAATATGTGTAAAGAAAGATGGCCCACATTTCTTAAAAATATAATCTGTTATATAAATATAATTAGGTAAAAATAAAGGTTTCTTGACACACAGTCTGTAGCCCAAACTCTTGTCATAAGTGCTCAAAACGGGTTCATCCACAATATTAATTCTTCCCTGTTATTTAATAGAATTAGGACAGGTTAAGGAAGTGTTCTTCAGTCCTGATCCTAGAGACCCACAGGGTAGGATATAATAATACTGGGTTAAAGCCAGGGCTCTACAGTGCATCTTTTATTTCGCATATTCGCATTAATGTTTTGCTGTGCGACATGGAATTTTTATTTAGAAGCACCAGTGCGCCTAGAAGAATTAAGGATTCTAGCTTTATTATCTCAAATATTTTTAATTGTGCTCCTACATTTCTTTGTGTGTGCCCACATTTTTCAACTTAGGTGCACACGTGCTGCTCCTTGTAAAAAACAAAAAAAATGAAAGGTCAGAGTAGAGCCCAAGTTAAGGCAATTTCACAGAGCTCTGGGGCAGGTCCTCTCAGTGAGTCTTTCATAGGAAGGAGTCGTCTGAGGGTGGTGCGTAGGAGAAACCTAGGAAGGCATCATCGGCCTCCATCACACTGGCGTTGACTATGGTATGTTCAGTATAGCACACAGAGTTTGGAACACTCTCGTCTGTGAATTCTGGATCAAAGTTTGTGATGTCATAAGGAGAATTCTGCAAAACAGGAAAAAACATAAACATCAGTTCATTCATGCTCTGGTGTTGCAATTTGCTATCGTGTGTGTTGCCATACATCAGAATCAGATGAAATCCTGAGAACATTTACCACATTGGGAGTGAATGGAGGTGGAACCTTTCTCTGTTCCAGGTCATCCCACCTGATCGCCGAGAAGAAGTTGTGTGCTTTGATCTCATTCTGAAAAAAAGAGAATAGATATGATCTATTTCAGTTCTAGAACAACCAAGGCAAATATTATTACTTCATACTGACGAAAGCGATGTAATGCAATCCATCTGCCAAGAAGAAATGAACGCTGCCAGGCACTGCAGCTATTGAGCAACTCTTGGTCATGAAAATGTTTCTCCACCAGAAGGAGTCAGATGCCATCAGCTACAGCAGTGGTCACAAACCTTTTCTGAGGCAAGATCACTTTGAGTCACTCAAAACGTAAACAGAGATCTACCGCTCTGATTTTTTTCAAACATGACTTAAAAAAACATAAGCCTATGCAAAAAAAACAGTACTGTAGCAATGAGGTTTGTGAAGTAAGCTATAGACCCAATAGACCCCTCTCCGGGCCCGCCGGGAAGGCAGAGTTTGTATCTTCATGACACATGAAATGGTTGGTGACCACTGAGCTACAGCAATACACTAGTCACAGTTGTGAGACATACGGCTGTGTTTCTTAAATAAATGGTAGCTTGGGATTTAGAGCACAGTAGGCTGCTGAGGGAACGGCTCATAATCATGTTCAGAACGGATCAAATGGAATGGCATCAAACACCTGGAAACCATGGGTTTGATACCATTCCACCTATTCTGCTCTGTTCATTACCACAAGCCCGTTCTCCTCAATAAAAGGTGCCACCAACCTCCTCTAACTTCGAGGAAGATAATTTTGCGGAGTGGTACTGTGAGGGTCACTAATCGCAAAGTCACTCCCATGCTGTGAGGGTCACTACTCACAAAGTCACTCCCATGCTGTGAGGGTCACTACTCACAAAGTCGTCTCTGGAGCCCAGTCTGTGCGTGCCGTCCTTCTCCAGTAGAGCCTGCAGGAGGGACCAGGCCGTGTTGGACGCTCCAGGACGCATCATCAGGGGTTTGTGGAGGATGTTGTCATACATCTCATGGGTGTCTCTGCTGTAGAACGGAGGCTGTGGAGCAGAGGGGAGATAGATGTGTCTTAGTGTTAAGGCAGTGTGTACTCAGGCAGCATGTCAAGGGTAACTACTACTGTAACTCACCAGGCCAAAGAGCATTTCATAGAGCACTGATCCTAGACACCACCAGTCCACTGTGTTGTCATACGGTTGTTTCCTCAGGACCTCTGGAGCTAGGTACTGGGGAGAGGAGAAAGTTAAATACATTAGCAATGACAGGCCTTTTCAGTCTCAATCCAGAACAGTGGTCCAGACATTAAAAAGGTTATTATTATGCCTTATTACATACGCTGTCTTGGAAAACATTACTCATGCCCATTCTGTACATAGTATACAGCGCATAAAATGGAGACAGGCATGTACAAATATTAACCACTTTCATTCCTTCCTCTATTAACCACTTTCTTTCCAAACACTCTTTCCTTGGTTAACAATTTGTGATTTGACAATAAAAGTGTGAAATGTCATGTAAACAAAACACGGGTAAAAAGGGTCTCTGTGTCATCAATCTACTCTTCTAAATGTTCAACATTACCTCAGGTGTCCCACAAAATGTGCTTGTTGTCTCAGCTTGGGAAATGCCTTCCTTGCACAATCCGAAGTCCGTCAAAACTATATGGCCCTTTAAAAAAAATAAAATAAAATGGTAGTCAGGGACAATTTTAGACAGTGTTTGCCACCATTATCCTCAGTCAGACGTATAGAATATATTGTCTTTGTGGAATTTTGGCCAGAGAGTAGACCCCTCGAAGGATTAGGCTTCACAACGGGTGCTTGCTTTACTGGATTGGTTTGTTAGACATTCATATTTCATAATTTCTTTTCCACTGACTGAAAACATTTACACTAAACAAAAATATAAACGCAAAACAAAGATTCTTACTGAGTAACAGTTCATATAAGGATATCAGACAACTGAAAAAAAAAAAAAAAAAAAAGATAAAAAAATAATAATTAGGCCCTAATCTATAGATTTCACATGACTGGGAAACCATACATGCATCTGTTGGTTACAGATCCCTTTTAATTTTATTTTTTAAAGGTAGGGGCAGAAAACCAGTCAGTATCTGTTGTGACCACCATTTGCCTCATGCATTGCGACGCATCTCCTTTATTGTCCCACTCCTCTTCAACGGCTGTGCGAAGTTGCTTGATATTGGCGCTAACTGAAACACGCTGTCGTACACTTTGATCCAAAGCATCCCAAACATTCTCAATGGGTGACATGTCTGGTGGGTATGCAGGCCATGGAAGAACTAGGACATTTTCCGCTTCCAGGAATTGTGTACAGATCATTGCAACATGGGGCCATGCAATATCATGCTGAAATATGATGTGATAGCGACGGATGAATGGCACAACAATGGGCCTCAGGATCTTGTCACAGTATCTCTGTGCATTGAAATTGCCATTGATAAAATGCAATCGTCTTCGTTGTCCGTAGCTTATGCCTGCCCATACCATAACCCCGCTGCCACCATAGGGCACTCTTTTCACAACGTTGACATTAGCAAACCGCTTGCCCATACAACACAATACACGTAATCTGCGGTTGAGGCCAGTTGGACATACTGGCAAATTCTCTAAAATAACGTTAGAGGGGGCTTATGGTAGAGAAATGCACATTAAATTCTCTGGCAACAGCTCTGGTGGACATTCCTGCAGTCAACATGCAAATTGCACAATCCCTTGAGATCTCTGTGGCATTGTGTTGTGTGACAAAACGGCACATTTTAGAGTGGCATTTTATTGTCCCCAGCACAAGGCGCACCTGTGTAATTGCCTAGTTAAATAAAGGTTAAATACATAAAAAAATGACCATGCCGTTTAATCAGCTTCTTGATATGCCACACCTGTCAAGTGGATGGATTATCATGGCAAAGGAGAAATGCTCACTAACAGGTATGTAAACAATTTTGTACATTTGAGAGAAATAAGCTTTTTGGGCATATGGACAATTTCTGGGACCTTTTATTTCAGCTCATGAAAACATGGGATCAAAACTGTACATGTTGGGTTTATATTTTTGTCCAGTGTAGTAAGGCTAAACTAAAGTAAATGTTTTTCCTTGAGGTTTAGCTGATATGCAGAATTATTTTGGGTAATATTAAAATACCAGGTAGACTACATTCATGGGAGGAGGCTTTCAGTTGTCAAGACACATTTGTGCGAGGGCAGTTGTTTGTAAGGAAAAAGATTGCTAATGCAGGTTTGAATTAATACAGCCCTAAGCTACTCCACATACAGAACAGATTACTTATGCACTGCAAACGAGTTAGGATGTCACACTTACTTCAAAGTCGAGAAGGATATTTTCTGGCTTCAAGTCCCTGAGAAAAAACAAACATCTCATCTCATGAACATTTTCCAAAGTTGCTGTTATTGGATAATAGAACTGTGCTTAATGGATTACAAGAGCTATTATCTTACTACTTCTGGGTAAGCGGCCAATTGAAGAGAAACAGAAGATATCAAATCACCAAAGAGTGGTTAATTGTTTAATCTTAGCTATTTGCATCCATTTGATATCAATGTACACGAGTCACTGAACCAGCATTACACTAAACTGAAACGACAGGCAAAGTGGATGGCTTGAGGGACATACCCGTGTTGAGGGAAAATTGCCCTCACAAACAGACTGGTTTTACAGCACAGGAAACCTTAGAATGTGTCTGTTAAACATTTGTTCTCTACTAGACCTCCAGCCAGCTGGTGTACCAGAGACGAGACAAGACAACCAGGCAGCCTGTCCACATGGGTGACACATTTATCCAATACAGCCTTTGCCACTGTGTACCTCAAGACTGGGTTGGCCTGTTAACCAAGGTTACTAAAATCACACGCATCATTCCATTCGCATACACTGAGTATACCAAACATTAGGAACACCTTCCTAATAGTGATTTGCACCCCCCTTTTGCCCTCAGAAGAGCCTCAATTTGTCGGGTCAAGGTCGAAAGCATTCCACAGGGATGCTGGCCCCTGTATACTCCAATGCTTCCCACAGTTGTGTCAAGTTGGCTGGATGTCCTTTGGGTGGTGGACCATTAATAGTCACGGGAAACGTTGAGCATGAAAAACCCAGCAGCGTTGCAGTTCTTCACACAAACCAGTGCGCCTGGCACCTACTACCACACCCTGTTCAAAGGTGCCTTCGCTTTCCCATTCACCCTCTGAATGGCACACATACACAAATCATGTCTCAAGGCTTTAACATCCTTGTTTAACCTGTCTCCTCCCCTTCATCTACACTGATTGATTTAACAAGTGACATCAATAAGGGATCATGGATTCACTTGGTCAGTCTATGTAGGGGCGGCAGGTAGCCTAGTGGTTAGAGCGTTGGGCCAGTAACCGAAAGGTCGCTGGTTCGAATACCCAAGCAGACAATGTGTCCTTGAGCAAGGCACCTAACCCTAATTTGCTCCAGGGGCTGACCCTGTAGGTAGGCCGTCATTGTAAATAAGAATTTGTTCTTAACTGACATGCCTAGTTAAATAAAGGTTAAATACAATTTTAAAAATGCTGTGTCAGAGAAACACTGTTCAACTGGTGACCGGGGTCAGCTTGCAGGCACCCGGCCAGCCACAAGGAGTCACTAGGGCGTGATGAGCCTAGTAAAGCCCCCCTGGCTAAACCCTCCCCTAACGTGGATGCCATCCTGTGGGACTCCCGGCAATGGCCGGTTGTGGCACAGATCGGGAATTAACCCAGGTCTGTAGTAACTGCACCACTCAAGAGGCCCCAGAGCAGGTGTTCTTAATGTTTTGTATACTCAGTGTACATACATGCAATCCATGTACCTGTAAACGATGTTGAGAGAATGCAGATAGCCCAGTGCGCTTGCCATTTCTGCGATGTAGAACTTGGCTCTGGGTTCCGGAAAGGTCCGTTCTTTTTGAAGATGGAAGAAAAGCTGGAATCATAGAATACAGTCTCAGTGCCAGTTAGAAACCACAGGGGAATAAAAGGAATCATAGAATACAGTCACAGTGCCAGTTAGAAACCACAGAGGAATAAAAGGTAACAGCCAAAATAAAGGAATAAAATGTCTTAAAAGGGCATTGGGCCGCCAAAACAGCTTCAATGTGCCTTGGCATAGATGACACCATTCTTCCACGAAAAATTCCATAATTTGTTTTTTTGTTCATGGTGGTGAAAAACGCTGTCTCAGGCGCCGCTCCAGAATCTTCCCAAAGTGTTCAATTGGGTTGAGATCTGGTGACTGACAGACACAACCCCTTTAAACCCCCTATGCTCCTTTGAGACCTCTCTTTCAAAATTACTGAGATCTCTAGACAAAATAATGGGCAACTGGGCATTTCTATACATGACCCTAAGCATGAATGGATGTTTTAATTGCTTAACTCAGGAACCACACATGTATGGAAGCACCTGCTTTCAATATTATTTGTATCCCTCATGTACTCAAGGGTTTCCTTTAATTTGGCAGTTGCCTGTACATCATAGTAAACTAATGGACATGGTAAGAGCATTGCGTGATATTTAGCCCAGGTTGCTAACAACAATTGTAGCAGAGTGATAACACAAAGCCGTGGGTCAAACTTCCTGCCCTGTCAGCAAATTCCACATCACGATTACAATTGACTCAAGCACCACGTTGAGGGGATTAACTAAGTGCTAGCATCAACATGATATGAGCTATGAGATTAGCCTCTGCTCCCTGGAAAAACTGGATAGGCAATACAGATTCAGTGGTTTAGGAGGCGATATCTAGCCTAGTCCCCCCAGCTAAAGCACATACCGATGATGATAATGAGAGGAGTTAGCTAAAGCACATACCGATGATGATAATGAGAGGAGTTAGCTAAAGCACATACCAATGATGATAATGAGAGGAGTTAGCTAAAGCACATACCAATGATGATAATGAGAGGAGTTAGCTAAAGCACATACCGATGATGATAATGAGAGGAGTTAGCTAAAGCACATACCGATGATGATAATGAGAGGCGTTAGCTAAAGCACATACCGATGATGATAATGAGAGGAGTTAGCTAAAGCACATACCGATGATGATAATGAGAGGAGTTAGCTAAAGCACATACCGATGATGATAATGAGAGGCGTTAGCTAAAGCATGGGTTACTATAAATATATATATAAATAAATACATTTATATATTTATAGTACCCCATTTATACTGTATATCTAAAATAAAAATAAAATACAAATAGAGCAGCTTGCTAAGCGATTTAATCTGTATAGGAAAGTCGTTAAAAGGCTAATTGTATTTTGAAGCCACTGCTCCAAAAAAGCCAGACTACGAAATAAAAGCTGAAATAAATCATTCTCTCTACTGTTATTCTGACATTTCACATTCTTAAAATAAAGTGGTGATCCTAACTGGCCTAAAACAGGGATTTTTTTATTAGGATTAAATGTCAGGAATTGTGAAAAACTGAGTTCAAATGTATTTGGCTAAGGTGTATGTAAACTTCCGACTTCAACTGTCTGTGTGTGTGTGTGTGTGTGTGTGTGTGTGTATATATAAACAATTACAGGCCTCTCTCATCTTTTTAAGTGGGAGAACTTGCACAATTGGTGGCTGACAATACTTTTTTGGCCCACTGTATATGTGTATGTATGTATGTATGTATGTATGTATGTATGTATGTATGTATGTATGTATGTATGTATGTATGTATGTATGTATGTATGTATGTATGTATGTATGTATGTATGTATGTATGTATGTATGTATGTATGTATGTATGTATGTATGTATGTATGTATGTATGTATGTATGTATGTATGTATGTATGTATGTATGTATGTATGTATATATATATATATATATATATATATATATATATATATATATATATATATATATATATATATATATATATATATATACACACACAGTGGGCCAAAAAAGTATTTAGTCAGCCACCAATTGTGCAAGTTCTCCCACTTAAAAAGATGAGAGAGGCCTGTAATTTTCAGGTCTACAATTTTGTTTCTGGTGTCCTTTGACAGCTCTTTGGTCTTGGCCATAGTGGAGTTTGGAGTGTGACTGTTTGAGGTTGTGGACAGGTGTCTTTTATACTGATAACAAGTTCAAACAGGTGCCATTAATACAGGTAACGAGTGGAGGACAGAGGAGCCTCTTAAAGAAGAAGTTACAGGTCTGTGAGAGCCAGAAATCTTGCTTGTTTGTAGGTGACCAAATACTTATTTTCCACCATAATTTGCAAATAAATTCATAAAAAATCCTACAATGTGATTTTCTGGATTTTTTTTCTCATTTTGTCTCTCATAGTTGAAGTGTACCTATGATGAAAATTACAGGCCTTTCTCATCTTTTTAAGTGGGAGAACTTGCACAATTGGTGGCTGACTAAATACTTTTTTGCCCCACTGTATGTGTATATGCAGGCACGCACGCACACACACTTATAGTATCCCATGTAGCTCAGTCAGTAGAGCATGGCGCTTGAAACGCCAAGGTTGTGGGTTTGATACTGGTACCACGGGGTATCAGTATGAAAATGTATGCACTCACTACTGTAAGTCGCTCTGGATAAGAGCGTCTGTTAAATGACTAAAATGAAATTATATATATTTTTTCTCCCCAGTTTCGTCATATTCAGTTGGTAGTTACAGTCTTGGTAGTTACAGTCTTGGTAGTTACAGTCTTGTCCCGTCGCTGCAGCTCCCGTACGGACTCAGGAGAGGCCAAGTTCGAGAACCGTGTGTCCGAAACAAGACCCTCCCCTAACCCAGACGACGCTGGGCCAATTGTGCCGCGCCATGGGTCTCCCGGTCACGGCCGGCTGCGACACAGCCCGGGATCAAACCAGGATCTGTAGTGACGCAGCTAGCCTTAGACAGCTGCGCCACTCGGGAGGTCCCCTATTCTTAATTTAATGTAAATTTTTTTTACAAATAATACAAATTTGAGGTTTGAAAAGGAACAGAAATTAATTATATAAACCACTACATTATTTGGTTCGAACCGGTTCAGAACTTTATTTTGCTGGTCGAAACAGTAGAACAGAACAAAAAAAATGTAATGGTTCTGTTCAGAATGAAACGATAGGAAAATTATTTTGGTTCCAACCCCTGGTTAGCACCACTGGCCCTCAGGTCAGGGGTCATTTCCCAGGGACCTTTTCAGCAGGTTTCCTGTGTTGTATTATTCTGGGTTTCCCTCCTTGAGTTCAGTGACTCAACACTGTGTCTCCATTTTTAAAGAGTGAAACTACTCACTTCTCCCCCGTTGACGAAATCCAAGACGAAGTACAACTTGTCTGTCGTCTGGAAGGAATAATGCAAGCCGACCAGGAAGGGATGTTTTACGTTCTTCAGTAGCACGTTGCGCTCAGCCATGATGTGTTTTTGCTGGTGGAAACAGGAGAAATGGTATTGTGGGGGTTGAACATAGAAATAACGTACCCAACATTGAGAAACAGAATAAGAAACATTTCCAATTCAATAACACTTCAGAATAAATTACCTCTCTCCTGTTGAGAATTACCCTTTTCTGCAGGACCTTGATTGCGTAATACTTCCCGTCCAGTTTCCGTTTTGCAAGGAGAACCTTCACGTGGGAGAGAAGAGAAAGCACACAGTTACCACAACACAGTACCAACAATGAGGCAGTGAAATTACAGAACTGTAAGACTATCACTTCCCAAATGGAAAGGCCATCTACTGATAGACAAAGAAGTAAAACAGTATACCTTACCACACTGGTAAGAGCAAACTAAAAAGGTAATTGTTTCAATCTTCATTGTTTGTTGCTGTGAGTTTCTCTTTACAGTGAACTACTCTAAGATAAAAGCAGTGTTAATTTTGGTACTCTTTTTTTAGATGTTGTCTAGTCAATATAATTAAGTCTTAGTAATATTTGTCATTTTAATAATGCCTTACATTTTAGTCACAGCACATTTGTATTGCCTCATTAACCTATAGTAAACATACAGTGCATTCGGAAAGTATTCAGACCCCTTGACTTTTTCCACATTTTGTTACGTTACAGCATTATTCTAAAATTGATTACATTGTTTTTAATCAATCTACACACAATAGATAGATAGGTACTTTATTGATCCCCGAGGGGGAAATTTCTTTGTCAAGCAGCTACAACAACAAAACACAGGGCAGGTGCAAAATGCCACAACGAAAGTACACAAAAGACAGATACACGGTACATGATACATAGAGTGGCAGTATGAAAAAGTATAAAAATACAAGAGTGCAAAAAAAAAAAAGCTATAAAAAGACATTGTATAGTATGGGTGGTTGGCTGAATATGTACACTATACGTTAGTGGATGTTGGATGGTTAACAATACTATACAGGTCGATGGCAGAGAAATACTTCAGTAGCTAAAAATGCATATGATATGATAATACCCCATAATGACAAAGCAAAAACAGGTATTTAGAAATCTTTGCAAATAAAAAATAAATAAATATAATAAATATTCAGACCCTTTACACAGTACTTTGTTGAAGCACCTTTGGCAGCGATTACAGCCTTGAGTCTTATTGGGTACGACGCTACAAGTTTGGCACACCTGTATTTGGGGAGTTTCTCCCATTCTTCTCTGCAAATTCTCTCAAGCTCTGTCAGGTTTCCTTTTACTGAGGAGTGGCTTCCGTCTGGCCACTCTACCATAAAGGCCTGATCGGTGGTGCTGCAGAGATGGTTGTCCTTCTGGAAGGTTCTCCCATCCCCACAGAGGAACTCTAGAGCTCTGTCAGAGTGACCATCGGGTTCTTGGTCACCTCCCTGACCAAGGCCCTTCTCCCCCGATTGCTAAGTTTGGCCGAGCAACCAGCTCTAGGAAGAGTCTTGATGGTTCCAAACTTCTTCCATTTAAGAATGATGGAGGCCACTGTTCTTGGGGACCTACAATGCTGCAGAAATGTTTTGGTACCCTTCCCCAGATCTGTGGCTCGACATGCAATGTCAACTGTGGGACCTAATTTAGACAGATGTGTGTGTGCCTTTCCAAATAATTTAATAAATTGTAACGTAAAAAAATGTAGAGAAAGGGAAGGGGTCTGAATACTTTCCGAATGCACTGTAAATCACTGACTTCCATGTGCACAAACATAAATAGCCTTGTCCTACCTATTCGCTTACCAACAGCAGAAATTTGACAAATGTATATAAGAATATATAACAATTATCTGGCCATGTAAATTCCTAATTCAGCCTACATAGATACTGCGCATTACATTACAACAGACTCACACAAGCGGAGAGAGAGGGAGACAGCGAGAGAGAGAGATAGAGAGTGGGATACAGCGAGAGAGGGATACAGCGTGAGAGGGAGACAGCGAGAGAGGGAGGGAAAGACAGAGAGAGGAAGAGGCACAATCACCAGATGATGCCGCAAAGTATTGGCAAAGTAGTATGGGTTGCACCTCCATCACGTCATTGACATTGTTATCAACGTTCCACAGCCACATTGATGTCCCGAAGTAGAATGGGGGCTAATGACTGTTTCGCCCAGTGATGTAGTTGAGTCACTAAACCTTGAGTCCGAATTGAGTCCCAAGTCCCCTGTGGTAGAGTCCGAGCCCAAGTCCGGATCACCAATACTAATCACGAGTCCCTATGGCTGAAGTCAGAGTCCCTGAGTCCACATTAACTCAAAATAAAGTTATTTACCCAGTCAGATATAGTGTAGTGGAAAGAGGAATTTAGTCAAATTGTTTGCTATCCATTTTCCATTCATTCTGTGCTACCAAATGTTTGCATATAGGCTACTGGTAATGTTACGTTCAGTTGCAAAACATTCTCAAACGTTGCAGATAGAAATTCCATGAACAGAGCAAACGTTATTCCTTATTCAACATGTCAGAGAGGCATGTTTGTTCTACATATCATATATTTATCTGAACATTCCAAAACTGACTTGCATAGTTAAATAAAGGTTAAATCATTTTAATAATAAAAAACATTGCGTCCTGCTGAACGCACCCCAGGTTGTTAGCTATAGCTAACTAATGAGGTAACATGGCTGAACAAGGTGCAGCCTATCAAATGGTTAACGGCCTGGTCCGCAAGTAGCCTAGCTTTAGAACGGCCCGCAATACGCTTTATAAATGCAAAAAGTGACCCACCAATGTACAAAGAAATATATACCTAGCGCAAGAATTAGGGGTCATAAGGACTAGAATCAAGATGCTTTCTCTGAGGAAAAGAGTGAGACTATGAATTTGAAAATGTTTCTATCCTCAAGAGAAAAACATAGCTTGTAAAGCATCTTAGTTTCTTAACCAGGCAAAGGGTATCTAACTAGAAGGCTGGTGGTGATTGGTTAGCTACGGGGAAGCAAGAGAGTCGCCTGCTTGATGTGTATAATCGGAGGCGGAGCTGGAGTTGTGCCCGTCTGGCCACACTCATCGCTTGCTCCCCCGCAGCTCACAAGCTGATGTAGGCTGTTTGTGCCGGGTGTGGCACCTCCTTCCTACTGCTCTACAGAAATGTGCTGTGCAGCTGTGCTGCTAATATGAATTGTGCTTATCACTCAATCTCTCCAAAAACTCTTGTCCAGTCCTTCAGTAGTCAGATTCTAGTCAGAGAATTTTGTCTCGTCTCATTTTAGTCAACTGAAATGAAAAATCACTTTTGTTGAGTTATAGTTTTTTCTGGGTCTATTTAGTCAGTTATATTTTTGTCAATTTCCACTGAAAAATAAGTGTTTGAAGAATACTTAAGTCACAATTTTCTGGGGGGTGAAATTAACACTGGACCTAAGACATTCAAAGTGGCTGTAATATACAAATACTGTATTATGCATAATCACATACCTTTCCAAAGCTCCCCTTTCCGATGACTTTGAGAAAGTCAAAGTCTGTGGGCTTTGCACTGAAATGTGGAAAACGAAAAAGGAAAGCAAACAAAATAAGTGAAAGTACATAGAAATCTATTTTTTTAGAACAAATGAATGGCTATGATAAGGCCTGCAAAAGTTAGAGGAAAAAGACCTCCAGAAAACACATATTTACAACAGAAATATCTGCAGGCCTCAATTTAATGTGAGACTGTGTAACCTACTGTGGATTTCCAGACGGTCCAAGGTTAATATTTCTGGAGGTAGAGCTGTTCTGTAAACCAGAGAGAGAACAGATGATCTAGGTTAAAAATGCAGACATACGTAAGCGAGGCCATAGTCTAAATCCTTATTCTAACAGGTAGTCTCAATTTACAATACTGTACACTGCTGCGTTAACGTTGTAGAATGGAATAAATGATCACACATTGACAATAGGATATCCAATACATAGAATACTTAATCAAATACTCATTCATGCTGTATCAGAGCAGAGATGTTATTCAACGCTCCCTCAAAGCCATATGTGATACATTTCTTTCGTTTCAAGACGTGACAACTCAATCTATAAAACAGTCATGTTTCCTTTCTACAGACATCATACTGTCCTGTCATCACCTACCTTGTCATCTTCGTCCTCGGATGCGTCTGAGAAGTTTTGAGATTTGTCCATCTGCAGGAACGCTCTGACATCAGGCCTATCAGATAGTGTGAGTGTGTGAGTGTGTGTGTGTGTGTGTGAGAGAAGAGAGTGAGAGAGTGAGAGAGAGGTCATGTGTTACGGGTCTGACTGAGACATACACAAAGCCACTGCTGTTACGAGGAGCACTGCTTTTAGACTCCATGTTAAACATCACTGGGTCATGAGCAGTATTGGGGGTAAGTAACGCATTACGTAATCTGATTACTTTTATGATTATGAGGTCTGATAGTCTTATGTTACTTTTCAAATTGGGTAATATTATTAGTTACTTTGTCTACTAACGCGTGTGTTACTCTCAGAATCATATCTCTACCGGGTGCATGTTTCCTTGATCCGATCTCGACTTGTTTCCTCATTTAGTTCTCCAGCGAGCGGAGAAAGGCTGTTTGGAGAAATGTCATGACAGCCGCCTCCATAAAAATGTATAAACCCACCTCAACCATTCCAGTACCCCTAGATATTGAAAAAGGTACTGGCATTGACTTGTGTATGTACTAGCATTCTCGTGTTTCCAACTCGCATCCTAGTTCGTGTTTTTTTTAAATAAAAAATAAAATAAAACATTTATTCTATTTTCTATTATCATCACTGCATTGTTGGGAAAGAACTCTCAAGGTAAGAATTACACTAATGTTTAACTTCCTGAGCACGAGGCGAATAAACATTGAAACTTAAAATGTAGATGTTTGCCATTCATCACATCTGTGATAGCAAGGCCCATTGAGGGCTTTCCCATCTAGTGGCTAGTGAACCTCTATACATTTCTATGGGTCCGTGCACATGCTGTCTAAAACCATAACTGGCGGTTCGAGAGAAAGATTTTGAAGATAGGAAATGTGTACAGATGTTTAGCTTACAGTAGCTGGCTAATTAATCATCCCGTATGATAGCGCAGAACTTGTAGACTATCACAGGAAAGCTGCGCCACAGTGAAAGGAGAAACTAATGATCAAACCAGAGTTCGTAAGTAGTAAGTAAGATCATCTTACTCCCTCCAACAGTCAAACAAACTGTGAGATTTAGATTTGTATCATGAACATAACAGAAAGTAATATAACGTGTTACTTTCCACACAAAGTAATATTGTAAAGTAACACGTTGCTTTTGCTAAATGTAACAAGTAATATTTACTTTTTCAAGTAACGAATCCCAACACTGTTCAGGAGATACCGCCATGATACGACAGGGTTACATATGCTCCCTTCGGAGCTTATCATCCCCAGATCCTAACCGTAACCATTAGGGAGAACCGTAACCATTAGGGAGAACTGTAACCAATAGAGAGTACCGTAACCATTAGGGAGAACTGTAACCATTAGTGGAGGAAACATAAAACTGACCTTAGATTAGTTTCTAGGGGTAACTTCCTACTTGTATAGGGTGCTTCACACTTGCATAAAGTGAGCAGATCGATTTGGTTTATTTGCTATTTAATTCAATAACTTATTTAGCTAGTTGATCAGTTATACAATACTTACTGGCTACTGAGCTGAGGATGTGAGACCAGTCTTTGAATGAACTCATGTAAACCTGTTCTTCTTTGCTTGATAAACTCTAAGAAAAGAAATAGACCATTTTATAAATAGTATATTTGATATTGACCCTGTATCACAAATGAAAGACAACTTAGACACAAGCAGATATGATGCTAAGTTTTTCTGGTGAAGTTTCACATCATCCGGAGTCCAGTTTGTCATACCCAAATGAGCTAATTTGTTTACAATTTAAATCAAACTAAATAGTGGGCTGAAGGTCAGTGGAAAACAGAGGGGTCTGTATTGAATTCTGATCTACTGAATAAATTGTTATAATAGAGTGCAGTTGCAGGTAGTATACGGTACTTTTAATCAGATTAATCAATACAGTACCTGGGTCAAAGTTGTCCCCAAATATTCTCTTGGCTGGGATTTTCAAGTTCAAAGATGGAAACTGTTTTCTTAACTGCATAAAAAGGAAAAAGACAGACAAATCAGATTATATAAAGGATATATAAAAATAGATGTCACAGGGACCAAAATTACTCTACTTTCATTTTCCCAATTGAGTTGAATTACCGGATTTTCTAAAATGTCAACTACACACAAATCCCTACTCACAGTCTTAAATAAGATCCGATAAGATAACAGACTCTATTTGATCAAAATGGAGCTTTGTCCAGCTTAGTCAGCTGATGTCTGATGAAAATGTTCAGTAAGAAAGGAAGCCTGGAGTCTCACGACAACATGCATTTATCACAGAGTAACACTTCCACTTACTGTGTTGTAGAGCTTGTCAAACTCTGCGTATCGCCTGAAGACAAACCACTCATGTCTTCCAACATTGACCATCACTTTGTAAACCTGGACAAATGTGGGGGTAAAACACATTTCAGTATAGACCTAGACAAAATGCTTAGATGCGCTACTTTCTACTGATAATAAACACTCTCTAATAACCACTCTGTATTATGTCTATACAAGGTATACTGCAGTCTGTAATACAGCCTGTTAAACAGTCGTTGCCACAGCAACACTATACTCATTACTCACAGTGTAGCGCTTCTTCTTGTCCCTCTGCTCGTTGTAGCAGGGGATGCTGACATTGGGGAAGCTGGACTGCTCCTCCATCCTGAGCTGGAGCAGTCAGAGTTCAGAGGTTTGAGGTCACAGCGTAGGTCAGAGGTCAAGCCTCTCAGCACTCTTCCACAGCGTCCGGTCCAGGACAGCGCTCACGTGGACGACTGGACCATCCCCATCCTGGTTCACTGCCTTAGACAAGAGATGAGAGAGACTAGATTATACACTGAACAAAAATATAAAGCACAACATACAACAATTTCAAAGGTTTTACTGACTTACAGTTCATATAAAGGAAATCAGTCAATGGAAATAAATGCATTAGGTGTAATGCCAAATTCTCTAAAATTATGTTGTTGGCTTATGGTAGAGAAATGAACATTCAATTCTCTGACAACAGCTCTGGTGGACAAACCTGCAGTCAGGATGCCAATTTCACACTCCCTCAAAACATCCATTTCAAATCATGAAACATGGGACCAACACATCACATATTGCATTTATATTTTTGGTCAGTATAGATATAAATGTACTATAGAGAAAGGATACTGCACTCTATTCCATATGAGATAATGAGAATACCTGCTCTATCATGTTACATTTCTACCTACAACCCTTAACATTTAAGCTACCTAATAAACCCCAAACTTAGCCCTCATACGTTGATCCTGTATGGAGCAGATTTTCAGCAGTTGTTGGTTGAAGCTGCTTGTGTGACAAAGGAGAAACCACACAGTGGTCATTGAACAGCAACATCAACAGACTCGCAGCAGGCTACCTCATCCTGGAAAGACAGACATTAGGCTATGCTCGTACCCCCCCCCCCCCCCCGCTAGTCTCTCCATGCTCTCTGTCTCCCACTTTCTACTTGGCCTATACGCCCACTCTATCCACCTCACCACTATCCCTTCCTCCCTCATCTTCTCTTCAGCCCCTCTCTCCAAACAGATGGACCCAGAGCTGCATGGCTGCATGATCTCACACTCACACACTCTCACACTCTCACACTCTCACACTCTCACACTCTCACTCTGTGACATTCTCCCTGGCTCCTGTCACAGCATGGAGGACTGGAGGTATTTATAGATAACCTTCAGCTGGCTCTTTGAAGTTTGAAGCACACAGGCTAGGTGGAGACCTGTAGGAAGCTGCCCAGTGGGATCCCCAAGACAGACAGGAAGAGGGGCCATTGTAGTGAACACTAGATAGGTAGTAGTAGCCTATATGGAAATCACCCAAAAGATAGAGAAATTACATTTGTCACCTCAATCAAATGTATTTTCTTCATGTTAAAATGTGTTAATGTTGATATGCTGCAGGGCTCGACATGAAATGTCAGCATTTTTTGTATTTTTACCCATCTACCAATAGGAGCCCTTCTTTGCGAGCCATTGGAAAACCTCCCTGGTCTTTGTGGTTGAATTTGTTTAATAATGCTCATATTTCTTACAGATAATTGTATGTGTGTGGTACAGAGATGAGGCAGTCATTCAAAAACCATGATTAACACTTATTGCAGTACATGCAACTTATTAAGTGACTTGTTAAGCACATTTGTACTTTTGAATGTATTTCGGCTTGCCATAACAAAGGGGTTGAATGCTTGACTCAAGACATTTCAGCTTTTCATTTTTAATTAATTTGTAAAAATGTCTAAAAACACAAATGTAAAAGTTTAATTCAGGCTGTAACACAACAAAATGTGGGAAAACTCAACAGATGTGAATACTTTCTAAAAGGTACTGTGTGATAATAATGAATGTTATTTTGTGAAGTGGTTCCTTACATCATACAACACCTTTTTGGCCCATAGCGTTAGACAATTTTTTTATGTGTGTGTGGGGGGGGTTGCGGGGACGGACGGACAAGTGACTGGAGCTTTCACACAAGTAAAAAAAAGAAATGAGTCCTAAAAAATTTTAATGTCAAGCCCTGTGCTGGTTACTTGCTGATCTTGTCATGTCTGTTTTCCTGTTAGAAACAAAGTTCTTTGTTTGGTGGCGTGACGCTGTGACTTGTCCTTTGTTTCATAGTGAGGTCAGCTAGCATGTTAAGTAATTTCTTTCAGACCTTGCCATTCTCTGTTCAGTGCTCAGTGAGGGCTACAACATGCTGGCTCTCTCTCACACAACAGTTCCTAGTTAACTGTGTGGACTGAATGTCCTGACAGAGAGATCTAATTCAACAGTTCCCAGTTAACTGTGCTGTACTGAATGTCCCGACAGGGAGATTTAATTCAACAGTTCCTAGTTAACTGTGCTGTACTGAAAGTCCTGACAGAGAGATCTAACTCAACAGTTTCCAGTTAACTGTGCTGTACTGAAAGTCCTGACAGAGATCTAATTCAACAGGTCCCAGTTAACTGTGCTGTACTGAAAGTCCTGACAGAGATCTAATTCAACAGTTCTCAGTTAACTGTGCTGTACTGAATGTCTTGACTGAGAGATCTAATTCAACTCACGTAGTAGTAAAGGCGCATCAAGGGAGAAAGCCTCTTAAAATGCACAAGTGCAACTGAGAGACCTTCAGTTTCAACCCCCCCATAGGCTTGACTGGGATATTATAAACAAATATTCTCCCACTGGGCTTGTTTCAAATTCAAAACCATGCAAGCATGGCAAAATGACTGCGCATCATGAGGCAGAGATGCTTTTTAACATTCCAGAAATAATGTTGTTCAAATGAGCCTTAGCTATAGCATACTCCTTCATTAGGAATGCTGACCAATTCGCACCGTCAAACCCATATCACAAGAACAATCACATAAGGGTAAAGTAGACGTTACGTTCGTATTCAGGGGGTTTAGGTCACTAAATAAATACATCAAAACACATTCAACAAAACGAAAACACATTCAATGCTGATCGCCAGATGTTGCACGCCTAGTTACAACACTGGGCTTGATTTAACTTGTGCTGACAAGCTCAAATATTTTACTATCAAAAATAGCCGTCTTCCTGGTTTGTTCAAACACACACATTGCCTGAGGAAATGCTCTGAGGATGTTAAACAACCTGAATGGCATTATTTGTAGGAGACTCTCAGCAGCATCACATTTATATTTTAGTAATTTAGCAGACACTCTTATCCAGAGCAGCTTACAGTTAGTTAGTGAATACATACTCATACTTTATGCATGCTGTGTCTTGTCAGCAGTTAGACCTGGGACATAGCCTGACTAAACAGGGTTGTCCTATTTTATGCTGGTATGAAAGTATGGAAATGTAGTACAAGGATGGCCATGGAAATATTATTCAATAGTAGGCCTATGTGTTGTTTAATTGGTGAGAGATCTATTTCTTATGCAAAAGTATGGATTATTTCTAAAGGACCAACTACACTACTGTTAGCCTGTGGGTTATAAATTAGCACAGAGACACTCATCTACAATAGACAAACATCCTCCCCGGGAGGAAATGATCATGACAAAGCTTTCTCTAAAAAAAAAAAAGGAATTGTGAGACTGAACCCAGTCTGCCTAGCGCATGCGAGACAGCATCTGGAATAATGCCTAACCAGCAGTCCAGTCCAGACACCTCAAACCTCCACTGTTAACAAACACAACACTGGCTGGCTGGCAACAGCTGGCTGAGGAACTCAGTACTACGCATAACTTCCTCTCTTAACTCTACTTCTCAGGCTTGGGATGTACGGCTGTAAACAGCACCACTGAGAACTAACAGAACAGAACTTGATGAGTGAAACTACAGTATTTGGAGACTGGAACAATTAATCTGGAAATAGGCTTAACAGTTAAATTAAGAATGTCTCTTTGAAAATCTAGAACTGACATTGATGTATTTAGGGCGGCAGGTAGCCTAGTGGTTAGAGCGTTGGGCTAGTAGATGTAAGGTCGCTGGTTTGAATACCCGAGCCGACAAGGTGAAAAAAAAAAAAAAAACAGTTGATGTGTCTGAGCAAGGCACTTAAACCTATTTTGCTCCAGGGGCTGACCCTGTAGGTAGGCCGTCATTGTAAATAAGAAGTTGTTCTTAACTGACTTGCCCAGTTAAATAAAGGTAAATACAATAAATACAAGTATTGAGACTGGTGGCTCTACCACTCAGCAATCATTTTAGGGTGTAGCTTAAAGAAGCTTACTCTTATGGTTGGTTTGTTTCACATAGACCAGGGATAGATGGCAAACAGGAGATGAGCATTTCCACAGAAAACGAAATGAGACTCACAAACCACACATTTACAGGGAGAACTGTGCAGATGCAAAGTTTTGTAACAGAATTTCAGTAAAATCTCCCTATGTCTTTCCCCAAAAATATCTGTTCTGAATTAAGATTCAAATATGTCTGAAGAAACAATGGGGTGTCAGCTATGACGTGACACACTGACTTTGAAAATATCTATTTGGTTATTAAACTACAGTAAGTGAAGTGGATTTACACAAAGTAACAGAATTGCGGTAATGGAATTTCATTATGGGTCACTAATCTGTACTACATAGAAATGCATAATTATGTATATAAATGTCATTCTCTTCAAGGTTATGTATCCTAAACAGGTACACAAGGGTATAAATATGCAATATTATAATTTGCATATTTGGGTATTATTCTACACACTGGCTATTGTTTTAATGAGCTCTGCCCCCAAACAAGACCAAATTTGGTTGATCCGGACCGGACCAATTCTGAAACAATCATAGACATCTATGTTTCACAAGTTTGAACATCAAAGTACAGCACAGTAGAATACAGTAGAGTAGAGCTCAGTACAGTTGAGTACAGTAGAGTATCGTACAGTACATCATAGTGTACTCAGCTCTAGTGTGTTCTACTGTGTACTGAACTGAACTCTACTGTGCTGTGCTTTGCTTTAATGTACTGTGAGCCCAACTGTGGTTTGTGACCACTATGATTTCCCATTTTAGCAAACTGTATTGCAGAAATTCCTTTACCGAAACAAAATATATATATATATGTAAAAAAACACTATAACTAATTGATAGGTTTACCTTTACTTGTTACTTCTGCGAGCATTCATTATCCTCCCTCCTCATGAGATGTGGGTTTTTGGTAACGGAATTTCAAGGCACAAGGCAATGTTTACTAAACTTGCAGAAGGCATACAAATGTATTCAAAACTAAATATACTATAAGTGTTGATATTAGTTGGCAGGGGTCTTTACTTCAACATTGTGTTTTGATGCATTTCCTAATACCTTTTAAGACTTTTTCCTGGTAGAGGTTTTCCATCTGTTTGACCAGAAATAAAAACCTTTGCTTATTCCAAATTTGTAGGATGGAAAATGGTTGAAAAATGTTTATGCCTTAATATATATTTTTTTTAAAGACAGCTTTCACATGCTGGTGCTCATGCGTCATTTTACATGGAAATGACCAGATACAATACCCCCAGAGAACACCCTGGTTTTCTTGTTACACAATTGTATGGCTCTGCACCTACGCACACTTCCACATTCCTGCTATAGCCTAACTAGTGGTTACATTGTAGCCTAGAGTTAATCTACTACTGTATATAAATACTGTCCCATAACAAGACTGAAGTCTCAACATGGAACACTCACGTGAAATTACAAGTGGAAAAGTACACCAAGATGTCTTCACATTGACTAACTGGCTGTGGGAAGGAAGTTAAAGCAAACATGAGGATGTTCCATGAACATACAGTGACATACGGGAAAGAACAGGCGAAAAAAAAAGTGTCGTTTCTTAGTTACAAAACTTTTTCGAGAGAGAGCTGGACGGTTTGTTTATCCTTTAAGTTAGACAGTTCTAGCTGAAGAAAAAGTTACGTAATGATTTAACAGTTTTATGGCTGAAGATGGCTCAAAGTTGGAAGGCAATGATACGCGTTATTGCAAAGACATCGTGTGAATGTACCTTATTTTGTCGGACTTTTAATCCAACTAACTCCAATGGCGTGTCGCGCTGAAGTCAAACGAATGAGTCAGTAACAAAACTGCAGCAAAATCCGGTGTTTCACTCAATTACTTAGGAGGAAAATTCAAAGTCACAGCCTGTACTTTCTACTACCATTCTGAGCTTCTGTCAAGTGGCAGCTCGAAGCAGGAAACATCAAGACGTTTGTCCTGCAAGTTCCAATGAAATTAGTCACGGGACCACACACATCAAGAGGGATTTAAACGTTGAGACGGAAACAGCAGCAAACAGTCACCCCTAGCGGTGGAACGTGGGCAGGGCCACAACCACGTTGTTCATTGTGGAATGAGTAGCCTACTGCATGTCCCTCTGTGTGACGAGATTTTATATTTAACCTTTATTTAACTAGGCATGTCAGTTAAGAACAAATTCTTATTTACAATGTCTATTAAGGTCTGTGTCTGTTTGGTCATTTCTGGTAGCTGTTCTATTGTATTCTATCTCTGTTACATTATATTGTATTATATTCAGTTTTGTTCTATTCTATTCTTTGATAGTTGGAACCAATGGATGTCCATGTCCTATCTAGCAGGTGTCCCTTCCACTCTTGAAACTGTCTCTACACGTTTGAAGGTACTGACATCATGACTGTGACTGAAGGGTGACCTCTCCCTAACTGGAGGCTTGGTGACAGGAAGATAGCTGTCCTGCAGGCTGCAGCAGTAGCTTGAGGTCTGCATCAAAGTTTTCCAGGAAAGTGGACGTCTGCCAAGGAACTATACAGGGTCTTCAGGAAACATTGACTAATCTAACAGATTGTCCTACTACCGGTAATAGTGAATACAACTAGCCAACTCATCATTACTTTATGAATGAATGTTCATGATGATAAATACCACACTTCTTTCAATGTAAGTACAGTCATACTGGCTGGCTGACACAGGTATTCCCATGGCCATAATAGTGGCCCTTCTATGTAGGCCTATCGGTGGAAATCTATGGAGATTGGGCTCAACCAATGAAGACATTTGTATTGTAATAAATGTGTTTTGCGCAGGGATCAAGAAATTGGTATATCCACTAATTATGTTAAACTAGATCCAACATACAGTACATGTAGGTCTACAGTTATTCAGATCATGTAATGTATGTCACAAAGTATTTGTACACAAGGGGGTAGCAGGACACCATTTGAAATAGAGCTGTCATTCCACGGCTGATGTTATGCATGCAGAAGGGCACACTGTCTGCCAGCCTCTGTTAATATTAATACAGTAGCACACTGTCTGTCAGCCTCTTTTAATATTACTATAGTTGGGCTATTGCCTTGTTCTGCTTTGAATATAACTTAAATAATGGTATTTTTTTGTAAATGTAATCATGTTATAAATACTTGTCTTTACCTTTGTAATCGGCTAGATTTTTACAACAGGGTTGTATGATGATTGCAGAATAGACAGATTCAAAAAAGATAAAAGAGTATAGGATTTTGTCACCACAATACTGTCGCATTAATTGTCACCACGTTCATTTGCGCTCAAAGCGACAGGCGCTTTTGGAGCGCTCCCCCGATTCTGACCAATCAGGTGCGAGGCCGCCTGCGCAGATTCAAACACCCTTCTAGAAGGAGGCTGGGCGCGAGATTCGGCGGGATCGACAAAAATTAGAATGCGAAAATAACAAAATAGAAGTGCAGTGGGAGGGAGAACAGTGTGTAGCCTACAAGCCGGGTTAGCTAGTTATATATGTTCACATCCTATTCGATCGGATATTGACATTGCATGCATCCTGGTGACATGCAAAAGATAAGCAGATGCGTTTATATTTACGATTGCACACATTTCCTACAGCAAGAACGAGTTTGACATGGAAGTGAACCGCTAGCTAACCAGCGAAAGTGTGGCACTTTATTTTAGCCTACTGTCTGAAAATAAACTGGAAGATGACAGACATCGGCTTGTATGGATAACTGTCCATAGAGTTAATCTAATTCTCTTTTTATATGGATTTTAGACCAACTACAAATAGAGGATTTCTTCTTTGAAAAGCGTTTATCAGCTGTCATTATGGCCAACATAAAGTCGCGCAGGTAGGTGATACATTGTTGTTAAATCTGCCGCTCATACTAGCTGCATTTTAATGGTTTTAGCTATGACAAAAAAATTATGCAACAAAATAGCTACAGTAAGGATGCAATTCATAGAGAAACCTATTGCTCATGCATGGCATTATCTTGAGCCAGATGTCACGTTGGTCTTTGACACATCACGAGCACCTGCTCACCGTCACATAGCGTGTTAGTAAGATATTGAATTACAGTAGGCTACAGTCAATTACAGTCTAGTTATGCTTATAAAAGTTAATTAAAATAGTTGAATCAATCCATTAATACGTTATTTAGCTGGATGTTTGTGGAAAATGTATGGTTATAGAACAGTCATAAGAGTGCATGTGACACTCTTCAGTGAATAACCAAAACATGTCATGAGCTTGTGAACCAGCACAGCTGTTTGAGTTGCTTATTTTGTAGTAGACTAGGCTATGTCCTAAATTGGTCATGATAACTTTGATTAAAAAAAAACTTGATTTGAGTTGTTCGGTGGGTTATGTAACTGCTTTGGTCTGTATTATATTTTGTTGCTCAATTCAACACCCAATCATTGACGTCTTTCCCCGAACAGAAAACATGGCCGACAGACTGTAAGATGAGATCTAGCTTTGTCAAATTAATGTAAAAAGTTTGCTTTTTTTTTTTGCATTTTAGCTAACCCTAACCCTTTTCCTAAACGTAACCGAATTCTCCTAACCGGCTACGTTAATTCTCCTAAACTGCTGCAGTGATGCGTAAATTCTCCTAACCTGCTACGAAAAGTCAAATCTTATGTTATTTGACAAAAGCTAGATCCCTTCTAGCCATGACCGCGAAACGTAGCATGGGTACGACTATTGAACAGATAGAGCACTTACTATTTTCATCCCAGGCGACAGAAAAAAGTGATAAGATGGCCCAGCCCTCTGTTATTTTAGTATGAACATTATTGTTCAAGGGAAATAATATAGATGTATGGATTTAGAACAAAAATAAAATGTATAAGTCCAACATAGTATTGTGATTGTTTTGTACACCATTCTACCCCCTTGTGTGGGTACATGGTTGGAAAATCCCCTATAACAGAAAGTCCCAGAGAGTCCCAGAAATGGTAAACAGAAGGTTACTACTGTAGGCTAGGCATATAAAAGACTATTGTTTTCACAAATCAGAGTATTTTGTTAATTCTATATATGAATACTAATGGTTATGGTTATTACATAGTCAGAGCACTAATGTATTAATTTATGGAGATATTCTCCCTCTGAGGTAAGGCCAGAGTGACACAGCTGTGTGTTATTAGTATTCATGAGTTTGAGCCTGTGAATGGTTGAATTAACTATTGATTTATAGGCTGATTGGAGCTTGGTCACTGCCCTTAAACACACAACATGACAATGACGTAATTTCCGTCTGAACGAACAATTCAGTGGCGTGTGTGTATCCCTTCACCCTCTACCCCCCCTAGACCCTACCCCCTCGTTGTGCCCCATCTGGGGGTTAAAGGGGAGGGATAGGATGGCGGAGGATGGTCCTCTCCACCTCTCCCTCTGCTTTACATTTCACATGCAAGTTGAAGATTGAATTGAAGAAACCTGTGGGAACACAATCTACAGAGGCCAATATTTCAGTTGTATATTTTATTCACATAATAAATGAGGCGTTGAAAAATCATATGAAGAATATGACACGTTTGATTTAGAAAATATATTATTTTGCCTTTGCCAACATTGTACACAAATTACATAGGTACTACACATATATTAAGATTACTTTAGTAGTCTATGAAGAAGTTGTTTGAGAAAACGTAAGACTCAAAACAGTACTGGCTCAGGCACCTTGGCCAAGTTCTTATATAAGAACATTTTGATTTTGAAACTCCTGTTTAATTCAGCCTGGACCGTTAGGGCTGACCTATTAGTTTAGCCACACCCTGGGCCTGCCTCCTCTCAGCTCGCGCCACACACACACACACACACACACACACACACACACACACACACACACACACACACACACACACACACACACACACACACACACACACACACACACACACACACACACACACACACACACACACACCTTTATGCCACACACCTAGATACAACAAAGAACCTGTTGATGTAGGAGCACATACACCCTGGGCCCAGACCCCACCCACTTCCACCTCTCTTTTTCCTGTAGTGAGGGAATTCTGCTGAAATTCAATGGGCATGTCCCAGTCACCACTGAAGAAGCCCTTTCATCACAGGCCAGTACTGGAAACCTGTTGGAGGCCTTGTTTTCCCCACCAGTGAGTGTGTTCGAATGTGTACGTGTTAAGAGTGTTTGAATGTGTGTGTGTGTGTGCTGTGCTGGTGGCGCGTGTGAGTGTGTGTTCCAGAGGCTAAAACAACAGAGCCATATTTAGGAACTTCATACTTTGACCTCCTTTAGAGAGGGGAGAAAGACTGCTGTAAATACACCCAACAGTTCATCCAAACCAGGAGGATTACATCAGGCTGAGTATTGTATAGAAATGCAATGAACAGAGATGACGTTAATCCTACAAAATATATTTCTATCTGAACGTTCCATTACGTTGTGCTCTACTGAATGCAGCCCTTGTCCTTCAGGCTCTGGGATTGTATGGGGCTACGGCTGACCTTGGAATCAGTCAATTGCCAGGGTACCTTAGCCTTACTGTACAGTTACAGTACATGTAGGCCCATATTATGTTACTTTGCTGTGATAGTCTAACTTCGGACTCTTATTTGACAATATCTGGAATGCATTGAAACCAATAGCTCAGTATATCTCTGTTGGCAGCTGTGGTGTAGATTTATTACATAACTCTGGTTCTGGTGTGTCTCAGCCGTTGGAACAGTATCAGTGTGAACTTACAGGTTAGGTTTGCTCTGTGGTTACTCTGGGCAACCGCTGTCCTCAACCCTCCTCCCTGTCTGTTTATTAGATGTTCTACCCCTGGCACAACGTAACACCATTAAGGAAGTGTTGCCCAGCAACAAAACATTTCTGTGGACAGAGCTAAGTGTGCACAACTACTTTCTCTGGGGGCAGAGTTCACATTGGAGAAGGGCAAGCTGTGTCCAGTATTACAGCAGAATTTCATATGGAAGAAGGGCAAGCTGTGTCCAGTATTACAGCAGAGTTTCATATGGAAGAAGGGCAAGCTGTGTCCAGTATTACAGCAGAGTTTCATATGGAAGAAGGGCAAGCTGTGTCCAGTATTACAGCAGAGTTTCATATGGAAGAAGGGCAAGCTGTGTCCAGTATTACAGCAGAGTTTCATATGGAAGAAGGGCAAGCTGTGTCCAGTATTACAGCAGAGTTTCATATGGAAGAAGGGCAAGCTGTGTCCAGTATTACAGCAGAGTTTCATATGGAAGAAGGGCAAGCTGTGTCCAGTATTACAGCAGAGTTTCATATGGAAGAAGGGCAAGCTGTGTCCAGTATTACAGCAGAGTTTCATATGGAAGAAGGGCAAGCTGTGTCCAGTATTACAGCTTTTTGGTGTCTGGGAAGAAACAAATCTTGATTAAAGCTAATAGATTATGAGTTATAGGTGTTTAAGTTGGCCCCAAAAAAGGCAACAGTTGCTTCACTATAACCATTAAGACTATCTCTTAACTGTTTACCACCTGGTATAGAGACAGTCTGCCACAGCCAGGGTTGGCATCATAATGCCTGATCTAGCAGGGGACAAGGGACATCTGGGCTACTCTAATTATGGTCAGGAATGTCCTGTTTAATATGAGTCTCAGCACTGTTTCCCTCTCTGCATGCCACTACTGCCAATTCTGCTTCACCATGAATGACTATGCCTACTCAATCCATTGACTTCTGATTCAGTTTTAAATTGGACGGTTATTTGTAATTGGCTGTAACTGGGTTGGCGCTGTATGTGACTCAGTTGTGGCATGAATGATGTACGGTTCCTGTTTGTGTCCTTTTTATGTTTTATTGATGTCTACTTCTGAGTCAACCCTGAAATATTGCTCACGTGTCGTGATTATGTCAACACTCGTTTTACACAAGTGGCTGTGTTGATTAGTGATTAACTATAAGGAAATGAGTGATGAATAAGAGTATTTCTCTCTCTTTCCTCTTTTCTATTTTTTTATTTCACCTTTATTTAACCAGGTAGGTCAGTTGAGAACAAGTTCTCATTTGCAACTGCAACCTGGCCAAGACAAAGCAAAGCAGTGCGACAAAAACAACACAGAGTTACACAGTAAACAAACATAGTCAAAAACACAATAGAAAATCTATATACAGAGTGCAAAATGTAGTGCAAAATGTAGTAAGGTTTAGGATGGTAGGACAATAACCTCTACCTCTCTATCTTTCATTTTTCAGTGAGTCTGAGGATGAAGATCTACACTCCACAGATCCTGAGAGTAAGGACAAAGACAAAGACAAGAAGATACTGTGCAAAGTCAAATGGTCTCGCGACGAGGTATAAAAGACATATGAGTGGGCCAGTTTGGTCAAGTGTGCTAGTTAGTTTATTGCACTCACTGCTACACCATTATTTCTTGGACCTGTCTTACATTGTTTTAGTATTCAAATTGATTGAGAATAGCATATGTGTGAAAGTGTGCTGTTGGTTTATCAATGTGTTGTCTGCTACAATCTGCTGCTATTGTATTGCATGATATGTAGGAAGCCCTACAGTGTCCTTTGCTAAAGTGTATAGGGTGTTTACCCCCCCCCCCCCCCTTCTCGCTGCAGGACGAGAGGCTGAAGAAGTTAGTGGAGCAGCATGGAGCAGACTCCTGGAAATTAGTTGCTAATAATTTCCCTGTAAGTAAAACATGTTGGCCCCTTAATCATTACACACGGTTAGAACATGGTGTTAAAGTACAAAGCTTTCTGTAATAAGCAAAGTAACTAGGGTTGCAAAGGATCGGAAACTGTTTTTTTCCGGATATTTTCCATGGGAAGTTAAGCCCTGGAATATAGGGCTAAATTTGTCAAAAAATGTAGCTTATAACAGTGAACCTTTTTTGTGGGATACACATAAGGCAATTCTAGGTCTTGTGGCATATTTTGGTTAAACTATCCCTAATTCAATGGAATTGCAACCCTCTGCATGCACAGTGCATTCTTCCATCACATGTACAGTGCACTCTTCCATCACCTTTACAAGATCTTGCACACCAATGAGATGCTATTGAGCGCACACTACTACACTGTCTGAGCCAAGGACTACATGCTTTCTGGTAAGTTTTGATTACAATACTGGGTGGGGTGAATATATTTTATACGACATACAGTACATGATTTTTTGTTAACTAGTAAATAGTAGCCTACAGCAAAGTGTGTTTAAATCATTTATAACTTGTTAACAATTTCTGCTAGTTAGTTTTTTCTACCATGTGTGTTTTAGCTTGCTTGAGCCTGCTAACTGAGGAGTGTTAATTCTCCTGTTTCCATACATGTTTCATTTTAAAACATTTGTCTTACAAAGGAGTTGTTCATCTAACTGCTTAACTATTTATCTGTACATGGAATTGTATTCAGGTTTTTTAAACTAATTTTTTGATAATCTTTACAGGAAAATGCCACGGGCACTATCTGATGTGTGGAGACATTTCACTTCAGCTAATGTAGAAGGAAAAGCTGTGTACATTTGCAAATACGGTGCTAAAATATATTTGAAGAATTCAACAAAGATGCAGAATCATCTGTCCAAGTGCATAAAGTTCCCTCAGTGCTCACAACAAGCAACCTCTGACAAACCTCAGACACCTTATCGATAGCAACAACTCATGGTCCTCCAGGAATCAGAAGTTTTTTTGACTCAATGGAGGAACGTAGTCAGAGAAATGCTGATGAATGTCTTGCTCGAGCTGTGTATGCAACTGGTTCACCTCTAATGCTCACAGGCAATGTGTATTGGAAGATATTTCTGAATGTTCTTCGCCCAGCATACACCCCTCCAACCAGACATGCTTTACTACTCATTTGCTGGATGCAGAGTTCAACAGAGTTCAAGTGAAGGTCAAGCAAATCATAGAGAAGCGGATTGTATTGCAGTCATCTCTGATGGGTTGTTTGAATGTTTGTGGGCAAGGAATAATTAACTACATCATCTCCACCCCTTAGCCAGTATTCTACAAGAGCACAGACACAAGGGACAACAGACACACCAGTCTCTACATTGCAGATGAGCTGAAGGCAGTCATCAATGACCTTGGACCACAGAAGGTATTTGCACTGATGACAGACAATGCTGCGAACATGAAGGCTGCTTGGTCTAAAGTGGAGGAGTCCTACCCTCACATCACACCCATTAGCTGTGCTGCTCATGCATTGAATCTGCTCCTCAAGGACATCATGGCACTGAAAAGAATGGATACACTCTACAAGGGAGCCAAGGAAATGGTTAGGTATGTGAAGGGTCATCAAGTTATAGCAGCAATCTACCTCACCAAGCAAAGTGAGAAGAATAAGAGCACCACATTGAAGCTGCCCAGCAACACCCGTTGGGGTGGTGTTGTCATCATGCTTGACAGACTCCTGGAGGGGAAGGAGTCTCTGCAAGAAATGGCCATATCACAGTCTACCGAGATGGACAGCCCCATCAAGAGGATCCTCCTGGATGAAGTATTTTGGGAGAGAGTGGTAAGCAGCCTGAAACTCCTGAAACCTATCACAGTAGCCATTGCACATATTGAGGGAGACAATGCCATCCTGTCTGATGTTCAGACTCTGCTTGCAGATGTAAAAGAAGAAATCCGGACTGCCCTGCCCACTTCACTGTTGCTCCAAGCAGAGGAAACTGCAGTTCTGAAATACATCAAAAAGCGTGAAGACTTCTGCCTGAAGCCCATACATGCCGCAGCGTACATGTTGGACCCCAAGTATGCTGGCAAGAGCATCCTGTCTGGTGCAGAGATCAACAAGGCCTATGGTGTCATCACTACCTTGTCTCGCCACCTTGGCCTGGATGAGGGCAAGGTTCTTGGCAGTCTGGCAAAGTACACTTCCAAGCAAGGGCTTTGGGATGAAGATGCAATATGGCAGTCGTGCCAACATATCTTATCAGCCACCCGGTGGAAGGGACTTTGTGGATCTGAGCCTCTTTCCCCTGTTGCCTACATCATCTTCCAAATCCACCAACATCAGCCTGAGAACGAGCCACCCTCAACAAGGTTGGAAAGTGACAGTGAAGATGAGGCCTCAGAGTCTGATGTTCAAGAGGTGGACATTGAGGAGGTCCAGGGAGAAGACATGGAAGCCTGAGAAGAAGACAACCAAAGCTTTAGTTTCTAGACTATCATTTTACAGATGTATGTTGGGGATCATTCAATATTCCCTTTCTTTTGTTGTTCAGTGAAATCGTCCCATGTGAAGAGTCAACTCATTTGAATTAAAGTTCAATTCGTAACTAAATTGTATTTTTTTTTCTATTGGAAGGATTTAATAATTTGCAATTATGTCTACTTATGATAAGGTAAAGGTTGTATGTTTCTGTCTCCATATGATATGGTAAATATATCCAATGCAAAAAACATCTACATTTAAATGGTATTAATATTAATTTGCATATATTTACGTTAATTCCCATATATTCCTGTTAATTCCCACAGAACGTTTCCACCTCTGAATATTCCCCAAAATGTGCAACCCTAACAGTAACACACTAACAAAAATCAGGTCTATGGGGGAACATGCAGAAAACTGAAAACTGTCTTACCTAATTTGTACCAACGTCACCTGTGCAACTAGAGGTGAAAAAAAATCTACCTTTACTCCACACACAGATCTTTTACTGTTGACTGTACTATACTGACTCTGTTTTACAAATCTTTCATTGAGAGTATTTAAACTTTTTGTATTGTTTGTTGGTTTGGCAATGCCACTGTCAGCCAGAGAAATATTCTGAGAAGTATTATCACCTCAGCAAGCAAGGTACTTGGAGTCAAACAGAAAGGCTTGGATAAGATCTTTAAGGTCAGGGCCCTCCGCAAGGCTCACAAAATAATTTTAGACCCAAGCCACCCCCTGTACCCGGACTTTGAACTACTTCCCTCTGGGTGCAGGTATAGGGCACCCCTCAGTAGGAAAAACAGGACTAGACAATCATTTGTGCCAGGTGTGATATCCCTCCTAAATAGCTCTGGCTAATGTTCCTATCAGCACAGTAAGGCCAGCAGGCTAGTCTTTTTTTATTTTGTATGTAACTCTTATGGAAGTTGTATTGTCAATTTGTTTTGTATTTAAAACACCACTTTAAATGTGTACATGACACTGCAACAAAGTTTTCCCATGGGGACAATAAAGTCAGTAAAGTAAAGTAAAGAGCTCTCTCTCACCCTCCATTTGGCAAATCTGACCATAAATCTATCTTCCTGATTCCTGCTTACAAGCAAAAACTCAAACAGGAAGTACCAGTGACGCGCTCAATATGGAAGTGGTCCGATGAAGCGGGTGCTAAGCTGCAGGACTGTTTCGCTATCTAAAGCCCTGTCTAAAGGACTATCCGACGACAAGGTGCTACAGAGGGTAGTGTGTACGGCCCAGTACATCACTGTGGCTGAGCTCCCTGCCATCCAGGACCTCTATACCAGGTGATGTCAGAGGAAGGCCCTAATAATTGTCAAAGACTCCAGTCACCCAAGTCATAGACTGTTCTCTCTGCTACCACATGGCAAGCAGTACCGATGCACCAAGTCTGGAACCAACAGGACCCTGAACAGCTTCTACCTGCAAGCGATAAGACTGCTAAATAGTTAGTTAAATAGTTAACCAAATAGCTACCCGTAATATCTACATTGACCCTTTTTGCACTCACTTTTTTGACTCATCACATCTGATGCTGCTACTGTTTAACTATCACGTTATTCCTAGTTTTATGTACATATCTACCTCAACTACCTCGTACACTTGTTCATCAACTTGGTACCGGCACCACTTGTATAGAGCCAAGTTATCGTTAATCATTGTGTATCTGTTATTACTTTTATTATTACGTCTTTCACTTTTCTATTATTTCTCTATTTTCTTTCTCTCTGCATTGTTGGGAAGGATCCGTAACTAAGCATTTCACTGTTAGTCCACACCTGTTGTTTACGAAACGTGACAAATAACATTTATTTTATTTGATTATCTGGATAAGAAAAGTGATATGACAAGTGGCGCTCACAGGTGTTGTGTGAGGTGGGGTTATTAGTGGCACTCACAGGTGTTGTGTGAGGTGGGGTTATTAGTGGCACTCACAGGTGTTGTGTGAGGTGGGGTTAGTCCCGAGTAGCTCAGATGGTAGCACATGGTGCCCGCCAGGGTTGTGGGTTTGATTCCCCTGGGGGACCAGTACGAAAAAAGTATGAACAGTATGCACTAACTAACTGTAAGTTGCTCTGGATAAGAGCATCTGCTAAATGACTAAAATGTAAAATGGGTTATTAATGGCACTCACAGGTGTTGTATGAGGTGGGGTTATTAGCGAGTCGAGTGTGTGAATATGATAACACAGGGGGGAAAGCTGCAGGTGGGTTTGTGTGTTTATGAGGTGTTGTGCTCTGTGGTGTGTCTGTCTGTCATAGGGGAGGACAGATGGCCAGTGTCAGCACCGGTGGCAGAAGGTGCTCAACCCAGAGCTGGTGAAAGGACCCTGGACAAAAGAGGAGGATCAGAAGGTAAGTGGAGATGGGAGTTACCCCAACCTGGGATGGAGGGGAGGGATGAGGAGGATGGGAGGTTTGGTAAAATAGTTTTATTGTAGCGGCTCATTAAAAACACAATACAAACCAGCTGCAGGATGATCACAGACCTTTTTCTTTTGTAATCTGAAACATTGAAAGGAACATACAGTACACACTTTCCTCTCACACTCTCTGGTCCTGTTTGTAGCCCATAGCCCCTGCAGTTGGTTTTCATTGGCTGTGGATACACCCCACTCACTACCTCATGCTTTAAAACAACCAAAGTTCTCAAAATCTCCCTGATCCTGAGCCCATACCCTCCTCAACCAGGTTTTAGGGTCATATATCTCATAGTTGGCAGGTGAACAATGCATTCCTTAAATAGAACTACATGACGCCTCCATTCCTGGAATGTCAAAAAGGACGTTTTGTTCCTCCAACATCTAGGCCTCACACCACAACATGTCAGTGATAGTATTGTTCTGGCTTGCCCTTAGTGACATGCTAGAAGTAAGATATGTAGGAAGGTAATAATAGCACTGGGTTTAGTGGGCCTGCTAAGAGATCACACATAAGAGATTACATTAAACATGTTTGGCTCCAGTGTTGTGGCAACACTTCAGCTGCTTTCTTGACATTCTCTAGTGTTGCCAATGACGATGTGACACCTCTGTTTGGGCTAGATTCAATACTATACAGCATCTCCCCCCCCCCCACACACACACACACACACACACTGTATGTTCCCAAGTATTCCCACAAATTAAAAAAAGAGACATGATCGTGTCTCAATGTAATCAAGGTATGAAATTATTGTCATTTTCAAATACAATCTCTTTTTGGGCTTAGTTGTGGTCAATTTGCAGTGTACAAATTATTATATTCCAGCCCCCCGACCATCCTCTCCGACAAAAATCGTCCCGTGGCTGAATCTAGTTGCCTACCCCTGCAGTATGCATATCACCTATACACACAGTCCAGAGGATTGCATTGTAAGAAGTCACTTACAAGTCCCTGTCTTCTTTACTCCTGTGTGTATAGGTGATTGACCTGGTTCATAAATATGGCCCCAAGCGCTGGTCGGTGATTGCTAAGCACCTGCAGGGGCGGATCGGGAAGCAGTGCCGTGAGCGCTGGCACAACCATCTGAACCCTGAGGTGAAGAAGTCCTCCTGGACCCAGGAAGAGGACAGCATCATCTACCAGGCCCACAAACGCCTGGGCAACCGCTGGGCCGAGATCTCCAAACTGCTGCCTGGAAGGTAACGGAATATTTACTATACAGCTCTGAGTTACTGGGTAGTTACATCTCAATAGAGTAAAAGTGGGTAGTTGCATCTCAATAGAGTAAAAGTGGGTGGTTGCATCTCAATAGAATAAAAGTGGCATCTCTTCTTCTACTGATCAGCTTTCCTTCATATTTCCTACACCTACAGTATAGTATCTGGTCCCATTACCAATGGGGCAAAAGATTAGGTTTTGTTAGGTTTTTGGAATGATCTAAAGTATTTTAACAACTTCCCTTATAGGACGGACAACTCCATTAAGAATCACTGGAACTCTACCATGAGGAGGAAGGTGGAGCACGAGGGCTACCTCCAGGAGGGCTGCAGGGGATTCGGCTCTGAGCACGGGGGGTTGAAGCGACGCCACCACAGACCCTGTGTCCCCCAACCAGACACCCCCCACGGCGAGCACAGCCCTCTGGGCATGGCTGGACCAACTCAGGTGAGAGGCCTCTCAGACAGTTCTATTCAGTTTCAAACAAACAAGCTTGATTGGCATAATGAAAGGATCAGTGTTTAATGTTCCTGTGTGTTGCAGCTTGGGGGTTACCTCTATAGCCCTCACTGTGGCCAGATGATGAACAGCCTCCCAGCCTCCTCCAGCTACTTATCGGTGAGTGACTTGTCCCTTACAGAGTCCGATCAGTAGAAGTGTCGTCCAGTCCTGTCCACTTTCCCATCCCTTCCTTTTACCTTCCCACTGCACTAACTTCAGTCTGTACTTTGTATTAATCACTCTCTGAATCAAACAACTAAATGACCTGCCTGAATTCCAGTTTCTTTGTGTCTTTAACAAATGTGTGGTTTGGTGTTAATGGGAGTAAGCCTGAGTCTGATGTGAGTCAATTTGTGAGTAAATTTGTTCTCCCTTCCATCTTTCCCTGCCTACCTTTTCTTCACTCCCTCTCTCCGTCCTCTCCTCCTCTCCATCCTCTCCTCCTCTCCGTCCTCTCCTTCCCGTGTGTGTTTATTCCAGCCGTCCTGCCATGACGACCCAGACAAAGAGCAGAGAATTAAGGAGCTTGAGCTGCTGCTTATGTCAGCAGAGACCGAGGTCCGGAGACAGGCCCAGTGCCGAGACCAATGTGTAAGACACACTCTCAGTGTGTTTGTGTGTGTGTGGTGATGACGTAACCTAGTCCATGTGAGCGCGTGGTTATACTGTAGCCTCCCCCTCTCCGCACACTCCCGGTACGCTTCGTAGTTCTACCCCCTCCCATCCCCATTTTTCAGTGCTTCCTGTCATCTCGCCATGCGGCCGCCACCATTAACTTCCTCTCACTCCCTCCAGCCTCCTTCCCTCCAGCCTCCTGTCTGCTCCTCACAGCAGTAGTGCACGGTGTCACTTCAGCCAGCGGTTTGTTCTGGAACCTCCTTTTCTTATTTTTTTTTAAACCTTTTCCTTTTTTTTCACCACACCACTGTGGCTTCCATTCCAGAATCCCCACCTCGTTCACTTACCGTTTCTTCAGTCATCTATTCACTCTATCCATTTATCTAATTTTCACCTGCATTGAAGAACATGTCAGTGGTTCAGATTTTAAATGATAAAATCTCTTGGTGTGTTTCAACCCATGCCTATCACTGACTTCTCAATGAGGTTCAATTAAGTTTTAGACTGAGGGGACAAGTTTTGGTTTTGGGAGACTTTTGGGTATGAATTTCGTTACATTGCCTTGTCATCTAAACTTGATTGAACTTCCTTTTCCAAACCCAGTCAGCCTTACTGACCTGGTTGGTGTCCAACCCCACCATCCTAACCCCAGTCTCTTCTCCCCCAGAGTGGGGAGCGTTACTCCAGCTGGGCAGACTGTGTGTCAGATGACACCATGACCACCAGTAGCAGCAGTCTGGAGGATCAGGCTGAGGGGGGCTGGAGGGGTGCAGAGGACGGCCGAGGGCCACCAGTGGAGCTGGCTGAGGGGGGCTGGAGGCTGGCAGAGGAGGGCCAGCACCAGGTCCAGCACCATGTCTTCCCTAGTAAGTTCCTGGCTGTGGAGGCTAGTTCTGTGCTCTCCACCCTGCAGACCATCCCTGAGTTCGCAGAGACCATGGAGCTCATCGACTCGGTGAGTGTGTGTAGATCAGACACGGCGCCAGGATAAGTTGACTAAGGGGGCATTTGAAATCGGTGAAGGGGCACAATTCTGGGGGTTCTTGCATTGGAATTATATTGAATTCTGCTTATATCACAATAAAGTGCAAGTGCTGAAACTCAGAGACCATTGATTGAGTGCTTTTGAAGTGACAGGTTGGCTCGAAATCTGTAGCCCATCTCTGCTGCACTCTATCAGCACAATGGACAGCGCCGTTTTGGTAATGAATATAGGCTACAGGATAGATAGGGTGACTCACCTATTTCAAACATCCTATGTGAATGCAGCCGTACACACAGCTGTCTTAACAAAATAATGCAAACTAAATGCTGAAAGGAGTAGCCTAGTTATTCATGCACGCAAACAAAAATACAGAATAGCAGTTTGTCTTAGAATACCTACACAACTGCGAATGCGAACAGAACAAAATAGCGGTACCAAGTAGTAGGTCTAGTAAACAAAATATCAGATCCATAAAGGCATGACACAATCTATATTTAGGCTAGTTACATTAACAGTAACACAGTAAATGCAAATGGAGGTCCAAATAACCAAAACACAGCCTCCAGCCTACTACAGTGAGCTGCAGCCATGCACAGCTGTCTTGCTAAATAAATTGGCCTATAGGTCCTCTTCAAACAGGGAAAACCATGGCGCTCATGAGTACAACAACACCTTGTGATATGGCATAATACACTTCTGTGGATCAAATTCGACCCACATAATAAATTAAGCAATGCCAGCCTACCATAAACATGTTTCCAATATGTACAGTTACTTTTACAACCATGAAAACCAATAGGCTACCAAGAAAGCCTACATTCTATTATGGTTATCTATTTCTATGGTGAAACACGCTGATATGTAGCTATACCTAGGGGCGTCATTTGGGTTCTTGCATTGGAATTATATTGAAGTATCCCAGCCACTCTCTTCCAATGAACCAGTTGCTATTAAATTAATGTTTTTGGACAGAAAAAACTGCAGTTAGGGTAGGATTCTAGGCTAACCTGGGCTGGCTCCTCTGTTTCAAGATCATCAGGAACAGTTGGAGGTGGAGGGGCCTGTGGAGCCATTATCCTGGCGGCACTTGTGGAAGGAAGGGTGGGTAGGCTTTGCACTCGGCAGCGTCATCGCTGCTGGGCTTAGAGGCGGCCTCGTGGTTTGATGCTGCTCATCGCTCGCCTTCTTCTTTAGCTTTGTGTGGGTACTTTGGTGAAGCCAATTTCTGATATCCATTGTGGCAGTGGCAGACTATCTGGTCTGTGCTAGCTAAATAGGCTAAGGCTAATAACACAACGCTTTTTACAGCTAGTTAAGAAGATAACTAAACTATGTTAGGGTGGGGCGTGAGGCAGTGTTGAGTGAAGCAGTTTCAATGGTAAACCCCGCCCTAATAAATCAAAATCAAATATTACAGGCGGAGGCGTGTCACGTTATCCACTTAGCCAACCACAGATGAGAAGTGTTTTTTCCTGATTTTTATGGAAACCCAAAAACGTCAAACCTAAACGACCCAATGGCTTTCTGTAGCCCCTCAACACACTGCAGCGCTCTGTCCACTGTGCTGACAGCGCAGCGGAGATACAGATTTTGCGCCAAACCTGTCACTCAATAATTTTTATATAAAGACATAAAACTAAAACTGAGGTGGCACAAGTTTCAACTGAGGGGGCTAATCCTTGTGGAGCAGGGACCGGTGTAGATGTGCATATGGGATATGTGTGTATGTGTGCACAGCACAGTTGAAGTCGGAAGTTTACATACACCTTAGCCAAATACATTTAAACTCAGTTTTCATAATTCCTGACATTTAATCCTAGTAAACATTCCCTGTCTTAGGTCAGTTAGGATCACCACTTTATTTTAAGAATGTGAAATGTCAGAATAAAACTTTCACATTCCCAGTGGGTCAGAAGTTTACATACACTCAATTAGTATTTGGTAGCATTGCCTTTAAATTGTTTAACGTGGGTCAAACATTTCAGGTAGCCTTCCACAAGCTTCCCACAATAAGTTGGGTGAATTTTGGCCCATTCCTCCAGACAGAACTGGTGTAACAGTCAGGTTTGAAGGCCTCCTTGCTTTTCAGTTCTGCCCACGAATGTTCTATAGGATTGAGGACAGGGCTTTGTGATGGCCACTCCAATACCTTGACTTTGTTGTCCTTAAGCCATTTTGCCACAACTTTGGAAGTATGCTTGGGGTCATTGTCCATTTGGAAGACCCATTTCCGACCAAGCTTTAACTTCCTAACTGATATCTTGAGATGTTGCTTAAAACTATAGATTGTTAACATGAAATCTGTGGAGTGGTTGAAAAATGAGTTTTAATGACTTCAACCTAAGTGAATGTAAACTTCCGACTTCAACTGTATATGTCTGTGTGTGTTTACATATATCAGCCCCAGAACATGAATGTATTGAAAATCCATTGTAGATGTGTCTGGCTCTACAGGACCCTCTGGCGTGGAGCGAGGCGGCTAGCTTCGACATGTCTGAGGCGACGACCCCCCCAAAACAAACACAGGGGAGCTACGTACCCCAGGGGAGTACCACAGAGGGGATGAGGTATACCGTTGACCCCTCAAACAACATCTCAACCAAGCACTGTGCCACTGTGGGTCAGCGAAAGGTCCACACCCCGAACAACATGTCCAGACCAGGCCTGCCATCCCTGGGGAGGAGGAAGAGGAGAGAGAGGGGGGACCAGTCCCCTGATAGGAGCTGTACGTCCTTCTTAGACTCGCCCAGCATCAACTCCCCCAGGAACACCCCCACGAAAGCACTGCCTTTCTCCCTCTCCCAGGTAAGACTGATGATAGAAATTAGCTCAAGCTAAGGCATGATGGTGCAATGCATCTGGCTCTTGCAGAATAGTTTCTCTCTATATTCCCCTAATCTTCTCCATATCCCTTCTCTAAATCAAATCAAATCTAATGTTATTGGTCACATACACATGTTTAGCAGATGTTATTGCGGGTGTAGTGAAATGCTTGTGCTTCTAGCTCCGACAGTGCAGTTATATCTAACAAGTAATATCTAACAATTTCAAAACATATACCAACAATACACACATCTAAAGTAAAGGAATGGAATTAAGAATATATAAATATATGGACGAGCAATGTCAGAGCGGCGTAGACTGAGATACAGTAGAATAGTATAGAATACAATATATACATATGAGATGAGTAATGTTCTAACTGTTGTGATCATGTCTTTCTCCAGTTCTTCAACACATCAGGAGGAGAGCATCTGAGCCTGGACAACCCAGCTCTGACCTCCACCCCGGTCTGTGGCCAGAAGTATCTCCTCAACACACCCTACCAGAAGGAGACCACGCCCAAACACCAGAAAGAGAATGTGGGGTAAGTGAGCCGGTATTTTCACATTTGATTAATTGGCTAAATTATATGTGTGTGTGTTTGATGTATTGGTCTCTTCATTTTGGCAGGTGTTGTAAGAATTCCTCTCTTTGTCTCAGTTTCAGGACCCCTAAGATCCATAGGTCCATCATGGTTCCGACTCCCAGAACTCCTACTCCATTTAAGAATGCTCTGGCCGCCCAGGAGAAGATGCATGGGCCGCTAAAGATGGTGGTAAGTGTGAAGTTGGTCTAGATGTGTGTGCTGTAGTCTGTAGTATTTATAATTCACTGTGTGTTCCTATGACTGTGAGTACTTTGTGACAGTGCTCATATTAATTTGTGTGTCTGTGTGTGTGTGTATTTCAGCCCCAGCCCCTGGCCTTTCTGGAGGAAGATCTCAGGGAGGTGCTGAAGCAGGAGATAAGATCAGACATCTTCACCGGAGAACCACAACCAGACTTCAGGACATGGAAACACGATGTAGGTGTTCATATAACCATGTACAACTAAACTTTTTCATGACCTCTGTTTAAACTACTGCACTTGGTATACAGTCTAACCACAACCTTGTCCCTGTCCCTCCCAGGTGGATGGCCCAGCCAGGAAGGTACGTAAGTCCCTGGTGTTGGACTCCTGGGGGAAAGACTGTCTCAACGTCCAGCTCTATCAGGACCAGCTCAATAACGCACTGGTGGGTTCTGGGATATAATCAATCAGACTAATCGGTCAACCATTCAACCAACCAACTAATCAATCAATTAATCAGTCAACCAATCAACCAACCAACTAATCAATTGATTCATCAGTCAACCAATCAACCAACCAACTAATCAATCAATTCATCAGTCAACCAATCAACCAACCAACTAATCAATCAATTCATCAGTCAACCAATCAACCAACCAACTAATCAATCAATTCATCAGTCAACCAATCAACCAACCAACTAATCAATTAATTAATCAGTCAACCAATCAACCAACCAATAAATCAATGTCTACCCATCCTTGCCCCCCTCCAGGTCCCCGAGGAGAGTCTGTTAACCGGCCCCTTATTGATGACCCCCCTCCCTGAGAGAGACGGAGAGGAGCAACCCTGCCCCACCTCGTCTGGGAGGGAGGGGTCCTGTGGCCGCCAGCGTCGCCTTCCCAGCCCCCGCAAGAGGAAGAACCGCCCTTCGGTCCGAATGTCCCACCACGATTCACCTGGACAGGTACACACAGACATCTCTCTTTGGTGTAACTCCTAACTACCCTGTAAAAAACACATTTCAAAACTAAACAACACATTTCACTGCACCTATTCGGTGTATGCCAAAAATGTATTGCTCCTCAGGTTATTTATATAATGATAGGGAGAGGGGAAAGGTTGTCCCTCCAAATTGGGCAGCATGTTAGGTTCAGCTGGTCCCTTGTCAAAGAAACCTGGCAACTTTTCAGTGAACATTTCTTTATTGAGCAACAAATCAAATACAACAGGTGTAGACCTTACAGTGAAATGCTTACTTACAAGCCCTTAAACAACAATGTCGTTTTAAGAAAAAATAAGTGTTAAGTAAAAAATAGATAAGTAACAAATAAAAATAACAAATAATTAAAGAGCAGCAGGTCAAGGTCTTGGTTGTCAAGGGGATCGGATAAAGGGTTGTGAGACGGGAGAGAATAGCCCTCTCTTTTTCTCCTGCAGGTGAACAACCAGTGGGAAGCAGTGGTTTATGGGAAGACGGAGGACCAGCTGATCATGACAGAGCAGGCCCGGCAGTACCTGAGTAGTACCTACCCGTCCTCCGGCTGCACCTCGAGGACGCTTGTGCTCTGAGGCCTACGTCCCCACACACTACACCCGTCCAGGTTGCTATGGCTCCCACGCTCCTACTCCTAAGGACTCTTAACATACTTAGACAATCTGGTGTAGATCTACTCAAATAATTTAGAAATGTGTGTATTGATAAGATCGGTAACTGAACACTCAAGTGTACCACAGAATACTGTTGGTTTTTTTTGGTCACACTGCTTGGTTGTCATAAATTGCTTTGTTTGTCTTTTGAATACACACCAGCCGTTGACCTCCTAGCCATGTAACAGGTTTGTACAGATAAGAAATACAAGATTTTCTGCTCTAGTTTATAATGTGTTAAAACTGAACAACCTACAGTAAGTAGTAAGCTGTAGAACTAGACTTTGTATTACTACTGTAGCTGTAACTGCTTATGAGTTTCATATTGTTAATATATTGTTTAAACAAAAATGAAAAAATAAGGTTTATTATGTAACATTACATGTATATATATGCATGTTCTCCAGCTTGTTTGTAGAACTACCATGTACTGCTACACCTGTTGTTATGAAGTCTTAGGAGAGAGAGAGAGAGAGAGCTGTCAGTATTGCACTACTGAGTTGGGCTTGGCTGCAGGAAAATGATCAGTGTTGAGGAAGTAACTGGATAGTACAATGAAGTTTCCATTCCAAGGCCATACTTTCCTTTAGCAGTCTCAAATTGAGACTTTTGTTGAATGTATTTCATAGCGTGAAACTGCGAAGAAACTCAAAATGGAAGGGTACCTTTTTTAAAACATTTTTTTATTTATTATCTGTTGTCTAAAACGTAGATATTAATATAAGTGTAAATTGAACACATAACGTTTCCATTGAGAAATGTACCTTTGCTGACAGACAGCATAAAACCCTTCAGAAATCCTTTTGATCTTAGGTCAGTTCTACTTCTTACCTCCTAATGATCTAGGTCTAGGTTATGATTGGGGAAGGGTACACTGATCCTAGATCAGAATCCAGTCATGTTTGGTACGGACTAATAGCGCTCATATCATCAGTGTGCTAAAGCAAGCATTTTAGTTGAGGGTGATCTCCTGTTTGCGTGAAGGCTGTAGGTTCTATTTATTCCATGTTTAATAATTTATTTATTTCAAAAAATTGAAAAAGAAATGATCAAATAATTATATTTTCTCTCTATCAGAAAAAGGATTGGGCTACCTTTCAACTAACTTCTCAGAATTAGACATAACAAGCAAACATGCACTGCCACTAATCTCTTTAATTCAGTCATTCTTTTAACTATCAGATTGAGTTAATAACCATTGTCTAGTGACATCACTGAGTTGTTGATATTGGTAGAACAGTTTCCCCTGGAATCAGAGTTTCTTTGTATTCTCCATAGGTAGTAGCAGGATTCAGTCTCCAACCTCTAATCATAGACAAATTGCACTTTTCTCATCATTTTAAGTGTTGTTTCGTTCATTTGTTTGTGCTCATGACGTAGCTCTTGTTTGTGTGTGTTTTGTTTGTTTATTTTTTAATCCAGTGCCATTGGATGAATGGCTAACTACATGTGACTATTGAACACTGACATAAATTGGTTGCCTCTGAAATAATAGGGTGATAGTTGGTGTCATTCGTTCCAACAGTCTTCCAACTGTTTATAATCAGGATTATAATCAGGATTATAATCTAGATTATCTGAGAATAAGAAGGGAATCTCCTCAGGAGAGATCAAGTGGAAAGATAATTTATGTTCACCCTCTCTGAGCACCACAGAAACACAGTTTCTGAGCTTTCTCGTTTTACGACATCTAACAGCTACAGTAAATATGAATATATGCTTGTTCTCTGTTCTGTTGGTTGGTTTGACTTTCTGTATGTATGTTTTATGTTTTGTTTGTAACATGTTTGTATGTTAACACTTGGACATCTAACCCTAGGTTATGAGGGAAATAAGTACATTTATAGTAGCAGTTGGTGTCATAATCATGCATGAACAATAAGCAATACGCTGGACATTTCAATTGTCATGTTTCTAGTACAACTACAGTAATCACAGATGTAACACTTGCATTATGTAATTTTCACATTTTACAGTCTTTTCTGCTGAAATCATAACCAGGTACCATAGAATTCCTGCCAACTGCCATTGTAACCATGTACTTAATATGGAATAATAATAAAATGTTATTGCATTTCATTTGTGGTGCTTTGTTCTTTGTCATTGTGTTATGTAACAGAATTATGATGTTATGATCTTGGTGCATCTCATGTCAAACCTCCTAGTCATCCAAATACCTTATTCTATCCATTGTCCCTCCAGTGTAAGGACTGCCAGGTCCTGATGGAAGTGGATTAACAGTATCTGGGGTTGAGCGCAGGCCCGACCCCCATTCCCTGTCCTGTGTACATGTTCCCCTGCCTGTGATGTGTGTTTTGGGGGTGCTGTCAGCTTGGCCTGGGTTCACCATGGACACAATTCCCCTTCCATGTGTGTGTGTGTGTGTATGCGTGCTTGTGTGTGTGTGTGTGTGTGTGTGTGTGGCGGGGGGGCTGTCAGCTTGGCCTGGGGTCTGCGGACACGAGTCCCCCTCCGGCAGGACAAGAGGCCTCTCCACAGGGTCAGCTGCTGGCCCTAAAGACGCCTAGTCACCCGTGACTTAATGCCCCCGGGCGCTATTGTCCCCAGGGCCTGTTGCTTTTACAGCCCCATTCACTCAATTGCCCCCAAGAGGAGGGGCACAAGGCCTGGCGACTTGCCTTCTGCCGGGGCAGCATCAGTAGCACACGCACACGCAAATATCCACTACATCAATCTGTTTCCCCTTCCCTATGGCTCTTGTCTGGGCAGGACTTGAGCTATTGTTGCTTTCAGATGGTCTGGATTCAGGCTTGCGACATGTCAAAGGCTTACTGCCTCTTAATTGGTTGTTGGCAGCAGCCTGTAAAGCCTTGTGTTTACTGAGTGTATGGTTTTGGTCCTGGACAGTGCACTTCTTATTGGCTTAGCTTGGCCACACATGTACCTGTTGCATATCAGTACAGACATGTGTACTATACAGTGTATTGACAGGCATTTATTGTGGTAGTAGTGCACAACGAATGAGTAACACATTTAGTGATTTTAGAGAAATATTTCATTTACTTCAATGAAATGTAGATGCTGTTAAATGTATTATGTTGTACAGTGCTCAAACTTTGCTGTGTGTGTATTTGTGTTCAAAGGTGAGAGCTCGAGGAGCAGCATGTGGCAAGTGTCCCTCCCCCTCCCATATTTCCTCTCCACACACACACACACACACACACACACACACACACACACACACACACACACACACACACACACACACACACACACACACTGACACTACCAGCCTTTGTGTATGCCAGACAGCAGATGGCAGCCCATTATAGCACTGACAGGGCAGTCATCTGGCAGGCACCATGTTGGTCTCCCGCTGAACACACAGCACAGTGCACAACTGAGAGGATGGAGCACTTTAGGCGGGAAAATCAAATTGTGTGTGTGTATGTTTTGGACTCTGGCTTTTCTGCTGTAAATAGGTCCTAGTCTCCAGTCCCGCTGTGTGTGTTAGTGCTGTGAGATTAAACAGGCTCACATATGAACAGCAGTACCTAACTGTTATACTAGAGGAGCCTGTTACCTCACTACACCTTTAGCAACAAACAACAGATTCATAATGAGGGGTGATACAATACATTGGACTGGGCTGGTCTGTGGTTTGCGTTTCTGTCTGGGTGTATCTGAGGTGTAACTGGAGCCTATGGAAGATAGAGTGTATGAGAGGTACAGACTGGGCAGGGCAGGGCTCAGCACTCTCCTGCATAGCACCTGCTGCTCCACAGGTGAGGAAGGGAGAGGTGTCAGGCAGGTGAACCCCCCCTCCACACACACACCAGCCCTCTGGGCCTTTAGCCTCTATGAGAGTGGGGCCTCTGTCACTCTGTGTGTAGCTGAGGGAGGCCCAGTGAGAGACACATAAATTTACTGTCCCCACTGGATATCAACCACAATAATCCACATAGCAAGGCCTTATTCCAGGAGTCAGAGAGAGAGGCAGAGTTTGACCCTGGATTAAAGCTAATTAAAGCACTGATTGAATGAAGGAGAGGAGAGGAGAGGAGAGGAGAGGAGAGGAGAGGAGAGGAGAGGAGAGGAGAGGAGAGGAGAGGAGAGGAGAGGAGAGGAGAGGCCAGTCAGAGGGGGAACGCTGCTCCTCTCTCAGAAGCGCCAAGCCTTTTTCAGCAGATGGCTGTGGTGGCCAGGCCTCCAGCATCAAACATCCTATATCACATACTAAGAAATCCGGAAGATGTCTGAGGAAACACCAAGTGATCAGACACTATTTCTGCCTCCATCTCAACAACACAGAGGTTCAAACTGACCATACAACTGTTAATAAATTACAGGATGGCCTTTGGCTGTGATATTTTTTATAAATGCTTACCTTTTTAACCATCATTCCCTGTAGTTAGAACTACTGCTTGGTAGTGCCATAATCTCACATATCAGCGAGAGATATGGTCCCTGATCCCAATTGATCACATCACTGGGCTGGTGGATGTGGTGTTTTAATCTGATAGAGGTCAAGGTTAGGATTAGGATTAGGATTAGAGAGTTGGAGCTTTAGTCCTTCCAAAGGATACATTCTACCGCTTACCCAGTTGTGGCCATGCTGGGCGGTACCACTGAAGACTGTGTGGAGCCCAGAGAGAGAGTTGTTTTACCATTGCCCGGGCAACATTCACAATAATGATGCCATTTCCTTTGGCAGTGCCTTTCAACATGCCTCTAACACACATCCTCTTACTTCACAGGACTTTTTTCAGCTCAGTCTTGACGTGGTACATGCTGTAGTGGAATATGTTACTAACTAGGATGAAGGGACATCAGCCGCAAGTACGGGTTTGATAATTTTTATGAAAAATACATTCTTGGCTGATGTTGGGTTTTACACAAATTAAGGTTGAACAATTTATAGTCAAAAGGAAATATATGATTTACTGCAGGTTGCTTTGCCTAATATAGATGACAACATGGAACAGAAAAGCACAGGCAGACTCATGGAACAGAAAAGCACAGGCAGACTCATGGAACAGAAAAGCAGACTCATGGAACATTATTTGGCTGAAGTAAACACAGTTAGCTTCATAAAATATAGTCATAAATCTGATCCCTCATTGACTATTAATGGAATACTTTTCCCCCCTATTCAAGGCTTGCTTAATGTCACATCTTAATCCCGGAAACGTTATATACAGTCCACCATTGATCTTTCACTCCAGCTCTTCAATGATGCAGCCAGCAGTCCAGCCATAGACTAGCAACAGTGAAGTAACTATGGCAACCCTACCTGGCCCCATTGGGGGTGGGCTCAAAATGTAGTCACTTTTCAAAAATATCCCACCGCTATACCCAATCCCCTCCTCTCTCCTCCCTCCTTTCCCCTCTTGTGCATTTTTCTCTCCCCACACACCACCATCCATCTTAGAATCCTTTTTCTCTCGCCACACATACCACCATCCATCTTAGAATAATTTTTCTCTCCCCACACACACCACCATCCATCTTAGAATCCTAGTCGGCCATGTAGCCCGTGTTGGTGGACCCATGACACTCACTCCTCCGACGGTGCTTGGACAGGATCCTGTGGAGGAAGCTTGGGGAGCTGTGTGCCTGTGGCTGAGGCTGGGGCACGGGCTGGGGCTGCCTGTTAGGGCAAGAGATCTGGGACTTCAGTGTCAGGATGGGGCCCTCTCCCTCCCCCTCGGCCCCCTGCGGGCCCCCTCCTGCCGCTGCTCTGCTGGCTCTGCGGAGGGCCTGCAGCCTGAGTGCGCTGAAGAACAAAGAGGACATAAACACAGAGGACCTGTTTATTCCCGCTGACCCAAATCCCAGCGCTCGGCTCAGACAGGACAAGCACAGGGCTGTTCAAGGGGCTTGCTCTGAGTGTGTATGTGTGTGTGTGTGTGTGTGTGTTTGTGTGTGTGTGTGTGTGTGTGTGTGTGTGTGTGTGTGTGTGTGTGTGTGTGTGTGTGTGTGTGTGTGTGTGTGTGTGTGTGTGTGTGTGTGTGTGTGTGTGTGTGTGCAGGCTGTCACAGCTCAAGGAGCTAGGTTCACCTCTACACACATTAGGAGGGGCCTAAGTTACTCGGGACAACTAACATTTCTAATCTTGGATCATCTCTAAAACAACATCCAACTACTGTTTACATTTTTACGTTCACTCAGGGCACATAGTCAGATTATACAGAGAGTTATGTTTCACTGTTCGACATTATGAAACACAATATTTTCAGAGGGAAAGAGGGAGCCCTCATCTACTCCCCTGAACGCAGGGCTGTGACTGTGAACCCCCACTGTGGTCCTGTGTGAGGGAGCAGCAGTGCAGTGAGAGGGAATTGATCAGGGAGGGAGGGGTGGTGCGGGGTGGTGGGGCGGGGTGGTAGGGGGATGTAATCTGTGTGCTTTGTCAACTAATGAGGGATGAGAGGGGCCACCTGTTCAGGGTGCACTGGGCGGAGTGGAATCGGAGGAGGTGGAGGGGTGTGTGTGTGGGGAGCAGCTGCTGGGGTGTGTGTGTGAGTTGTGTACACGCAATTGTGGAGGGGGGTTTGATTGAGGATGGAGTGTGTGTTTGTGTCTTTCTGAGTGTGTACCGGTGTGTGTGTTTTGGGCGCGCTGCTCTCACCCAGTACCACCTGCATATGTGGCCGGAGCTGAACCCCGTCTCGCTAAGCGGCTGACGTCTTTAGCTGGCTCATCGTCCTGAGAACACAAACAGAGGTGTTTCAGTGACAGGGTGGGATTACGGCTGTGACTGTTCTGTATTGCTATACCCTCTGTCCCATCATGAAACTCAGGTAGGCTATTCTAACCTGCCAAGCTTTTCTGTCAGAATAACTATTTTTATAAATAGCAGTGGTAGGCAATCTTATCTCTGCGAGCAGTGCGAGGGCATGCGAGGTGTGTGTTCAGGCTTTTGTTCCAACACAAGCACCAACACAATTGATTCAACTAATAGAGGTCTTGATTGATGACTATGAATAGAATAGAATATACTCTAAATAGAGCCTTGTTGCACACATAAGACAATATCCACAAGCCACTAACCTGGTGGCTCAGCTCCATGACATGCGAGGCCGGGAAGTATCCCTGTTGTCCGTTTTGCAGCCGCCCGAACCACCGGGCCTCATCATCTTTAAACAGAACCAGGATGAACTCGCCCCGGGTCAGCGCCAGCTCATCTGGCCAGTGGGGCTTGTAGCTGCGTTTTACCACCATCTAGCGGATAGATTGGGAAATGCATCTTCAATAAATGTATATGTAACAAGACAGGTGTAGTAGTACTTGTGAGCATATGCAGCGTTGTCCCATATGTCTGTCACAGTATATGCTTTTCTCTGCAGTAAGTTTATATGATATAGTGTGGCTTGGGATGATCAAAGAGGTGTCATGACATGTCCATTCATTGTTCCATTCTTTGACCGCAGCTCATTCACATTGAGTCTATACCTGAATGAATTAAGAGGATTAGGTGGCTGGCTAAAACTCCATGGATTACCTGGCTATCACCTGGCTCGCAGTTAAAAAGAAACTCAATCACCTGCTGTTCTCCATTATCTGTTCTCTTTAGTCTCATGGTAATGAATGACATAACAGATAACATCTAATTTGTAACTAACTAATGCAACTGTCTCTATAGATAAGTGTTGTTTAGCTTGAGACACAAAAACAATCAAGATGTCTCATGCCTGCAAATTCATCCAAGCATATTTTCATTCAATATAGTTAATAAATATTGAGGATCTGAGGGGAGCGTTAACAGGAAAATAACTTGCCTTGTCAGTCTCTGCCTGTCTGAATTGACATCGTCCCCGGTGAACTGGTAAACAAGGAGAGATGAATCGGCAAAAAATATCTCCCATCACAAAGAACTACAGCAAAGAATCATGCTTGGAAAAGTTGGTATTGTCCTTTAAATTATGGCATAAAAACAACAACATAATTCTAGATGCATTTCAGGTTGCCATCACTACCAGGGACTGTACATCATGCAGAATAACCAGCTGCAGTATTACACTACAAATCAAATGGAATGGAATTTTAATCCATTTTAATCAACCACAGACCAGCCCAGTCATTATCATGAATCTTTAGAATTACAACAATATGCGAATAATAATGTGCGAATAATGTGAAAGTACTGACCTTTCAAAAAAACATTGCAGTTTTGAAACTACAGTAAAAGTGCAGTAACTGCAGTCAACTGTGGTACTTTGGACACAGTAATTGCACCATACTGCAGTTATACTGCAATCGTTTTTCGTAAGGGTGTATTTTCTTGCCATTGCCATTATTTATTGCCAAGCTTCACCAGTCTAGCCCACTGAAGATACATGTATATATGATGCAAGCAGTAGCCTGCTGTTGTGCTACTCACCTTGTGGGGAGAGGACGGTGGTAAAGACTTCAAAGTGCTCATTCTGCTGCCTGTAGATGTTGCTCTGCATACTGACTGACTGACTGACTGACTGACTGACTGACTGACTGACTGACTGACTGACTGAGGACCTGAGTAACACACTGACTGACTGAGGACCTGAGTAACACACTGACTGACTGAGGACCTGAGTAACACACTGACTGACTGAGGACCTGAGTAACACACTGACTGACTGAGGACCTGAGTAACACACTGACTGACTGAGGACCTGAGTAACACACTGACTGACTGAGGACCTGAGTCACACGCACTGACTGACTGACTGAGCAACCCAGTCTCTCATTAACTATACGTACAAATACGCAGTTATGCACTGATGCATCTGCACCCTCACTCTGCCTTAAATAAACCAGGTGACTAATCCACTGCAGCACTTACTGGAATGGACACACACACACACACACACACACACACACACACACACACACACACACACTGAAACGTAGGCGTGAGCAACCCAATGTAAGCATATACCCAGAAACACAAACAAAGTTAAGCAGAAACAAACACGCATACATACATTATATAATTCAAGCAAATTGTGACTGCCAAATCTATTCGGACATTTTTCTGCATCCAGTTATTTTTTCTTTGGTGCCATTTTCACAAGCATGAGATATATTTTTCACAACTCTAAGCACATTTTGACTGAGAACAACAAACAAATTCACAAAGTCACTTGTTCACTGCACCACATCACTCTTTCAATTTGGATACATATTCAATCTAAGTATCTGCTTTTTAAAATGCTATATTCACTTACTTTTCACAAGATTAACAATACAATGAACAATCACTTAATCAAACTGCTCAAAACTGATATCTACTGCACCAAAATGATGTAGTGCCTAGTTAATGTACCTTGAGTGTACAAAACATTACAAACACCTCCTCTTTCCATGACAGACTGACTAGGTGAATACAGGTGATAGATACACTACATGGCAATTTATATGGAGTTGGTCCCATGTTTGCTGCATAACAGCCTCCACTCTTCTGGGAAGACTTTCCACTAGATGTTGGAACATTGCTGTGGGGATTGCTTCTATTCAGCCACAAGAGCATTAGTTAGGTCGGGCACTGATGTTGGGCGATTAGGCCTGGCTCGCAGTCGGCAGTACAATTCATCCCAAAGGTGTTCGATGGGGTTGAGGTCAGGGCTCTGTGCAGGCTAGTCAAGTTGTTCTACACAAATCTCAACAAACCATTTCTGTATGGACCTCGCTTTGTGCATGGGGGCATTGTCATGCTGAAACAGGAAAGGGCCTTCCCCAAACTTTTGCCACAAAGTTAGAAGCACAGAATCGTCTAGAATGTCATTGTATGCTGTAGTGTTAATATTCCCTTCACTGGAACTAAGGGGCCTAGCCTGAACCATGAAAAGGCCCCAGACCATTATTCCTACTCCACCAAACATTACAGTTGGCACTATTCATTGGGGCAGGTAGCGTTCTCCTGCATTCGCCAAACCCAGATTCGTCAGTCGGACTGCCAGATGGTGAAGCGTGATTCATCACTCTAGAGAAAGCCTTTCCACTGCTCCAGAGTCCAATGGCTGCGAGCTTTACACCAATCCAGCCGACGCTTGGCATTGCACATGGTGATCTTAGGCTTGTGTGTGGCTGTTCGGCCATTGAAACCCATTTCATGAAGCTCCCGACTAACAGTTCTTGTGCTGACGTTGCTTCCAGAGGCAGTGTGGAACTCGGTAGTGAGTGTTGCAACAGAGGACAGACGATTTTTACACGATATGCGCTTCAGCACCTGGCGATCCCGTTCTATGAGCTTGTGTGACCTACCACTTTGCGGCTGAGCCGTTGTTGCTCCTAGATGTTCCCACTTTACAATAACAGCACTTACAGTTGACCGGGACAATTTTATGAACTGACTTGTTGGAAAGGTGGCATCCTATGACGGTGGCACGTTGAAAGTCACTGAGCTCTTCAGTAAGGGCCCTCCTGCTGCCAATGTTTGTCTATGGAGATTGCATGGCTGTGTGCTCGATTTTATACACCTCTCAGCAACGGGTGTGGCTGAAATAGCCAAATCCACTAAATTGATGACCTTGTAGTGCCCCTTATTGATGTCACCTGTTAAATCCACTTCAATCAGTGCATATGAAGGGGAGGATTTTAAAGCCTTGAGACAATTAATACATTGATTACATATGTATGTCATTCAGAGGGTGAATGGGCAAGACAAAATATTTAAGTGCCTTTGAATGGGGTATGGTAATAGCTGCCAAGCGTACCAGTTTAAGTGTGTCAAGAACTACAACGCTGCTGGGTTTTTCACGCTCAACAGTTTCCAGTGTGTATCAAAAATGGTCCACCACCCAAAGGACATCCAGCCAACTTGACACAACTGTGGGAAGCATTAGAGTCAACATGGGCCAGCATCCCTGTGGAACGCTTTCGACACCTTGTAGAGTCCATGATCCCCTGACGAATTGAAGCTGTTCTGAAAAAAGGGGGTACAACTCAATATTAGGAAGATGTTCCCTAATGTTTTGTAAAGTCAGTGTATGGCTGTAAATACTGCATTTTCATTCTCCATCAGCCAGTGTGTTCCAATAGGACAAAGTGGAAAGAGTCACTCTATGTGCTACCATTTGGAATTACAGTGTAGTGTACAATGCACTGCTGAAATACCTGGGTTGTACTGTATATAACAATATATTACACTACTTATCAGAATTTCATTGGTACACTGTAAATTGATACATTTTAAGCAGAGACAAGCAATACTAGTAGAAAAAGTAATCTTGTACAATGTTGCATGAGGCAGAAATGGCATACAACACTGTGCAAGTTTTTTTACATTAGTCATCTGCTTTACAATACCCCGATTTCTGATGAGTTGTCCTACGTACAGTATGTACTGTATAAGGATAATGAAGACTGACATATTTCTCAACATGCTCACAACCTGTCATTGCATACAAAACCAAAAAAATGCATGTCATGTTCTAGTCAAATACTGTATGGACAATTACAGTGCATTCGGTAAGTATTAAGTATTTTCACACATTTTGTTATGTTACAGCTTATTCTAAAATGGATTTTTAAAGAAATCCTCCTCAATCTACACATAATACTGCATTTTTGCAATTAAATTAAAAAAAAGAAAAACGGAAATATCACATTTACATAAGTATTCAGACCCTTTACTCAGTACTTTGTTGAAGCACCTTTGGCAGCGATTACAGCCTTGAGTCTTATTGGGTATGACTCTAAAAGCTTGGCACACCTGTATTTGGGGAGTTTCTCCCATTCTTCTCTGCAGATCCTCAAGCTCTGTCAGGTTGGATGGGGAGCGTCGCTGCACAGTAATTTTCAGGTCTCTTCAAAGATGTTAGATCGGGTTGAAGTCCGGGCTCTGGCTGGGCCACTCAAGGACATTAAGAGACTTGTCCCGAAGCCACTCATGTGTTGTCTTGGCTGTGTGCTTAGGGTCGTTGTCCTGGTGAACCTTCTCCCCGTCCCTGCTGCTGAAAAACATCCCACAGCATGATGCTGCCACCACCATGCTTCACCGTAGGGATGGTGCCAGGTTTCCTCAAGACGTGACGATTGGCATTCAGACCAAACAGTTCAATCTTGGTTTCATGAGACCAGAGAATCTTGTTTCTCATGGTCTGAGAGTCCTTACGGTGCCTTTTATCAAACTGTCATGTGCCTTTTACTGAGGAGAGGCTTCCGTCTGGCCTCTCTACCATAAAGGCCTGTTTGCTGGAGTACTGCAGAGATGCTTGTTCTTCTGGAAGGTTCTCCCATCTCCACAGAGGAACTATGGCGCTCTGTCAGAGTGACCATTGGGTTCTTGACCTCCCTGACCAAGGCCCTTCTCCCCTGATTGCTCAGTTTGGCCGGGCGGCCAGCTCTAGGAAGTGTCTTGGTGGTTCCAAACTTCTTCCATTTAAGAATGATGGAGGCCACTGTGTTCTTGGGGACCTTCAATGCTGCAGAAATGTTTTGGTACCCTTCCCCAGATCTGTGCCTCGACACAATTCTGTCTCTGAGCTCTACGGACAATTCCTTCGACCTCATGGCTTGGTTTTTGCTCTGACATGCACTGTCAACTGTAGGACCTTATATAGACAGGTGTGTGCTTCCCAAATCATGTCCGATCAATTGAATTTTCGCACAGGTGGACTCCAATCGAGTTGTAGAAACATCTCAAGGATGATCCATGGAAACAGGATGCACCTGAGCTCAATTTATAGTCTCATAGCAAAGGGTCTGAATACTTATGTAAATAAGGTATTTCTGTTTTTTATTTTTAATACATTTGCAAACATTTCTAAAAACCTGTTTCGCTTTGTCATTATGGTGTATTGGTTGTAGATTGATGAGGAATAAAAAAAAAAAATATTTTAGAATTAGGTTGTAATTTAACAAAATGTGGAAAAAGTCAAGGGGTCTGAATACTTTCCGAATAAACGGTATATTTACTATCTACTATTCTTTCTGTTCAGCACTTCACAGTTTCGAAATGTCTATATTGTATTTTTTTGCTATTGGATTAAATGTTAGTTAAAACAACGTAATGATGAGCCTATCATTATCTGATGCATTGGGACTAAACTAAATGTTGTCATGTTATTTCACAGAAAACTTTGATTTTGCATGAATGACTCAGGGGTGAAAGATGTGTGAAAGCCCAATGAATGCACAATCAAAGGTAACATAAGATTGGGGGCATTACAAGTGTTATCTGTTTTGAATTTTGTACTAAGAGTTTTGAAAGTATACCACTTACATCTGAAAAATGTGCAAAGGTGGTGAAAAAAACGGTACAACATGCCATTTAAGAGTTCTAGCATCTATCCAAACCATACCATTTAGCATCAATGGAAAGTGACTTTCAACCATTCAAGTCTACATTATGGTGCTTGACTGCACCTTTTTTTGTCTCTAGCAAATCATAAACTCCAAATTAATTTCTGACATTTCTTTTCAAGTCAAAACAAGTGCATCAAAACATAATCACTATCATACTCTCTAGTTGAACTCATTAACCCCAGTGTGTATTAATAGTGAAATGCCATGCCACTGAACACCCATCTATAGGCATTGCTTGACCACTTCAACTTGTCATCCTGTAATTGGACGTGCTACCTCATCCCGGACCTGCTGTTTTTGACCCTCTCTCTCTCTCCCTCTCTCTCTCTCTCTCTCGCTTTCTATCTCTCTCTCTCGCTTTCTATCTCTCTCTCTCTCTCTACCACACCTGCTGTCTCGACCTCTGAATGCTCGGCTATGAAAAGCTAACTGACATTTACTCCTGAGGTGCTGACCTGCTGCTGATTATTATTTGACCCTGCTGGTCATCTATGAATATTTGAACATCTTGAAGAACGATCTGGCCTTAATGTCCATGCACTCTTATAATCTCCACCGGGCACAGCCAGAAGAGGACTGATCACCCCTCAGAGCCTGGTTCCTCTCTAGGTTTCTTCCTAGGTTCCTGCCTTTCTAGGGAGTTTTTCCTAGCCACAGTGCATCTACATCTGCATTGTTTGATGTTTGGGGTTGTAGGCTGGGTTTCTGTATAAGCACTTCGTGACATCTGCTGATTTTAGAAGGGCTTTATAAATACATTTGATTTGATTTAATAATTTGCCTATTGTTCTCCCTCCATCTGGCTACAGGCATGAGGTGGCGTCGGACTGATGCCTCGGTTCTCTGCCCCAACATAGATCAGAATGAATAATTTCACTTCATGGCGGTTGATTGATTTTGACCAATGACGATGTGTGTTGTCCCCATTTCCCAGCAGTGGCCAGAATAGGCATGAGATGAATAGGGTTTTGACTGGGTGGGTCTGGAGATGGACCAGTCAGTCAACAGATGGTGGTTAGTTAGAGCCTTGGCCTGGCCCCATCCCTCCCCAGTGCATAGGGGCTTTGCTGCTGGCTTGTGACAGCAGTCAAACACCATCCATCAAAAATGTGTGAGATTATGCATTCAGTCAGAAACAAAACACACCACATCTCTGAAAGAGCAATAATGTGGTGGACATTTACAACCCTATTTATCTCATTGTGCCCCATCAGTCTATTCCGTATGTTCTTGAATTGACAAGTGCAATCGACCAGGTTTCTTGGAAGGGAAAAGGCTTGAGAAGGTTGATGAATAGACATTTAATTTGGTAAAACGAATAGACATTAAAAAGTACATCTAGAACGAAGATGCATTTGTGTCTCTGGGCATGATATGCAAGAGAAAATGCAAGAACACTTGCATTCACAACGGAGAGCTCTAGAACTCCAAAAATAACCGTGAACTTCACCGTTACGTGTTGATTTGCCCATTTACAGTGTATTTGGTCTGATAGGGAGGGAAATAGATCTGACTTTGGCTGCCTGTCTGGAGCCAAAAGGGCTGAGAATTAGCTCTGCTTTCAAAGGGGAAACATGGTGTGTGTGATAACGGTGTGTAGTTTAGTAGCAGAGCAGAAGTTAAGACACACCTGGTAAATGGATCTGACAGACGATTAACCTCATTGTCCTCCTTAGCCTTGTATTAGCGTTAAAGTACCTATAGGCTGCACACACTAACCTCTAACTTCAATTCAATCTCTCCTCAATTTTCCCTTGTTCTGCGTGAAACACGTTTCAGATTTTGTTCCCTTAGTCCACGGTTCTCCAGTAGGCGACTCCCACAGGTGATTTTATTTGCCCCCCCCCACCCCCAAGTTTTTTAAGCTACATTCTGTAAAATCATCAGGAAATCAGCTCAAAGAAATTTCAATTGAGTAAATCTGTTCCCAAGTATTCCCAAGCATAAATAGGGGCATATGTGATAATATCCCAATGTTCCCAAGGTTTGAAATTATTCTGTTTTTGTCAAATACTATATCTGTTTAGGATTCTTGCAGTCAATATGCAGTGTACAAATTATTTATAACTATGTTCCGACCCTCCGACCATCCACTCAAGGAAAGATCGGCCCATGGCTGAATGTAATTGGGGACCCCTGCCCTAGACTATAGCCGAGTGATGCTTGAGTACAGGCATATCAGGCTCTGGATAAAAGTACTCCCCAAAGGCAATAGGGTACAATTCAGCTTGCCCCCTTATTTCAGCATGGATAGTTATTTGATGTAATTTTGATCAGATGTACATTAACTAATGCATTATGAAACTAACTTTGGCTATGCATAACGAAGTGCTGCCAATCGAGGTAGATATTTCATATTCACTGAAAATAAAATATGGATGCCAAATTTTGCCTTGCAGCAACAGACTATTAATTAAGATCCCAGGCTCACGAAGTTGTGTTTTTTTTCTCTGTGTTGGTCTCTTCTTGATTGGTGTGTCCAGGTGTAATGTCTTGGCCAGGTGAATGGAAAGCCGACCTGAGAAGGCACCTATCTCACTGGGGCCAAAGCCTGTTTTATATAACAGCACAGCTAATCTGATAAGCAGGCCCAGCTCCTGTCCTGAATGTTTCTAGGAAAGTCCAATTACAACGCCTCTATTCTTGATCATTAGGTCTACATGCAATGCATTAGAGACAGACTACGTACAGGGTCAGTTTCCCAGACCATTATTAGTCCACTAAATGTATGATCAAATTCTTTTTGGTGTAATGAAAAGGCTTAATCTGATTCCAGGAAACATGTTCGTATCAATGAACTACTTTACAGCATTGTCTGTATGGAGTACAATTGTATTTATTAATATTTTGTAACATTTCTGGGCAGGCCTCTTCTGCTTCCATCAGGCCCTACATAATGACTGATTGATATTCAGTGGACTTGACAAAAGGAAAAATAGCAGCCTTCAGAGACAGACTTGCCTTGGTTGACCCACATCCTTTTAAATTACCCTTAAATATTTGTTTTGATGCATACAGACTCTGTAGTACCCTATAGTAATCATCACATGGAAGTTGTGCACTTGCTATTGTGTTCAGTAACAATGTACTGTGACCTACATTCTTACAAAATCTTTAAAACAATACAGCATATATTTATGAAGTTGATTTTAATTTGAGTTGAAATATCAAACATAACCCTGTACCCAAAAGTTGCACAATACATTGAAAAATATACAACAAATTGAGGGCTGAGGCAAATATAGATCATATACCATTTCACAGTGATCCATTTACAATATGCATGATGGGACAGAAGCCCCCCTTCCCCTCACTCCTATTGCACCTGATCTGCATACAGGGGAAACAGAACAGGAACAGCTCCCAGCAACATGACAAGACATAGGCAGGTGGTAGACATAATGAAGCAGTCAGTTCATACTGTGCAGTCAGATACAAGGCACTTATGTATGACATGCAACGTTCCAAACGGTTTCCTTAACGTTTCCCTGGTTTCCCAGCTCCTTTTTTACCACTAGGTGGTCCTTGACCTTTACCCCCTGCCCTTCCTTTACCTTTGCCCTTCCCACCCCCACCCTTTCCTTTTCCAGAGAAGTTACCGCCTTTGCGTCCCTTCTTCCCCCCCTTCTTAAATTTAGCTGCTGACTCCTCTCGGTCATCCTCTCGCATTTGTTTGTTTACAGCTTTGTTGACGTCCAGACGAGGTTTCTTACTGTCCATCACTTTCAGCAGATCCAGCTGCCTCTGCTTTTCATTGGAAAAGTTACCGATGACGGGCTGGAATTTCCTCTTCTTCCCGGTGTTTCTGGGAGCCTTCTCCTTAGGTAAGCGGTCTTGGAATTTACCTGCGGAAGCTGTGGATGACTTGGCCACATTGACTGCCCTAGCCAGGTCAGTTTTGGATTGCTGGGCGATCGGTGTGAGTCCAACACCTGGTACTTTCATCTTCTGCGCCCTGGCTATGTTCCTCAGGCGATGCAGCTCGTTCTTTGCCACCTTCTCCTTCTTTGCTTTGTTGCGTTTGGCGAATTGGTCCTCGTTAGGGTCTGCTGTTTCCGGAACCTCAATCAGCCACTCTTTGGTGCCATCATTGACACGCTTGTAGCCCCAACGCCGCTTCCACTCTTTCGCAACATCGTCCCATACCAGGTTCGTTTTCTTCTTCTTTTGGATCCCCTTCAGTTTGGCGAATTCCTCCCATTTGGTTGGGGGCCTGGGCTTTGGTGGGGGCTTCTCTCTCGGCAGTGGAGTGGTCGGCTCGGGTAGTTTGACTACGATTACCTCCTCAACTCTCTCAGTGGGATGCTTCCATATCTCGTTGACCAGGAGCTGCGTGTTGTCACGAGCTAGCGAGCGCAGAAAATCCTCTTTCTTCTGTTCACGGAACTGTCGAATGTCAATACGGTTCTTGTCGTATGCGACCAAGTTTCCAATGTCAAACTCGAGGTCCAGTTCTTTCTGAACGGTGATACTTTTGAGTTTTTCAGCCTCATCTTGTTCAGCTTTAGCAAGCACGTCTTCTATAGTGCACGCAGCCATTTTGGATTTCTGAACGCATGTCCGTGCTAAGCGCTGAGGTATAATAAAACTGGTTCCACGTGGGTTTCAGGTCACGTGAAAAGGTCATTCATTTATTTCCGGGGTAAAATTTCCCAATTCGAAAGACACTTGTGTCCACTAGGTGGTGCCACTGTCTTACTTGAGTCATGGCAATAACAACATATACTGCCTTTCACTTCAACAAAGTGAATAGTTGGAACTATTACTTGATTCTATCACTATCAACGTAGCATATTATTTCATGCATACCTGATGTCCATTGAGACCTCTAAACTAAAGCATGGTGCAACCAACTCACTGTCCCTGTCTTTTCAGGGTCTGTGTATTGCTTTTTGGCTGAATAGCTGATGGCCAGCTCTTTTCAGAGAGAAGAGAGCTGCTGTAAGATTGGATATTCATCTTCCACAACAGAGGTAACAATGTTGAGACGTTATATCTATCCCCCCCACACTATACATAAAGACTGACTGTGTTGACCACCACTTGCTATTTTGCAAATATGTTTGGACCCCACTAATTATATCCGGTGTGAGCCAAGGTTCTGACAGCTATGGAAATGAGCCTACCAGTGACGCTGCTATATGTATTGCAGGTAGTGTGAGGAGGGAAATCTTAATGAAGTGGTAAAGTGGCTACACACAAACACACACACACACACACACACTCTAAAAGAATGGTATAGAGGCTTCTTTTGTTATTCAAACAGAATGTCACCCCTTGGTATCATTTATATACAATATAGTGGTTTATATAGATTACTACAGGGTGCTCTGTAATTACCACAGGGTGCTCTGTAATTACCGCAGGGTGCTCCACACGGTGCTCCATAATTACCGCAGGGTGCTTTGTAATTACCACAGGGTGCTCCACAGGGTGGTCTGTAATTAACACAGGGTGCTCTGTAATTACCACAGGGTGCTCCACAGGGTGGTCTGTAATTAACACAGGGTGCTCTGTAATTACCACAGGGTGCTCCACATGGTGCTCTGTAATTACCACAGGGTGCTCTGTAATTACCACAGGGTGCTCTGTAATTACCACAGGGTGGTCTGTACCCCAGAGACAGTTCTTTTTTATTTTGAAGAGCGAATAATAGAGGTAAATATAGGCTGGAAATATAAAATGTGGATGTTCATATTGATTATTCACTATTTGACATAAATCAGCATCATTAAATACAAAATTATGTGCAAATTAACAGTGGACTGGTGTGTGCATGCTTTGTCAAAGTCTGAACGCTGTGGTATAGCATCACTGTTGAGGAACAGTGATGTGAGAGCTGGCTTATACAGTATCTCCCTTAGGGTCAGACTGCCATGTGTTGCCTACGGTGCCTTCCTCAGTCTCTCACCTAAACATCTTGTGAGTGGCTGCACCTTGCAGGAGCTTCCAGCCGTCATGAGCTATGACTCACAGCATAAACATGGACGTCAGATAGGGGGAATCTAAAGAGCACGCCCAAATTAGCTGGCTGCTTTACACTTCTATGTCATATCACAGCTGACCCAATATCACCCGAAGAGATGAGGAGAGAGAGAGAGAGAGAGAGAGAAAGATCGGAGGTGAGTTAGGGATTGTTCTCCAGGAGTTGAGAGAGAGAAAGTAAGGCAGGTAGGGGATGGTACAGCAGGTGAAATTATTTCATCATCGCCGTCTGGACTAAATGGAAGAGACCAGCTGTTGACAGAGTGACACAAAACTAGCTGGTTGTGTGTAAGTGCAGTGTATATATTTATTTATGGATTGTATAAACGACTGTGGCCCACTTGGATGGGAGACTTAATAGACATGAGAAGTATAACCGTCCCTGAGAGAAGTATAACCGTCCCTTAGAGAAGTAGAACCTTCCCTGAGAGAAGTAGTACCGTCCCTGAGAGAAGTAGAACCATCCCTGAGAGAAGTAGAGCCGTCCCTGAGAGAAGTTGAACCGTCCCTGAGAGAAGTAGTACCGTCCCTGAGAAAAGCCACCAGCTGGAGAGTAAAAGTCCAGGAGGACTAGGGATTGGCTAGGGACTCCAGTCCACACAGTTGGTTTACCAGATATTAATTAGATAGCAGTTAAGAGAAAATAAGGAAAACCAGCGGTCCTTCAGGAGTTGACTTTCTCAAAATATCTCTGAAAGTAAGGTGAACTTTCTCTTCTCTCGTCTGCTTTGCCAGCCTGGCTGTCAGTGTGTTTCTGCTGGAGCCTATCTAGCTACTGGTCTGACGTTGCTGTCAAGACAAACAGATAGTGGATGACAGTCAGTGATGGAGGACGCATCCTGGTGGGTCATGGGTAAAAGGGCAGTGAAGACACATACTGCAAGCTTAACTCTCCTATTCCCTCGGCTTGCAAGGTCAACATACAGAAAAGCTCCCAATCCATCATAGTGGTCTGCACCTCACCTTCATAAATAGAAGTAAACAGTACAGTAGCGTCCCTTTCTAAATCCACACCTCGTCTGGACGTCAACAAAGCTGTATTTAACTAGGCAAGTCAGTTAAGAACAAATTCTTATTTACAATGACAGCCTACCTACAAGATCAGCCCCTGGAGCAAATTAGGGTTAAGTGCCTTGCTCAAGGAAACTTTGACAGGTTTTTTGCCTTGTTGGCACGGGTATTCGAACCAGCAACCTTTTGGTTACTGGCCAACGCTCTAAATGCTAGGCTACCTGTCACCCTAGACCAAAACATTTCTAAATGTGACTTTGACTTGAGTCAATGAGCATATTAAGCTGGAAGGGAGCCAGTCGTTAGCTCTTTGACAGCTGAGGTCAGGGCCTGTACTGATCTAGTGTGATGTTATCAGAGACCTTGTTTTTCTCTGGTCAATACCTCATGACTTGACCTGCTGCTTCCAAACAACTTTCATCCTGGCACAACTGCTCACCCCCTGAATGGGACCAGCGAGAAGACAAACCACCTCCTACACATTCCACGCTCACTCTGTGAAAGCACACAGCTTCCCCATAGCTTTCACAGATTAAAGGCGCCAGCTCTTGTGACTTAAAGCTTAATGTTATATTACAGGAACAAGTAGGGACTGAAGGTGAACCTGATTGGTTACTGTAAACAGAGAGGATTACATCACTCTCTGCCCCGGTTACAGTGGTGTGTCACTGTTCCGTTGTCGTTGTGTGTAGGAGGTGCTAGGGAACAAACAGCTGGGGTCTCCCTAAGTACTGTGGGGCCGGTAAACACTACAGAAGCTGCTCCGGTCGTGGACAGCCTCCCACCAAACCTGGACTGGTTCCTAGAAAACACACAGCATGGAATGGAGAGTCCTTGAGATAACATTCCGAGTTTTGTGTGAGTGTGTGTAAAGGAGAGAGAGAGTGTGTGTGTGTGTGTGTGTGTGTGTGTGTGTGTGTGTGTGTGTGTGTGTGTGTGTGTACTTGAGTGTATGTGTGTGATTGGGCTGCAGTATTATCCATTGACTCCATGCTGGGGCTTGGAAGCAGAGAGAGAGTTGGTCACTGGCTGGGATCACAGCAGTTAACAGAGGTCATCCCTCAGCCCGCTACTCTACACTGTGGGAGCTGACTTGGATGACATCATACAGAAGGAACACCCACAGACCTCAGTCAATGCCCCTACAACACATTAAGATCCACCGGCTCTACCCCACAAGTTCAGTCAATGCCCCTACAACACATTAAGACCTACTTGCTCTACCCCACAAGTTCAGTCAATGTAAGATAAAATCCCTCTCCAAGCTCAGTTCTCATAATACCACTTCTTGTCTAGCTCTTTATGTGTTTAAACCATGGCCCTGGTTCTATTTCTAGGTTTGTTATTTCAACACACAACTCCACAAACCTCCTTCAGTTTATATACAGAACGCCCCCCTTTTTAGATCCCATTCATCACAAATCCCCCCTCAGCTCTCCAACTCCAGTTCATAAAGCTGGTAAATCTGACAGCATGACAAATCTTCACTGGCTCGCAGTAGTTCTAAAAATGTCTGTAAATTTCCAATCCTTCCAAACAGCCCTGGGGTTACCTTCTTTTTCCAACCCTCGATCGGATTCTAGAATCAGAATACAAAAGAAATGGAAATATAAACTTTTACAATGTGTCAAAACCATCAGATCCCAGTGGGTATGGCCTGCAAAAATCCCTTTTGAAGCCGCATGGACCTTTAATGGGCTATATGTGAGGGGCATCCAGGACCAGTATTGATCCTCTCCTAATTAGCTCATAGGTGCTTAATGAGGGTGATAATGAGCCTAATGAACACAGACAACCCCTGATACCACAATGGGGAATAGTTGAAAAGAGGCAGAGTGTTTACACAAGGGGGAATGTTTAAATGTTATACAAGGGCTGTATAATATTATCCCTACATGTTTGTATGAGAGAAATATATATACAGTCGAGGCCAAAAATATTGTCACCCTTGCACTTTTTTCAAATAATACACAATTTCTTCCAGAAAACTGTTAACATATTTTGGTATTCACATATGTATGTATTTAGTTTGCAGATGAACCAAACAAAAAAATCTGAATAATTTTCTAAATGTTAGCTAATTCCACATAGAAATCCTAAAATGGCCCGGACAATATTATTGGCACCTTCTATAAATAGTTATAAATAATTAGATTTCAAGCGGATGATTTTCCTTCACTTTGGAATTGGACTCACCTGTGGTCAGTTGCAGGTGCCTGCAATATAATCACTCATTCGACCAGTTTGAATTGAGAAAAGGACTCATTCTCCTGTTTTGTGTCACTGTGTGTACCGTAATGAGCATGGAGAAAATAAAGAAATCCAGATAATTATCTGAGGAGGTCAGACTCAAGATTGTAGCCAAGCATGGACAATCTCAAGGCTTCAGGTACATCTCCAGAGATCTTGATGTTCCTGTTTCCACTGTATGTAACGTTATCAAGAAGTTTAAGGCCCATGCCACTCTAGCCAACCTCCCTGGACGTGGCCGCAAGAGAAAACTTGATGGAAGATTGCAGCGAAGGATTGTTTGAATGGTGTAGAAGGCACCTCGATCAACTGCCACACAGATTCCAGCTGACCTTCAGACACAAGGTACGACAGTTTCAACTGGCACCATCCATCACCAACTCAATGAAAGGGGGTTATATGATAGGAGACCCAGCAGCACCCCACTGCTGAGAGAGAGAGACATAATAAAGCCTGACTACAATTTGCCAAAACACACTTGAACATGCCAAAATCCTTCTGGGAGAATGTCCTGTGGACAGATGAGACCAAACTAGAGCTTTTTGGTAAAGCACACCGTCTCTATGTTTACAGAACACCTTCCCTACAGTCAAACATGGTGGAGGTTCAGTGACCTTTTGGGGTTGCTTTGCTGCCTCTGGCACTGGGTGCCTTGAACGTGTGCACAGCATCATGAAATCAGGAGAATACCAATGCATTTTGGAAAGCAATGTCGGACCCAGTGTCAGAAACCTGGGTCTCCGTCTAAAGTCATGGGTCTTCCAGCAGGACAATGACCTCAAACACACTTCAAAAAGAACCAAGGAATGGGTTGCAATGAATCCAGATCTAAATCCCATTGAAAACTTGTGGAGAGATTGTAGTGGAAAAAACTCTTCCTCTTACTAAAAAATGAAAGCACTTCTGGAGTTTGTAGAAGCAAGATAGACTACAAGATCTGAAAACAGCAGTTGGGAAAAGGCACCCGTCAAATCTGGGAGAACTGGAGCAGTTTGCCCAAGAGGAGTGGGCCAAACTGCCAGTACAGAGCTACAGGAAGCTCATTGATGGCTATAGGAAGCGCTTAATTGCAGTTACTTTGACCAAAGGCTGTGCTACCAAATATTAAGTTTAGGGTGTCAATAATTTTCTCAATGGCATTTCTGTTAATTTTCTGATTTAAATGGATATATTAAAAACAATGGTTTTGTAATATTAACAGTGTAATAAAGGATTGTGGAGACCAAATACAATTTCAACTTATATTTAGGGAAAATTGTGAGTTACTTGAAAAAAGTGCAAGGGTGCCAATATGTTTGGCCACGACTTTATTAGAAATGGGCAGACGACAAATGTGTCTATGAAACGATTATTCCTGAATATATATATATTTTTTGGTAGATCAATAACAACAAAGAGCTAGCAAAACACACAGCGTGTGCCAATGCTGACAAAACCTTCACACAGTTCCTCAAATACAGTGAAGCTTTTAGCATCAAAGTGCAGCTCAATGTGTTGCTATCTGTTGTGACGACATTGGACCGTTGGGAATAGGAAGAAACAAAGGACACAAACGGAAGACATTGTTTCTCACCAAATCTACAAATTGGTCTTTTGAGAGATGAACTGAAGACTTTATGTAGGTTCTTTTGGTGTTTCCCCAAGGGGTCTCTCTCTCTCTCTCTCTCTCTACTCTCTCTCGCTCTCTCTCTCTCTTGCTCTCTCGCTACTCTATTTCTCTCTCTCTCTCTTTCTCTCTCTCTCTCTCTCTCTCTCTCTCTCTCTCTCTCTCTCTCTCTCTCTCTCGCTCTCTCGCTCTCTCGCTCTCTCGCTCTCTCTCTCTCTCTCTCTCTCTCTCTCTCTCTCTCTCTCTCTCTCTCTCTCTCTCTCTCTCTCTCTCTCTCTCTCTCTCTCTCTCTCTCTCTCTCTCTCTCTCTCTCTTTTTAAAGCAGCTCTGGACAGTGCTGACGTGTGCAACATGCGTGTGAAGACAGGGCTGAGAAGCTGAAACACTTTAAAATACAAGCCCTCAGCAACTCACTGTGAAAAAAGCTATATAAGTACAAGTGGGAATTACCTTTGAGGATTAAAAGAGAGCAGATATTTTTCACACTTTTTCATCTGTTAATTTAACTTCAAAACGGCCTTATCAGTTGTGAACGTCAACGGAAAGATGTCCATTAGCCTAGTGGGAAGATGCTGTCACAGCTTCAGTGATGGTTGGTAACATAAATAAGCACCCTAAGGATAGCTGCACTTGGTCAAGTTAGCACAGGGGTTGGCTTTAAGGAAGAACTCTTGCCATTCTTAAACATCTTCTCTAAATTGTGTTTTATTTCTCTTGTGTTTATATTTTCTTATTTTTAAGTCTGCATCGTTGGGAAGGCTCACTGTAAGGTCTACATGTCTTGTTGTATTCAGTGCCTGTGAGAAATACAATTTGATTTGATCCTATCTTAGGATCATTCCCAACATCGCTGTTCCAGTGGCTCCCCTGCTGACCATGGACCGTTGACCCTCTCATTCCCTTCTCTAGACCCTCCACTGGATAGCTTGGACAGGAAGCAAGGCTTGGCAAGCTCCATAGCCCCACACCCAATCCTATATGGCTTAAGCCCAGTCTCACATTTTGAATCAACAGCAGCATACCACCCTGCATCACACTGCTGGCTTGCTTCTGAAGCTAAGCAGGGTTGGTCCTGGTCAATCCCTGGATGCTTCTGGAAGTGGTGTTGAAGGGCCAGTAGGAGGCACTCTTTCCTCTGGTCTAAAAAAATATCCTGATGCAGTGATTGGGGAAATTGCCCTGTGTAGGGTTCTTTGGATGGGGCGTTAAATGGGTTTCCTGACTCTCTGTGGTCACTAAAGATCCCATGGCACCTACATCGTAAGAGTAGGGGTGTTAATCCCAGTCTCCTGGCTAAATTCCCAATCTGGCCCTCATACAATCATGGCCACCTAATCATCCCCAGCTTTCAATTGGCTCATTCATCCTGTAACTATTCCCCAGGTTGTTGCTGTAAATGAGAATGTGTTCTCAGTCAACTTACCTAGTAAAATAAGGGTTTAAAAATGTGGGATGCACCTTGAAGTGTGTGTGCAAGGGAGAAGGGTGAGGTTGATAAATTATCTCTAATAAAGTCTATCCTCCTAATTACCAGACATGTACACTGAGTATACAGAACATTAGGAATACCTTTCCATGACATAGACTGACCAGGTGAAAGCTATAATACCTTATTGATGTCACTTGTTAAATCCACTTCAATCGGTGTAGATGTAAAGAAGGAGGTTAAAGAAGGATTTTTAAGCCTTGAGACATGGATTGTGTATGTGTACCATTCAGAGGGTGAATGGGTAAGACAAAATATTTAAGTGGGTATAGTAGTAGGTGCACCGGTTTGTGTCAAGAACGGCATTGCTGCTGGGTTTTTCACGCTCAACAGTTTCCTGTGTGTTTCAAGAAAGTTCCACCACCCAAAGGGCATCCAGTGCAACTCAATATTAGGAAGGTTCTCGTAATGTTTGGTGTACTCAGTGTACAGTCGTGGTATTGGTCTCCACAAATTTGGCTGCCTCAGTGTTGATGATGGCAATTTGCATATACTTCATAATGTCATGAAGAGTGATCAGACGAATTGCAATTAATTGCAAAGTCCCTCTTTGCCATGAAAACATTTCCACTGCATTTCAGCCCTGCCACAAAAGGACCAGCTGCCATCATGTCACTGATTGTCTCGTTAACACAGGTGAGAGTGTTGACGAGGACAAGGCTGGAGATCACTCTGTCATGCTGATTGAGTGAGAATAACAGACTGGAAGCTTTAAAAGGAGGGTGGTGCTTAAAATCATTGTTCTTCCTCTGTCAACCATGGTTACCTGCAAGTAAACACTTGCCGTGATCATTGCTTTGCACAAAAAGGGCTTCACAGGCAAGGATATTGCTGCTGGTAAGATTGCACCTAAATCAACCATTTATCGGATCATCAAGAACTTCAAGGAGAGAGGTTCAATTGTTGTGAAGAAGGCGTCAGGGCGCCCAAGAAAGTCCAGCAAGCGCCAGGACCGTCTCCTAAAGTTGATTCAGCTGCGGGATCGGGGCACCACCAGTGCAGAGCTTGCTCAGGAATGGCAGCAGGCAGGTGTGAGTGCATCTGCACGCACAGTGAGGCGAAGACTTTTGGAGGATGGCCTGGTGTCAAGAAGGGCAGCAAAGAAGCCACTTCTCTCCAGGAAAAACATCAGGGACAGACTGATATTCTGCAAAAGGTACAGGGATTGGACTGCTGAGGACTGGGGTAGAGTCATTTTCTCTGATGAAGCCCCTTTCCGATTGTTTGGGCCATCCGGAAAACACCTTGTCTGGAGAAGACAAGGTGAGCGCTACCATCAGTCCTGTGTCATGCCAACAGTAAAGCATCCTCAGACCATTCATGTGTGGGGTTGCTTCTCAGCCAAGGGAGTGGGCTCACTCACAATTTTGCCTAAGAACACAGCCATGAATAAAGAATGGTACCAACACATCCTCCGAGAGCAACTTCTCCCAACCATCCAAGAACAGTTTGGTGATGGCCAATGCCTTTTCCAGCATGATGGAGCACCTTGCCACAAGGCAAAAGTGATAACTAAGGCTCGGGGAACAAAACATCGACATTTTGGGTCCATGGCCAGGAAACTCCCCAGACCTTAATCCCATTGAGAACTTGTGGTCGATTCCTCAAGAGGCAGGTGGACAAACAAAAAAACACAACTTATGACAAACATTCCTCCAGCGGTCTTGAAAAAGAAGGGTCAACACTGCAAATATTGACTCTTTGCATAAACTGAATGTCATTGTCAATGAAAGCCTTTGACACTTATGGAATACTTGTAATTATACTTCAGTTTACCATAGTAACTACTGACATAAAGATCTAAGAACACTGAAGCAGCAAACTTTGTGGAGACCAATACTTGTGTCATTCTCAAAACCTTTGGCCACGACTGTACATATCCATGCAGCGAACATTCATGTACTGTAAGCTCGTGAGATCAGGCAGCTTGTGAGGTTAAATAAAGTCCCCCTACACCAGTGAGTCCAGAATTGCATCTTTGTTTATGTGTCATTCTGAAGCGCTGTGGCTTCCTTCCCACACCATATGTTTTTGTGGCGTGTCAGAGCTAGGGGTGCTCATTAGCGAAAGGCCAGAAGTCAACTTCCTCCAGCGGCCATCACCCAGACTGCTCTGCTCCCTGTCACTCACTCCTAACAGGGTGTCAATGCCGTGCTAGCCTACGTGAGGGGCACTCTGTGGGCTCGGATCTCCATACGAAGACAACAAGCACTGGCACTGTTTCCCTACAGGCGATGTACAGTATGGGACACGTCTTGGTGTCATTCACTCTACCACTGTCTCCTCCCTGAACATGACAGATGCCCAAAATACAAATCCAGAGGCACTTGGCTATAAATAATACAGATAACATCATTTTATTGAGTTACGCTGCTCCCCGTCCCCCCCTGCAGCATGAGGCTTATTTTCTTTGTTATGCAAATCAGATTCTTAATTCTAAACCCCTGAGTTTCACAGAGGTGCAAGATGACAACAATCTGGATGGGAGATAATTGGAATTACAAGTTTACAATATGTGAAGATGCAGGCTTTCAAGCATACTTTTTACACTCTAAATTAATGAATCAACCTTTGGCTTCCTAATTTTCAATCCTTCTTTTAGATATCACCAATCCTCTTATGATTGCAATGACCAGTAGGCTACAAATGACCCATTTTCAATAGCCTCAGGAGTCATTTGGAATATAATCTACGGGCTATACGAAATCCATTTTGACATTCTGAGGTACCAGTTGACTGACTGCGTCTCTCTGGGGAGGTCAGTGTGGGGGTGGACGGGGAGTTAGAGACTCATTACTCCTCACTGTATCTGGGAGGAAATATGTGTGGTTCCGGCCGTCACGCAGACTGGTCATTGTAGAGTCCAGGGAAGGGAGAAGTCTTAACGATTACACACAGTGGAACAATGGACTGTCATAACCAGAAGGAGAGAGGAGAGACAGAGGGAGAGAGAAAGATATATATATATAAATAGAGAGAGAGAGCAGGAGAGAGAGAAAGAGAGAGAGAGAGAGAGAGAGAGAGAGAGAGAGAGAGAAAGAGAGAGGGTAGCAGGGGGTCTCCCTACTTGCAGACGACTGCAATTAAAATAAACTGTGGTCAGTGAGGGAACTCATTGGAATTCAAATTGGATTTTGTGAGGAGAGAAACCATAACGTCTTCTTCTTTTTGAACAACGGGACTTTGATAGAGAGATCTGTACAAGAAACCTATTCTTTCATTGGTTTCCATGGAGTCCACGTTGGCTGCTTTTCAAACTTAAAGACACCTCAGGATTCTCTCATGAAAACACAACCACAACAACACACTCACTTTAACACTTTGGCGCCAGCAACAACTATCTTTGTGGGAACACTCACAAGCGCTCTACACTGAATTTAATTCAACAGAAATAATCTGTTTACTTTATGTTCTTCTCAATCATGAGATCAAAAACAGCATAACATAAACACTCTGCCAGCTATTGCCTTTGTGACGTCACCAGAGGTTCGCTTCGCTGCACCTGCTGCAAATCAAATTCACAGGTTTATTTCTGTTTCGTCTCTCTCTCTCTTTCTCTATGAAGCTCAGTCTTTTGACGGACAGTTCACACTATAGTTGAGCTATGTGATTAATTTGCTCATTGTCTCCAAACAGAGGTGCAGGGAGGGAAAGCTCAGTGATAGCCGTAAGGGCTCATTTGCATTTTGTACTGCAAATAAAAGCTGATGATTCATTCTTACAGATGTGTGGTAACAGTTAGTGGATGCCAGCGTTCCTAATTGGGGTGTATGGATATTATTATGGGCTGGGAAGAGGAGAGTGATCGGGTTGTGACGAGGCAGCGGCCGTTATTCCTTGTCGTTAGGTTGGCCTGGGGCAATGTGCTGTATCCATGGTTGATTGGTCGGCCTGGGGCAATGTGCTGTATCCATGGTTGGTTGGTCGGCTTGGGGCAATGTGCTGTATCCATGGTTGGTTGGTCGGCCTGGGGCAATGTGCTGTATCCATGATTGGTTGGTCGGCCTGGGGCAATGTGCTGTATCCATGGTTGGTTGGTCGGCCTGGGGCAATGTGCTGTATCCATGGTTGGTTGGTCGGCCTGGGGCAATGTGCTGTATCCATGGTTGATTGGTCGGCCTGGGGCAATGTGCTGTATCCATGGTTGGTTGGTCGGCCTGGGGCAATGTGCTGTATCCATGGTTGGTTGGTCGGCCTGGGGCAATGTGCTGTATCCATGGTTGATTGGTCGGCCTGGGGCAATGTGCTGTATCCATGGTTGGTTGGTCGGCCTGGGGCAATGTGCTGTATCCATGGTTGGCTGGTTGGTTTGGTTTGTCTCCTTTTCCTTCTACCTAGCTTGTGAGATGAGGTCCCTAACCTCAATCCAACTAAGACACAAGCACCCCAGGGGTGACTAGGTTATATCACAACACACACAGTATCCTACTGACCACACTTAGATACACACAAGTCATCACATAAAAATGATCTCAGCTCGAGAGTTTAACAGTTGTAGAACTAGAACAGACTATATGTCCGTAATCATTCAGAGTGTAATTCGAAATCCCTTGTCAAATCGTAGTGTTACTACGGAAAAACATCATTCTTATTAGCTTCTGTCGAGGAACATCGACTGAGGGCAGCCCACCTGAGTTGACCGTTCACCTGGAACCTGCGTTGGCGTAGCTGCACAGCCCAGTGAACTGAACAAATCAGAAGAGATTGAAAAACCTAACTTAATTACAACATACTGCAACAACAAACTTTAGGCCAGAATTGTTTACGTGGATGAATGTCCTCATAAGCTAAACAAATGAAAAGTTTTGTGGTTTTGGTTGATTGTTGATTCAATTTGGTGATGATTAAAGAACTTGAGCGTTTCCTTCACAAACCCACACCATTGTCTGTTCGGTTCCTCTGTCGCAGGATAATCTATAGCGCCCCTATGGTTTATGAGTCACACACTTGTATAATGAAGTTAGAGGAGCTGCAGTGTCCTACACAAAGTTAACTGTCTCAAGGATACAGCAACAAATAATTAAAGGAACTTTTAAAACATAATCAAGGGACATCATAACATTTTTCTCAAAGCCAAATATTCTACAGAGGTTACTCCACTTACTTTGTCAAGATGTCAAGATAAGGATGACCTTGCATCAAGTTGCATGCTCCTTGACCTTGTTGGCTTTAATGTCTGATTTCCCCTTATCCTGACAACTTCACTTCATTTTCATATTGAGGAAGTCAAATGTAGACAACTGGAAACAACATGATGAACAATGACAACATACAGTGCATTCGGAAAGTATTCAGACCTCTTGACTTTTTCCATATTTTGTTACGTTACAGCCTTATTCTAATATTAATTAAATAAACACATTTCCTCATCAATCTACACACAATACCCCATAATGACAAAGCAAAACAAGGTTGTATTTTTTTGGCAAATATATTAAACAGAAAAAACAGAAATACCTTATTTACATAAGTATTCAGACCCTTTGCTGTGAGACTCGAAATTGAGATGTTTCTACAACTTGATTGGAGTCCACCTGTGGTGAATTCAATTGATTAGACATGATTTGGAAAGGCACACACCTGTCTATATAAGGTCCTACAGTTGGCACATATCTGGGGAAGGCTACACAACATGTCAGAGCAAAAACCATGAGGTTCGAAGGAACCTCTGAGACATGATTGTGCTGTGGCACATATCTGGGGAAGGCTACCAAAAAATGTCTGCAGCATTGAAGGCCCCCAAGAACACAGTGGCCTCCATCATTCTTAAATGGAAGAAGTTTAGAACGACCAAGAATCTTCCTAGAGTGACTGGAACGAGCTGCAACAAACACTCAAATTGGACAGTTTTATCTCAATCTCTTCATTCAAAGACTCAATCATGGACACTCTTACTGACAGTTGTGGCTGCTTTGCGTGATGTATTATCATCTCTACCTTCCTGCCCTTTGTGATGTTGTCTGTGCCAAATAATGTTTGTACCATGTTTTGTGCTGCTACCATGTTGTGTTGCTACCATGTTTTTGTCATGTTACGTTGCTATCATGCTGTGTTGTCATGTGTTGCTGCTTTGCTATGTTGTTGTCTTAGGCATCTCTTTTGGTAGTGTTGTTTTGTCTCTCTTGTCGTGATGTGTGTTTGGTCCAATATTTATATTTTATTTATTTGTATTTTTAATCCCAGCCCCCGTCCCCGCAGAAGGTCTTTTGCCTTTTGGTAGGCTGTCATTGTAAATAAGAATTTGTTCTTAACTGACTTTCCTAGTTAAATAAAAAATATATAAAAAAATTAACCTAGACAAACTGAGCAACCGGGGGAGAAGGGCCTTGGTCAGGGAGATGACAAAGAAACTGATGGTCACCCTGACAGAGCTCCAGACCTTCCAGAAGGACAACCATCTCTGCAGTACTCCACCAATCGTAGAATGGCCAGACAGAAGCCACTCCAGAGGAGTCTGTATCTATGATTGGTTGGTTGGCTCCCCATCCAACCTGACAGAGCATGAGAGGATCTGCAAAGAAGAATGGGAGTACCATACTTTTGGTGTCATACCCAAGAAGACTCGAGGCTGTAATTGCTGCCAAAGTTGCTTCAACAAAGTACTGTGGAAAGGGTCTGAATACTTATAGAAATGTGCTATTTAATTTTGTTATTTTTAAGAAATGTAAAAAAAAAAAAAAAAAAAAAAAAAGGTTTTTGCTTTGTCATTATGGGGTATTGTGTGTAGATTGATGAGGGGAAAAAACGATTCAATCACTTTTAGAATAAGGCTGTAACGTAACAAAATGTGGAAAAAGTCAAGGGGTCTGAATACTTACTGAATGTACTGTAATTATCATCATGTGAATACTCAAAACAGACATAAATTAAATGCATTTTCTCCATGTAATTAGCAAGAATACGATGTCTAACATACATTTTGTCACAAACACTGTCAGCAGAGAGCACTTCAATATTTTTAAGTGGCACGACTTAAATTTCTTGAGATCCTAATTGCTCTAAATTGCCATTTCTTTCTTGCGTCTTTTTGGAGTCATTAAAACATCTTGACAATGGAAGGAATTCAGCAGTTTGGATGACAAATGTGTATCTCTCCATAGCATAATGCTGTACTGTAAATTATTATTCATTTTAAGTCTATGCCTTTTGTACTTTCTGCTTTAAATAGCCCACAAATGCAATTCAAATATTGTAATTGCTTAAAAGTACTGATTGTTTTTGATAAAGAACATTATCTGTTACCTGTTCCACAAATTGTAACCATGCCATGGGTAATTACAGGTAACTATGCAGTTGGTTCAATTCATGGAAGTGTTTTCTGATGTTTATTAAATATTCAATCAATATAAATTATTTTAATTAAAAGTAATTAATTGCTAATATGTAGCTCTATATAAATTAATCCATTTGTTTGGCTGTGGTTATTGACTGGAAAAATGTCAACAGGTGAACAAGCAAAATTAAAACAGCCATTAAACCAGCCCATTGGGGCGGCAGGTAGCCGAGTGGTTAGAGTGTTGGGCCTGTAACTGAAAGGTTGCAGGATCAAATCCCTGAGCTGACAAGGTAAAAATCTGTTGTTCTGCCACTGAACAAGGCAGTTAACCCACTGTTCCTAGGCTGTCAATGTAAATAAGAATTTGTTCTTAACTGACTTGCCTAGTTAAATAATAATAATTATTAATAATTAATGATCACAATATTAATGCATAGTAATTTGTAATTGAATTTGACAAAATGCCTATACACAAATATAGAGCAGCATGTCTTTCCATTAACTGTACACACAGAACTAACATTAACAACATGCATGAAAGTCTTTCATGGTTGAGGAGAAATTGACTACTTCTCTTCTAGTCTTAAAAAACATACACCAGACACACCACTATAGGTTCTTCACTGTTACCCAAACCAAAAGCAGATTTAATGCGTTGCTCAGTTATGTATAGAGCCATATCAATATGGAATGCTCTGCCACCAGAGGTTACTCAGGCAAAAAGCAAGTTTAGCTTTAGAAAACATATTGTATCGTTACCTCTCCTCTTTCTAAAGATCTAATTTAACTGTGTAGAAGAATATGAATAGTGTGTAAATAGTATTTTTGTGGTCTCTTGGTGTCTTTCCAATATAGAACTCTTATTTTAATGTAATATATTATGTTGTTCTTAACTATAAATGTTCTGTTGTGTACTTGTACGTTTTACGTGGAAGAGTTGCTGCTGCATATGCAGTAGCTAATGGGGATCCTAGTAGATAAACTTCAGATGAGCGGAGAGATTGTGGTAGAGAGAGAAAACGAACAGACACGACCCCAGAGTTAACGAACAGCAATTAGAGAAGAGAAGCAGCTCTGCAGTCTTTTCTACACCTTTCCACGTCACCTTCCTCAATTATTACCTAGAGTGGAAGAGAGAAAGTTGTACAATGTGTCATCATAACACAAGGGAAGAGCAAGGAGACACTACTAATGTCTCACCCTGGCCGAGAGGGGCTGTGACTAAACTCAGTAGCATAGATCTGACTACACCACCCTAGGTTTACACCAAGAGCATAAGGAGTTCGGAATAACAGTTGTATAATTGACAACACAGGTTCTTTGAGAAGGGGCTTCAGTGGAAATTCATGAAAGGAAAATCTGAGGCAGGTAAAGGTCCCCAAATTAATTTATTTCTATCCCAATTTTGGCTTCCATGTAATACTGCTCTTAACAAAACCAAGGTTTTAATAATAATAATAATAATAATAATAAGAAGAAGAAGACACTGCCAGAGCCTCCAAACAAATATAGTTGACCTTTCACCTGCACCTTACCCTGGACAGGCTCAAACAACAGGCAGAGAAAAACAGGGAGCCAATCACATTACTCAATGAATCAAGCGATAAACAAGCTCTCAATTAAGAGCACATGGCCAGAACGTGCACAGTAATTAAGGGCATTCGTCAGACCTGTGACAATAAGATCAGCACTAGATTGAGTATAGTTACATGCACACAATAATATGATTATTGTGGATAGTCAGATGAATATAATAGTTTGATTAAAACGTTTACATGCTTTGCAAGAAGAACGATTCCCCTAAAAGTTCTGTTTACATGGACACATCTGAAATCAGGCTACCAGATGGGACTTTGATGATCGACAATCAAAATAAACTTTCTACCACAGCGACCATGTTATTTTTTGGGGGGAGCCTATTTGATTCTGAAAACTAGTTTGTATGCGAAAACTACTTCTAAGAATACTTTCAGTTCATCAAATAAACAGCTGGAACTCCTATGATTAAGGTGTTTACATGTCCTAATAATTCTAAAGATTTATCAGAAAACCAGGTGTTTTAATCATTGTATGCTTACTTTGATTATGATCGAACGCTGATTAAGATAAGCAGAGTAAGGTATTTGAAAGACTACACTCGGCCTTCTGCCATAATCAGTTTAATATGGAATCATTAGTGTGTATGTAAACATACCAAATCTCTGGATGGTGTAAATCAAGGTAACCTTTGTTTTGAGCTTTTATATGGGCAATAGTGACTCCTAAATTCTCCTTTTGCTTGATCACATTTGGCCAAAAGCATAACTGGCATCACCCACCAAAAGTTACAATGACAACTTTATAGAGACAAAGAGGATTGTGGTCTCAGGATGGATTGTCCCTCTTTGGCAGTGGTCACCAAACCTGGTCCTAAAGCAATAGCATGCGATCCTACTACATTCTGCTCACCCATGAAGTTACTGGGTCAAAACATTCATCAGGCCCCTCCCTCTGCATGTGAGCTCTCGCATTTTTCAACATGTTTTTTTACAATAAGGTAGTTTTGGAGTTAGATAAACTTGGATTTTTCGGCAGGGTCATATACAGGATGGTACCCTCCACAGCCTTCACTCAAGATCAAAACTTCAAACCTACAACCTAATTTTTGGACAATATTTACCTTGAAAGAATAATTCTATCAATGATTTCCTTTTTCCAAGCAAACAAAGACCTGAGATCCTGGAACTGAGACAGACCTGATACAACTTCAATTAGCACTGAGGTGTGAAGTGTGAAGAGAGGTGTCGAAGCCTTTGAAGACCATCCACTGCCATTTTCTACAAGAAATCATCTCCAGAAATAAAAGCTTCTCCCAAGTGGGTGTAACACCTATTCCCGTTGCCTGCTGCACTGCTGCTTGGATTCCACCTGGAGATCTGTTCACCGTCTGCCCTGGCTTGTCTCCCCGTCTGGACTCTGACTCTCTATTCGTTACACAGATTTTTGGTCACCCATCCTATTCTAACCACCTCCCACCAGCTTTGTATTCATGTTACCTGATGAAACTGCTGTACAATATGATCTTGTTGCCATCTAATGCACATTCAAATGTCATAAATCAACACTGCAGAGCTCTCCCTGTCCTCTGCCGTGCCTTGATTGTATTACTGTTGATGATATCTGGTAATGTGAATGTACACCCTGGCCCATCTACTGTTGCTAACCACAATTCTGTGCTCTGATATCTGCTTCACTGATTTCTGCTCTCGTAAAAGCCTGGGTTTTCTGCATGTTAACACTAGAAGCTTATTACCTAAAATGGATCAATTGAAAGTGTGGGTTCACAGCTCCAATCCAGATGTGTTACTGAGAGGTGGTTAAGGAAGAGTGTTTTGAATACTGATGTTAACCTTTCTGGTTATAACCTTTTTCGGCAAGACAGATCTTCCAAAGGTGGGGGAGTGGCAATCTTTACCAAGGATCACATTCATGCTTGGTTGTCTCCACTAAGGCTGTCCCCAAACAATTTGATTTGCTGGTTTTAAGCATTAAACTTTCAAATAGCTCTTCATTGACTGTTGCTGGGTGTTATCATCCTCCATCAGCACCGGCCTGTACCCTACCTGCCCTAAGCTTTCTCCTGGACCTTTACACTAAGTCTGAATTTGTCCTGCTAGGTGACCTAAACTGGGACATGCTTAAACCACCTGACCAAGTCCTAAAGCAATGGGACTCCCTAAATCTTACTCAGATTATTACCAGAAAAGGCTACTCTCCTCAATGTTATCCTCACAAATAATCCTGAGCGGTATCAGTCTGGTGTTTTCTGTAATGACCTTAGTGATCACTGTTTTACAGCTTGTGTTCGTAATGGCTGCTCAGTGAAACGACCTGTCCTGATTTGTCATAGGCGCTTGGTAGAAAACCTTAATGAGCAAGCCTTCCTTCATGATCTGACCTCTGTAAATTGGTATAGAATCATCTTGATCCCCTCTGTCGAAAACGCTTGGACCTTATTTTTTTTATATTTTCATATATATTTGTTAACAAACACGCCCCATAAAGAAAATGAGAATGAAAAATAGGTTCAGCCCCTGGTTCGACCGTGATCTTGCAGAGTTACTCCATCTCAAGAATTGCATTTGGCGAAAGGCCCAGCACACGCGTACTCAGGCTGACTGGCTCTCGTTCAGGCAAATGAGAAACCCTCCTCAAAGCTACCCATGTCCCTTAAAGTTGATGATGTGGTTGTTACTGACAAGAAGCACATGGCTGAGCTCTTTAATCACCACTTCATTAAGTCAGGATTCCTATTTGACTCAGCCATGCCTCCTTGCCCATCCAACATTTCCTCATCTGCCACCCCTTCTAATGCAACTAGTTCCGATGCTCCTCCCTCTTTTTCCCCTGCCCCGCTACAAAGGTTCTCCCTGCAGGCGGTCACTGAGTCCGAGGTTCTAGAGGAGCTCCTTAAACTTGACCCCCCAAAAAACCATCTGGGTCAGATGGTTTAGACCCTTTCTTTTTTAATGTCGCTGCCCCTATAATCGGCAAGCCTATCTCTGACCTTTTTAACCTGTCTCTCCTCTCTGGTGAGGTTCCCATTCCTTGGAAGGCAGCCACGGTTCATCCTTTATTCAAAGTAATCACAGGCCACTTTAAGGAACAGAACACTAGCCACTTTAATAATGTATCCGTATAAACTATATAAAGCTTAATATGACACTGTATCTTAGTCCAATGCCGCCCTGACATTTATGTATATATTCTCAATCCATTGAGAATCCATTCCTTACTTAGTTTTATGTGTATGTTATGAAACTGTTATATATATAACATCTGCTAACCACGTGTATGTGACCAATAAAATTAGATTTGATTTGATTTGAAGGGGGAGATCAAGCTGATCCTAACTGTTACAGGCCTATTTCTATTTTGCCCTGTTTATCAAAAGTGTTGGAAAAACTTGTCAATAATCAACTGACTGGCTTTCTTGATGTCTATAGTATTCTCTCTAGTATGCAATCTGGTTTCCGCTCAGGTTATGGATGTGTCACTGAAACCTTAAAGGTCCTCAATGATGTCACCATTGCCCTTGATTCTAAGCAATGTTGTGCTGCTATTGTTATTGACTTGACCAAAGCATTTGATACGGTAGACCATTCCTTTCTTGTGGGCCGGCTAAGAAGTATGGGTGTCTCTGAGGGTCTTTGGCCTGGTTTGCTAACTACCTCTCTCAAAGAGTGCAGTGTATAAAGTCAGAACATCTGCTGTCTCAGCCTCTGCCTATCACCAAGGGAGTACCCCAAGGCTCGATCCTAGGCCCCACACTCTTATCAATTTACATAAACAACATAGCTCAGGCAATAGGAAGCTCTCTTATACATTTATATGCAGATGATACAGTCCTATACTCAGCTGGCCCCTCCCTTGATTTTGTGTTAAACGCTCAACAACAAACCTTTCTTAGTGTCCAACAAGCTTGTTCTGAACACCACCAAAATAAAGGTAATGTGGTTTGGTAAGAAAAATGCCCCTCTCCCCACAGGTGTGATTACTACCTCTGAGGGTTTAGAGCTTGAGGTAGTCACATCATACAAGTATTTGGTAGTATGGCTGGACGGTACACTGTCCTTCTCTCAGCACATATCAAAGCTGCAGGCTAAAGTTAAATCTAGACTTGATTTCCTCTATCGTAATTGCACCTCTTTCACTCCAGCTGCCAAACTAACCCTGATTCAGATGACCATCCTACCCATGCTAGATTACGGAGACGTAATAGATCGGCAGGTAAGGGTGCTCTTGAACGGCTAGATGTTCTTTACCATTCGGCCATCATATTTGCCACCAATGCTCCTTATAGGACACATCAATGCACTCTATACTCCTCTGTAAACTGGTCATCTCTGTATACCCGTCGCAAGACCCATTGGTTGATGCTTATTTATAAAAGCCTCTTAGGCATCACCACCCTCTATCTGAGATATCTGCTGCAGCCCTCATCCTCCACATTCAACACCCGTTCTGCCAGTCACATTCTGTTAAAGGTCCCCAAAGCACACACATCCTTGGGTCGCTCATCTTTCAGTTCACTGCAGCTAGCGAATGGAACGAGCTGCAACAAACACTCAAACTGGACAGTTTTATCTCAATCTCTTCATTCAAAGACTCAATCATGGACACTCTTACTGACAGTTGTGGCTGCTTTGCGTGATGTATTGTTCTTGCCCTTTGTGCTGTTGTCTGTGACCAATAATGTTTGTACCCTGTTTTGTGCTGCTACCATGTTGTGTTTTTGCCATATTGTGTTGCTACCATGTTGTTGTCATGTGTTGCTACCATGCTGTGTTGTCATGTGTTGCTGCCATGCTACGTTGTTGTCTTAGGTCTCTCTTTATGTAGTGTTGTCTCTCTTGTTGTGATATGTGTTTTGTCTTATATTTTTATTTAATTTATTTATATTTTTTATCCCAGCCCCTGTCCCCGCAGGAGGCCTTTTGCCTTTTGGTAGTCTGTCATTGTAAATAAGAATTTGTTCTTAACTGACTTGCCTAGTTAAATAAAGGTTAAATAAAAATAAAAATATCTAATTTGACTGTTTTAATGCAGTTTTGTTTTTAACAACAATGCCTTTTGACCCTGTACTAAGAATAGCCCATTTCCTTGTTTTTCCTCACTGGGCAGCATCTTGTGTAACATGGCGTAGTGCAACCATTATGCGCACTGTGGGACAAATACTCAGAGAGCAATCATCTGCAAAGACTGATATGAATTATGCAAATGAGCTGTGACTTAAGGGGACACTAAGCATCCATGAGCGTGAGACGGACTTGACCTCTGATGTCATTTAGATATTGTCTTAGCCACTCATGGCCAAAGAGTGTTACTAAAGTAAAGCTGACCCAGGAAGCGCCATAGGAGACATATAAACTTGCATCTAAGCCTCAAGGGCTGATATGTGGCCAGTTTTATGATTGGCCCCCTTATGGTCAAGGTTAGGGTTGAGGCAGGGTAAACTGATCCTATATCTGTGGAAAGTCAAGGGTGTCCTACTGGACTGCAGCTGGTAAGAAAACAATCCCAGTCCTGATGCAGTTGTCAGCCATCCTCAAGTCCTCTTATTACAGATTCAACTCAGCATTCACTGTTTGCCATCTCTGTTTGCTTCCACAAGAACAAACATGATTTAGTCACAAGAGCGCAAACCTGGAAAGATAAATAATGGGAAGAGGTGACACGAGCAAATCCTAAGAAGAACTAGTGAAATTCAGTAAGATTAAAACTGTGATGTCATCACATAAAGACTCCAAGGATCGAGGCTCAAAGTTCTGAGATGGTCCTTGCTATCCGGGATCCTTGGGACATCCAACTCTGACGTCAACCCATCGACGTTGAAATGTAAAATGTTTAAGGTAAGGGTTATGATGCACGAACCGTTCTGAGACGTGGTGGCAGGCAGCATGCATTGTGGGTAGGAGAGAAAAAGGCCACACGGTATCGACCGCCCTCACCAAGACATGATGAGCACAGGAGCAGATGGAGGAGAAGCTTATTTTTTTTCCCACTTAGTCAACAAACACTTCATATACATTTCCATATACACCTCGGAGACTGAGACCTGTGAAAACATCAAGTCAAATTAAATTGTATTCATCATATGCTTCATAAACAACAGGTGTAGATGAACAGTGAAATGCTTAATTGCGGGCCCTTCCCAACAATTCAGAAAGAAATAATAGAAAAGTAATGACACATAATAATAAAAGTAATAATAAATACACAATGAGTAACAATAACTTGTCCATATACACAGGGTACCAGTACTGAGTCCATGTGCAGGGGTACGAGGTAATTGAAGTAGATATGTACATATAACTAGGAATAAAGTGACTAAGCAACAGTTATGGTCAACAGAAAAAAACACTTTGAAATCAACTACAATCACTTCCAGTGAATGATTAAGTGGTATTATCAAGCCTTTCATAACCAAATTACCATATTATGAAATACATAAACAACTTATGTAATACAGGAATTAAAGCAATCTCATTTGAATGGTGTTGATATGCTTTGACACGGACATCACTAGTCAAACGAGTCTCTGCGAATGCGTAGCCACATCAGACACCCAGTGTCCCAGGACTAAATCAGATTATTAGTAGTGCACTGCCCACGGCTGTGAGGCAGAAAACAGGCCTGTCTCTGTTTGACCGCAGCCTGACTGAAGACACTCTGGGCTGGCTGCATGGGAGTCACAGAACAATGAGGAAAAGAGGAAGACCAGAAATAGAATGCCAATAAGTGACCAAGAACGTACTGGGCTGGGGAGACGCACTGGAGGTCTTGTGCGTGGAGCCGGCACAGGTTGCACCGCCGCAGCTGAAGGCTCCAGCCCGGAAGCTGGACTGGACTGCAGCACCAGCCACACTCTCCACCAAAGTCCCTGCATCTCCAGGGGCAGGGTGTTAAACCCATCCAGAGGCCGATCTCCCCCTCTATACAGCTCCATCCCCGGAGCAGGGCTGGGAACCGGAGACCTGGTGCGGGGAGCTGGCACTAACCGTACCGGGCTCGGGACACGCACACGAGGCCTAGTGTGGGGAGCTGGCACAGGACGGACTGGGCTGGAACTCCGCACTGGATGTCTGGTGCAGGAGGCTGGCACAGGACGGACTGGTCTCGGGACACGTACTGAAGGCCTGGCATGGCCATAGTATCGACACAGGCGCTCTTCTTCCTCTTCATCCCTTTCATCCCATGACCCCCATAGCCCCCCCCAAATAAAAATAATTTGGGGTTTCCTCGGGTCTGCACACAGAAGGTCCTCCTCCCCATAGTAGCGCTGCTTGGTCCGGTCTTGGTGGTTCATTCTGTCACGGATCTGTGCAATAAGTGACCTAGTTCGACATCATTTTATTCCAGACTGCGAACCATGATCGTAACGTGAGTGAAGCTCAAAAAGAACAGAACATTACAATGAACCACAGATCATGTGTTGAAACATACAGTACATACTAAACAGGGTCCCCAATGAGAGACAACGCATAGCAGCTGACTCTAATTGGGAACCAACACCAAACCACCATAGAGAATAATAGATAACTTCTGTTAGGTCATGACCATGACCACCATAGAATAAGACAGAGGCTTCCCTACGGTCAGAGCCTGACAGTTTGAGCCAGAGAGGAGATGATGGGAAGAATATAGAGACTAATGTCTCTCAATAGAAGTTGTTGGGACGTGAATTGGATTGGTAAATCCCAACGTGTCTTTTGAATAGATGTGTTCAATCTAAACCAGGTTACCATGAGAGGAGGCTGGTGTGAGGAGCTATAGGAGGAAGGGCTCATTATAACAGCTGGAATGGAATAAATGGAACGCAATTCACACACAAGTCGAGAAATAAGGTCAAGAAAACAGATTGCTCATTGTCATCAGTTCAATGCTGTAACTGATTTGATCCATTCACTGTTAAACTAACATGATTCATCAGGACAGAGTACTGAGTGGCTTCCCCTAACCTGGACTCAGAGGTAGACATAACATACTAAATGTATATCTGAGACATTATTATGATGTCATTGGAAACACTATCTTCCTCTACAAAACATAGAAACGCGCCATTTTCACATATGTTGATGTTGGGGTGGTGCTGAAAATGTCCCTAACGCCTAACCCTAACTTTAACCTAAAGTCACCTAAAGGACTCTCATACCATGAGAAACAAGATTCTCTGGTCTGATGAAATCAAGAACTATTTGGCTTAAATGCCAAGTGTCACGTCTGGAGGAAACCTGGCACCATCCCTACGGTGAAGCATGGTGGTGGCAGCATCATGCTGTGGGGAGGTTTTTCAGCAGCAGGGACGTGGAGACTAGTCAGGATCGAGGGAAAGATGAACGGCGCCAAGTACAGAGAGATCCTTGATGAAAACCTGCTCCAGAGTGCTCAGGACCTCAGACTGGGGCGAAGGTTCACCTTCCAACAGGACAATGACCCTAAGCACACAGCCAAGACAACGCAGGAGTGGCTTCGGGACAAGTCTCTGAATGTCCTTGAGGGGCCCAGCCAGAGCCCAGACTTAAACCTGATCGAACATCTCTGGAGAGACCTGAAAATAGCTGTGCAGCGACGCTCCTCATCCAACCTGACAGAGATTGAGAGGATCTGCAGAGAAGAATGGGAGAAACTCCCCAAATACAGGTGTGCCAAGCTTGTTGCTTCATACGCAAGAAGACTCAAGGCTGTAATCGCTGCCAAAGGTGCTTCAACAAAGTACTGAGTAAAGGGTCTGAATACTTATGTAAATGTGATATTTAATTTAGGTTAGATTTTTTGCAAAAATGTCTAAAAACCTGTTTTTGCTTTGTCATTATGGGGTATTGTGTGAAGATTGATGAGGGGGAAAAAACGATTTAATCCATTTTACAATAAGTCTGTAACATAACAAAATGTAGAAAAAGTCAAGGGGTCTGAATACTTTCCAAAGGCACTGTTTAACATATTCTGACAGACAACTGGGAGTTGATATCTAATTAATTCAACTGATCAGTTGGCCTACATAAGTATAATTAATCTACCTATCCTCAAGGACACATGCATAGTATTGTATGTTTCACTCATTTATTTTAAGCATTTACCAAGTGTACATGTAATTAACCAAACAAAGCAGTAAAAAATACTGTAGAGACTAAAATAACAGAGACAGGGCCAACTAACTAACAAACAAAAACACACAGGACAATGAGTCAAGTTTGTTCCTGCATATGCTAACCTGGCTGTGACAAAGTTAGGACTGTTTATATTAGTCATTAAATAAACCAAGATCCATTCTTTGGCAGTAATATCAACTTTGAGGTAAATGTCTCACCACTAACGTTTCGACCTATTTTCCACTCCTCTGTAAAATAGATGTCAGAGTCTACCACCAGTGTCACCCACCTCTAGTACCTCGTTAAAGTGGAGGAATACATTAGAATACACTCTCAATTCAATTACTGTTCGTTTTAAACCAGGCGGTTTCACTGCTTGCCATATCTCCTGGAAACATGAGCATTGCCCATTAATGTCAGGCCATTTCCTCTGGGGACCCTTGGGTCCAGCCACCCCATATAGAAGCAGTGGGAGGAGGACCCGTTAACAGTCATAAGGCCACTGTCACCTCCTTTATTGAGATTAGTTCCTCCAAGTCGACCACAACACTGACTGCATTAAGTAAACACGGTACGCGGTGGCTGGTACCAGGGGTAACAAATCTAATAATCCAGTTATTAGCGTGGCACCACAGATAAGTGCATGTACCTGCAGGCTGTTCCACATTACAATTATGAAAGCAAATGATCATCAATTAAGGGACATCTATTGCCATGGCGAATTAGTGTCCTCACTTTTTGGGTCATTTACTGTAGCCGATGCTCTCCACAGACTTACAGTGAGCCGATGTCTCAGTCTCTCATATTAATTTACTTGTTGTCAGTCTCACTTTCTCATAACAGGACCACATCACTGTGCTGGATCAACTTCTACAATACTAAAGAAGGACGGCTAGTGATTCCATAATCCGCGCCTTGAGCCCTTCCTGTGTTGCATCACACGATTTAGTGATTGGTTGATTTGACAGTGAGGCGACCCAAAGCGCTCGCTCCCCCCATCTGACATGGTGGTGTGTTCTATTTGTGTCGGACAGCATGTGCTTCTCATGATGGGACCTGACACCTCCCCTGAAGGAGAGGGGGGAAGGAGATGGAGAGAGAGGGGGGCTATCACTATTACACACAGTGTAGTATGATGAAGATGCTACGGGACAGTGATTCCTTTCATTGTTTTCCTTGGCAGGTCCTCTAAGCAGGACTCTGGGCTAGATACACCAAAATGTTAAATTTATAGTCAGTCAATAGTGGCTAAGATATTTTAGACGAAGGACGACAGAGCTATGTTGAGATTGGAATCCTTCTACGTTGTTCTAAGGCAGGGGTGTACAGATCCAGTCCTGAATAAATACAGGTGTACAGATCCAGTCCTGAATAAATACAGGTATACAGATCCAGTCCTGAATAAATACAGGTGTACATATGCAGTCCTGAATAAATACAGGTATACAGATCCAGTCCTGAATAAATACAGGTATACAGATCCAGTCCTGAATAAATACAGGTGTACAGATGCAGTCCTGAATAAATACAGGTGTACAGATCCAGTCCTGAATAAATACAGGTGTACAGATCCAGTCCTGAATAAATACAGGTGTACAGATCCAGTCCTGAATAACTACAGGTGTACAGATCCAGTCCTGAATAACTACAGGTGTACAGATCCAGTCCTGAATAACTACAGGTGTACAGATCCAGTCCTGAATAACAACAGGTGTAAAGATCCAGTCCTGAATAACTACAGGTGTACAGGATTTAGTTCCAGGCCTGTACGAATATGACACCTGATATCAGCTTATCATGTTGCAATTACACTCTGCAACTGGAAATCCTCACGTCTCCCATTTTCTCCAGCTATGCTGTCAGACTGTCACCATAGTCAGAAGATGGATGCTGTTATCAAATGTAATAACATTAAACTATTCTGGGGAAGAATCCACTTTGTTCATGTTATTTCATTGCATTATTCTCTAGGGTTCCTTGTAAACCACAAATGAGAAATATTGGTTTTCCCTGCTTTTTCATACCCCAGTCGTCTGAATGATGTGAGAGAGATAGACATGGTATATAGAACGTTGTCCTTTTCTTAAAACATGGGGATGTAAGGTGTAGACTTCTAGACAATTACGCACTAACAGCAAGATGGATTTTCTATTTAGGTTTCTCATTTCTAATGGAAATAGGAAAATGTTAGAAAACTATTATGAAGGAAAATACCCAACACTCGCTCACCATTAAAACATTTATAAGGTTAAAATATAAAACATTTCGGCCTACAATGGCCGATAGAGTCTAATCTTTTAACCTTGCTTAAATAAAACTGTCAGGCTCTGGCCATAGGGAAGCCTTTGGCTCCTCTATTTAGCCATGGTCAGAGCCTGACAGATCTAGTATTGTATTTCTATGAGGGTTTTGTGTTGGGTCCCCAATTAGAGGCAGCTGCTAAGCGTTGTTCTGATTGGGGATCCTACTTAAGTAGTGACGTTCCACACCTGTGTGTGGTTCATTGTAGTTAGTGTCATTTGGTGTGTATGGAGTGTTTGTGCCTGCACTATATGTACTAGTAAGTGCTATTTGTTGTTTTGCATTAAGTATACTTATTAAAGTAATAATGTTAAATTACAACTGCGCTGCGCCTTGGTCTGCCTACACACCGCATCGTGACAAAAACTTATAATTTTTTATGCTGAGCTTTTCCTTTGCATTATTGATTACATTTCCAGAAAACTACTATGAACCAGAACTAAAATAAATCTATGAGTGTGTGGAAGCAGAATATCAGAATCAGAGTGAGAGTGAGAGTCGGAGTGAGAGTCAGAGTCTGGTTCATAGTAGAGTCAGAGTGAGAGTCAGAGTCTGGTTCATAGTAGAGTCAGAGAGAGAGAGAGAGAGAGAGAAAGCAAAAACTGGCAGAGAAAATGAGAAACAGAGATAAGAAAGCAAACGAAAGAATCAGGAAGAAAGCGAAGCCTAAGCAGACAGACAGAGAGAGTAAAAATGGAAACAGTTCTACTCTGTGCTCTTCGATTAAGCTGATTGGGATTCCAATGGCGGTCAGTGTGAAACTTGGATCAAGCGCTCCATCTTGAGAGCGTCACTCCAGGCCGGGTGCTTGTCTGGGTGAGGTGGCGGGCCTGGCGGGGAGAGAAGACAGGAGTGACAGAGCTAGTGATGTACATGTGTGCAGCAATAGTTAATAATTGAGAAACGCTGCTGCTGCTAGTGGTGGTGCTGGTGAACGCCCCTCTCTCTCTGACTCACTGAGATGTTTGCAGGTTCACCTCCAGAATACAAGACAGGCCAGCTGGAGAGGTTAGGAGAATGTTAACAAACAGTAACGTCATTGCTTAGTTGAGTTTAGTGAGAGTTGCTCTACATGCAGCATGTAGGCTATTTCTACCCACAGTAAAGTATGGAGGAGAGCTTAAGAAGAACCAGGTCATACAGTCGCTATTGAAAGTCTGCACACCCATTGCAATCTTCCCATTTTGCTGCCTTTAAAGGAAATGTTTTTAAAACAATCTCTAATGATCTACACCACCTAAAGTAAAATAAAAATTACAAATAAATACATAATGAGGATGTATTGATGTCTTCAAACCCCAGAGTTAATACTTGATGGAAGTGCATTTGGCAACCATTACAGCTGTGAATCATTTTGAATAAGATTCTACCAATCAACCTTGCACTTTTAGGGGAACATATATCCATTATTTTTGACAAAATTCCTCAACGTCAGTAAATTTGGTTGGGAATCATTGATGGACAACAATATTCAAATTCTGGCTAAAAAATGTTACGCAGATTTTAATTAGGACAGAGAATGGATGTTCAGGAACACTCAACACCTCTTAGAAAGCCATTGTGGTGTGTCTTTGACAATACAATTTGTGTAATTGTGCTGTGGAAAATAAAACGCTATTCCGGGGCTAGGTTTTCAGAAGAATGAAGCAGGTTTTCCTCTAACGTTTTACCTGGGATTTGCTCCTTTCATGTTTCTTTTGATCCTAACAAATGCCCCAGTCCCTGCCAACGACAAGCATACCCATAACATGATGCTGCCACCACAATACAAGGACATACAAAGGGATCAAAAGGATTACCTCTGGGGTGTGAAGACATACACAAACAAGACATCGTTTTTTTGTTTTGTTTATTAATTTGGAAAATGTTGTAAAACTTTCTTTCACTTTGAAAATGTGGAGCAGGCTGTGTAGATCTGTAGAGGGGAAAATGTCATCCTTTTTAGATTTAATTTTAGGACAGCAAAATGTAAAGACTGTGCAAGGGGGGTGTAGACTTTCACTAGGCACTGTGGGTGTGTGTGTGGGGGGTGGGGGTCCCTTGCTTACATCTACACTTAGTGGCCAGTTTATTAGGTACACCCATCTAGTACCGGGTCGACACCCCTTTGCCTTTAGAACAGCCTGAATTCTTCGGGGCATGGATTCTATATGGTGTGGCATTCAAACGTTGCTCAATTGGTATCAAGGGACCTAACGTGTGCCAGGAAAACATCCCCCACACCATTACACCACCGCCACCAGCCTCTACCGTTGACACCAGGCAGGATGGGGCGATGGATTCATGCTGCTAATACCAAATCCTGACTCTGCCATCAGCATGATGCAACAGGAACCAGGATTCATCTGACCAGGCTATGTTTTTCCACTCCTTAAATGTTCAGTGTTGGTGATCGTGTGCCCACTGGAGCCACTTCTTGTTTTTAGCTGATAGGAGTGGAACCCGGTGTGGTCGTCTGCTTCATTAGCCACCGCCACCAGTCCACTGTTTTACCGCACCATTATTTGCCTGTTTGTGGCCCGCCTGTTAGCTTGCACAATTCATTCTATTCTCCTGGGACCTCTCACCAACAAGCTGTTTTTGCCCACAGAACTGCCGCTGACAGGAGGTTTTTTGTTTGTCACACCATTCTCTGTAAACCCTAGACACTGTCATGTGTGAAAAGTCCAGGAGGCCGGTCGTTTCTGAGATACTGGAACCAACGCGTCTGCCACTAATAATTATACCACGCTCAAAGCCGCTTAGGTCACTCGTTTTGCCCATTCTAATGTTCATTCAAACAGTAACTGAATGCCTCTATGCCTGGCTGCCTGCTTTAAATAGCAAGCCACAGCCACGTGACTCACTGTGTGTAAGAGGAACCATTTTCGTGAATGTGGTGGTGTACCTAATAAACTGGCGTGTAATAATGTTTAAGAAAAGTTCAGAAACTCTAATCCGCAGACAGTGCTTGAAAAGGGCAATATATATACTTTTTTAAGTTGAGCTAGTAAGCTCCTATAGCATTCCGAAAATTCTGTTCAAGACATTTTAAGGGATTAACATATTGCCATTAAATATTGGGCAAAGCATTTCAGACCAATCTGTGCTTCTTGAAGTTGATTAGTACAATTATATTAATTTAGAATGTACTCTGAGGTAATCTGTTATAAATATTAATCATGTCTCAGCACTATTTTATTTCCAATTTCTAATTCAGGGCACAAAGTCTGCCATTTGATATTCTGAGTGAGAATCATTTTGAGAAGTACCCCACGAAAATTACAATTCTGTCCATTTTCGACTTGTGCATGACATTATAATACAGGCCTCTTTCTTGTAGAACAGACCAGCCACTGAGATAAAGAACAACTATGGAGAAACAATAATGTCCGCATCCAAGCCTGTGTGCTGGAATATAAGTCCTAAACACACACGCATGCACACGCACACAAACAACCTTTATGACTCATCTCATTCAAACAACCCCAGACTTTCACAGATGCGTTCATTCAAGTTACACCAATGCAACTCCGCGCATACGCAATCTCTGAGCTCAGAGCGTGACACTTGTCGCGGGTCTTGGCTATATAAGTCAAAACTGTCGTCCTTTCTTTGAAGAACTCCTTATACAAATTTCTTGATACATCACTACTGGAAGGGGAAGACCGCTCTGAACAAATAGGTAAAATCTTCCAGGGACATACGACTCATCTGAAGGTATGAGACCATATCTGCTGGCAACAAGTCCATTCATAGATCATCCTGAATTTTAAAATGTTATTTACATTTGTGTGTTGGCAGGTTCCATTAATGCTCCTTTTTCCCAACATGGAAAGCTGTTCATAGTTTTTTCACATTTACTTGATGGATACTCAAAGATGCACGCATAATTCATATAGTCCCTTTCTGCTATCTCGTTTTGATTTTGTAGACGTTTCATCAACCCCTGGATTTATGGACCACTACATTTATGGACCATATTCTATTTCATGTATTTCTGGTTGTAAATTCCTAGTCTGATAGTGGTAGAGATGACATGAATTTAAAATTATAGACAGTGTATTCTCATCACAATTGAAAACTTTGACATACGTCATGCACATTTATTTTATATTATCCTGCAACTTCATCGCATGCAACGAATGTCTCTCTATTTTACGCACAAATTACGCATCAACCTATTGTACAAAAATTAGTATTATTGAGGGAGACGTGAAGTTAATTGTCTCCTTTCTTCCTCAGATCTCGTTGAACCCCTGACATGAAGCTCAATTTACTCGTCACCACCGTGGTTCTGCTCGTTGCCTTCTTACCGCGCTATGAATGTAGGGCTATCGGGAGCCCTGGCGCTGTCCAGCGCGCCACCACTCCACATCACGGCGCGCAGCAACAGTCTCTTCCCCTCCTGACGCGACTCGGAGAGGAATATTACATCCGACTGGGCAACGGGAACCGCAACTCTGCTGCGTCCGCACCGAAAGGCATGTACCCAGAGGGCTCCCCAGCGGTCTACAACAGAGCCTTGCAGCTCCAGCTGACGCAACGTCTTCTACAAGGCAAAGTTGGGAACATCAGCCGGTTCATCAGCGGCTTCGCGAACCAACTCGACGACTCGATGGAGAGGGGAAGGAGGTCCGATGATCCGCCAATATCTCTAGATCTCACGTTCCACATGCTCCGACAGATGATGGAGATGTCCAGAGCTGAACAGTTACAGCAACAAGCCCATAGCAACAGAAAAATGATGGAAATCTTCGGCAAATGAAAACTACATCCATCCATCCACCAAAGATTCGTTTTTACATTTAGCACAAAACACAATATTCTGTACCATAGTGCAGCTTTTCCATCTTTGTTTATAATTATTTATGTTATAGCTTTAACTTTCCCGACGTTGGAGACTAAACGGGCTTGTAGGCTACATGTAATTATGATTGTAGCCTATATCATGCAAGATAAACTATGTCCTGTCAATTTCTATTAGGCTATTGTTGTTAAAGTGCTCAATCAAAACTGTAGCATATACACGATTCTGTCTTTCTTTCTTTAAGATAAGACCTTTTTTTTGGTAGATCTTATAGGTTTAGGAAATTAAGTTTTATTGTATGTTGTGTTATTTAAGTTTGTTAATAAACTTATGAGCAACCAGTACATTTTTGTTGTGCAAGAGAATGTCTTATATTTATATTTTTCAATAAAATCTGAAAAGTAGTTTGCACTTCTCTGTGGATATTTGTAAATTCGACAATTTATCGCCCATTAATCTAAATTTGGTTTCGCTTGAATACTGCACACAAACATTTCACTGATCTGAAGTGTAAGGCAAAAAACCTAAACATGATTATCTGTACAGCCTACAGTAGCCTATAAAATTGAAGAAAGTGTGAAGATGGAACGAGAGCGTTTCTTCCAATCCTGCAGATCTAATTGCATGTGTCTTGAACAGCAACGCCTGTCCTTTCCATAAGGCAATAGTTGCTATATCATGTGACATGCAGTGAGAAATGAATCCAAAAAGAAAGATTAGGTCTACTCTTAATCATAAACATTAAACAAATGTTTTTCATGTCCTTTGAACTGATTTAGGATCAGCTCGCTCCCACAAGTCTGAAACACACACACAAAAGGATACAGAATCCAAAACCCAAAAAATATTTAGTAGAATGACTATTGTTACTGCATTCATATTAGCCTACTGATGATTGGTGCCAACAAATCAATCTAGACAAGGTCAGAGAATCACTGGAAATGTGAGGACAATAACAAGCTGAGAGGAGTTAGTGAGATGACCATTGCCTCAAAGAAGCCTCCTTACAATTCAAGCCTCATCTACCTAGCTGCTTCCAAGCTCTCCTCTATGAAGGAGCGGCACTCATTAGACAGTCCAAGCCACTGCTTTGTTAGTGACAAGATAACAAAAACCAAGGAACTTGCTCCATGGCACCAAATCAGATGTGTGAGATGAGCGGCATGTGTGTGTGTGTGCCCTGAACCTTGACCCGTAGGGTCAACATAAACAAAACAATTGATGTGTCTGTGAGTCACCCGGCTTATTGTCTGCCCTACATAGCAACAGGGGGCTTCATTACAGTGCGGAACCTAAGTTGAAAGGTTGCAGTGAACCATGCTGTGAACAGTGAACCATGCTGCAAACATTGAACCATTCTGTGAACAGTGAACCATGCTGTAAACGTGATTGATAATAAATTATGGATCTGGATCCGGTTTCAATACCTGCTGGTTAAATCCCGTCCTCAGAGACCAGTGGAGGTCTGTGGGGCGGTCTGGGAGGGAAGATCTGCGGGGACATCTGCAGGGAGGTCTGCGGAGAGGTCTGGGAGGGAAGATCTGCGGGGACATCTGCAGGGAGGTCTGCGGGGCGGTCTGGGAGGGAAGATCTGCGGGGACATCTGCAGGGAGGTCTGCGGAGAGGTCTGGGAGGGAAGATCTGCGGGGACATCTGCAGGGAGGTCTGCGGAGAGGTCTGGGAGGGAAGATCTGCGGGGACATCTGCAGGGAGGTCTGCAGAGAGGTCTGGGAGGGGGAACACTATGAATGGCTAGTAGACGGACAGTTGAAACGGGTTAATAAAACTGAAGAGATGACATGAAATATACTACAGGAAAATAGTAAATAAGTTGTCTACCTGTGCAGTAAAACAGTCCTAACAGGCATCCGGAGAAACTAAACTGATTAATCAGACTATCCCTCTTTCAGGGATCTGCATCTGATTGATCTCTACACAAATGAGTGTGTGGACACGTTAAAGCACCACAACAAGATTCACCTCTCCCACGCGCCCTCCACTGGGCTGGAAGAAGGTATTCGGATTACGCAACGTTAGCTGCCTGACATCGTTAGCTGAACTGAGGCAGTGAGATGTGTGAACTAATGCCTGTTTACTGTTAAGGAGGGGAGGCATAAGGGAAATCCCTCATAGAGAAATGGTGCAGAGGCCAACGGAAATGACTTTGGCCCTGAATGGTCTATACTCAGCTGGAAGACCATGTCTTCAGATTTTATGCACAAAGGAAGAAGGAAACCTGAACAAAAAAGTTGTTTTATGCACACACTTTACGCATGCAATGAAATGTACAGTACCAGTCAAAAGTTTGGACACGCGTACTCAATCAAAGGTTTTTCTTTATTTTTACTATTTTCTACATTGTAGAATAATAGTGAAGACATCAAAACTATGAAATAACACATATGGAATCATGTAGTAACCAAAAAAAGTGGTAAACAAATCAAAATATATTGTGACAGATGGCAGGGAGGGGTAACAGGAGTGGTGATTGATGGTAGATATCTTGCAGCCTGCTGGCTCCACCCCCGAGCCTTATCTGGTCTGTAATCACTCATTCACTCAGGACTTATTCATTCAGCACTCATTCATTCAGGACTGTATATACATATTCATGTACAGTTGTTATATCATATCACATGCAATATTGTAAGTAATTCTTGGACGGAACTTACGTAGTCATTCAGTCAGGACTGCATATTAGTATCCTGTCAGTGGTATCTTTTTTCATTGCTTTTAATATATCGAATGTGCAATATGTGCATTTATCTGTAATTAAACCCGGTACTAAGGACTGTATTTTAAGGGAATTATTATTATTATCCTAAATTATATCATATGCACATTAGCTATTTAAGTATCTCTTCCTGTCATTTACCTGTACAGTTAATGTACAGTCTATCTATCTATCTATCTATCTATCTATCTATCTATCTATCTATCTATCTATCTATCTATCTATCTATCTATCTATCTATCTATCTATCTATCTATCTATCTATCTATCTATCTATCTATCTATCTATCTATCTATCTATCTATCTATCTATCTATCTATCTATCTATCTATCTATCTATCTATCTATCTATCTATCTATCTATCTATCTATCTATCTATCTATCTATCTATCTAGCTAGCTATCTATCTATCTATCTATCTATCTATCTATACGGACTTCCTGTCCCAATGAGGCAAGCCTGTGGATCATGAAGCCATTGAGTGCTTGGGGGATAAAAGAGGAAGTGGGCTGCACGAACAAAGGCAGAGAGAGAGAGAGAGTGTTACGGAGAGTTTGAGAAATTAGCTAATTATCTGTGTGATTACCCCCACTGTGTACCGAACTGGTTTGGCTGAGGACCCAGTTTTGGATTACCCCTGGATAACGGACATTGAGAGCGGTTTGTGGACTGGGAACTGGTTGCTGAATTCCCCCCTTTCCCACTCTGTAAATATCCCTATTAAGTTCCCCATTTGCATTCTAGTTGTGCTTCCTGTGTGTGTTTTGTTATTGAACTTGGTGACGTGGAAACCCTTGAGCCTGCTACAATGTAGATTCTTCAAAGTAGCCACCCTTTGCCTTGATGGCAGCTTTGCACACTCTTGGCATTCTCTCAACCAGCTTCACCTGGAATGCTTTTCCAACAGTCTGGAAGTAGTTCCCACATATGCTTTCCTTCGCTCTCAACCATCTCAATTCGGTTGAGGTCGGGTGATTGTGGAGGCCAGGTCAACTGATGCAGCACTCCATCACTCTCCTTCTTGGTCAAATAGCCCTTACACAGCCTGGTGGTGTGTTGGGTCATTGTCCTGTTGAAAAACAAATGATAGTCCCACTAAGCACAAACCAGGTGGGATGGCAGCATTGGCGCTGCAGAATGCTGTGGTAGCCATGCTGGTTAAGTGTGCCTTGAATTGTAAATAAATCACAAAGCACCCTCACACCATAACACATCCTCCTCCATGCGTCACAGTGGGAACCACACATGCAGAGATCATCCGTTTACCTACTCTGCGTCTCACAATGACATGGCGGTTGGAACCAAAAATCTCAAATCAGACCAAAGGACAGATTTCCATCGGTCTAATGTCCATTGTTCGTGTTTCTTGGCCCGAGCAAGTCTGTTCTTCTTATTGGTGTCCTTTAGTAGTGGTTTCTTTGCAGCAATTAAACCATGAATGCCTGATTCACGCAGTCTCCTCTGAACAGTTGATGTTGAGATTTGTCTTACTTGAGCTCCGTGAAGCATTTATTTGGGCTGCAATTTCTGAGGCTAGTAAGTCTAATGAATTTATCCTCTGCAGCAGAGGTAACTCTGGGTCTTCCTTTCTTGTGGCGGTCCTCATGAAAGCCAGTTTTATTATAGAGCTTGATGGTTTTTGCGACTGCACTTGAAGAATCTTTCAAAGTTCTTGAAATAAATAATGATGGACTGTCGTTTCTCTTTGCTTATTTGAGCTGTTCTTGCCATAATATTGACTTGTTATTTTACCAAATAGGGCTACCTTGTCAAAACACAACTGATTGGATCAAATGGCAATGTTACGGCAAGCCTAAATAAGTTCAGGAGTAAACATTTGCTTAACAAGTCACATAATAAGTTGCAATAACAGTGTTTAACATGATTTTTGAATGACTACCTCATCTCTGTACCACACAAATACAATTATCTGTAAGATCCCTCAGTCGAGAAGTGAATTTCAAACAGATTAAACGACAAAGAACAGGGAGGTTTTCCAATGCCTATTGGAAGGGCAACTATTGGTAGATGGGTTTTTTAAAAAGCAGACATTGAATATCCCTTTGAGCATGGTGAAGTTATTAATTCAGCTTTGGATGGTGTAACAAACACCAACTCACTACAAAGATACAGACGTCCTTCCTAACTCAGTTGCCGGAGAGGAAGGAAACCGCTCAGGGATTTCACCATGACACCAATGGTGACTCTAAAAAAGGTACAGAGTTTAATGACTGTTATAGGAGAAAACTGAGGATGGACCAACAACATTGCAGTTACTCCACAATACTAACCTAATTGACAGAGTGAAAAGAAGGATGACTGTACAGAATAAAAATATTCCCAAACACGCATCCTGTTTGCAATAAGGCACTAAAGTAAAACTGCAAAAATGTGGCAAAGAAATGTACTTTATATCCTGAATACAAAGCATTATATGTTGAGGGCAAATCGAACACAACACATCACCGAGTACCACTCTTCATATCTTCAAGCATGGTGGTGGCTGCATCATGTTATGGGTATTTTTTGGGGGTGTAAAAAGAAACTGAAAAGAGCTAAGCACAGGCAAAATCCTAGAGGAAAACCCGCTTCAGTCTGCTTTCCAACAGACACTGGGAGGAAAATTCACCTTTCAGCAGGACAATATCCTAAAACACAAGGCCAAGACAACAGTGGATGTTCCTGAGTGGCATAGTTACAGTTTTAACTTAAATTGGCTTGACAATCTATGGGAATATTTTAAAATGGCTGTCTAGCAATGATCAACAAACAACTTGAAAGAGTTTGAAGAATCTTTTAAAGAATAATTAGAAAATATTGTACAATCCAGGTGTGGAAGGCTCTTAGAGACTTACCCAAAAAGCAGCTGTAGTCGATGCCAAGGTGATTCTAACATTTCTTTTTTTTTTAGCTTTATTTAACAAGGTAGGCCAGTTGAGAACAAGTTTTCATTTACAACTGCGACCTGGCCAAGACAAAGCAAAGCGGTGCGACAAAAACAACACAGAGTTACACATGGGATAAACAAACGTACAGTAAATAACACAATAGTGTGCAAATGTAGTAAGATTAGGAAGGTAGAGCAATAAATAGGCCATAGTGGCGAAATAATTACAAATTAGCATTAACACTGGACTGATAGATGTGCAGATGATGATGTGCAAATAGAGATACTGGAGTGCAAATTAGCAAAAAATAATAAACATGGGGATGAGGTAGTAGGGTGGGCTATTTACAGATGGGCTATGTACAGGTGCAGTGATCGGAAAGCTGCTCTGACAGCTGATGCTTAAAGTTATTGAGGGAGATGGTAGTCTCCAGCTTCAGTGATTTTTGCAATTCGTTCCAGTCATTGACAGCAGAGAACTGGAAGGAAAGGCGGCCAAAGGAGGTGTTGGCTTTGGGGATGACCAGTGAAATATACCTGCTGGAGCGCAAGCTACGGGTGGGTGTTGCTATGGTGACCAGCAAGCTGAGATAGGGCGGGGATTTACCTAGCAGAGACTTATAGATGACCTGGAGCTAGTGGGTTTGGCAAAGAGTATGTAGTGAGGGCCAGCCAACGAGAGCGTACAGATCGCAATGGTGGGTAGTATATGGGGCTTTGGTAACAAAACGGATGGCACTGTAATAGACTACATCCAATTTGCTGAGTAGAGTGTTGGAGGTTATTTTGTAAATAACATCGCTGAAGTCAAGGATCGGTAGGATAGTCATTTTTACGAGGGCATGTTAGGCAGCATGAGTGAAGGAGGCTTTGGTGCGAAATAGGAAGCCGATTCTAGATTAAAATTTGGATTGGAGATGCTTGATTTGAGTCTGAAAGGAGAGTTTACCGTCTAACCAGACACCTAGGTATTTGTAGGTGTCCACGTATTCTAATTCAGACCCGTCGAGAGTAGTGATGACAGTCCGGTGGGCGGGTGCGGGCAGCGTTCGATTGAAAAGCATGCATTTAGTTTTACTAGCATTTCAGAGCAGTTGGAGGCCACGGATGGAGTGTTGTATGGCATTGAAGCTCGTTTGGAGGATTGTTAACATAGTTTTGTTAACTTATGTAATCAATATATATTAGTGTTTTATGTTTCATATATGTTTTACAAATTCGACATTACTGAGTGTTTTATGTAGATTGTTGACAAAAAAAAAGAAAATGAAATCCATCTGAATCCCACCTTGTAACAACAGAATGTGGAAAAAGTAAAGGGGTGTGAATACTTTCTGAAGGTACTGTATACATTATTATCCTATGTGAATTCATGATGTTACCAAATATATATATTTTTAAAGCTTGTCATGTAAAACTCCTGGTGCCACTCATACTGAATGTTTTCTACAATATTTACTGGTCATGTCATGTCCTCTGGTAAAACTCCTGGTCAAACTCATACTGAATGTTTTCTACAATATTTACTACTTTTCTCACCTCTACCAGTATCCCACGTCACCTTCATGGAATACTTTTTAATAAAAAAAATAAACAAACAATAAAAAGGCAAAAAATAAATAATCTGGAAGTTCTTGTTTGAGATGTTCAGCCTACGATATTCTCTAATGACGTAGTTCAGATGGTGGCATCTTGCCAACTTCATTAAATAAACACAGCACTGCTGCATAGACAAAACACTACAACGGCAGTCGGAGGGAATGCTAAAATTAGCCTTGGTAGCACATAAAAAATAAATAAAAAAAAAGAGTTGTTGAGGCTCCTCTTCCTACTCCAGCCTCTGCCTTTCCCCCATTTACCTCCTCATACTCATCTTTGTCATCTACAGACAGAGGGATATGGAAGTGAGAGATAAATGTCTGACAAACAGCAAAGCAAGAACTACATACACTGCCCATGGAAAGCTTAACATAGCTTTCACATAGCCTGTTTTCAGACCAATAAAGATGACAGCCCGGAAACAAGGAAAGGAAACCACACAAGACAATTGAGATGCGCCCCACCCTGCAGGGGCAGACAGAAAGAAAAACAATAAGATGCTTCACTACCAGCTCTTCCGACCTGAGATGAAGTCAATGCTACGCAGGGCCCTGCCTTCTCTCCAGAAGTTAACGGTGTAGTGACATATCCACGCTCCACCTTCTTCATCCCCAATCCTGACAAACACACAGCGAGAGTCAGGCTTTACCTTATTGTGTATAGTTTTTAGAGATGTGTACATAATGTGGTACACGAAACACACTTTGTTCCATCAGCATGTGGACTCACCTTTTAAGGAGGTCTTTTACAGTCTGTAAGACATAGAAATGGAAAGGGTTACTATAAATTCCTGATTTATGTGAAAAGTTGAATCAGGATTCAAACCTGGATGTGTTTGTGCCAGTCACCTGTAAGAAGACGGCCATCTCTGGTTCCTCCATTGTCTGTATGCCTGTCTCTACGGTCTTACAGCTCAGCTCCAGGTGCTCTTTATACTTCTTGTTTAGACCACGGATGTAATTAAGCTTCTCTTCCTGCTAGGCCGCCACCTTAGAACTTAAATCCCTCTTCCTCTCCTCCAAGATGGTGTACAGATGGTCAAACTTCACACACAGCTGGGACTTCTGCCTCCTGCCATTCTCCTGTGCATAGGCAACCACATGGACAGACACACACACACAAGCGTTTTCTCCCGTTCCGTGCCTAGTGAACATGACCCAGCTCTGCATGGAAATCCTGGGTAACACCAACACGCGTGACAGAGGGGACCGGAGCCGCTCCAGCTTCCTCCCCAGTACAGTTGTTACTTGCTCATCAACTCCAGTGCGTGTGTGTGTGCGTGTGTGTGTGCCTGTGTGTGTGTGTGTGTGTGTGTGTGTGTGTGTGTGTGTGTGTGTGTGTGTGTGTGTGTGTGTGTGTGTGTGTGTGTGTGTGTGCGTGCTCATCATGGGTGTCTGCTCTCACCCCATCAATTCTCCTCCTGGTTTCTCAGTGTGAGAGAGGAAAGGCAGAATACTTTCTGTGTGTTTCTTGGTATGTGTGAGGTTGTACAAAGTATATCTAACCTTATTAGTTTATTTTTGGGGGTGACAGAAATAAAACAGGCTTAGAACACCTTCTCATTTTTGTATTGAGGGGCAGAGGGGGGCTGATTACAGACAGACAGACAGACAGACAGAAAGACAGAGACAGAAAGACAGGTGCTGCCACACTTGGCCAGTCACCTCTATAGTCCGGCAGGTCTCCTCTAACTGACTGATGATGCCCTGGATCCTGTCGTTGTTCCCCACCATCATCACTATCCCGTCAGTCAACTCCATCTGGGGGCCACAGCACACACAAACACACACACACACACACACACACACACACACACACACACACACACACACACACACAGAGCCAAAACGGATCAGTCACTGAGCGAGTTGCAATGCACTGACATATGCGCAGGAGGCAACTGTCCCATTTGACCTACTGTACATCTCTTGAAGAAGATGAATGTTTTCCTACATCAGTCAGGACCATACAGCAGATCGTGAGGTCCTCACCTTCTGTGTCTGGTAGATGCTTTTGAGCGGCGCCACCTCACAGTCCTTGTGGGCTCCAAACACCTTGCACATGGAGCAGGTGGGCACACTGCTCCACAGTAGATGTTGATCTTCTCCTCCGTCGTCTCTGGGGCCGCTGGCTTGGGGATGCTGGAGTTGGGGATGCTGGAGTTGGGGATGCTGGAGTTGGGGATGCTGGAGTTGGGGATGCTGGAGTTGGGGATGCTGGAGTTGGGGATGCTGGAGTTGGGGAAGGAGACATCTTACTTTAATAGTTTAGTGGCTTCCTCTCCTGATCAGTTTCCTTCCACTGGCTGTTATGATTCAGGCTGCCTGCCCATGATAATCATTCAGTCACAATGTCATTATAGGTAACATCACATCCTAAGCCTTAAGCATGTGTACAAAAAGTATTTAAATGGAGTGCTGTGTGTCATACCTCCAAACGCACACACACGCACGCACACACACACGTCAGCTGGGAGTATATCATTGTGTGACTCGGACCAGAAACCTCCTGCCAACCAAATCCCTCCTCTGACTCACTGTGGGACCATGGGTTAATATGGGTACCAGGGGCTGAGTGACAGATACACTGCCATGGGTTAATATGGACACCAGCGGCTGAGTGACAGATACACTGCCATGGGTTAATATGGGCACCAGCGGCTGAGTGACAGATACACTGCCATGGGTTAATATGGACACCAGCGGCTGAGTGACAGATACGCTGCCATGGGTTAATATGGGCACCAGCGGCTGAGTGACAGATACACTGCCTTTAAGCAACCCAAAATACACAACAAGCAAGCGTCCATCTTCTCTCTTTTCCTCTATCGAGCTAGTGAATGTCCTCAAACACACAGAGCACACCTCACCTCCATTCCACTCCATACCTCTCTATGTCGAGCGAAAGAGTTGTTTCATAAATAAAGTCTGAAGTGTTAAGCGTGATGTCGGGTGAAAGGACAGTATAGAGCTAGATTACATTGCTTCAGTGTTCCTATTCTTCAAAGCAACACATTCATTTCATGTATTCTTATAGCACCAAACCCCCTAGCAGACATCAAAGATAAGATGACACTCTCACAACAAAACGCTGACACTTAGCTCATTTTAGCTAGAGGGAGTTAAATCTAAACAGTAATCCTTCATGTAAATGTGATTTTTGTGATCTACGTACTTCCTTGACTGTATTTAGCTCCAGGTGTTCATCACTGTGGTTTCCGGAGGGAGAACATCTGATTGAAGGACGTCATCTACTGTATTTCATTATTTGTTAATCAACACTAGTTTTTGATGTACTACTAGCCACCATGTGTCTTTATAAGGCAGCTTGGAATACTGGTAGAGGCGAGAAAAGTAGTAAATATTGTAGAAAACATTCAGTATGAGTTTGACCAGGAGTTTTACCAGAGGACATGACATGACCAGTAAATATTGTAGAAAACATTCAGTATGAGTGGCACCAGGAGTTTTACCAGAGGACATGACATGACCAGTAAATATTGTAGAAAACATTCAGTATGAGTGGCACCAGGAGTTTTACCAGAGGACATGACATGACCAGTAAATATTGGGGCCCAGTTTTGTCTTGGTCAGGTGCCAGACCTTGTGGTGAGGAAAAATAACACGTTTCAACACTGGCGTTTCAACACTGGAGTTTCAACACATTTTCAATGTAGGTTGTATGTAGTTTTTCAGAGAAGAAAATCTCACAATGCTATCATTATAATGAATATTTCACTGTTCAATGCCCTAACTGACCTACTTTTACAATGCACTGTCCGTCTTCTTGCAAGCAATTCACTGACATATTGGAAGTAGTCTTAGAGCCTGGTAATGTAACAAGATGAGTGAATAAGGTAAGAAGATACACATACAAATACATGTTTTGCAGAAACTCACAAAATTGAGTAACTGGATGTTTGTATTTAGTCTGTGGTACAGTAGGATCATGCAAGTTGTGCCTGTTATGGTATTGATGGTGGTGGTGGTGGTGATGATGGTGGTAGTGATGGTGGTGGTGAAGGTGGTGGTGGTGGTAGTGATGGTGGTGGTGGTGGTGATGATGGTGGTAGTGATGGTGGTGGTGAAGGTGGTGGTGGTAGTGATGGTGATGAGTGTCTGAGACAGTGGCTACTTCTTTTATAATTACTATTTTAAAATATTACTGTAACAAGTACTGTACTGTAACGAGCTAATGAGTACATTGAGAAAATGGTTCCGTTTGCTCATCTGTTCACTGGAAAGTGAAGTACAGGCACCGGAAGTAGTACACAACTCTCTCACCTGGTGGACTCCTGCTTGAACATGTTGATGATGTTCTCCCCCAGCAGGTTCCTCTGGAGCCCGTAGACCCCATGGCGGTCCAGGACCACCTCGTGCCTGCAGGACGGGCACCAGAAACAGCCACATGGAGGTCACTGACCACCCTCTGGTTGGGAGGTATGACTTGGAGGCCTAGACAGGATAGAACAGACAGGGGCATATTAAAATGTAGACCAAATGTAATACCTATTCTGCCCTACCAAGCAAAAAGGCAGTAACTGCTCATATCGTGGAACTGAGAAAAATTACTTTTACTTACCTTGGTTTCACAGTAACTTTATGCAGTTATTGCTAACATGACCCCCATTTTCTCCAAAACACAATACAATAAAGGCAGGATATTTGTCCACATGATTAAGCATGTATTTAATGTAGCAAAAATGACATTAACTCATTTTCGAACAAATGAGCAGCTACTGCCTTTTTGCTTGGTAGGGCAGTATTATTGTCTTTGTCTAATATGTCACGTGTTATACTGTAGTCACATTTGAGGCTACACAAAATTACATGGGTGTACAATGCTGAGGTTGGACACTGCAATGGCTCATGGGAAACAACAACAAGATAAAATAAAGTACAAAATGAGAACAGTGCAGAGGTTTCAGAGGATACATTGTAGCCAAAAATGACTGACTACAAACTAATTTCAATGTATTTACGGAACGTTGCCACAATAGTGATTGGGACGGGAAAAATATTGGAGAATGCGGGCATCGATCCCGCTACTTCTCGCATGCTAAGCGAGCGCTCTACCATTTGAGCTAATTCCCCTCCTTGCAATAGAGCAGCAGTGACTAAGATACATTCATCAGAATATTTCGAATGACTTAGGTAGCTTGCTACAATGTTGCTACCTCCCTCTCGCGGTGCAACGTTTTAGTTGTTCGTCGTCAGAGTAACATAATGCTGGCAACTAGCTTCTATGATACTTTAATTTAGGCGATAGTGAATTACCACCATGTCAACCTTATTAGAAAAATTCACTAACGTCGTTACAGCGAGTTTAGTTTTAGTCTTGGAAAATACAGAGTATGTTCCTAGGTTTTAGTAATGGTTGCACACGGCCACAGTATCTTTGACATGGCTCGTAACGTTAAACGTGTTGAATGCGCTTGAAGCGGATGTAGCTAGCTATGTGCATATCTCGTTTGTTTTTATAATTCGCAATCTAAATATGTGACTGCTAAAATGTAGTCTACTCGGAGATATTCTTCGACCCTGAGTAATCTACTCGGAGATATTCTTCGAGTAATTAATTGCAGAAAGTAAACTAGGACTCTAGCCAGCCATATATATTTATAAAATATACATGCACACTCTTGCTTATAAATAGCACGCAAGTCAGCAAATGCATGTATCCCCTTCGATAGCTCAGTTGGTAGAGCGGAGGACTGTAGAGGCTATGTGGGTATCCTTAGGTCGCTGGTTCAAATCCGGCTCGAAGGAGGAATTCTTTTTTTTTCTCACCTGATTTGTGAAACCAGACCTAACAACAAACTAAAGTATGATGGTATGATGTGTACGCCTACATGTTTGTAAAACGCGTAATGTGATTACAACAAAAAATATGTTGAAGTAACATTTCATAAAGGGAAGTATATTGCCACATGACAACATTCTAAATCTCTCTTCTTTCACAGCCTACTATATAACAAACACAAAACACATTGCACACAAACTAACACTCATTCATAATTTACAAAGTTTAGTCAAGGGGTGGAATGGAGGCCTTCTGGGATCTACCACATCAGGGAATTAATCCCCCTCAGAACTGGGCTTAAATACTATTTAGGGTATTAAGGAAGTACATATTTAGATATTTTTGTTGCTGTTGAAAAGACAAGTTGTTGAATATTTTAATTTATTTGGAAATACACTTTGAAAGTATTTGAAAATAGCCTTCTCAAATACACTGACTAAAATACACTCCCATGCATTTAACTCAGGTTTTTGAAATAACTATTAGAAAATCCTTTAAAATACTTCCAATAGAAGTAGTTAATTCATGCCATAGTATTTGGAAATGCTAATACACACAGAAAATAAATATTTAAATAACAAATACAACAGGAAATGTGAACTATTATCGATTATAATTAATGGAATTTTGTTTGGAGGGGCAAATCAAGTCTGATATTTAAAGTGGACATTACAAACTTTAGAAGCCTTTTAAACCTTGAATACACTACAAGTTTGCATTTCCTGCCGCAGGAAAATTCTCAGCAACAAAAGAGTGATCAAATTAAGATTCTACATCTGTACACTAACTATAGTACAGACGCTCGTGTTGAGACTAAGGGATGTCTTGACTGAGGGGTGTCTTGACTGTCCTGCTACCTCCTGCTGCCGGTTGTCCTTTTGGTACACTTTGTCACAGCCTGGCTGGCTTGAAGGGCCCCTTTAATCACTTCAGTTACCCTGAGCTATGCCTACAATAGTAGGTCCAATTCCTATTGATACATGCTCACAATTAATATGTTATCATAAACTTGAAGATTGAGCGCCGACCAAGATGGCTGCTTCGTGACTAGCTCTCAATATATCCACATAAATTTCCTTCCTCAGATGCCATCTATTTTGTAAAGTGCACCAGTCCCTCCTGCAGCAAAGCACCACCACAACATCATGCTGCCAACCCCTGTGCTTCAAGGTTGGGATGTTGTTCTTCGGCTTGCAAGCTTCCCCCTTTTTCCTCCAAACATAACGATGGTCATTATGGCCAAAAAATTATATTTTTGTTTCATCAGACCAGAGGATATTTCTCCAAAAAGTACAATCTTTGTCCCCATGTGCACTTGCAAACCGTAGTCTGGCGGTTTTGGAGCAGTGGCTTCTTCCTTGCTGAGCGGCCTTTCAGGTTATGTCGATATAGGACTTGTTTTACTGTGGATATGGATACTTTTGTACCTGTTTCCTCCAGCATCTTCACAAGGTCCTTTGCTGTTGTTCTGGGATTGATTTGCACCAAAGTACGTTCATCTCTAGGAGACAAAACGCGTCTCCTTCCTGAGCGGTATGACGGCTGCGTGGTCCCATGGTGTTTCTACTTGCATACTATTGTTTGTACAGACGAACGTGGTACTTTCAGGCGTTTGGAAATTGCTCCCAAGGATGAACCAGACTTGTGGAGGTCTACAATTTTCTTTCAAAGGTCTTGGCTGATTTCTTTTGATTTTCACATGATGTCGAAAAAAGATGCACTGAGTTTGAAGGTAGGCCTTGAAATACATCCACAGGTACACCTCCAATTGACTCAAAGGATGTCAATTAGCCTATCTGAAGATTCTAAAGCTGTGACATCATTTTCTGGAATTTTTCAAGCTGTTTAAAGGCACAGTCAACTTAGTGTATGTAAACTTCTGACCCACTGGAATTGTGATATAGTGATTTATAAGTGAAATAATCTGTCTGTAAACAATTGTTGGAAGAATTACTTGTGTCATGCACAAAGTAGATGTCCTAACCGACTTGCCAAAACTATAGTTTGTTAACATGAAATCTGTGGAGTGGTTGAAAAATGAGATTAAATGACTTCAACCTAAGGGTATGTAAACCTCCGACTGTAAGAATGCTGTTCATTGACTATAGCTCAGCATTCAACACCATAGTACCCTCCAAGTTCATCATCAAGCTTGAGGCCCTGGGTCTGAACCCTGCCCTGTGCAACTGGATCCTGGACTTCCTGACAGGTCACCCCCAGATGGTGAAGGTAGGAAACAACACCTCCTCCTCGCTGATCCTCAACACTGGGGCCCCACAAGGTTGTGTGCTCAGCCCCCTCCTGTACTCCCTGTTCACCCATGACTGCGTGGCCAAGCACGCCTCCAACTCAATCATCAAGTTTGCAGACGACACAACAGTAGTAGGCTTGATTACCAACAACGATGAGACTGCCTACAGGGAGTAGGTGAGGGCTCTGGGAGTGTGGTGCCTGGAAAATAACCTCTCACTCAACGTCAGCAAAACTGAGGAGATGATCGTGGAGGGGCGCACCCCCCAATCCCCATGACAGCAGAGGGCGCACCCCCCAATCCCCATCGATGTGACCGTAGTGGAGAAGGTAGAAAGCTTCAAGTTCCTCGGCGTACACATCACCGACAAACTGAAATGGTCCACCCACACAGCAACAGCACCTCTTCAACCTCAGGGGGCTGAAGAAATTTGGCTTATCACCTAAAACCCTCACTAACTTCTACAGATGCACAATTGAGAGCATCCTGTTGGGCTGCATCACCGCCTGGTACCACAACTGCACCGCCCATAACCGCAAAGCTCTCCAGAGGGTGGTGTGTTTTGCCCAACGCATTACTGGGGGCAAACTTCCTTCCCTCCTGGACACCTACAGCACCCGTTGCCACGAAAAGGCCAAAAAGATCATCAAAGACATCAACCAGCCGAGCCACTGCCTGTTCAACCCGCTATCATCAGTACAGGTGCATCAAAGCTGAGACAGAAAGACTGAAATACAGCTTCTATCTCAAGGCCATCAGACTGCTAAATAGCCATCACTAAGACACCAGAGATGGCTGCCTATAGACACTAATTAGAAATCACAGGCCACTTTAAGGAATAGAACACTAGCCAATAATGTATCCTTATTTGCATCACTCAACTCTATGTATAAACTGCACTTCACACTATTCTACCGTATCTTAGTCACTCAATTTGTGTGTACATATTGCATCACCCATCTCATATGTATATACTGTACTGTACTCTATACCACGCCACTGATTGCTAAACAACCATCTCTAGCACATCAGAGACTGCTGCCTATAGACATACATAAGAAATCACCGGCCACTTTAAGGAAATGAAACACTAGTCACTTTAATAATGTTTCCGTATCTTGCACTACTCATCTCATATGTTTAAACTGTACGCTATACTATTCTTTGGTATCTTAGTCACTTAATTGTGTTTACATACTGTATCACCGATCTCTTATGTGTATACTGCATACTAAAAAGCTTACTATGCCACTGTATCTTAGTCCAATGCCGCCCTGACATTATGTATATATTCTCAATCCATTCCTTACTTAGATTTATGTGTATTTGGGTATATGTTGTGAAACTGTTAGATATTACTTGTTAGATATTACTGCAATGTCGGAGCTAGAAGTACAAGCATTTCGCTACACCCGCAATAACATCTGCTAACCACGTGTATGTGACCAATACATTTGATTTGATTTGATTTGATAAGCAATGTGTTCTGAAGCCAAATAAATGTGTATGCCTTGTTATCATCCCCCCATGGTGTCTGAGAGACTTTGCAGTGAGTGCTGGAAACAAAGGCCATTGTTTCCTTTAATCATGAGATGGGGCTCAAAATAACTGCTATGGAAACACATTTAGAGACGTGACTCAGAGGCAGTAATTATCAGTCATGTTGGAGAACTACATCGGACATGAAGAAAAAAGCACACCCCATCTCCCACAGCGAACTCGCACCAGTGCAATGTATCATATCCAAATATCTGGCACAAATATATCAAGTCTCTTTATTTTAATTAATAGGCTGACTTGGTGCGTTTGAGAAAACATAATATTCAAAGCTTGTCTATGCCATTCTGCTGTCTGCTTTCACATCAAAGTCAATTTTCAGCTGCTTTCAAATGCTTTCCCTTTAATAGATTAGGAAGTATTGATACAGTAGGAGAGTGATGTAGGAAGAGCTCATTAAGAGGGATGATGCTGTTGTTTCACCAGAAGGATAATAAAACTGGAAACTATAGGCTAATTCTGAAGCAGTAAGAGATAGTGTGTGAGGCTTGCTCAGGGTAGAAGTTTACCCTCCCAGAGTCCTAACCTTATTAGGAAAATGAAAGGCAAAACTGACCTCAGTTCAGTATCAAGGGGCAACTTCATCCTTCTCAGTGGGGCTCACCTGTTACAAAACCCTGCTGAACATTGTAGCTGTGAACACCCTCCAGGTGTCTACTGCTAACCTGTCTCTATGTCTGTGCGGACCTGTTCCCCCAGGTCGTCAGGGGACACGTAGGTGTCTGGGTCGTCCTCTCCACAGCAACAGCACAGGCAGCTGCAGACGTAGCAGCCTGTTAGCACACTACAGACCACAAACAGGATGGACATAGACCATTCACTATTAACACATAAACATAGACTACATTTCTTTTTTCACACACAAACACACACACACAATTTCTACCTGGCAAAACCCACCTTTGCCCACCTACTGGAGAGCATGACATAAATGTTGACATTCTCCTCTCCAAACTGCTGAGCCACATACAGCCGAGGGAGCCATAGCTGTCGTAGATGTTCCTCTTGGAGGCGTCTGGCAGAACGGAGTGGGCATTGTTGAGCTCCTTGAATCTGTGGCGTTCAGGTTCTCTGGGTTCTTGTCTGGAGGATATTTCAAAGCAAGCTTTCTGAATAGAAAAAAAGCTTATGAAAGATTACACACTCCGGAAGGCTTAGCTCTCATTTCCAAGTTGAGATCTTTTCCCTACCTCTATCCGGGCATCTCTAAACGCATTCCTGTCTACACTCTCAATACCTGCAGATCACTCTCAATACCTGTAGATCACTCTCAATACCTGTAGATCACTCTCAATACCTGCAGATCACTCTCAATACCTGTAGATCACTCTCAATACCTGTAGATCACTCTCAATACCTGCAGATCACTCTCAATACCTGTAGATCACTCTCAATACCTGCAGATCACTCTCAACACCTATAGATCACTCTCAATACCTGTAGATCACTCTCAATACCTGTAGATCACTCTCAACACCTATAGATCACTCTCAATACCTGTAGATCACTCTCAATACCTGTAGATCACTCTCAATACCTGTAGATCACTCTCAATACCTGTAGATCACTCTCAATACCTGTAGATCACTCTCAATACCTGCAGATCACTCTCAATACCTGTAGATCACTCTCAATACCTGCAGATCACTCTCAATACCTGTAGATCACTCTCAATACCTGTAGATCAGATCCAGTCAGCAGTCAGCAGTCAGCACCTCAGCAACTAGTGACAACGACAGGGTGAGAAACCTCTTCCCTTGCACCAATCAACACGCACGCCTGCCAGGCATTAGTACATTAGTACAATACTGCTATAAGCAAAGTTATAGTTGTAATAGCATGTATAGCACAATTAAGAGTATTCTACTTCAGGCTAGAAAATGTGTAAATATTGTTGACAGACACCATTAAATAAATATAACTACAGTCAGCTTTACATAAAACATATTTCCCTCCCTCTCTCTTTTTTGCTGTAAATTGTAATTTCTCGTTAACATTTGATGTCTGCACGTTCATTTTTCATGATGCCAACAGGCACGGAAAATGCCGCTTTGATTACATATTCATTAACAACAAACATGGGCTGTTCAAACGCTAACCATTTGGATGGTTCCTGAAAGTGAATTCCAATTAGACTAATTAAGAACAACTAATTGTGATGGCACCTGTATGAGTCTCAAGTTAATTCATATTATAAGTCATTATATTCTGACTTACTACTGTACATGTTGGAGTGCCTCTAATGGAAATGTATTGGTGAAATGAGAGAGAAGGCAAGGTATAAAAGAGGTCTTAACGGGCATATTTTGATTGAAATGTAGTTTACAGGATAAATTAGTTATCCTAAACAAAATCTACATTCAAATGCGGAATTATATCTTATAGCTGAGTGAATAAGTATCAAAGGCCCCTGTCATACTAACGTCATGACACAATAACCAGATTAAGGTTGAGTACTGAGACCAGTAGGTTTTATCAGCAGCTCTTCATGTTGTAGGAAGTCTGTTCTTCTGTTTCATTGTAAGGTTCAGGTACTACTTGTTGTGTGGGTATGTAGAAAGTGGGGCTGCTGCCATAATGCTAGGGTCAATTCCCAACGGGTTGTGACAAGCTTCCGAGTACACCCAACCTTGCATGTGGGGGGCACACACACACACACACACACACACACACACACACACACACACACACACACACACACACACACACACACACACACACACACACACACACACACACACACACACACACACACACAGGACTATTTTATAAGGAATGACCTGAGTACAACAAGGAGTGCCATCTGTTCTGTAGTATTAATATTTTAGTTTTATGGAAGTAATATTGTATTCATGCAGCTGTCTGACAATCCCTGGCTGTGATTATAAAAGGTCTTGTAGCAGTCAGTCAGAGTGTCTGTCTGTCTCACAAAGTCTTGTTTTTTATCTCATGAAAAACGGCCCATTAAAATCATTCCCACTGAACCTCCATTGATATTGGTTGTTACATGCTATTAATTTGTGCTTTCCGGCACATGTAGCATGGTCACAGATCAATGTATAATCTGCTTCGTTGGAGAAAATTATCTTTGTATACAAACAAAAACCCAATAGTATTTAGAGTATATAGAGTGAAATGGATGGAACTTTTTGTATGGATTAACATGCTCAAAGGGATGCTGTCAGTGATGTAATATGCAGTTCAGTTTCTCCATTGAGGCATAAGGTTATCTGCTGTCTGTTGTTTCTCTGGTTACTCTACTAACTAGCCCAATGACTCCCAAATAGTGTGTCCTAATGGAAACAACATGATGGGTCAAGGCCCAAATATTTAAGTGGGTCACCCACTGGTTTAATCAAGCACACAGCTCAAGAAGCGAGGTGAGAGTGTGTGTGTGTGTGTGTGTGTGTGTGTGGTGTGTGTGTGTACCTGTAGGACTTCTAGATATCGTCCAGTGTACAGGTATTTTGGAGGCCCAGGACTAGGTAGAGGGCCTCTCCTGAGGTGGACAGGGAATGTCGCCTTTGCTCCGACATATTCTCTCACCATTACCTGCACAACACAGCAACCACAATGATTTTCATAGGATTCCTGATGCTGACTGTGTGGTTGTTTAGCTGATCCACTGATCTATCAGTAATGGTATGCTGTTCACACAGCATCGCTATTCGTTATTGATATAACTGTTATATATAGTAACCTTTTTTTCCCCCGCAGGGATCGTACCGTTCAATTGTGTTATCGCTATGTTATCTCCAACACTCTATTCGATCCAAGAGTCCCAAAAGGCATTTTCAAAATGAATCAGTGAAGACCAAAATGAGAGAACCTTTCACCTTACTGTTTTAACATGGACTAAGAATGCAAAAAAACAAACAGAACTCAAAAGACTAAGAGAACTTTTAGCCAAACACATCCTCTGCATTTTTCCACAGTTATTCCTCTTTCTGTGTGACTTTCCCGTTCCTCTCTTTCCTCTGTTCCTCTGTCCAGGCCGTCAGCTTCAGCGCTCCAGTCGTCCCTGGGAGAGGAAAACAGGTCAGTAGAGTCAGGTGTCTGCTCTTTGGAGGACTAGATCAGGGGATGAGATGAATAAAACATATAGTCATGGGCTCACGTTTCAGCAGGCCCGGCCACCAGTGGCCTAACATGGTTACCTGGAGGTTGCGTTGTGGTTTAAAGGGGAGTTGGAAGTAGGTCTGCTATACTGTTGGGCTCCCAAGTGGCACAACGGTCTAAGGCACTGCATCTCAGTGCTAGAGGCATCACTACCGACAACCTGGTTTGATTCCAGGCTGTATCACAACTGGGTGTGATTGGGAGTCCCATAGGGCGGCCACAATTGGCCCAGCGTTGTCTGAGTTTGGCCGGTGTAGGCCGTCCATGTAAATACAAATTTCTTCTTAACTGACTTGCCTAGTTAAAACAAATACTACTGGATACTGAGGTGTCTGGATAATAGTGTCAACTGATTGATTACTTTCTGAGAGGACGGTGAAAGATAAGGTAAAATATTGAACGTAATGCTGTGTTATTTAGTTTACTATCTTTTCAGTAGGCTTGATATGATTCCACCATAGTTCTCACAAGGCCTCTGCATTCTGTGACGCACCAGTATCACCTAGTGGTAAATAAAAGAAAGGTAGAAAAAAGTATTGTCCTGCATGAATACTCTTCCACCACAAGATGGCGATACATACATGCATATTTTACAGATAATGCAGTTGGACACAAAGTTAACCAGAACAATGTGCATTATATTCACCCCAGCTCCATGTATGTAAAGACTACAATAATGATAGTAATATTGTATCTTATAATTTGGATTGGGTAAAGTTATCAAACCAGTGATTATTTCAAGGACTGGCATATCACAGTTGTAATTTATTGTTTATGGTGTTGAAAGTCCCTAGAAAACAACAGATTGGAGTCACCTGTCCCTGGACTCCCTTCTCCTGGGCTTGCACACTGACTTGTGTGGCTAAGCATGTCTGCCTAGGGACCAATGTGTGTCTGCTGCAAAGAGACTGTTGGAGGAATTAATTAAGAAGTGCTTTCCTACCCTTTCCCACAGTCACACTCATTGGAGTGTGTACACACACACACACACACACACACACACACACACACACACACACACTCATCTCATCTCATTTTAGTGGTTGAGTGGTTTGTTGAAAACATTATGTAAAAACTACCAAATCAACACAAACCTCCACTACACTTTTAAAAATGTGTATGAAAAATGCAGCTTATTAGCCACCACAACTAAACCCAGTCATTCTCAGTTGATATCTAACTGAATGAGGCTAGATAGGCTTGTCCTTGGCTAAGGGCGATATGGGGTTCCACTATCATGTGCCTAGCCTTTGCTGAGGGTGAGTGACTGGCTGGTGGAGTGATTTGGCACAATTTTGCTTTGGTTGCCTGGAAAAGACGCAGGACCTCGTAGCAGGGAGTGTGATTGTGTGGAATTGCCTTAGAAGAGAGGGAGGGATGGCTGGAGAGATGGAGTCGAGGAGAGTGGGGTAGGCCTACTCATTTTGCCCCTCAACTGGCATTCAGCTTAACTGTTGCCATGGTACAGCTCAGGATTGTCCCCCAGCTCTCCTACATAAGACAATAATTGTAATGTAAGTAGCGGTGGTTCTTAGAACAATGTTTTCAGGGGAGAATTCTGGAATGGAATGGTGTGTTCCTTGACTTCCTGGAAAGAAAGTCTTATTTAGGTCTAGCTTACTAGTCACACAACCTGACAATGGAGACCTACCGGACAATAGCCACTGTCTGCAGGTAATAGGTGTTAGTAATGGATGTTAGGTCAGCCTGACATTGATGGAGGACAGGAGTAGAATGAGTTCCTCTCTCTCTCTCTCACTCTCTCTCTCTGTCTAGGGGAAGTTCTCCTCCCTAGTGTGACAGAAATTCACTGTGATCTCACATGAATATCCCCTGTGTGTGTTTCATAGGGGGACTGTTATGATACTATTTCTACTCCCACCTGTCTAGGAACAATAAAAAACCTTTCAGATAATCAATGAAGGTAGGGTAGTCAATAAGTCATTTTACAAGTAAGTAGCCTATTATTTTTTGTATTATTAATGTGAACTATCAGACGCCATAAAGCTTTTATTAACAGATCATAAAACATTTTTGAAGTGTATTCCACCATAGCCTCACAGTCCCACTTCTCAAGTAGGCTACAACTGGATGACTCATGCAAGAAAGGTAATCACAGGCAATGATGTGGACCGCACTAGGGCAAACCCCATTGTGGTGGAATACCCTTGTGGAGGTCCGCGCCGTCGGTGAACGACTGCTCAAATCGGTATTGGGGATCGCCCTGGACATTTAGCCAATAGTGTGACTTGTTGCAGACACAATCTACAGTATTGTCCAATGACTATACATGTGACATTGGTAGCCATGCTGCAATTGGATAAATCGGACAAGGGCGTCTTGTTCTCTCTGCAACAGCTCCATCTCTGGCAGGTGGTGTGTTCGAGAGCAGACTAATGTTTAGGAAGGTAGCTTGGTAGTTAAAGGAAATACATTTACATTGGTTTTAGCATGATCTGCCAATATTTTTGCCGGGTTTGGGTGAGATGGACGTCGGGTTTCCCTTTGAGCCAGCCTCTTTCTTTTGAAATCACACAGTGCTGCATTGAGTGAGACCGATGTGTGGGGAATTACGGGTGCTATTTATGCTTGCATTGAGAAAAAAAAAGATACACATTGACAGTTCCTTCTTGCACCGAAAACCTTGAATGAATACCACCGAACCACTGCAAAGGCAAGTGATCCAAAATGTTCCTCGTATGATTCCTTTCACATCATCCACTAGTGCTGTACATCGGTAACAGTTTTTTGAAGTGGTCTTGCCTTTTGTTTTGATTTGGAGACACAATGCGGAGCCATATCACGATGAAGCACGTCTAATAGGAGTTTTGGAGAAAACAATGAGGAAACGTTTTTATGAAGATAGAGAAAATATAGAGGCCTCGTCCTTTGAGGGCCCACATCTGGTTGGAAAAAGGAGCTAAGGAGCAGCATGAATAATATCCCCGGATAGAATGGGAACAAACGAGACTAGCAGCATAGACAATGTATCAACGATAGCGATTTTGCCAAGTTTAAATTCGCCCAGAACAAAAATAAGTAGCCTTCCTTACTGCTAAATAGTATTACAACGTATTCCCTCCACACAATAAAGGAGGGATACCGCTCTGCAATCAACCCTCTTATTGTTTTGCATTTCTATTTGATCAATTCATTTCCCCTTTTATTTAATATATTTTTTTATTCGTTTAAAAAAAACAATCTGGATCCAGCTGACTTTGTTCAATGGAAGTATGTTATCAGCTGCCGGTTTTGCCTCTAGACAGGCCGGTTCCTAAACATGTCCTCAGCCGGAGAGGAGCCATCAGTTTCAGCTCCAGCTCGTCTCTCTTCGGCGCTCCTGATCCAAGACAGCTGTCACAGGTAATGCCTCATTACTTCAACTTTATCGGTTTCGGCTCTCCATAATGACACTACATAATCCATTTGATGACATGTCATGCGCTCAATAGAAACCAGCTTCTGGTTCGCTGCTTTCAGATTCATATGATTCGTATGGGAATCCTGCAGGTGGTAGCCTATCAATTTGCAACGTCACCCTGAAACTACAAAATGATCAGTAAAAATGTTCAAGAGGTTAACGTTAAATGCAGTCACTCTTCCACTCGATGTATTATTAAGCTACACTGTCTGAATTGCTACACTGTTGCAACACCTTCAAGTGTTAGTTGCAACTTGTAACAGCGGTCAACGTGTTACTTTGTGCGCCAAGGAACGTGCTGCCTGGATACTTTTGTTTGAATTCGATCTAGTGTGTTCCAGTCTAGACACGTTTAACAGACTGGCGTTTAAATAGGTGAGCCACATTGGCTACTCCTTGACGTCTCATCACCACATTGCACAGTTCGCCTTTTTAATGGCATAGTTGTGCAATGTAGCTTAGGCCCATGACTTACAGTATCTTGTTAAGCAAACTTTGGCAAATCAAATCCAACTTTATTTGTCACATGCGCCGAATACAACAGTTGAGAACTTACTGTGAAATGCTTACTTACAAGCCCTTAACCAACAATGCAGCTCAAGAAATAGTTAAAATAGTTACCAAATAAACTAAAGTAAGTAGTAACACAATAAAATAACAATAGCGAGGCTATGTACAGGTGGTACCGAGTCAATGTGCAGGGGTACAGGTTAGTTGAGGTAATTTGTACATATAAGTAGGGGCAAAGTGACTATGCATAGATAATAGACAGCGGGTAGCAGCAATGTAAATAGTCTGGGTGGCCATTTGATTAATGGAAGCCAATAAAGATATATATTATTTATTTATATTTGCTGGAACTAGTAACACATAACTAACACAATCACTTAATGAGAATGTCGACTCGCATCATGGTTTATAGCTAGTCATCTCCCCCTTATATACCTAACACATTAACCAGGCAGTGAGACCTGTGTGTGTGCGAGCCGCGTCCCTGTTCGGTGGGAAAGCCATTAGTCTTTTGTCAAGCCCACTGCTCCACATCACATTATCACATGTGTCTGCTTTCAAATAGCCACACCATTACTCTCCACACTTTAACACTCAATGACAGATATACCAGCCATCTCTGTCAAAGATCATCAATGTTCTGGCATAGAATTAGTATTACTAGATTGCATAAAGTATCTATCTATCTATCTAAAGTCCCGCTTAGTTTTCTGATGCGATGATCATCAGTTTATTAAATATTCCAAATGTCCGCCATGTTCCACTTTGTAATGATGTTTTGAATGGGAAATGCCCCTTCTGCTCTTCCTAGTTCTAGTATGAAAATGTATGTAAGTTGCTCTGGATAAGAGCGTCTGCTAAATGAAGTAAATGTATGCCCCCCTGTGACACCTGTACTGAGCAGGGTGCTAGGCCAGACGGGCATTGTGTACAAACACACTGTAGGATCCATTGGGTTCCTGGGTTGTGTTTGCACCTTGTTTCTCTTGAGTGGGCCACAGTTAATTTGTAATTGGTGGGCTGTGTGCTTTTGTTGGGAGAAACGGCTCACTTGCAACGAGCCACAGGCTTTGTAGTGTTAAGTGGGGTTCATTTTAAACAATGAGGTTTTTGGTTTGTGCAGCGAATGAGATGCATGTTGAAGAGGTCAGCGCAATATTGAAGACTTTCCCACTGTAGTTGGACACTAGGGTATGAAAAGTAGATGTTTGCTATATGGCTTTTTCCACACACACTACTTGCCATGGAGTGATTACTGTCCCTCTGTGTGGCCACAAGGGTAAGTCTTTTCCTGTGGTTGCTGCTGTGTTTTTCTGTGTGGTTCTGGTTCTAGTGTGCTCGCTGCCTGGTTCTGGTGTTTCTGTAAGCAGGGACAGGGGACGAGCTAGCGGTACTGAGGGAGCCGGTTCAACTTGTGCCTGAGGGCAGTGGTTTGGCTCTCCGCCAAACTCGCAGATGGCTGAAGTTTCAGGCCCTCTTGTTCACCACACGATCTCTCTCTCGCTCACAGACATTTCCTCTTGTAAACAGAGGGCGAAAGTGTAGGGTTCAAGAAAAGATGACATCAGAGAAGTGTGTTTTTGTGCTCGGTGTCTGCATGTGGATGTGTGTAAAATATGCTCTAGTATAGGATAATGGCCAAATGCCGCAGCTTGTTTGTCTGTAGGGCTTCCAGGTCTCCAACCGACTATTTTAAATGCCCTGCTCTTGCCCGCAGAGACATTTTGCTGTTTTTAAAGTGAATTTCTTGCAATTCTACACATTTTGTTGTGCCTTGTGTGCTCATATGGTTCCTGAGTGACTAAACACAATTATTAATTAACAAAATTAAACTTTTTATTTTCCGCCTATTGAGTATGGCTTCCAGGTGTTTCTTAGTCAGAGTTCACGTCAGTATAATGTCCAAGTAGACTGTGAACAGAGTGAGCACCTCCACCCTAGAAGTCAAGTAGGCATCAGTGTGGTGTACAGGACATTGAGTAGGACACCGTAATTGAGTCATGTGGTTTACATTTTACACATGCACAGTCTGACATGGAGTGTGAGAGAGAGAAGGGAAATGAGTGTGACACACACACACACACACACACAGGCAGGATTGCCTCATCTGACTCCTGAGTTGGTGTTTACATCCTGAGAGTCAGGCCATTGCAGGGAACAGTGCAGCTGTCAATGCCATGTGCCACTGTGCGTGATGCATTGATTGATCACTGAAACACACACCTCTCCGCTGATAAGGCCAGGTCACAGAGCCAATTGACATTTGTCTTGTTGTGTGTAACCGAGATATAAAAGTCAATATGTAAACAAACACTGCATTGATGAGTTGGAGCGGTTAGTTCCATGCTGATTTACAACAGGAAAAATGAGATTTGGCAAATATGATCCTGCGTGCTACGCAACAGGAAGAGATAGCACCACTTGTTTTTCTGCCAGGCGGAGGGGGATCATACGAGTTGTCTGGCTGTAGGAGTGTTCTGCCAGGCGGTGGAGGATCATACGAGTTGTCTGGCTGTAGGAGTGTTCTGCCAGGCGGTGGGGGATCATACGAGTTGTCTGGCTGTAGGAGTGTTCTGCCAGGCGGTGGGGGATCATATGAGTTGTCTGGCTGTAGGAGTGTTCTGCCAGGCGGTGGGGGATCATATGAGTTGTCTGGCTGTAGGAGTGTTCTGCCAGGCGGTGGGGGATCATATGAGTTGTCTGGTTGTAGGAGTGTTCTGCCAGGCGGTGGAGGTAAAAGAGTGCACTTTAGGGAGTTAGCGTGTTGATCTTAACTGAAGCGATAAGGTTTTGATGTAGTGGCGTGCGTGGCTGGATTGACGTAGTTTGAGGATGTGGTAAGAATTGCTGTTCAGATTCTTGCTGCTGCTCTTTCACAACCACATGGCTTTAACCCCCGACGTGCCAAACTGACACAACCTTCATGAGAATAGTCTATCTGAATGAGTGTAGATCTTTTAGGATTAGTACATGGTCTGTGCACCGGCCCTTTTTGATAATGTTTCTCTTCACATGACTCTTCTGCTTGTGGTTCCTTGTTAGCTTTTGGTGAAACCTATACCCACCTGATCAAGGCATTCAACAGCTAGTACTGAATGTAATTTTACGAGAGAAATTGGGCAAGCAAACCAAGTTGAGATTCATGATTTTCTGAATGGAGAGCAGCAGGTGTACATTGAGCAGGAGGGGGAGGGGTGAATGGTAAGAAGCAAGCGAGGGGGGGGCAGCTGTACAGAACTCATCCAGCGCTCTTGGACCTCTGGCAGAAAGACATTTTATAAGCTGATGGCAAACCATTTATTAGTGAAATGCATACACGTGCATCAACATTTATTTGTTATATGCACTGAATACAACTGTTGCAGTTTAAGAAAAGAGTTAAGAAAATATTTACTAAATAAACTAAAGTAATAAAATAATGAGGCTATATACAGGGGGTACCGTTACCGAGGGGTAAGGTTAGTCGAGGTAATTTCTACATGTATGTAGGGGTAAATGGTGGGTGGGTGTCAATGTAAATAGTCCGGGTAGCCATTTGATTAATTGTTCAGCAGGCTTATGGCTTGGGGGTAGAAGCTGTTAAGGAGCCTTTTGGATCTAGACTTAGTGCTATTAAAAAAATTATAATAATTAAAATCCCTCCACAACTTTCTTTGTGTTTGGACCATGATAATTTGTCGGGGATGTGGACACCAAGGAACTTGACACTCAACCTGCTCCACTACAGCCCCGTCGATGTGAATGGGGGCGTGTTCTACCCTCCTAGTCCAGGATCATCTCCTTTGTCTTGATCACGTTGAGGGAGAGGTTGTTGTCCTGGCACCAAACTGCCAGGTCTCTGACCTCATCTTTGTCGGTGATCAGGCCTACCACCGTTGTGTCGTCAGGAAACTTAATGATTGTGTTTGAGTCGTGCTGTGCCACGCAGTCGTAGGTGTACAGGAGGGGACTGAGCATGCACCCTTGAGGGGCCCCCGTGTTGAGGATCAGCGTGGTAATGTGTTGTTGCCTACCCTTACCACCTGGGGGTGGCCCGTCAGGAAGTCCAGGATCCAGTTGCAGAGGGAGGTGTTTAGTCCCTGGGTCCTTAGATTAGTGATGCGCTTTGTGGGCACTATGGTGTTGAATGCTGAGCTGTAGTCACTGAACAGCATTCTCACATTGGTGTTCCTTTTATCCAGGTGGGAAAGGGCAGTGTGGAGTGAGATTGTGGTATGCGAATTGGAGTGGGTCTAGGGTTTCTGGGCGGATGGTGTTGATGTGAGCTATGACCCGCCTTTCAAAGCACTTCGTGGCTATTGGTTTCATGACCTGGAAAAAAAATAAAATGCTGTACATTTTCCATACGCACAAAAGTATTTATCTCATTCTGTGCACAAATTTGTTTACATCCCTGTTAGTGAGCATGTGGTATATCAATAAGCTCATTTAAACAGCATGATCATTACACAGGTGCAACTTGTGCTGGGGACAATAAGACCACTTAAAAATGTGCAGTTTAGTCACAAAACACAATGCCACAGATGTCTCAAGTTTTGAGGGAGTGTGCAAATGGCTGGGCATTCTGATTGGCTGGGTCTGACTCTCCAGTGGGTGGCCCACCCATGGCTACACCCCTGCTCAGTCATGTGAAATCCATATATTAGGGCCTAATTTATTTCAATTGACTGAATTCCTTTATGAACTGAAATGGTTGTATGTTTATTTGTAAGTATAGTAAAATATGGTATATTTGTCCTTATTTCTTTGTCTAGTTGCACAGGTGACATGCTGGTAGAAATGAGGTCAAACTGATTTCATATTTTTTGCATTAGTCACTGGCCACTAGGAGCATTTTTTTTTTTGTTTAGCTTATGGCCCTATACAACTCGTTGAGTGCGGTCTTAGTGCCAGCATCTGTGTTGGTAAATGCACAGCTATGAAAACTCTTGGTCTACAGCTTATCTTGAGGTATTCTAACTCAGGCGAGCAGAACCTTGAGACTTCCTTAATATTAGAGATAGTTAGTGCTGTTCTGGTCACCGTATTACTGCCACACTGGTGGTCATGAAGGCAGTCAAATTCCATGTGACAGTTTAGTCAAGGTAATTAGGCTTCTCCGAGCTCTGATGCTGCTGATGGTAATTAGTAGCCAACCAAACTTGCTAACTGCCTGGTACTCTATTGTCCCTCTAATCACTCTGCCATCAATGCAAATGTATTTGAAAATCTAATCAAACACTTTGAGTCCATAAGCTTATGTTGCACAACATTTCTATAGGCTATGCAATTGCGTGAGAAAACAGAGTAATGGCCTCTACCAAAAATAGGAGGATCCTATCAGCTTTCTATAGGCTAGGTCTACTATTTATTTCTCAACTTTCCTAATATTAAGCACATTAATAATATTTACAACAGGAGTATAGCCATCCAGACTGTATCACATCCGGCCGTGATTGGGAGTCCCATAGGGTGGTGCACAATTGGCCCAGGTTTGGCCGAGGTAGGCCGTCATTGTAAATAAGAATTTGTTCTTAACTGACTTGCCTAGTTAAATAAAGGTCACACAGCCTACCTGGCTGGCATAAAAATGAACCACAGGAAAAGTGTCCTCAATTTGATTTGATAGAATTTGATCATTTTTAAGTGCGTATATTACAATGTATATTTTTCCCGCTGCCCCTGTTTCGAGACCAGTGCATGATAATGGTCCATTCTAAATCAAAACAAATTTCACACACGTGTATATGTAAAGACAAGAATAGTCTGATGGGTGACAATATTAGCATATCACTTGTGAATGATATATTACTTGTGAATGATGCCCAGCATAAGAAACAGTGCCTTTTTTATTTTATTTATTTTTTTACTTTTCCCAATCAGAGTTGCACACCTCATGTAGCCTGGTCTATATGTTTTAATAAGGTTTATCACAACTAAAGTGGCTAAATAACTTTCTTAAAATTGAGCACATTAATCTGCTTTAAAAATGGTGCGTAGAGCCTAACTGGCATACATAAGTAGTGCACGAGTCAAGTTTGGGGAAGATCATTTAAAAATTCACCTTTTTTATAATAAAAGCATTACATTCATAATTGCATTTGTTTTACGGCAATGGAACATTTGGCTTGTAGCCTTCACCCACGTGTGCATTGCTGCAGTTTTAATGTGAAGAAATAGCCTAATTAGATTAAACAATTTAAGCTAAATGTTCTGATCTGTTGCGTCAGCCACATTGCTTAAAGAAAATAGTTTGTTGATGCTAGTGGTTGTATTAATTTGGGATCTAGCGCATCCCACAGCTGTCCCTGACTATTTGGAATATTTATTTCTTGCATAGAATAGGTCGACCTTTGTACTATGGGGGATAGTAGATTGACATAGGCTAGTGCTTTTGCTGTTCGTTAGGCCTACTCATATTATTGGCTGACGAAAAGTAAATGTGGACAGTTCGTCCAATATCTTCAATATGCACCTCGGAATTGGACAAGGATGCGCATAGTTTCGTCCCCTACGTATCGGTCTTCACTTGTAGCCTGAGAAAGACCCGATCACGTGATGCAGCGTGTAGCACTCTGGGAGAAGCACACAACGGCCCCGCAAAAGGCAGTGATTTTATATTTTTTTGGGGGGGTACATTACGGCCACTCAGGATGCCGCTGTGAAATTCTAGGCATTATCATGTGCTTGTCAATGGGTGACGGATCTAGTGTGTACAGCCTAGGGTTGCAAAATGTCCAGGTTTTCCAGAAAACAGGGTTGGACGATTCCCAGAATCAGGAGGAAATAAGTATGGATTCCGGAATCCTGTAATCAGTATTTCTAGAGAACATGGGAATTTTGGGGGAAAGTTGCCAGACCTTTCCAACGCTAGTACAGCCTGTGCAAAAAAACATATCCTTTCAAGCGATTCAACCCAGAATAGCCTGGTGCGCTCTCCCACAAATCGTTTGGAGAAAATATGCTTTCCATTTTATTCTTCATACTATAATATAATGCCACGGAATTCTAGTTGTTGTAAACAGAGACCACCATCTCCCGTCAACGTATTCTCCAGTGATTGCACGTTCGCCAATAACGGAGGGTTGAGGCGTTTTATCCACTCGCCGACGTAGTCTCGTCAGGTATCCCGCACACTAGCGGCGTCTCCTTCAAGTGTCGGGTATTTGGTCCTTGTCCGGGATAATCAATATGTCTTACGCCTCTGACTTATTGAAGTAGAAGTCCTCATCCAAATCGAGGTTAGCCGTTCTGATTTCCAGAAGCTCTTTTCGGTTATAGGAGATGATGGCAGAAACATTATGTACAAAGAAAGTTTAGATCTTTTTTTTTTCTTCTTTTTTTTTAAGCACAATTTGTGAAGAGCCTGTAAAAAAACAAAAAAAAAAACGCATGCTATTCCCTCCAGTGTCATTCCATGCATCTTATTAATCAGAATGAGAACGAGTTGCCAATTCCTTATATAAATGAGCCTTTATGCTCATTGCACATTTTATAAAACAAAGACTAGACTGCTAGCACACAAGTCTGGCTAAAATACTGCTAGCGGTACTTTATTGCAATGCTGCGTGCGACAAACCTGATCATTACCTTTCCACTATCATGTTCATCGGTACTCCCGTCTTAGTAGGGTCTGCTCTTTTCAAAATGTTGGTATTTTAGACACAAGGGTATCGTTACTAAGGTTAAGATCTCCTCTCACAGGAACATATCAATGTGTTTTGGTATCCATATGATATTTATTTGTTTTCTTCATCTTTCGTCGTTGTTGTGAGTGGCAAGGGGAGGGGCTTGGTGTTTGTGCAAGTGGGAAGGTGCACAGACCGCACAGGATTGACTGGGATGAGACCAAAAAGACAACCTTGATTCTTGTAACGTCGTGCTAAAACATATTAATTCTATATCACCCAACACCCTAGCAAGAACCCAGTGTTTTTACCACTGACAGCATGAGGAAGTCTGGGTTTTATAACTGGGGGTCATTTCCATGCAAATGAAAGCTGAGAGAGAGAGAGTGTGTGTGTGTGTGTGTGTGTGTGTGTGTGTGTAGATATATATATCTCATCCTAAAAATTAGGAGTAAGCGAAGGCTTTGATTTCTGATCAAACTGATGGCAAAGGTATTAGAAAAAACAATCAGAACACAATGTATTTAAATATCTTTAAAATATTTTCATAAAGTTAGTGTTTTTAGTGAATGAATTATTAAGTGATTAAAAATGTAACGAATTTCTGCAGTTGAATTGTCTACCACAGTTTAGACGGCACAGTAAAAAAAAAAAAAAGTAGAATACGGTACACAGTAGCTCACACTAGTTGAGTACACAAATATACTGAACTGTACTCTATTCTACTGTGCTGTACTTTGTTGTCCAAACTTGTGAAACATGGATGTCTATGCTTGGTTCAGATTTGTTTCCGGTCCGGACCAACCAAATTTGTCTTGTTTGGGGGCAGAGCTCATTAAAACAATAACCAGTGTGTAGAATAATACCCAAATATGCAAATTAGGCAATCACCATGACTCTAATGACATTCATATCCATAATTATGCATTTCTGTGTAGTGCAGATCAGGGACCCATAATGAAATTCAATTACCGGGTGTAAATCCACTTCACTTACTGTATTTCAATAACCAAAATAGGTTTTTCAAAGTCAGTGTGTCATGTCATGTCATAGCCGACACCCCATTCTTTCTGCAAACATCATTGAATCTTAATTTGGAGCAGATTTTTAAGAGTTTTTGGAAAGCATGGACACCAGAAGAAACCGGGAGATTTTACAGAAATTCTGTTACTCAACAAGTTCTTCCAGTAAATGTGTTTTTGTAAAATCTTCAGTGTAAATTAAGTAGTCCTTGTTCATAGTTGTTTTTTTTACTTTGATTTTTTTTTTGTTTGGCATACATTGAAATTGCCCTGGGGTTAACTAAAACAGTGTGTGACCAGGCTCTGCTTAACCCCACTTTAAAGGCATGAAGCTGCTAGACTTGGCATCAATGATCATTCACAGGGTCTGCTCTGTAGGTTTAGGACACACCTTTTTGTTAGTTTGTTCAGTTTCACACAAGTAAATTACAAACTACAGACACTAGCCTGATATCTATGGTTTCACAGGCACCCCTCTGATTCAAAGGGTTTGGGTTAAATGCAGAAGACACCTAGTCAGTTGTACAACTGAAATATATCTCCCTTTCCTTTCACGTGGCCCAGGGTTGATGCCTCAGTCCAGTCTGACCTACAAACAGTGTCCTTGGAGAAGTTACCTGAGGGTGACCTGGTAATCCTGCCAGTTCGCTGCTAATTGACACTGACGTGATGAGTGACGGTACAGGCCAGATTAGACACGCCAGCAATAGATGTCAGCCAAAGGGGTGTGTGTGTTAGTGATTGAGAAGGCTATGCTACATGCACTAGTTTGGAGTCTCTGCTTAGGGTTATGCCTGTCTGTATTTATCTTTGTATTGTGGGTGTTCCTCTGCACATTTAGCTGTGAAATTGACAAAGTGAACATACTAGCCCACAATGCCCAAACCAATGCTGTGTAGAGTACGTGTGTTTGCAATGAGGTGGGGTATCAGGGCCTTTGCCCTTGCCCAAAGGATGTGCCAGGCTGCAAGTCTTGTGAGTATGCTGCCGTTCTGTATGCGCCATGCCAACCCCACGCGGCGGTGCTGTGTGTAAACACAGCGATGTGTTGACAGTAAAATACTGCACCAGATATTACCTAGCATGACAAGCCTGTTTGCCAGCCGGTCAAATATTAGCCTTGGATTGGCCGCCGCCCTCATGTGACCTTAGAATTAGAGGACACTTAGGGGCAGAGGGAGAGGGACACACCCAGAGAGAGAGCGTGTGTGACGGTTTGGTGGAGACTAACCCTGATCATTATCTGGGTTTATAAGTGGTTACAGTTGGACGTCTGTGTGCGTGAGACAATGGTTGTTAAACTGGTCACCATAGCTCTTTTAGAGGACTGTTTTTCAGATGAGACCCAATCCCAATAGGACTAGGCCATAACAACCTGCTTAGACATTTTGTTAATAATAATTCTGACACCAGTAAGCATCAATAAATTGATGTTTTCACGGCCTCTACACTGCATTGTGGGAGAACATGGCTTCAAAGCTTTTCGTTTTTCATTCGAGAGGAGAGCCCAGAGGGGATGAGCGAGGGAGAGAAAAAGAAACTGAGTGCGAGAGGTGACAATGGTAATGAATAAAAATAATGAATGCAAATGAGGCTGAGCTGATTGTCATGGGCCTGAGGGGCGTGTCATCTGGGGACACCCTGGCTGGCTGGCCAGAGGAGCTGAGAGCCTGGCCAGCTCAGCCCAGGGAGGGGGAGTCCCATGGGGAGACTAGCTCTGGAGACACCACCCTCCCCCCTTTGGATCGGGTTGTGGTGCAAGGGGAGGTGAGTAAAGGCTGTGCCCAGGCCTGAGCGTCTGTCAGTCTGTGGGTGACAGCAGGTTGAGGATATCCCCTGGTTAGGTCTTCTCTTATGTTACTGCAACCTGCTGATTAGGGCCAGACACCAATGTACACCTACTAGACCTATATACAAGTCGGAAGTTTACGTACACTTTACGTACAAGTCATTAAAACTAATTTTTCAACCACTCCACAGATTTCATGTTGCATGACACAAGTAATTCTTCCAACAATTGTTTACATACAGATTATTTCACTTATAATTCACTATCACAATTCCAGTGGCTCAAAGTTTACATACACTTGCCTTTTTAAACAGCTTGGAAAATTCCAGAAAATTGTCATGACATCATTTGAGTCAATTGGAGGTGTACCTGTGGATGTATTTCAAGGCCTCTTCAAACTCTGTGCCTCTTTGCTCGACATCATGGGAAAATCAAAAGAAATCAGCCAAGACCTCAAAAACAAAATTGTAGACCTCCACAAGTCTGGTTCATCCTTGGGAGCAATTTCCAAACGCCTGAAGGGACCACGTTCATCTGTACAAACAATAGTACGCAAGTATAAACACCATGGGACCAGGCAGCCATCATACCACTCAGGAAAGAGATTAACATACTTTGGTGCGAAAAGCAAACCAATCCCAGAACAACAGCAAAGTACCTTGTGAAGATGCTGGAGGAAACGGGTACAAAAGTATCTATATCCACAGTAAAATGAGTCCTATATCGACATAACCTGAAAGGCCGCTCAGCAAGGAAGAAGCCACTGCTCCAAAACCGCCATAAAGCCAGACTACGGTTTGCAACTGCGTATGGGGACAAGGATCGTACTTTTTGGAGAAATGTTCTCTGGTCTGATGAAACAAAAATAGAACTGTTTGGCCATAATGATTATCGTTATGTTTGGAGGAAAAAGGGGGAGGCTTGCAAGCCGAAGAACACCATCCCATCCGTGAAGCACGGGGTGGCAGCATCATGTTGTGGGGGTGCTTTACTGCAGGAGGGACTGGTGCACTTCACAAATTAGATGGCATCATGAGGAAGGAAAATTATATATTGAAGCAACATCTCAAGACATGAGCTAGGAACTTAAAGCTTGGTTGCATATTATTTTATTTAACCAGGTAGGTCAGTTGAACTAGTTCTCATTTACAACTGCGACCTGACCAAGATGAAGCAAAGCAGTGCTACAAAATGCTAAATTGTTTATCTAAAAAAATGAGAAACAAATGTACAGTCAATGACATTAGAAGATCCATATACAATATGTGCAAATGTAGTTGAGGTAGGACTATAAATAGGCCATAATTACAATTTAGCATTAACACAAGTGATACAAGTGCAGATGATGATGTGCAAATATGCCTTTGGTGTGGGCAGAGATTCTGGGGTGTGAATGAGCAAAAATAACAGTATGGGGATGAGGTAGTTGGGGTGGGCTATTTTCAGATGGGCTATATGGGTATTCCAAATGGACAATGACCCCAAGCAAACTTCCAAAGTTGTGGCAAAATGGCTTAAGGACAACAAAGTCAAGGTATTGGAGAATGCCATGAGTGTGCAAGCTGTCATCAAGGCAAAGGGTGGCTACTTTGAAGAATCAAAAATATATATATATATATTTTTTTTTTGTGGTTACTACATGATTCCATATGTGTTATGTCATAGTTTTAATGTATTCACTTTTATTCTACAATGTAAAAAGAAAAACCCTTTAATGAATAATATTCCTAACTTTTGGCCCCCAGTGTATACACAGGATGATATAGTAATGTGTGCATTTTAGACAGTGTTTGACTTGTCCTCTTGGCTGTATGAATACTCTTACCCTCTCAGTCCCAGTCAGAAGGATTGCCTGGTCTGTCAGTGGGTTTTCCTCACTTTCTCTTTGTGTGTCTAGCTCACACTTCCCCCCCCCCTTCTGTCTTGCGTGCTTGGTAAGCCTAGAGCGTCTGTGCGAGCGAGTGTCGTCTGCTGCTGTCCTAATCAGCAAGCAGCTTTGCTCTATCGTCACGGTAACAAGCAGCCTATTACTGGGGAAATGAGGTGTGATTAACTCTTAAGGTTTTACCAGACAGACATCTCAACTCAGTCTGTCTGGAGCAGCATGTTGCCCTACACATGGTACAGGCTTCCCACACCACATATCCCACCAGCGCTCTCTCTCTCACACACACACACACGCATGCATATGTCATGTGCACACACTCCGTGTGCATGTTCCTCACACTAGCTGATCAACAGATGGAGAGTGTGTGTGTACCGTCACACAGATGAGAGGAAGGTCTTTATCAGTTGAATGCAACAGTTCAGCAGCTTAACAATCCTCAGCAGAATGAACTGTATGGTTGAACTTTAGGAGACGGTAAGCTACGACTAGCAGTATTATTGAAGTGTTTAACGTTGTTGCATATTTCTCAGGAGCTCTTTTGATTTGCCAATGTCTCGGAAGCATAAATGTTAGGAGTTGTTTTTTTTCCTCTCCTTCAGAGACGGGGGGCCATCTCGTATGACAGCTCAGATCAGACTGCTCTGTACATTCGTATGCTCGGTAAGTACTGCCCACTGTTACATACAGTACACAACAACTAGCATTATGCTAGTTACTGTAAGCACTGTCCCCACCCACACTCACTCAGCAGCACCACCAGCAGGTTTTTTTTTCTAGCACAACTAGAATTCCAATACTAGCAACTATAAGTACTGTCCACACATTCAGAATGAACAGGCATAATCAATCCTCTAGATTGCACATCAAGGAAAGGGTTGAAATATTGATGTTGTCATATTATAAAATATCTTAAGTAACAATATAAGAAAGGGATAAATAACGTGAGGAAGGGATAAATACATTTAGGGATAGAGGAATTCCGTCAGACTGAGAGACGGATGCAGAGGGACTCACTGCAGACCCTCTCGTCTGATCCATCCCTGATCTCTTTGATAATCTCCCCATCTCATAAGGTTTAAGTCATGTCATAGTCCGTCCAGGCTAGCCGTTGGTCCATAGTATTAAGCCTTTTTTTGAATTTTTATCAACTTTAGTGAGGCAGAGATTTAATTCTGTGTCATGCTGGGCCCAAAGGCCTGTGGAATGTTCTGGGTCCTCTGTGTGGATGCCAGGAGTCCACTCGATTTAGACCAGTAGGTCTGTGGTTGTAGTTTGTAACAGCCTGTCCTGTCTTGTTGGTTATGTATATTCTATGTTGTCATGCAACGAATGGGGATAAAAACGTTTATGGAATTGAATTAGATTTAGCCCTGCCTACCCCGCAGTCAATCTAGCAGACCAGACCAAGACCGATTAGACCCTTATTTGTAGACACATGGCCTGTTCTGTTGTCATGGGAGATTATATACTCTTTGCCCTGTTTATAACTTACAACTGGCCAGGTCACTGTGTGACCTCACTTCATGTTTGGTGGAAGCCATTATGTTTTGTGCTGCAAATAGTTTGTGATGATAAAATTCTGCTGGAAGTTAACTTACTGACCTCTTCAGTAGTTCAAACATCTCAAGAAGACAATCTAAATGACTATTTTACTTAACAATGTAACAATTGATTTGCAGCTACTAGCATTCGCCTGCTTAGCTATGGCTCTAGCATCAGGTCTTCTTTGAGAGCATGTGTTTTTGTGGCGTTGGTGGATATTTTAAATTCTTAGAGGTTCAGGACATGTAGGCTATTTGCCAGGGCCTCTGATAAATTACTAGGCCAGTCTATGTTGATGTGTTGTCATACAGTGGGTTTAAAAGCATTCTAGTGTAGAGGTCAGGGCACATTGAACTGTCTGACCCATATTCCCCCGACGTCAAGGCCCGCTGGCACACAGAATGGAAAAATGTGACTCCATCTCATCACACATATTTAAATGCACAGCTCGCACACACACACACACACACACACACACAATTACTTGAAAGTGTGAGTTTGTGTACATTGTTCATACCCTTGCATATTTACATTAAATCTGTGAATGCTGTGTTGGCTATGTGAACATCCTTTAATGGTAATTCCCAGTTTTACTATTTTGCTAGGGGCTTGTGTTATATTCAAACAGCTGTTCCCAAGTAAGTAAAGCAGGTGGGAGTGAGACTGTACTGTATGACTGATCAGATGTACAAATCAGTACTGAAGATCTGCATTAGTCTGACTGTACTACTGAATGACTCATCTAGAAGACCAGTATTAACTGGGTCGCCTGGGCCAGTGCCATATTACCATAGTAATACTCAGTGTTCGCTTCTGAGTACGAAGCACAAACCTGTCTACTGTACTGTATGTAACACTGCTGCTCCTAGCCTGTCTGACTACTAATACTAGTGTTACTGTAGCCTTGCCTGGCACTGCATGCTCAGCTGTCAGCTGTTCCTAGCTTTTTTAGTATTCTACATGCTGCTGCCCTTTTGAAGAGGGAGAGTGTGTGTGTGTGTAGCATGTTGGTGACCGTGTGTGGGAGAGCCACTGTATGTTCCATGACTCTTGAGTGAGTGAGTGAGTGTGTGTGTGTGTGTTGCTTCCCTCTAGGAGATGTTCGAGTGAGAAGTCAGGTAGGATTTGAACCAGAAGGAAGAGGTTCCTACCCGTACCTGTGCATCGACTTCCGGACCTTACACTGTGAGTATGAACTATGACAACAACTTTCTTTCCTCACTGCCCTCCTTAGTAGTGCTAAGTACTGCTACTAGCTACCCACACTGACGCACCGAAGGCTGGAATGCCTGGGCCCATTATTAACAACAGACATATGCACTTCATTAGGTACACCTTGCTAGTACTGGGTTGGACCCCCTTTTGCCTTCAGAACTGCCTTAATTCTTTGACGTAGATTCAACAAGGTACTAGAAACATTCCTCAGAGATTTTTGTCCATATTGACATTATAGCATCAGTTGCTGCAGATTTGTCGGCTGCACATCCATGATGCAACTCTCACGTTCCACCACATCCATGATGTGAATCTCCCGTTCCACCACATCCAAAAGGTGCTCTATTGGAATGAGATCTGGGGACTGTGGAGGCCATTTGAGTACAGAGAACTCATTGTCATGTTTGAGATAATGTGAGCTTTGTGACATGGCACATTATCCTGCTGGAAGTAGCCATTAGAAGATGGGTACACTGTGGTCATAAAGGGATGGACATGGTCAGCAACAATACTCTGGTAGGCTGTGGCGTTTTAAACAATGCTCAATTGGTACTAAGGGGCCCAAAGTGTGCCAAGAAAATATCCCCCACACCATTACACCACCAGCCTGAACCGTTGATACAAGGCAGGATGGATCCATGCTTTCATGTTGTTTACGCCAAATTCTGACCCTACCATCTGAATGTCCCAGCAGAAATTGGGACTCATCAGACCAGGCAACGTTTTTCCAATCTTCTATTGTCCAATTTTGGTGGGCCCGTGTAAATTGTAGCCTCAGTTTCCTGTTCTTAGCTGACAGGAGTGGCACCCGGTGTGGTCTTCTGCTGCTGTAGGCCATCTGCTTCAAGGTTCGACGTGTTGAGATGCTCTTCTGCATTCCTTAGTTGTAACGAGTGGTTATTTGAGTTACTGTTGCCTTTCTATCAGCTCTAACCAGTCTGGCCATTCTCCTCTGACCTCTGCCATCAACAAGGCATTTTCACCCAGAGAACTGCCGCTCACTGGATATTTTCTCATTTTCGGACCATTCTCTGTAAACCCTAGAGATGGTTGTGCGGGAAAATCCCAGTAGATCAGCACTTTCTGAAATACTCAAATCAGCCCGACTTGAAACCAACAACCATGCCATGTTCAAAGTCACTTAAATCGCCTTTCTTCCCCATTCTAATGCTTGGTTTGAACTTCAGCAGATCGTCTTGACCATGTCTACAAGCCTAAATGCATTGAGTTGCTGCCACGCTGATTTGAGATATTTGCGTTAACGAGCAGTTGAACCTAATGAAGAGGCCGATGAGTGTATAGTTTGTAGTTTGACTGACTGTAATCCAAGAAAAGGATCTGAATACCTCATACCAAGTCTGTTGCTCAGTTCATGCATTCGATAGCCATAAAGTGCTTTGAAAGGCTAGTCATGGCTCACATAAAGACCATCACTAAGCTAAGGACCCTTGGACTAAACACCTCCCTCTGCAACTGGATTCTGGACTTCATGACTGGCCACCCCCAGTGGCAGTGTGGTGCCAGGACAACAACCTCTCCCTCAATGTGAGCAAAACAAAGGAGCTGATTGTGGACTATAGGAAATGGAAGGCCGAACAGGCCCCCGTTAACATCCACGGGGCTGAAGTGGAGCGGGTCGAGAGTTTCAAGTACCTTTTGTGTCCACATCACCAACGAACGATCATGGTCCAAACACACCAAGACAGTCGTGAAGAGGGCACGACACACCTTTTCCCCCTCAGGAGACTGAAAAGATTTGGCATGGTTCCCCAGATCCTCAAAGTTCTACGGCTGTACCGTCCTGACCGGTTGCATCACCGCCTGGTATGGCAACTGCTCGGCATCTGACCGAGCTTCCTGACATCCAGGATCTATATACTAGGTGGTGTCAGAGGAAGGCCTCCAGTCACCCGAGTCATAGACTGTTCTCTCTGCTACAGCAAGCGGTACAGGAGCACCAAGTGGAACACTTTTTACACTGCTGCTCCTCGCTGTCTATAATCTATGTATAGTTACTTTACAAACTACCTCAACTAACGTGTACCCCTGTGTATATAGCCTCATTATTGTTATGTAATTTTCTTTTTACTTTTTTAATTTAATTTTTTTTTACTTTAGTATTATTTAGTAAAGATTTGTTAAACTCTTTCTATTTCTTGAACTGCATTGTTGGTTAATTGCTTGTAAGTATGCATTTCACGGTAAGTTCTACACCTGTTGTATTCGGCGCATGTGACAAATAACATTTGATTTGGTAGTGACATACAGTGAATTTTCTCTAGTTACCCTCACTGATCAGTTAAGAGATCTAGATTGCACCCGCATACATACAGCCCTACATCTGTGGATACTACCCGTCTTAACTCTGTAGATCTGCTACGTCAGACAGATTGACTGACTGATGTTGGTGCATATCTTATTTATTTCACACACTGATTAGTCACCCTCACAATCTAACAATCACTGTCTTTGTGTAAATAAGCCAACCTGAAGAATTCTTATGTGACTGAGCAGAGTTGGTGCTATTCTTGTTCAGGAAGTGGAGTGATATTTAATTCGGTCACAAAGTCTTGTAGAGGAAAATATTGAAACATTTTCTATTCATGAATTGAATGTCAATCTCCTAAATGTTTTATATTGACCCCCCACCGCTAACCCCCCAACCCTGAATGTGAGTCCTGCTACGTCAGTGACTCCCAGCCCAGTGGAGTTCTCTCTCTGCCAACAGATGTTCCATGTGTGTTCACTTCCTGGTTTAAAAGTAATGGCCTTCCTCGGAATGCTGACGTGCTTCCTGAGTTGGACCATGGCTTTCCAGCCATAGGGGGGGTGCTCGCACTGACAAAGCACGATTTGTGACGTGTGTGTCCAGTGTAGGCAGTGTAAATGTGTGTCCACCCTTGGGCAGTAGTGTTCATTGTCGACCAGTCTTAAATCCAGTGTGACCTCTCAGGATTGCAGTATATACACCAATCATTTGTTTTGTCCACTTCTCTCATTCTTGTTGATCTATTCTATTGTTTTCATCAGTATTCTTATTCAACATTTGGATATCTCTTACAGTCTCAATTATAAGTCCACCTAAACATTTGTTGTGAAACATTCCTGATTTTAGAATTTGGAGCATAAGGATAAAAAAGGAATGGCCATTGGATCCCTGGAATAAGTTGAGGGTGTAATACAATGTTATATTATTAATCTACAATTCATGTTCTTACCCTTTGGTAACATGGGCCTGGGAGGCTCACAGGGATATTGGTATCCACCGTAAGCCATCCATTTTTCAACTTAAAGGTCCAGTTCAGTCAAACTTGATTTTCCTGTGTTTTTAATAAATATTTCCACACTAATGAGGTTGGAATAATATTGTGAGCATTATGATGGTGCACTTTTTTTTTTTTTGTGTAAAAGCTGTTTGAAAAGACTGCTTGAAATTTCAGCTGGTTTTGGTGGGATGGCGTTTTGGCCTGCCTGGTGATGTCATCATAGGTGGTAAATTAGAAAGAGTTCCAAAACTCTCCGCCAACCACAGGAGGTTGGTGGCACCTTAATTGGGGAGGACGGGCTCGTCGTAATGTCTGGAGCGGAATAAGTGGAATGGTAACACACACACAGTTTCTCTCCGTTCCATCCATTATGAACCGTCCTCCCCTCAGCAGCCTCCACTGCTGCCAACAGCTAGTTTTCAGTTATCCCCACTCAGAACACTCCCAGACAGTCCTAGCAAAATTCTTGCTTGAGAAATTACACTTTGATAAGAAGCTATTTGTTTATTTTTTACCATTTTTAATTTAAAACGGTCACAGTAAGTTACTTAATTTTTTGGGCAATGAACTCATTTAAGCTTTAAAACTGCAACATGTTCTCTGTCATGACAAAATGTGTAGAATTGCAGGACATTCACTTAAACTGCACATTTCTCTCTAATGCCAAGAGGTGGGCCTTTAAACTGTTCCTTCCCTGGGCACCATGCACTGCCAAAGTCCTGGTAACACTCCTTGTATGCCTGATGCATTTGCTGTAACAAAAGGGGTCCCGGACCCAAAAGGTTTGAGCAACCCCTGTTCTAAACAACTCCAATGTTCTGAATAAACTTGTCTGTGTTCCTCTGTCTTCAGCCTGCTCAGACTCAACCTCAGCCTCTAGTCTTATCCCTGGTCCTGGCTTCATTTCGGCTGGGCCCGTGTCTGGTAGGAGGCTCCGCAGACTGCTCAGCTTCCAGAGATACCTGCGCTCCTCCCGTCTGCTCCAGGGAACAACTCACCTCAACCCCCTCCACATCCTGGACGAGGACTACATCGGACAGGCTGAGGTCTGATGTTCACACAGACCATACTCTGAGCCAATCATGCACTCGTATGCATACACCATTCAGGATTATGTACATGGCTTAACAAAGACTTACATTTGTGTGTGTTTTCTCTTGCAGTGTATGCTGGAAAGGGTTGGGAGCTGGAATTTTGACATTTTCCTCTTTGACAGATTAACGAATGGTATGCTTCTGACGGATGTCCATCTTTTCTCCCAAAAGCCTTACCTACATTTTTGTAATGCCATCATCACAGAATGAGCGGAACAGTGTAACATTACTGCATAGGCCTCTTTTCAACTCATCAGACATTTGTAGACAATAACGCCCTCTGGTGTTTGTTTTGCTGAATGCTGTGTATAGAGCTGGGATGGTGGAGCTTCTTAAGTTATTTTCCATAGATTTTCATTGCAATGCTGATGCTATTGCTATGCTAAACTCTACCACAAAAAAACAACTAACCCCCCCCAAACACTTCCTGACCAGATCTTAAACGAAATCTCCCACCCCTCCCCTCTCCATGCAGGAAACAGCCTGGTGACAATGACCTTCCACCTCCTGAACCAGTATGGTCTGCTAGAGCTGTTTCAGCTGGACATGGTGAAGCTGTGGCGCTTCCTGGTCATGGTGCAGGAGGACTACCACAGCCTCAACCCCTACCACAACGCTGTGCACGCCGCTGACGTCACACAGGCCATGTATTGCTACCTGCGAGAACCCAAGGTACCAGACAGAGAGATTGACAATGCTAGTTTTGTTGTACAGAAAGTATTCAGAAGTAGCTTATTGGGCTATTGACCACATTATCCAACTGAGCTAAAGCCTAGGCATTAGTTCCTGGAGCTCATGCATGTGAGCTGACATTCCTAGTCTCTCCATAGCTGGCCAAGTCCCTGACGTCCTGTGACATCCTCCTGGGCCTGATAGCAGCCGCCACTCATGACCTGGACCACCCGGGAGTCAACCAGCCCTTCCTCATCAAGACCAACCACTACCTGGCCAAGCTCTACAGGGTGAGGGCACATAGCTGGAGCAGTCCACAGCTACTTTAGAAGCCATATTCAACCATAGGGTTATACTACAAAGCAGGATTATTGAGTTAGCCAGCTAACTTTGATAAGCAACCAGAAATAACTTGATTTTCTGGTTAATTAAACAGCTAAACGTAGGCCTACCGAGTGGTGCAGCGGTCTAAGGCACTGCAACCGCTGCGCACAATTGGCCCAGTGTCGACCGGGTTAGGGAAGGGTTTGGCCGGCCAGGATTTCCTTGCCTCGTTGTGTTCTAACGACTCCTTCTGGCAGGCTGTGCGCCTGCAAGCTGACTTAGATTGTCAGTTGGACAATGTTTCCTCAGACCCATTAATGTGGCTGGCTTCTGGGTTAAGCGAGCAGTGTGTCAAAAAGCTGTGCGGCTTGGCAGGGTTGTGTTTCGGGGGACGCATGGCTCTGGAACTTCACCTCTCCCGAGTCCGTAGGGGAGTTGCAGCGATGAGACAAGACTAAGTACCAATTGGATACCATGAGATTGGGGAGAAAAAATGGTAGAAATAAAAGTAAAAAGCTAATCTTAGCTTTTCGTTTGTTGAATCAATTAGCCCATACCCATTACAAGCTTATCTTTCCTAAAACGTATATATTATATATTTAGGCAAACGTTTTGATCCTGCTTTGTAGTATACCCCTTTGGCTAACGCTACACTGGTGATAATGTCTTAAAATTGACCTAATTCATTGGTTATTTGTTCTTATTTTAAGATAATGTTGAGATCTATGATTGAATGTACTTAGTAACTCAAGATACAAATCTAATGCGTATGTCTCTATGGTCTGTAGAATTCCTCTGTTCTGGAGAACCACCACTGGAGGTCTGCAGTAGGTCTGCTCAGAGAGACTGGCCTGTTCTCCCACCTGCCTGCTGAGGAAGGGTCAGTCTATGTTCTCTTTTTCCAGTGCCACGCCAGAGATGATTAATGAACGTTACTCTGTTGTTAAAGAGCAAGGTAATGAGTTGGTTGTTTTACACTCATGTATGGTAGTATATGTTTAACACGTTTATTTAAACTCCTCATGATCTCCTCAGGCTGAAGATGGAGCACCAGCTGGGTTCTCTGATCCTTGCCACTGACATCAGCAGACAGAATGAGTACCTGGGAAAGTTCAGAATGCACCTGAACCAGGATGACCTGTGCCTGAGCAATGCCAGCCACCGACACTTCATCCTCCAGGTCAGTTACCAGCTTGGCCATAGGCTTAGTTGGGCCTTGGGAAATTGTGGCAACTAACCAGTCATTGTGGCTCTTAGTTGTGCATGGGGAAACTGTGTAGAACCGGCCATTTTGACTCTTACCAGCTGGAAACTGTGGGGTATAACTGGCTATTTTGTCTAACTCCTTGCAGATGGCTCTGAAGTGTGCGGACATCTGCAACCCCTGCAGACCCTGGGAGCTGAGCAAACAGTGGAGCGAGAAAGTGACTGAAGAGTTTTTTCACCAAGGTAGCCTCTCGTTCTTCCTCCCATTCTGTATGGTTATCATTCTCGCCCTATTTTTAATCTCTCGATTTCTCTTCACCTATCCTGTTGATTTCTGATCCATGTGTGTTGTTTTCTATCCATCTGTAGGAGACATTGAGAAGAAGCACAAACTTGAAGTCAGTCCACTGTGTGATAGCCAGAGCAACTCCATAGGAAACATTCAGATTGGTAAGTTATGACGACTTCTAGGTACATTACATTGATATAACCAGAAGCTATATTAGACCTGCCTCTCTAACCCTGTGTGCTTCTCCCTATCCCTGTCTTCCCTTCCCCAGGCTTCATGACGTATGTGGTGGAGCCTTTGTTTGCCGAGTGGGGCCGGTTCTCTGACACGCGTTTGTCCCAGACCATGCTGGGCCACCTGGGGCTGAACAAGGCCAGCTGGGGTGGGTTAGTACAGCAGGAGCAGTCCTCTAGCCCTGAGGAGCTGGAACCTAGCAGCCCTGCCTCCGTCACCATGCCAACGCCTGCCGTCACGGAGTCAGAACCAGAGTCTGCCTCCGCTGCGGAATCCACAGCCGTCACCACGGCAACAGCCACAGGAGAAACCAACTCCAAAGAAATACCTCAGGGAAGCAAAGAGTCCTGATACTCCACGTTTGCCCTTAGAACCCCGACCCTTAACCCATGGCCTTGCCACACACTGGGTAGAGGGTGGAACAGGTGGGAGGGGTGGTGTGGACTTCAACCCCTCCTGAACCTTAAGTTTGTTGCTTTTCCATCCCTTTGACAAACCACACATTTTATTTAATTTTTAATTCCTTTCCTTGACATGGAGCAACACCTAGATACCTCATTTGGCTACTGCTGTATGTTATTTTTATTAGCTTGTTTTATTTATTTGTCCTCTGTAGTTTTGGCCTTACTTATTTGACACACTACTATTTTGGTGGCAAAGCAAATTTGAGAGAATTACAGTAACTGAAGAATGCACTTTTCTGGTTGAAGTGCCATTTTCAAATGAAGTTCTATAGGATGCTTTGAAAGTGATTTGAAACTCATTGGGTATTGAGAAGAGGATCTCTCAAAATTGCACAGAGATGCCGTGATGTGTGTTGATACATTTGTAACACATTTTTTCTTCCTCCATGTAAAAAAAAAAAAAAAAGTGACAAGCCCAGTCCTTTTGCTGCCTCTATGAAGACTGTTTACAGACGTCTCTCTGTTAGTCATTGTTGTCCCTTCAAAATGAATCATTTCGGTTCTGCGATATGCCTTCTAAGCACAGATGCGAAGAACTATTAGTGTTTGAACTGTCGCCCCACTGCTGAAGTTGAGCACAAAGCTTCCGTCTGACAGACAGTCACACACCAGATGCCATAAAAAAATGCCACCTGTGCTCCATTCTATTCCTCTCATCCTTGCACTCTCAAAATACTGAAATGTTGGACACACAGCTTCTGTTCTGAAATAATTTGGGACAGACAGAATGGTATTCTAGAAAGCAATGGTATTGTAGAACAGAACCAATATGAAAAAGCATGGTTGTGGAATGTGACTGTAGAGCATGGGTGACATCTCTCTGTCACCCTGGACCAGTCACAGCACATGCATCTCATCTAAACTCCATCACAATGCAACTCGCTCAGGGTTTTGCCAATCTCTATCCGAAGGTAGAGGGTGGACTGTAGGAGGGAAGTTTCCTGATATGGTTTAGGTACCTGGTAAACATGTTTACGTCTACTGAATGGGACTCTCTCTGAATGTCTCTAGTCATCATAGCCACATGCAACCTAGAGGACTGCTCTACCGATGCCTTTTAACTATGCACAAACAACGCTAAGTGACCAAACCAGCTCCTACTACTATTAGTTCTACTACTCTCATTAAGTGTATCATGTGCTTGTCCTCTTAATGCACTGTCTGATCCCCCTTCGCCTTTTTTGTGAGGAAACTCGACCCTAAAGGGTGAGTGACTTTGACCCTTCCATCTCATTTGGGGGGGGGGGGGGGGGTTCTTTTGATTCTCGGCACGAAGATGTTTTGAACAATAACGGGTGCTTTTTATTTTAGCTGATTTGTAATTTTGCTGTAAGACTGAAACTGTTTACAATTTTTTGCAACAGCCATTTTGGGAAGAGGACTTCAGTATCAAGCCATTTTGTAAAGGCTTTGCTGCCGTATTGACCTTTTGATACATGCCTGTTGCAGTTACATTTTGATTAATAAAAGCAGTTGACATAAACGTCTGTTATTCACAATGATCCAAGTGAACTTCATAAACAGGGCTGTATTGAGTAAGGTGAAACACTCAACAATGTAATGAATAGAGCTGACATGACCGGCAACTCTGTTCAACATACATTTCTGAACGTCTAATGTGGAACTGAGGACATGATAATAGAAGGAGCTTTAGGGCTTTATTTAATCTATTGCTGAAGTTCAGCATTACTTTTTTTTTTTTTTTTGTAATTTAAAGGCAAAGTTCCCACGTTAGCGGAGAATGCATTCACGGTAAACGCATGTCGGCTCATTCGGAAATGTCCATCTAACGATTCAGCGCTAGCTTGAAGAGCCCTAGGTCACAACCTGTTCAAACACTTCCTATTTACCTGAAATGTATCTTGAAGTGACAGAATTGTAGAAAAAAATGTCCATGCACACAAGTCTCAGTTCACACAGAACCAAAGTTTAATTAGTTTTATTCATGATTTGGATTCCAGCCTTCTGCCAAGTGTAGATTACATTTATCCTGAAACATTACAGGGATCAGTGTCTTCAAAGGATCAGTTTAACCTATGATTCTGGTTTGTTTATCAAAAATACTGTTTTCCACCTAAATAGTCATTTGAATCATGCCATCTAAAGGTGAGCTGAAAAAATGACATTCTACAAAAAAATATCAAGAGTGGAACTGGTTATGGTATGAAACTGTTCTTGGATCTGGAATACACACAGATTGGAACTAATAACATCCTGTCCAGCATCACTGGTAAGTTATGAATAAAATGAGTATCCCAGTGTTAGAGCTTCAGTGCATTAAGACAACACTGTCACCATACTGTAGATTAGTGTACATTTAGTCCAGTCTTCATAGTGAGGTACTGAACTGGTCCCAGTTCAACTCAAAGCTAAAAGAGAGCCAGTCTAAAATTAATTACACTTAAATCAACCATACACGCTTTGATAATTGGTAGCAGCTACGACAATTATTTGTATAAAGTATTAACTATAAATTCTGTCCTAAAACATAAGTGTTCCAGGAATCAAATTAAACTGACTAGGATGCAATTACAACCAATACGAATACACCAAAGGGGACAAATGACTGAAAGCGCTCCCTCTTCTGTGCATACATTTCTCTCTACCCATAGCAAGCAGTAGACAGCAAAAACCGAATGAGGCAAAGAGAAATACAGCTGCCTTGAAAAGGGAATGCAAATGGATAAGCCTTTCAGTCTGTGATGTGCATTTAGAAACAGTTAATTCCCATAAATACCCCTTTAATACATGTAGTTATTAACGGTTGTCAGTTGAGAGGAATGTTAGGATTCTGCAGTGTTAGTGTGTACTGTATATACAGAACATAACACACTGGTGAATCTCATATTGAAATTGAGTTATGATACAAAATAAACCTTAATTAAAAGAAAATCTGATTAACAAACTTGGCCCTTCCTAATTTAAGATCGAAGACAGCATCAATTTAAGAAACAAGACAGACATTTAAATGAAACAAAAGCAAAAAAAATCTACATGGTACACCTGAAAAAGGGATACTATGTTATCAAAGTGCAAGAACTGAAGACTGAGGCAATGCAACACTGTTGGTGAGTAGGAATGGAGAGCAGATTGACTGCAAATCTAGTCAGAAACAACATGTCCATCCAGAGACAGCTGACAAACGGGTTGATAAGGCACTTAAGTGTCCATGTGTGTCTGGAGGTCCAGAACTCAGACCCAGTCCAGAACACCAGCCCATCTCTGTGGGTGCTCAGAGGAGCTTTCTCTTGCCAGTAGATTTCAACATGTGCTGCCCAAACTACAGGATGGGTAAAAGAGAGAGAGGAGTAAATTAATTTCCAAACTCATCAAATATTAGATCAGATAGCTTCATCAAATCTAAGATTTTAGTCATGCTTGCACTTCTTATCAAGGGTGTATCTGGGTGTGGTTTCACAACAGGGTGGTTTCACTACAGGGTGGTTTCACTACAGGGTGGTTTCACAACAGGGTGGTTTAACTACAGTGTGGTTTCCAAACAGGGTGGTTTCACTACAGTGTGGTTTCACTACAGGGTGGTTTCACAACAGGGTGGTTTAACTACAGTGTGGTTTCCAAACAGGGTGGTTTCACTACAGTGTGGTTTCCAAACAGGGTGGTTTCACTACAGTGTGGTTTCCCTACAGGGTGGTTTCCCTACAGGGTGGTTTCACTACAGGGTGGTTTCCCTACAGGGTGGTTTCACTACAGGGTGGTTTCCCTACAGGGTGGTTTCACTACAGGGTGGTTTCCCTACAGGGTGGTTTCACTACAGTGTGGTTTCACAACAGGGTGGTTTCACTACAGTGTGGTTTCCCTACAGGGTGGTTTCCCTACAGGGTGGTTTCACAACAGGGTGGTTTCACTACAGGGTGGTTTCCCTACAGGGTGGTTTCACTACAGGGTGGTTTCCCTACAGGGTGGTTTCACTACAGGGTGGTTTCCCTACAGGGTGGTTTCACAACAGGGTGGTTTCACAACAGGGTGGTTTCCCTACAGGGTGGTTTCACAACAGGGTGGTTTCACTACAGTGTGGTTTCCAAACAGGGTGGTTTCACTACAGTGTGGTTTCCCTACAGGGTGGTTTCACTACAGGGTGGTTTCACTACAGGGTGGTTTCACTAGAGTGTGGTTTCACTAGAGTGTGGTTTCACTACAGGGTGGTTCCCTACAGGGTGGTTTCCCTACAGGGTGGTTTCACTACAGGGTGGTTTCCCTACAGGGTGGTTTCCTTACAGGGTGGCTTCCCTACAGGGTGGTTTCACTAGAGGGTGGTTTCACTACAGGGTGGTTTCACTACAGTGTGGTTTCACAACAGGGTGGTTTCACAACAGGGTGGTTTCACTACAGGGTGGTTTCACTACAGTGTGGTTTCCCTACAGGGTAGTTTCCCTACAGGGTAGTTTCCCTACAGGGTGGTTTCCCTACAGGGTGGTTTCCCTACAGGGTGGTTTCACTACAGGGTGGTTTCCCTACAGGGTGGTTTCACTACAGGGTGGTTTCACAACAGGGTGGTTTCCCTACAGGGTGGTTTCACAACAGGGTGGTTTCACTACAGTGTGGTTTCCAAACAGGGTGGTTTCACTACAGTGTGGTTTCCCTACAGGGTGGTTTCACTACAGGGTGGTTTCACTACAGGGTGGTTTCAATAGAGTGTGGTTTCACTAGAGTGTGGTTTCACTACAGGGTGGTTCCCTACAGGGTGGTTCCCTACAGGGTGGTTTCCCTACAGGGTGGTTTCACTACAGGGTGGTTTCCCTACAGGGTGGTTTCCCTACAGGGTGGTTTCACTAGAGGGTGGTTTCACAACAGGGTGGTTTCACTACAGTGTGGTTTCACAACAGGGTGGTTTCACAACAGGGTGGTTTCCCTACAGGGTGGTTTCACTACAGGGTGGTTTCACTACAGTGTGGTTTCACTACAGGGTAGTTTCCCTACAGGGTAGTTTCCCTACAGGGTGGTTTCCCTACAGGGTGGTTTCACTACAGGGTGGTTTCCCTACAGGGTGGTTTCACTACAGGGTGGTTTCACAACAGGGTGGTTTCCCTACAGGGTGGTTTCACAACAGGGTGGTTTCACTACAGTGTGGTTTCCAAACAGGGTGGTTTCACTACAGTGTGGTTTCCCTACAGGGTGGTTTCACTACAGGGTGGTTTCACTACAGGGTGGTTTCACTAGAGTGTGGTTTCACTAGAGTGTGGTTTCACTACAGGGTGGTTCCCTACAGGGTGGTTTCCCTACAGGGTGGTTTCACTACAGGGTGGTTTCCCTACAGGGTGGTTTCCCTACAGGGTGGTTTCACTAGAGGGTGGTTTCACAACAGGGTGGTTTCACTACAGTGTGGTTTAACAACAGTGTGGTTTCACAACAGGGTGGTTTCACAACAGGGTGGTTTCCCTACAGGGTGGTTTCCCTACAGGGTGGTTTCACTACAGGGTGGTTTCACTACAGTGTGGTTTCACAACAGGGTGGTTTCACTACAGTGTGGTTTCCCTACAGGGTGGTTTCACTACAGTGTGGTTTCACTACAGGGTGGTTTCACTACAGTGTGGTTTCACAACAGGGTGGTTTCACTACAGTGTGGTTTCCCTACAGGGTGGTTTCACTACAGTGTGGTTTCACAACAGGGTGGTTTCCCTACAGTGTGGTTTCACTACAGGGTGGTTTCACTACAGGGTGGTTTCCCTACAGTGTGGTTTCACTACAGGGTGGTTTCACTACAGGGTGGTTTCCCTACAACGGCTGGGGTTTTCAACCGGTAAGCAAATGACAACCAAGACACACAATAGCCAGAAATTCACAGATCTAAGGTTTTACCCATCTTTGTTGTTGCACAAAGATACAGTGTAGTAAACTACAAGGCTGATACTAGGGATTGATGGTCGATGTAAAAGACTAATGTAGTATCAGTGTTGCTCTTACTAGGGGAATCTAGACTTTTTCTGGCTTGGGGAATTCAGAACAGAAAGGTTTCAGTTCAGAGGCTGGGAAGTCAAACTCGTTGTCCTCATTGCTGTTGTGGCGATAGAGATGGCAAACTTACGCTTCAGGGCATTAGCATCTGTGGGCTTACTGGGTTTGGCATGGCTCTCCTCTGGCCGGCTGGACAATAACACACAGGAAGTAAGGAAAATCAATGTTTTAGCTGGAAATTAGTCACGTTTTCAGTTAGTAAAACAACAATCTTCTATAACGTAGAAGTCAGACCATGAACATGGTGCCCACCTCTTGGCGGGGAGCTTGACTTTGTCGATGTCTTTAAGCACATCCAGCATGTTGGGAACCTCTGCCTGCTTGTGCCCCTGGTCCAGCAGTGTCTGGCCATCGGTCTTCTTCCCACGGCACTCCTGGATGAGGTCAATGACCGAGAAGCTCCGCTGGAAACCCATGAGTGGAGGTGGGGGAGGGGGAGATGGAGGGGCGCAGGGTGGAGGGCCTCCTGGGGCAGGAGGACCCCTTGGGGCTGAGGTGAAGGAGAGTGCTTGGTGAGAAATGTATAGCTTAGTCAGACTATGCCATGAAAAGCTGCCATCTTCAGGCAGATATAGGTAATTACAGAGGAAAATGTGGAACTACTGTATCTTACCCAACAAATGAAGGGGCTATGAGTTATTTGAACTTTGTTTTGAGGATTCTTCTTTACCCTTGTGTGTGTGTGTGCGTTCGTGCGTATGAGTGTTCTGGGTTCTCTCTTCCATACCTGGTTCTCTGTTCCATACCTGTTCCATACCAAATCCAAAACAGTTGTTTTCATCTTCCTCCTCTTCCCTGTCGATCAGCCAGAGGCCACCAGTCCATTCGGTCTCCCGGCACTGTTCAGGACACTACCGTCCTCAGTGAGTCAGCATAGAAAAGGTAAGAACACAGAAAGAAAGAAGGTGGATACAATTCAGGGGTCACAGTCCAAATAAGACGACTTTGCATGTATGCTACCAGAAATTAATCAGCAGCACAAGGTTACTGTTCTTACAGGTTGCCAGGTGAACTGACCTATAGCAGACATACTGTATTTCTCACAGAAAGGAAGGACAGCTCAAGAGAGGGAGAGAGAAAAGTGTTGAAAAGACAGAAACTGAATCTAAAGATTGAGAACAGGGAAATAACATGACTACCTAAATAAACTTTAAACACAGAACTGTTTTGCTCTGTGTTGCTGTGACTTTCAAATGCAAAAAATACACTTAAAATGCATCAGACTTATCTTCAATCTAAACATTCAAAAGGCCCCATATTACATCACCAAATTGGAGAAAATGGCAAAAACTAAAAACACACGGCAAACCAAACTCTTCAATCCTTTAAAACACTTCAGAATGTAAAATAGTGTGTGATATAACATGGAAAATAAATAAATGTGACTCTGGATGACAACATATTGATGATGTTTCCAACAATCGGGCTGTTTTTCTAAAGAAGTTAAATCTGCTTTGTGTTTCGTTTCTTTGCCAGGATACTAACAAGTATCGTGATACTGGTATCGTCCTGGTCCTACTAATTTCCCGGAACATTAATCAACACGTAGGTCCATGTTATTAGTCTCATGATGTATTCCATTCTGTTTATAGTTGGAGCATGAAAACAGATGAACAAACAGGCAAACACGCATGATGAGAGTGATTTGACTATTAGATCAGAATACATCTGACCAGAATGCTATAACAACATGACACTTGAGCACAAGGCAAAGAGACAACAAACCAAGGCAGAGGACAGATACAATCACTGTCAGCACTCGCGACACAGAAACAATGTCACACACAGACCAAACTCTGTCAAAGTATGGCAGCAGAGTCTACAAAGAATATTATCAATCACTTTTAGTTCTATAACATGTCATAGATCATCGGAGATCATTGGACATAGTATGCCTGCCTCCTCTGTCGCAGAAACACAGTCTTACCTGAAAATAGACTCTAGGGCATGGGTTAAGGGATAGATTGATGGCTATTCTTCTCACAATACTCCTTGAGGACCCATACGGCTTGCCTGAAAAGCCAAAAGCCTGCCAAAAATAAACACATAGGCTGATGGTAACGTACTAGAATCAAGATAATGGGTACATCACAATTAAATCATGCCTTATAAAATACATTATAGTGGAAGAGCCATGACTGTCAAATAACTGTCAGTCTCACCGTAATTGACCGGAAATTAACAAACACATTTAGCATCTCCTGGCTTCCACACATAGCCTACAAGACACTGATATAATATAGTATAATAAATCCATGTTATAAATCCATGTTATATAGACTACATCGTCATAATATATCCATTATTTATTTTAGACAGGTCTAAAGCAGCATGATATGAAGAAAATGAAGTCTATTTCAGAAGAACAGAATCGCATTCTCAGTTGTCCTTATGTTAGGTACTGATCTGGCTATGCCAAATGGCTTTGGGCTACACTAGTTCATTTAGCAGACAAGATTTGCTTAGAATTCTGTGGCATTATTTTATAGTATGAATAATACAATTGAACAAAGCTGAATAAAATATGAAGGGCATTTTCTCCAATCGATTTGAGGGAGTACGCACATGTGGCTATTCTGTGTTGAGCGGTTAACAAAGAAATAGGTATTCCTATATGCTTAACTTAGAGTTATTCATGTAACTTTAGCTGTTCTACAAACGGTGGGCTTTATGTTTCGATTTATCATTCATTGTAAGACTAATGATTATTTTGAAAAAGTAGCTTGAAAAGGCATGAGCTCTGCTTTATTTTTTGCGCAGGCTATACTAGCGTTGCTACATCAGTCACTCATTCACAATTTGACAAGCAACTGATAATGCCTAGAATTTCATGGCAGCATCCCTTTTGCGTGGCAGTAATGCACCCCCCAAAAATTCATGCCTTCTGCGGCTAGTGGCCGTTGTGCCCTTCTCCCTGAGTGCTGCGCCCCCCGAATCACCTCTCACTCACACTGCTCTCCATCACGTGATCGGGTCTTTCTCACAGGCTACAAGTGAAGACAGACACATCGGAGACACAACTGCGTGCATCCTTATCCAATTCCATGCATATTGAAGATATTGTAAGAACTGTCCACATTTACGTTTCAGCCAACAAGCTTAGTAGGCCTAACAAACAGCTAAAGCACTAGCCTTTGTCTTTCTACTGTCCCTTATAGTACAAAAGTCAACCTATTCTATTCTGCGCGAAAAATAAATATTCCAAACAGTCTGGGACAGTTGTGGGATGCGATAGATTTAAAAATGTATACAATCACTAGCATCAAAAAACCTTTTTTACAAAATGTGGCTGACGCAACAGATCAGAGCATTTAAAAATGTTGATAAACCATTAGGCTATTTTTTCACATTATAAGCGCAGCAATGCGCACATGGTAGTAGGCTATAGGTGCTAAGCTATAGGTGCGAATGTCCATTAGCGTAAAATAACATTATCAAAAGTGACCGCAAATGCAATTATGCATGTAATGCTTTAATTATAAAGGTGCATTTTTATGGTGAAAATGATCTTCCCCAAACATGACTCACAGGCTGCTTATATACAGTTGTATGAAAAAGTTTGGGCACCCCTCTGAGGCTGCATAATAATTTACTCTGTCGTCACAGAAAATGATCACAGTGGCATGCCATTCATTTTCTAATAAAAGCTGAGTACTGGGGTATTGTCCAGACAAAGATTTTTAGTGTAGCAATATTAAGTTGTATGAAATTAAATCAGATGTGAAAAATAGGCTATGCAAAAAATTTGGGCACCCTTGTCATTCTGTTGATTTGAATACCTGTAACTACTTAGCACTGATTAATTGAACACACAATTGGTTTGGTGAGCTCATTAAGCCTTGAACTTCATAGGCTTATGAAGTTCATCCAATCATGAGAAAATGTATTTAAGGTGGCCAATTGCAAGTTGTTGTTCTCTTTGACTCTCCTCTGAAGAGTGGCAACATGGGGGCCTCAAAACAACTCTCAAATGACGTGAAAACAAAGATTGTTCAACATTATGGTTTAGGGGAAGGCTACAAAAAGCTATCGCAGAGATGTAAGCTGTCAGTGTCCACTGTGAGGAACATAGTGAGGAAATGGAAGACCACAGGCACAGTTCTTGTTAAGGCCAGAAGTGGCAGGCCAAGTAAAATATCGGAGAGGCAAAGGCGAAGGATGGTGAGAACGGTCAAAAACAGCCCACAGACCACCTCCAAAGACCTACAACATCATCTTGCTGCAGATGGTGTCACTGTGCATCGTTCAACAATTCAGCGCACTTTGCACAAGGAGAAGCTGTACGGGAGAGTGATGCGGAAGAAGCCTTTTCTGCACACACGCCACAAACAGAGTTGCTTGAGGTATGCAAACGCACATTTGGACAAGCCAGCTTCATTTTGGAATAAGGTGCTGTGGACTGATGAAACAAAGATTGAGTTATTTGGTCATAACAAGGGGCGTTATGCATGGCGGCAAAAGAACACAGCGTTCCAAGAAAAACACTTGCTACCCACAGTCAAATTTGGTGGGGGTTCCATCATGCTGTGGGGCTGTGTGGCCAGTGTCGGTACTGGGAATCTTGTTAAAGTTGAGGGTCGCATGGATTCCACTCAATATCAGCAGATTCTTGGGAATAATGTTGAAGAATCAGTTACGCCGGGGCTGGATATTTCAACAAGACAACGACCCAAAACACTGCTCAAAATCTACCCGGGCATTTATGCAGAGGAACAAGTACAATGTTCTGGAATGGCCATCCCAGTCCCCAGACCTGAATATGATTGAGAATCTGTGGGATGATTTGAAGCGGGCTGTCCATGCTCGGCAACCATCAAACCTAACTGAACTGGAGATGTTTTGTAAGGAGGAATGGTCCAAAATACCTTCATCCAGAATCCAGACACTCATTAGAGGCTAAAGGAAGCGTCTAGAGGCTGTTATTTTGGCAAAAGGAGGCTCTACTAAATATTGATGTGATTTTTCTGTTGGGGTGCCCAAACTTTTTCATACGACTGTATGCCAGTTAGGCTCTACACCCTTTGTAAAGCAGATGAATGTGCTTAATTTTAAGAAGTTATTTGGCCACTTCATTGATACAAACCTTATCAAAACATATAGACCTATGGGCTAGGCTACATGATGTGTGCGACTATGATAAAAAAAAAGGCATTGTTTCATATGCTGGGCATCAGTCACAAGTAATATATAATTTAGAAGCGATGTGCTAATATTGTCACCCATCAGACTCTTCTTGATTTAAATCTTGTCTTTACATATACTAAATGATATATGTGTGAAATTTGCTTTGATTTAGAATGGACCATTATCATGCACCTATTTCGAAACAGGGGCAGAGGGAAAAAATACATGTCATCCCTGCACTTAAATAGCAAATGGAGGACCCTTTTCCTGTGGTTAATTTTCATGCCATCGAGGTAGGCTATACTCCTGTTGTAAATATAAGCAATGTGCTTAATATTAGGACAGTTGAGAAATAAATATAGTAGACCTATAGCCTATAGAAAGCTGATAGGATCCTCCTCTTTTTTGTGAAGGCCATCACTCTGTTCTCACACAATTGCATAGCCTATAGAAATGCTGCACAACATCAGCTCTCATGAAGTGTTTGATTAGATTTGCGATTACATTTGCCTTGATGTCAGTGTGATTAGAGGGACAATAGAGTGCTGAGTACCAGGCAGTTAGAAAGTTTGGTTGGCTACTAATGACCAGCGTTAGAGCTTGGAGAAACCTAATTACTGTGACTAAACGGTCACATGGAATTTGACTTCCTTCATGACTCGTGACCGCCGGTGTGGCGGTAATACGGTCACCGCAACAGCCCTAACCATGATTGCAGTCTATGATTTATTTTTTTCAAGCACATACCAGGTCCTTTTCTATCCTTGTATTTTCTTTACCCATTCTATCGATGCGTTTCAGAGAAGCATTTGTACAGAAGGCCGCAAGGAGGCATCTTCACTGTGAGGGTGTCTGTGGAAACAAGAGACAGACAAACAGGGTGGAAATACCTGTAGTTAGTTTGAGCAACAACGCCAAGGCAGCAATATGTGGAGAGAACACAGGTCTGGGTTCTTAGGAGTACTGACCCTCATAGATCATTAGACAGAGACTCCAGCTGTCATTACAGTCAAAGTTTTTCCATGTGATAGATTTTTGCCTTCCTCATGTTATTTTTAATTTGGTAATTTTAACCTAGCCATCACTTTGACTTATCTTTGTGTTCATACTAGTGACGTATGACGACTAGTTCTATCCCTGCCTTTTTAGGGACCCCCTGGCTTAAAGCTCTCAAAAAGTCCCCTGCCTGGTTGAGAATGTACTTTAAACATCATTGCATATAGACCAGTGTAGATTGTAAAATAGCTAGTTATTGTGTACAGACAATTTGCCAGCCTCTCTGACTAGTAACCTAGCAAGTTGCTGCGTGTAAATAGCTATCTAGTTAATCCTAAACTGTCTGAAGTAGTTAGGGGTGAAATCAGGTGTTGTGCCGTAATCCCCCCCCCCCCCCCCCCTTCGCGTGAACACGCACACACTGAATTCTTCATTTCTGCGACTTGCAGGCAAGAAAATAGAGTCAAATACTTTCTGTGGCACACATCAGAGTCAAATACGGAAAACTTCAGACATCACTAGTGCCCCCCGCGCGATCAACCCGCCATAAAATACATTTGCGTGATCATTGAAAGCTGCCTTGAAGGACACAAAAAATGCTTTATGCTACTAAGATCAGTGAAATGTAGGCTAAACTGACAACGGAGTGAAGAGCAGAAATAATAGCAAGCAAGTCGCAGCAATTAAGAATTGAGTGTGTGCTCGTTCACGCGAAGGGGAGAAGCTTTTCAGCACAACACCGGCATTATTTTCTGGAAATATATATTGCTTGCCTAACAACTTAAAGTAGCTATGTTTCAAACTATTGCGTCGGGGCCCTTTCGCCTTCCGTTCAACTAGTGGTCACAACGACAAAGTGAAAATGAGTGGTGTGGGATATTTTGGGTAGAGCAGGAGGTCGAGGGTTGGGTGTTGTGGAAAATGGCGGAAATGGATGTAGAGCTAGATTTCAGCAGCGAGTCGAGTAAATGTGGCGAAGACGAAAGTTCTGAATGGGATAAAATAGTGTCAACAAAAATACAATTGTCTAAGGTTGAAGTGAATGAAACGTGTGCAAATTATAATTAATCGCTTCTTGGTGGGATGCGTTTATTAAACAAGGATGCATATCTGGGAAACCCTTTTGAAGTATCGAAAATGGTGAAGTATGCGATTGGTAAAGTGGAGTATGTCAGAGTGACCAGGAGTGGTCTTATTTTGATTAAATGTGTTTCTAATGAGCAGAGGAAGATTGCAATAGGCCTTAAAAGAATAAGGACAACAGAAGTATCGTGTTTTGAACTTCGGAGTAGAGCACCCGTTAAAGGAGTCTTTTCAGGGGTGACGACGAATGATCAGGTTGAATCGATGAAGATAATTCCTGGTGTGGTTGGTGTCCGGCGTCTGAACCGTTGGGTGAATGGGGGGAAAAAGAGGAAAGTCTGTCGGTATTGTTGTTTTTTGATGATAAGCAAGGTGCAAAAACCTACACATGTGAAACTTGGATATGTTAGATATGCAGTGGGAGCCTTCGTTCCCAAACCATTGCAGTGTACAAATTGTAAAGGATTTGGTCATGTTGCAAGTGTGTGTAGAAGGACGAAGTATAGTGAAGAACAATGTGTAGAAGGACGAAGGTGTTGCAATTGTGGTGGGGATCATGATCCTGAGTATATGGACTGCCCTGTAAGAGTGATGGAAATCGAGGTGGCTAAGGTTAGAGCGGTTAAAAGAATCTCATATGAGGCAATTAAGAAAACAAGTGATTCTAGGGAAGATATGGTAGTGAATGCAAAATATAAGGTAGTGGATATAATACAGCCTGTTGTAAAAGTGTGTTGCCAGAATAAGGTAGATTTCGATGCGTTCATTGCCACAGTTGTAAACTGTACAGCACAAGTCACAAACAAATCGAATAAACTGGACATTCTTGTGGCTGCAGCAGAAATGTTTTTGGGAATGAAGAATTGTACTTCTGTAGATTTGCAAGGACTACTGGCGACGGAAGATCCACCCTCTCAGGGTTCCCTTGAGCCCGTGTAGGGATCAGATATGTTTTATTTATGTTTAACAGAAAAGTTATTTTAGTAGGTTATTTATTTGTAGGTTTTTTGTTTTTATTTTTTTATTAGTTGGATTAAGTTAGTATCACGTGTGTGTATATATATATATATATACACACACACACACACACACAAACATTTGGTTGTTTCAAAACGTCCTGTTGGTGGCGGCAATACAACTTTTGGCTGTAGTCCGCCATAAAATCAAAAGAAGAAGAACTATTACGTCTCTTGACATATTCCTCTATTATCATATGCAAGCAAACATGGTGAATGGTTTAGGTACCATTACAATGTTAGCTAATTTAGCTAGCTAACCAACTGGTTTGGCGTCGCTAACTACGTTAGATACCTAAACTAACTAGCGAAACTTCTTTCTAGTTAGGCGTTGAGTGATCAGTGGTGAACAGATGGTTAACGAGTCAAACAAATGCTCACCAATCTAAATCATAGCTACGTTATTTGTTTTTTTTTTGTAGAATAATTTGGTAAAATACATTACATTCTTGAGTACCGCTACAATCAATCAAGGTCGTGACATTTTCGTCTTGTCGGTCACAACTGAACTGTCCAATCAGCTGTCTTCAAACAGATCGTGATGAATTCAATATGGACGTACAATTCACCAGTTAGCCAGCTAGCTAGCTTTTTGACGAAATTTTGTTAAATCACAAGCTTCTGTGTTTTGTTTTGACGGGGGGGGGAAGCGGTCTCTGCTTCTCATAAGTGCCTAGTTTATTTTTAACCGCATTGTATTTGCGGTCATTTTTATAATTCAAACGGGGAGATCACTTGGAGAAAAAAAAAAGGTAATAATATGCTAACGATAACTAACTCGCTTGCTACCCCAGATCCCGGCAGCTTGTACTGGGCGTGTTTTCAGAGGTTATGCGTAGACAACAATGCTACATAAGCAAGGTGGAGTAGCCAGCTAATTATCAACTATTGCAGTTCTGATAATAAACATGGATGGCCCTTCACTGCCATTATCCTGACAGTGTTATCTGATAACTAGTTCTGTTTTTCTAGCTTGCTATTGATTTGAGCTATGTTTCATGTTTGCACTGAGGAGTGCAGCTGGTTCAGAATAAAACCACGGGCATTCTCAACAAAAACAGATTAAGAACGCGATATTCAGTAGGTTTTGGCCCATGGCATTAGGCTAGTTGGGCCTTTTGTTGTAGCCATATAACGTTAGCTTTCATAACACTTGGCGCCCTTATTTGTAATGCACATCTATTATGTTCACTATGGACAGGGCCACATATCAAAACACCCTGTTGATACCATATAATTAGCTAGCTACGTTGCTTTAACCTGTGTTATCACGTGTCAATGTGGACTCTCACACTGTATTTCTTAGCCAAGTTTCCAAAGAAAGCAACTAACGTTAACTAACTACTATAGCTAGCTAGATAGATAGGTCTACACACCAAGACAATAATGGTGATGCTTTTCAAGTGACCTGTCAAACTGATTGTTTTTCACAAATCACAATATGTTTCTCATACTGATTACAGTATTTGAACAGGTTGAATAATCATTACCATTTAATATTTTTAGGGTCTTAATGTCAATTGGTTGTTTTGGTCATGCAGTTTGCCAAAAATAGCATTCAGAGACTCACTGAAATGGATGTCATTGTAATTAATAGGTTTGGTACTGTACACCTAAATCTGACTTGATCCTATTATGTACACAGTGTGAAGAGGC